>JAENPR010000244.1:0-600000 GCA_018135685.1 Themeda triandra
GGACCGTAGAATGCAGATCGGACGGCCCAGGTAGAGTTACTGTTATTGTACAGTGATCTGTGAGTGGAGGCCGATCTCCAGCTTTAGGAGTATAGGTAGATCAGGCAGGGAAGTGACTGGGTTACTCTTATCATTGATGGCCGTGAAGGCTGGTGCTATGGATTCATTAACAAGTACACCAGTGCACGAATTCAGACATACACGATACCCCCATATCAAGTATATGAGGGGCTCCAAGATCCTTAAAGGGTGCGGAGGTCACCAGCGGAAAAGGTGGCCTGTGCAAACAAGGTCGCCACCATGAGGTTCCCTTGGACATTTGGAGGTGAAGAAGGCATGCAAGATTCTTTCAGAATATGATGGCACCATTCCAGTCCCTGAGGAAGTGGGTTTAGCCTGTGCTACAATGTTGTTCTATGGCCCAGAAAGCTTCAAGCAACATGGCCCATTTGATGCTGCATCTGAATCGCTTGAGCATGAAAGTGTTTGTATTGGTGCTTTCCATTCATATGGGGTTAAGAAGTGGAGTGCTCGGTCTGACAAGCTGCTT
The DNA here is from genome assembly GCA_018135685.1 of Themeda triandra. NCBI lineage: Eukaryota > Viridiplantae > Streptophyta > Magnoliopsida > Poales > Poaceae > Themeda > Themeda triandra. The sequence continues at coordinate 551 of JAENPR010000244.1, forward strand.
AAAGATGCTGCTCATTTGGTGTGCAACAAGGGGAGGTCTACAACATTCAGTACAGCTGCCAAGATGTTCGACACAGAATCCCTGATGGCCCAAGTTGCCATGGTTCCATACAACAGAGTCCTTGAGAGGGACCCCAAAGTGTCTCAACTCCATAGGACTTGGCAGATTAAAGCCATGGACTTGCAGCCAACTGGCAAGCCACATCATCTTGCCCAGTTCTTTGTCCCAAGAGCATCAACTCCGATGTTGTCTAAGGTATCTTTCTGCTGCTAGTAGAACATTTTGAACTTGTATTAGACCCTGAATGAGTTGTCAGAAAGAACCTAAACTGTTCCTTCATGCAGCTGCTGGAGAGTCGTTTCACAAAGGATTTTATTGATCCCTACTGCTTCCCTAGATGATCTCTGCGCTGGAGAGTCGCTCTACAAAGGATTTTCTTAGTTCCAACTGTCTTCTAATGTTTAGGATTTGGCTGAAAAAAAAAAAATTACAGGGGTGCTCCTTATTTTGGTAGTGATCAAGGACTGCCATATATGTTTGAACTGAATCTTTGTTGAATTGCTATTTCCTTATCCAGACATGGAAACACTTAAGGACATATTTATTTACCTATGTGATCTGCAAAAGTCGTTTCGTGCGAGTGTTGCACTGTTCCTTTGTGATTTCATATCGGAGTACTTCATGCAGTGTTGCAGGAAGGTTCCTTTATGTATTTCATCCCTTATTTTGATTTATTTAAGTTTACAGTTCAATCTGTATTTATCCATGCGTTTTCTTATCTGATTCATATGTGAAACTGCACTTTAGATATTCATGCGATCCAGTAATTGAGAATGGCCAGTCATTTGTGCCTAAGGACATGCTTTGTTGCCAGCACCAGAGATTAGAATGATCGATATAAGTGAGGGGTTTCTCAAATGGTGGTGACCAGCATATTTATGAATTATAGCACTGGTCCATAAACATTCCTTTTATATAAAAAGGATGTATAGAACATAACCAAATAATTGAAGTCAAGTATGTATAATTTGCTCTAAATTGATAGCTTAACCTTTGAAGGTGGCAGTTCAGTCTGCTCGAAGGCCCAAATTTGCTTATTTCATTCGCTTTTAACTAGTGTGAGAGAATGCTCTTACTTGTTAGGGAAAATTGGATCAGTTAGCATCGAAAGATTTGCCTTAAAAGAATTCTACCGTGTCTGTCAAGTTCCTGTTATCCTCTCTATCGCACTAGTCAATGCCTGCTGCTTCACGCGCAAGAACACGCGTGCCACCCCGCTGAGCTCGCGACCCGCCTGCGCTCCTCGCGGCCGTCTCACCCGGCGCCGGTCGCGTCTGCCCGGCTGCTTCGCGAGCACGAGCTCCGTCCGGCGGCTCCGCTAGCCTGCTCCCCAAGATCCAATCGCGACACATCATGGCAAAATTGGCCGGCGGCGGCCCCTCCGTTCAACCTGGACATGAGCCCCCCACCGGTGAGAGCCTGGCGAGGTGCTTCAGCGCATGTTTTAGCTGTTGGATCCTTCTCCTTCCTATCGGCGCTACTTGCTTTCTATCGCTCCTAGGAAGACAAGTTGAACCTGGATTTCAGGACGAGATAAGTTTTTGAAGGTCATAGAGTTTCTTCGCCGACAACTTCATCAAGATGGTAGGAACATAATAATTGTTAGTTCTTTGAGAATTTAATCTGACAGGAATTTTACTGAGTTGTTGCCTGTGTTGCCAACAGTTTGTCTATATCAACAGTGCGCTTTCGCCAAACCCGGATGAACTGGTAATTGACTTGTAGTATAATGTAAGATTCTAACTTATATATGTACTAGTTTTACATTTGTTCGATATGCTATCTCCATATGTATCCGTACCACTTTGTCACAATTTGCTACATCAAAACTTGAATTTCGTTTAGTAATTTGTTTCCATATATGTTCTATGCTTTATACACAAAAGTCCGGGGATAAAAAAAAAAGAGCCTTTTTCTCCAGAGCCATTAAAAAAAACGCCATTCTCGTCCAAACCACTGAAAACTTCATTCTCTCGCTGGTGACCAAACTCGAAAATTTTCTTTCTCTGATACCATTCCGTCCATTTACATAGATAATTGTGCGTGAGAATGAAAAAGATCGGAGTGCCCTTCGAGGGGATAAGAGGCATGTAATTTTTTTTTTTCTCGTGTGCCCCTAAGACCAACAGCTGGCTTTTGGCGCCAAGCTGGCTTTTAGCGCCAAGATGGCTGTTGGCTTTTCAGCAAAGTAATGAACAGATTAATAACCAACATATTAGCAACCAACAGATTAACAAGCCACTAACATCCATTACAAGTTCAACAGCCATGAAGAGTTTAACCAACAGTTTACAAGCACAAGTTTAGTTCAACATTCCATTACCATTACAATCACCAAAAGAACCAACAGTTTAGCAAGTCACATGGTTTTGACCACCAAAAGATTAGGGTTCTCCAACATGTTGCACCAACATGGTCCCAAAAAGGAGGATGGTACCTGTATTTAACCCGATTCAGCTTCTTCCTACCCACCATCTTGACCCCGCCCGGTATTTGGCAGCAGGGGCCGGAAGGGTTGCCGGGTTCAGCTCCTCCAGACCCTTCCTTGGTGTCGGCTTCTTCCGGTAAGTACCTTCTTCCTTGGTGTCTTCGTTCGGCTTGAGCGGGCCGCAAGGTTGGCGTCACCGTGGTTGTGGTCATCACCGATTGTAGAGGAACAGGTCATTTGATCCAGGTTCCAGCACCTTGAAGGAGTAGACACACAAGTAAAGACACAGTTTTGGTGGTCAAATAGAAGTAGTTGGAGGCAGGGATGATGAGCATACTTGTCTGTAGTTCCGGTGCACCGGGTTGATGAGCCCTTGGTAGCCCTCTTTCTTTTCTTGGTCACGCATTGTCCACCGCCTCATTCTCGTGGAAAATCATCCTAGGAGGTCTTCCCGGTGTAGCCACCACAATACTTGTCTCGTGTTGGCTTCAATACTTGGAGGAACATCTTGGGCAACAATGTCTTCTTCCCCTTACCCCCGTATGATATTTGAGAAACAAGTTAGCATACGATCCCAAATAGGTAATGAAGTTAGGAAGAAACATAAGAACAAGAGTTACTTCACCTTGTAAGTAGCATTGCAGCTATGTCCTCCTCGGGTTTTCCATCTTTGCATGTGTTCCAATGGTGCCCTCTTGCCACATGTTTTGCACTTATGCTTGGTGCCCTTCCCCTTCTTGCTCCCCGTCTCCCTCCTTCTAATGCACCTTTGTGCCTATTCTTCCTTTCTTCCCGCTGTAGACTTCATAGTGGAGGGTGCATGAAAAAGCCATGGGTGGCTTTGGGCCACATTGACTTGTCCGGAATGGATGGGATAACACCTTCATATGCTTTCCCGAACCTTTCCACCGAATAGAAGTCATCTACATAGTCCTCTACTTTACGTCCCGGGGAGGGAGGTGATGTATGCAATTGCATGCTTGCATGGTATTCCCGTGCCTTGCCACACATTGCATGCACATGTCCTGCGATTCAAGTTAACCACAAACCTATATGCATCCTCGGGGCTCCCCTTTGCACATAGTTCACCCACTCCCATCATGCTCGTAATGACATCAATGTTCGCATTGTAGCTGTCCTCCTCAACTTCTTCACAATCTTCTCGTCTAAAGGTGTCCATTAGATCATCCACATGCTTCCCCTTCTCTTTTTTAATCCAATTGTTGAATGACTCGGCCAAATTGTTGGTGACATAGTAACCTTGGATGTTGTTCCAAAGAAGGTCCTACTCCATAGCTTCTTATGATTATCCTTCGTGTACTTCATACTCTCGGGTTTGGTCGTAGCCATTGCATTGTAGTTCTTGTCAAACCAAGTACCTAGTCCAAGAGTATGAACCAGCCCGGAGGTGATCATCAAATACTTTGCCACTGTACCTTTTCTTAAAATTCGCGTACAAGGTGGTACATGCATTCCCTATGTTCACTAAAGGGAAAACTTGCTCAACCCCATGCATTACGACCGCCCACAATACCGTGCTTATTGTCGCACCATCCGGGTGCCTATTGCCTCCTTCACCTTTCCATGAACCAAACCCAGGTTTCATTTGTTTCGAATCAATTATACCTCGTAACCGGATACATCCAGTGTGCCCATCAACCGCACATGCTACACATAACGCCCGAACTTTCCATACAAGAATGTGCTATCTACAGCCAAATATGGTCTACAACCGTAGGAAGCCATCAACACAAGCTTTCATTGCAAAAAAAAAACCTATTGAACCTTATCTTCCCATTGACATGGTGTGGTGATCAATCACAACAAGTGAACCGGGCTCTCACTCTCTACCATTGCCTTAAACCTATACAAGTTGTCAAAACTTTGATCCCATGGGCCATAAATTTGATCCATGGCAAGCTCCCTACCATTATAAACTCTCATGTAGGGCATGTCAACTTTGAAATGAGTTTTCGAGTTTCACAAATTTCAAGAGCTCCCAAACTTGGATCTTCTTTAGGCCACCAAGAACCTTCTCCTCACCCAAGACTTGGTGCATCCTATAGGTACTCCAGTCCTCTGCTTGCTCTGACAGTCATGGGTGAATGGGTTCTTCTTAACCTGTCAATGAACACACTCGAGGCATCAAAAGTCCACATATAACTAGGATAATGACAGAAAATGAACATGTTTATCACCCGAATAGTTTTTCCATCCCTCATGGTAGATGCATGGATCCTCCACTTGCAACCATCGCCCTCCACCGGCGGTACACTTTGTACCTTCCTGTTTCACTCTTTTCAATGTAATATCATTTCTTTAATTGCATGATGAGTAGCTAAAGCCATCTTAAATTCAAACATGTCAATACATGGTGCCTACTTCCATAGATGGGTTGTTTTTGTCATACTCAACTGGTGCCACATCATCGGAGCTCAAAGTCTTGAACCATTTCATCTATGTCAAGGGGCAATTTCACACTCATCATCGTAGGAATCACTGTCACTTTCAGAGGACTCGGCCTATCTCGCACTTGGATTCTTGCTTTGTGTGCGGGTACATAGAGGGAGATGGTGGGGCCGTGGGTCCAAGGTCAATGTACAATCCTTCTTCATCAACACCCACATGCTCATTCTCTCGGGTTTGGATTTGGAAGGATGCCATCATCTTGAGTTTGGTTGGGTTCAACATCACTATGAGTTTGGCCGGTTTGTGCAAAGCTAGGACAAGGCCGTGAAGCACTTTGGTTGGGTTCGCAAGCTAGGACATGGCTGTGAAGCACTTTGGTTGGGTTCGCAAGTTAGGGACATGGCCGTGAAGCACTTTGGTTGGGTTCGCAAAAGCTAGGACATGGCCGTGAAGGAGTGCGGGGGGATCAACATTTTTCACTACCTCGTTTCCCATGAATAAATAGGTGGAACTGGTGCATTGGGTTTATGGTAGGCTAGAGTCATCCAACAACACTTTGTGGCTTCATTTTTGGCAAACATTTCAACTAACTCGTTGGTCACCGGTGATGGGAAGGTTCAGCTTGGACTCATGGCACCAAGAAAACAAAGAGCAAACATCCCCATAACGCCGAGGATACTTATCGACAATCCCTTGAACCACATTTGAGTAATTTGCAACATCGAGTCAACAACTTCACTCCACAGTACCACAAGCCACGTGAATTTGCGGTAATAATCCGAATATCTAGGTAGTAGCCACTGTTTGGGTCCATCCTACAGATGAACAACGAAGACTCAAATCACAAAAGAACAGAGCAATCCTTCCAAAAACACATGGCTGTCCACAAATCAAGACGAACAAGCAATCAAGGGGAGGGGGCCGGTACTTACCCTTCTCGAAACCACGAAGGACGCCGGCCGCCGCCATGTTCGCTCCATGAGCAGCACTAGCCCATGCCCCGGCCTCGCGGTGGATCGGCTTCTTCACCACCACCGCCGCGGAACAAGGAGTCTTCACACTGTGGCCGCGCGTCCACGACTCAAAGATCGTGAACCCTCCGCCGCACAGGCCGCCTCTAGGTTTGGGGGTGGGAAACCGTATGAATCCGGCCGCCGGTAGGGTTTGGGATGAATCTCGCCGTCGCTAGGGTTCGGGGGACGGGGGAGAGAGGAGAGGGGCTCGCGAGGAATGGATCGAAATGGGAGAGAGAGACGATGGGGGGGCAAAATTTTTAGTCTTTTGGCGCAAGCGACCCCACATGTCGACGCGGAACGGCGCAAAACAAGCGGAGCATGGACGGAATGGTCTCGCAGAAAGAAAATTTTCGAGTTTGGTCACCAGCCGAGAGAATGAAGTTTTCTGTGGTTTGGACGAGAATGGCGTTTTTTTAGTGGCTCGAGAAAAAGGCTCAAAACTATTCCCGTCTCCGCCACTCGCTTGCCGGCCTAAGGCAAAAGCCACGGCATGAATGCGAACGGATGTATACACAAGGGTAATATGGTCACATTAGTATTTAGAAGATAAGAAAAAGAGTTAAAAGGGTATGGAATGTCATTAGAGCTTAGTATAATCGTTTGGAGTCCTATTTCGGAGATGCAAACGATTAGAGTTCTATTTGGGGGAAAGCCACGAGGATCGAGTCCTATAATAGCCATTTTCCGTATCATGGAACCTTCGCACTTCTAGGTCTCGTTGCCATTGTCTTCGCATTAGGACACCACTCCCATGGGGGTTCGGGATGGTCTTCTGCCTCGGTTGCCTCGATCAATTCCGTATGTGTTGGGTTCGGGGGCGTGGTTGCCCTCGGCCCATGGTGTGTTCCTCTGGGTTGGCTGTCGGGATGGTTGCCCTGGCCATTCACGAGATTGTATGTTGGACTCGCCGGCACGGTTGCCTCTGGTTTAGGGTGTGTAGTGATTTTTCCTACAACCCGAGTAAAGCTCAGTGGAAATTGGTGTTTTAATGGCTCAACAAAACTGCTCAATTTTGTGTTGGAACGTGAGAGGCCTCAATGATGGGGCAAGAAGGGCTAGTGTTCGAAACTGATAGCATCGTCGGGGAGCTACCGTCGTATGTTTGCAAGAGACAAAGATTCAAGAACTGGACCGTATCACTCTTATATGACACACTAGGTCCCGGGATGGTAGATAACTACGCAGTTCTCCTCTTATTGAACCGGGACAGGGGATCCTAGTTGCGGCATCGAACGTTTCTTCCACTTGAACCACAGAGAACGGAACACACGATCTCCGCAAGGATAACTATGCTGCAAGAAAACACGTCATGGTGTATCACGGTGTGTATGGACCACAATCGGATGCGAAAAAATTGCTTTCATGCAAGAGATCTCAGACTCAAACAACACATGGATGCACGTTGGTTAGTATTAGGAGATTTCAACTTAATATATCAAGTGCAAGATAAGAACAATCAAAGAGTAGATATCCGATGCTTAATAGGTTCAAGACAAAGAATTAATAATCTACAGCTGGCACCATTAGAGATGCATGGTCGACGTTTTACATGGTGCAACGATCAACAAGAACCAACAATGACTAAAATTGATCACTTCCTAGCATCCGTAGAATGGTTGGATATCTTCCCACGAACCGACCTACAGCATTGCGTCTATGGGTTCGGACCACTGCCCTTTGTTCTCTGCAAGGCGACACCGCGTATGATTTCTATAGAGGATTTCGCTTTGAGGCATATTGGGTCAATATGCCGGGTTTCATGGAAGCGGTGAAGGATACGTGGGATCAGCCGGTAATACCTCAAATGCTATGCTACGCATGCATGTCAAGATGTTAAGGGTAGCAAGGGCACTCAAGATCTGGAGGAGATCCCACTTTAGTGAATGGAAATTAAAGTCGGCCCTCGTGCAAATTATTCTACTAGAGTTGGAGAAAGCTCAAGAAAGAGGACATTATCACAGGAGGAGGTTCAGTTCAAAAATTCCTCAAAGCAAAATCCCTTGGCCTCGGCTGCTATACAAAAGGCAAGGGCAAGGCAACACTCTAGGCTCACATGGATACGTAAAGGAGATTCAAACACTCGTTTTTTTCATATCCATGCCAATGCAAGAAGAAAAAATCGTACATAGCCACACTCCACGAGAGAGGGATCGTAGTCACCCAACGGGACAAAATGAGGTGGCGGCACGATTTTTTCAATAAGGCAGTAGGGGAACCGGCCCACAAGAACTCGGTCGTCTTAATGGGAGGCGTTGGGCTATACTCATCACAACCTAGAAGATCTGGATATGCCTTTACCGAAATGGAATTGAACAACATAATTAAAGAGTTACCACCGGAGAAGGCTCCGGGGCCCGATGGATACATCGGTCTGTTTTATAAAAGATGTTGGGACATAATCAAAGTGGATCTGTTAGAGGCAATAATGGGATTCTACAGTCACAGAACTTCCAAGATGGGGCTGTTCAACGGCTAATATAGTGCTGCTCCCCAAGAAGACAGCCCCAACGACCATCACGGATTATAGACCTATTAGCTTAATCAATAGCGTTGTCAAGATAATTACAAAACTTCTAGCAAATCGGTCTGGCACCACATATGAATGACCTGGTTTCCCATGCCCAAAACGCATTCATAAAAGCGTAGATGCATCCATGATAATTTCCTTTATGTTCAGTGAGAGTGATCCAATTGCTCCACAAGAAAAAGCAACCGTCTCTCTTCATCAAATTAGACATTTCAAAGGCATTTGACTCGGTGGGATGGCAATTCTTATTAGAAGTTTTGGCGGCATTGGGATTTAGCATGAAGTGGAGGGATTGGATATCCGATCTCCTCGTGACATCATCCTCCAAAATTCCGATAAATGGGAACCCGAGTAGGACGCATCCCCCATGCAAGAGGACTGAGACAAGGTGACCCGCTATCACCGCTCCTTTTCATCCTTGCATTGACCCACCGCAGCGAATTATTGAAAGGGCAAAGCAACAAGGATTCTCCCATTCCGTCCTCCCAAAAGCTGCAAATCTCGATGTTCATTGTATGACGACATGCTGCACTCTTCGCAAAACCATCATCTGTGGAGTTAACAAGGTTGCAAAAATGTTGTCGTTCTTTGGGGAATGCTCGGGCTAAAAGTGAACATGACGAAGACGGAAATTTTTCCTATCGAATGCAGCCCGATGAACTTGAAGCTTGATAGACAATTTCCCAGGAAAGATCAGTACCTTCCCAGGAAAGTACCTAGGCTTGCCGTTGCACACTCGAAATTGCGTAAAATCGAGATTCAACCGATTGACAAAATAGGTGCTAGATTGCCGGGTTGGAAAGGAAAATTTCTCTCATCATGGAAGGGAAACGCTTGTCAAACGATCGTCTTCAATCCCAAACTATCATCTCACGGTCTTTCAAGCGCAAAATGGATGGTTAAACAAATAGACAAGATCCGTAGAAGCTTTTATGGCGCGGAGAAACCCGGATAAAGTGTGCGGTGGACACCGTTTATCAATTGGCCAACAACTTGCTCTCCGAAGAACTTGGGTGGCCGGGCATCCTCGATTTGGAGCGGTTCACTAGAGCCCTTCGTCTACGTTGGCTACGTTATCAATGGAGGCAACCTCAAAGAGCGTGGAGCAAACTAGAGGTACCTTGTGATTCGATAGACCGAGATCTCTTCAATGCATCTACAGTAGTGACAATAGGCAATGGAAGAAAAGCAAGTTTCTGGACCTCGAGTTGGCTAAATGGTTCAACAGCCACAGCTTGTACCTAAAATCCAAAAGGAAGAAATTTACGGTCTACCATGGGCTGCGTGGCCGTAAATGGATTGACCACATCTACCCTCCAGCATCACCACAAGAAGTACGTGAATTTATTTCGCTTTGGGAGGCAATTCAAGGGGCGGTTGAAATTAATGATACAGTGGAGGATGAAATCAGATGGAAATGGACAGATGATGAACAATATTCAAAAAGTGCGTACTGGCTCAGTTCAAGGTAGGTTCACCCGAATCAAAATAACTCCCATTTGAAGGCTCACGCGCAAGAAAATGTCGATTCTTTGCATGGACTCTCATACATAAGAAGATCCTCACAGAAGCAATTTAGCCAAACAGGGGATGGACACAAGATACTGACTGCCGGTTGTGTGGAAATGAGTTAGAGACAACAACTCACTTATGCAAAGACTGGGTCCTTTTACCAAAGAAGTTTGGAGGATCATAAAGCAGTGGATGCAACTAACACCAATACGGGCGGTAAGCGAAGTAGGTTCTTTGTACAGCTATTGGCAGAGATGCAGGCGCAAGTTTCAAGAAATGGAGAGAAGGAAAGTTGATGGGATTTTCATCTTTTTTTGGTGGAATATATGGAAGGAAAGAAATAGAAGACAATTTCAACAGAGATCACTAAATCCTTCCCAAGTAGCGGGTCTCAAGGATGACATTATGGAATACAGTGAGGCCATGGGACCACAAGGTGTTCAAGGAGATACTTAGTCTAACCCCCCATCTGTACACGAGCACTGGTTTTGCAGTTTTTGTCATTTCTCTTTTTCGATCGCTTAGTTTTTCCTTTGGGTTGGCCTTCATACCATTAGAGTTATGAGTGGATAGTTGATATTTGAGCTGAGAGTTGATAGGGGAGTTGTAAATATCATGTAAATTTGTTGTCTTCCTTTTTTTCCTTTTTTATCGTCTAATAAAATTTACGGCAAAGCTTTTGCCGTCCTTTCGAAAAAAAAAAAAGAATAGATCCAGCGTGCGAAATTGTGTGACGGAACCAAGTCTCAGGTCCGCCGTGATTCTCGAGACCGACCACGCCCGGCCAGGCTTGAGACTTGGAAATCAATCGCTCGCGACGACGTGTGAGCAGCGCTTTCCAAGCCATCAACCACTCACCCTCAACGGCCTGTTTCCATCCGTCGGTCGGTCGGCGCCTGCCGCCTCGTGGACTTGAGCGCCGCACCCGCGCCCGTGCTTCCTAAATTCCAAGCCATCGTGACGGCCAGCTCGGCTCCATCCTGTGGCAGGGCACGCGTCCCCGCGCGGTTGGCTCCATGTCGCGTCGCGCGCGTTCACCCTCGGCGAAGGCATCGCGGAGTCCTCCCGCACCAAGCAAAGCGCAGGCTGCGCAGCTCGGTGCCTGCACACACTCCCTTTCCTTTCTCCGCCCATATATACCGCCACTCCCTGCTCGGCCTGCTGGACACGCTCACGCTCACAGGCACACACGAGCACACCACAGGCTCGCCGCGCGCACGAACACAACTGCTCGAATAGCTAGCGTGGCCTACGACGGCGGGTCGGCGACGCCGTTCCACCTCGTCCTGTTCCTGGGCACCGTCGTGCTGCTGGGCGCAACGTCGCTCTACTCGCGCTACGAGTCCGCGGTGGAGAGCCTGGTGGACCAGGTGCGGTTCGCCGTCGTGCTGTCCCCGCTGCTGCTCCTGCTCGCGGTCCAGTACTGGGCGGCCACGGCCGGGTCGCGGCGGCCGCAGGGCGGCGCCATCTCGTCGCTGCTGGTTGGGGACCAGCCATCCCTGTACGCCGGCGGCGGCGGGTGGGGCGGCCAGCGCGACGGCGGCGCGTCGTCGTCGCCGTGGGGCGTGGCGCTCGCGCTCGCCCTCGTCCTGCTCCTCGTCTCCTACCAGTCCTGCTTCCAGGACCTGTGGTTCCCGCTGGTCAAACGCCGGTGAGCTAGCAGAGCTCAGTCCAAACCTTGCAGGCGGCATGCATCACCAGCTTCTTGCCGTGTTGCTCGATCGCGCGCGCGCCGGAGATGGGGAAGAATCACCAGCTAGCAAGTAGCATCTAGTAGCAGGATGCTCCTGTTATTAGCAGTGGAGGCGGTGTGTGATTTCGACAAACACACTTGCTAGCTAGCTATTAGCTACGTATTTAGAGCGGATTTATTTCGATGGACAGATTGTCAGTTCTTATTAGTTCATCTACTACACGGGCTGTGATCAGTAGTAGTATATAATGTAATTACTGTAATGATACAATTACTGAATAATAGTAAAGAAAATGGCAGAAAATTCTTGCATCCGTCCAATCCCTGTTTACTCTTGATCAGTTAGTACTACAGTGCCGTTTGGTACAGGAAAAGGACGGTAAAGGGAATGGAACAGGTCCTTAATTATTTTTGTTTGGACAATGAGTTTGTGAAAGCGTGGCTTCTGTTGCCCCGCCAACTGGTTATGTTAATTAAACAATTAAACAAATAAAAAGTAAACGTAATTAGTTCATACTGTGATCAAGTCTCCTTGCAAAACCACACCGAAACCAAACAAGCTCCCAGTTGTGGGGCTAGCAAACGACTTTATTCGATTCCCCACTTGTAAGAATATATTTTTATAGAAAAAGACTCGTAAGAATATGCCTCTTTTCTTTGTTTATAACACCCCGTGTGTATGTATAGTACCTTTTTTCGTTAAAAAGGAGCAAAAGTTACCGCGACTAGACAAAATGGACGTAGTATTGTATTGAGACGTCTCGTCAAAATGGAGTGCGTGTGATAAGAGAGGTCGTTGAAGAAGATAATAAAAGATGAAAAGACCAACAAGAGTTGTTGACATACATAAGGTAACCAAATGCAACCGTTTACCGGATCTAGACGATGGAGAATTTCAAGACGCAGAGATGTGGAATCTTAGTCCTGGCTTTCGGCAACAAGACAAGAACCTGGCACTTTCTTTCTCCGCTTTCGGCCGCCGATAGATGACTAAAGGAGCTTTCTGAGCTAATCACCGTGTGGGGCTTGAGCTATCATCCTAAGAGCATCTCCAAGAAAGCTCCCAAAAATAACTTAAAAGATTCTATAATTTTTGGTAAAACACAAATTTTGTTCTCCAACAACTCCCAGTACCAACTTGGTAAAATACCAACTACGGAAAAAAACACCCTCCGCGCGCGTAAAGATACGCGCGCGGAGGGCGTGCGTATCGCGCCCGCGCCAGCCGCGCCGCCCGCCCGTCGGCCTCACCTCTAGCCGCGCCGCGTTCGTCCGTCCGTCCGCGGCCGAGTTGCCGTCCGTCCCTACGATGTCCGTCGCCGGCCTCGTGCCCTTCGCGGACGGCTACGGTTGAAACTTATTGCGGGGACATATACCGATGGATTCGTCTCGTCGAGACGAAGCCAATGGTGATGGTGGATTCACCGGAAACCTTGCCGTCATCGAGATATCGCCGGTCAAAGGCGCGCGCTACTCGCAGGACTAATCCTATGATAGATTTTCTTTTGCGGACTTTTCGAAAAAGCAATGTACACAAAGAATTATAAATATGCCCTTTGGTTGATTTCGGGAAAGTTTGTGGACTAAATCGCAAAATGGTCATCACGAGATTACTAAGTGGAATAAGGAGTTGTTGGAGATGACCTTTTTTCACTCGTTAAAAAAAAATAAAGAATCCTCGCTATAACACTAGATAGATTAAAGAAGTTTTTGAAAGCTCTCGGAGATCATGACACTCAAAACCGAAAAGACCTACTATTCCATAATTAAGATTCTTGTTAACTCCTACTTTCAGGTCTCCCGTCTACTATAATTGTTCTATTCTATTCCCCGGATCGTCGTCCACTACGCCTACGATTGTTCAGTGCCGTAGTTAAAAAAATGCTCCCTACTTTGGAAATGGAAATGCACGTTTTCGAAAAAAAAACTTTACTACTCCATTATAAACTGCCTATTAAGCATGACAGGTAATTTCATAGTTTTATATTCTATTAGAAAGTATGGAAATGAGCATCGTAATTGCCAAATTAATAATTATACAGAAATTGCACTTCATTTCTACTACTTTTTTCGATAAAAGTACGTATGGATACAATACAGTCCAAGAGAAACACCACCAGTCCTGTCAAAAAAGCACATCAATGTTAGAGTCCATATACAGTTTCACATGGGCTTTTGCTTTTTGATAAGATGGGCCGGGTTAAGGTCTCTCGTATCGGAGTGGAGCCCAAAAGCTTGGCCTTCGAGCCATCCATCGTGCTCCCTCGCCTACGGCCGCAGCGCGGCGCGCTCTGACGTTCTGTCTCGACCACTCCAGACCTCTCGCTCACTCGCCGAAGCCCTCCTAGAGCGAGAGGGTTTCGAATTGGCGCCAACCAATATCCCCATTTCCCCCAATCCCGCCAGCCAGCACTAGGGTTTCCGCTCCGCCATGGCGGGAACCGCCGCCGCCTCTCCCATGGACATCGACGCAGCCGCGCCGCCTCCGCCGCCGCCCGGTGCGGCGGCCAAGGGCAAGGCGCCGCTCTCCGCCACCGGCAGGGCTGCGCCCTGGGTCGAGAAATACCGGCCCCAGTCCCTCGCCGACGTCGCCGCCCACCGCGACATCGTCGACACCAGTAAGTGGCCGCGGCCGTTGTGCTCGTCCGGTGCCTGATGCGGGGTTTAGGGTTTTATGAAGGATTCGGGTGGGGTTCTATCAGATTCGTGTTGCAGTGAACGCTAACTCGCGGGGGTGTGGTTTTCTTAATGCATCATTATGCTAGTGCTATTCTTTGTGTCTCGTATGACCTGGATGTGGGTTGACTTTTGGCCCTGAATTTATGCCTATCTACGCCACCGCATATGGTGTGATTCCAGCTAGAGTACTAAATTCTTTGCAACCGTGCTGGTTGTGATTTGTAGCATATGAGGTATGCTGATGGTTGCCATTTTTTTCCTGTAGTTGACAGGCTTACAAATGAGAATAGACTTCCACACTTGTTGCTATACGGGCCACCTGGCACTGGGAAAACATCGACGATTCTTGCTGTCGCGAGGAAGCTATATGGGTCTCAGTATAGCAACATGATCCTGGAGCTCAATGCATCAGATGAACGTGGTATTGATGTTGTCAGGCAGCAGATCCAGGATTTCGCTGGCGCACGCAGCCTCTCTTTTGGGTATGCATTACAAGTCGTGGAACCCTTTTTTTTTCTGTTTTTCATAGGGAGTCTTTCAGACTTGATATATAATCAAGTAATTCTGTTTGTCATAACACCGTCAATAATACCCTTTTGCCTTACATTAGAATTTCTACAGAGCAAGGCCTTCTGTTAAGTTGGTCCCCTTGGATGAAGCAGATGCAATGACACAGGCTGCACAACTTGCATTGCGAAGAGGTTTTTCTGTTGTTAAGACTTTACTGTTCATAGTTGTGCATTTTCTTCCTTGCATCCATTTAATCTATCCCTCCTTGCAGTTATTGAGAAGTATACAAGGAGCACAAGGTTTGCACTGATATGCAACCATGTCAACAAAATTATCCCTGCACTACAATCAAGGTGCACCAGGTTTAGATTTGCTCCATTAGATGGCAGTCATGTTAGAGAGCCGTCTTCAGCATATAATAAAATCTGAGGGGTAAGTACTTTTCTTTCCTTCTAAGATTATTCAAGAATTCTCGATAATTA
Organism: Themeda triandra; assembly: GCA_018135685.1. Taxonomy (NCBI): domain Eukaryota; kingdom Viridiplantae; phylum Streptophyta; class Magnoliopsida; order Poales; family Poaceae; genus Themeda; species Themeda triandra. Next base: position 15,867 of record JAENPR010000244.1, read on the forward strand.
TTTTGTGTTACTTGGGAGCTCACTTATATTGTGCTTTGCAATCTTCACATTGTAGTGGTGCTAAACTGGCATAGGATTCTGGTCCCATCTGCAATGTTAATGTTTGCATGTACTTGCAGGCTCAGTGTAGATGAGGGTGGCTTGACAGCCCTAGTGCGGTTAAGCAATGGTGATATGAGGAAGGCTTTGAATATATTGCAGGTTATCCCTTAATTGCTGTCACGCTGTGCATTTGACCCAAACTGTTTTTTCCCAGGGGTTTTGATATCTAATCATTTAAAGATATAGAAGTTCTGAGCATGTGGGAGCAAGTTAAAACAAAACACGAAACTGTTGATGTTTTAGATCTGAACAAATCATACATTCTGATTTGCGTAACTGTTGTGTGTACTTCAAGTATTTGACTAATGCCATTCTTTCAATGTTATCTATTACTAAGTTCAACATTGAGATGAACCATAAAGCATAATAACTCTCCCAAAATTTAGCCACTTTTGGGTTTGTCCGAAGTCAAGCTATTTTAATTTTGACCAAGTTTATAGAAAACCCATTAACATCTACGAGACCAAATAAGTACATTGTATACTAATTTGGTGTCCTACATGTTTATGTTTTGTACTATAATTTGGTCAAAACCTACACGGTAGGACAAACATAGAAATTTTGGGATGGAGTAGTTGTTTTTCATTATATCATTTGTTTCGTCTATAAACTAATCCACCAATTACAATGGCTTTGGCAATTACTTACCTTTTTTATGTGTAGGCAACACACATGGCATCCCAACATATGACAGAAGAAGCTGTCTATCTTTGTACAGGAAACCCCATGCCAGAAGATATTGAGCGGATAGCTCATTGGCTATTAAATGAACCATTTTCAACCAGCTTCAAAAGTATTCTTAGCTACCATCGGTCAATATGATCCTTCTGATTATTCAGGATTCTTGTCTAAATGTATGTTTTCTTATCTGTTTAGATACTAGGTAAATACCCGTGCGTTGCAACGGGAAATATAATACCACAATATTATAAGTATGAGCATGTCCTGTAATATTACCCCATAGTATATAAATAAACATGTGTCGTACTGTTACTAATATTAAGTCCTCGTTAGAGTACGTAGCGCAAGTATCACGTTAGGGAAGAACAAGTTCAACGGTAGCAAATCACAAGCTATTCCGAGCCTTTTAAGTGATATTTAGTTACAGTAGTTCTTACCAGTCTTCACCCCCAAACTCTATTCATGGACGCTCTGATCTCGTATCATCATTGGATAGAGTAAACCAGAATGTGTGTCCACTGATGACCTCATGGCCTGATTCATACAACATCCCAAAGCATGGTTGCTCAAAAATAATTCAAAACTATTACATTTAAATGATGCCACAGCATTGTGACGATCCATTGCAGCAGCTGTCTGCATGTTGTAGGGACTCCCAGGGTCTTGGCAGTAATGGGGGATGTTGGTCCTGAATTTGGAGCAGTCGGCTTGTTCAGTGGCCAAGCATCCTCCTATTGTAGGCCTTATACTGGGACAAGAACACAGGCTCTTATCTCATCTCATAAAAATGCTTCACAAGATTTTGGATGATAACAGGGAGGGAAGGCTACCATCAATTTCATATTTTTTGCTTCCTCTGACTGCATTCAGTGTGCATGATCTTTGAGCGGAGTGAAAAGCCAAAATCCCTCTTATGCCCAGTATTTTGGGGCCTTGCCCATGTAATCATTGGGGTTCTCATGCTGCATCAATAGACATGGTTTATGGCGATCACACATTTGGAGATCCAAATCAGCAAGCCATACGTATTTGATGGTGAAATTCTTTTGAGTAGGCGGAAGTGGCAGCATGGCAGTTCATTGCAAGTGGCAGGACATCATCACAAATTTGTTAGACTCATGTAACATGACTGATTTTCATAGACATCATCACGATTTTTTTGGCATTATTTCTGGAATTTGTTTCCATCACTATCGGTTAATTATGTACAGATCATTGCTCTACAGCTCCGATAGTGATGGAACATCTCCAATTTGATAGACATCATCACTTATTTTGCACCCATTTGGGGAATCGGAGGATCTATTTCGAACTGCTCCTTTCAGGTTTACAGATTACATCCGAAGAGAAGGGGTGACATACCTGTTGTTCATTTGTTGCCGTTTCGCAGCTGTTGTCCACAAGCAGCATACGCAACCTGACTACCTGAGGGCCACAACACACAAGAAGCTATGAGCTTATCGTTTGTATGATCTCACATTGGCCTTGGCAACAGCGTACTTAATGAGTGTAAGCATTCAACAGTCAACAAGCAGTTATGCAGAATACATTCGTGATTAAACAGAGATGGCTATGATAAAACACCAGCTCGAGCAAGTTCATTTCTAACTGACAGCAGTGGTCTCGATGTCTAGCTCAGACAGAAATTTTATAGAACTGAAAACCCCTAACCAACCATGCAGTTCAAACACAACTGTTCTACTCACCATTTATTTTCGACTGCTCCATATACAAAAATCTAAAACATCGATTGCAGGTAAGAAAAGGAATTTCTTGTGGCTAACCTGAATAGCAAGGCCATTAACAATTTCAGAGTAGTTCATATCTCCCAAGTAGGCAGCTGGGAAATATGATCATATAAGAGGAAAATCAAAGTATATACTTCATTGATATCATGTCACCAATACATGCAGGAAACTGTTGGGGTTGTCATATGAAACAGGAGAGCATATTGCCTTTCACTGTCCCTTTGCTGAAGCATTCTGGGAAAAGTTTGGGCTCCAATCAATGCTGATCGCAAATAATGGCTGCGTAATCGATCTGAGCTGTCCATACCACTTCCCCAAGAAGCACTTCAGAACTTTTATAGCACTCTGCTATTGGCACCTATGGAAGCGTCGGAATTCAGTGGTGTTCAGAGAGGAGTTCGACACACACCGACAGGTCTTCCTACTAATGCACAACGATGCAGAGCTTTGGAGATCTAGATTACCAAAGAAGGATAGAGAGGTAGATGATGTTTGGGGCCAAACCATATTACCCCTATGTAATCAGTAACTGTAAAAGATGGTGATATTGTAACTCTTCAAACTGATGGGCTCTTTTTGTCTAGATCAGTCAATGAAATAAAAATTGTTGCTCCAAACTAAACTACAGCATTATGGCCATGATAAAAAAAAATACTCAAACTGAATATACGGTTGTTCAGTAAACTCATATTAGGATTCTCTCCAAATCCTCATGTCCTGTACAACACAAAGTACCAATGCAAATAACAGGAGATATGGTATGAAAAGATGCAAGGAACTAAATATACGAAGCAAACTGATTTTGAATTAGTTTTAAAAAGGAAAAAAAGAGTTGTAAACTCAATCTTGAATTTCAGAGGTCGCAGATTTCAGATAAAATTCAAGCCTCATCTTCTAAATGGACATCATCCATCATCTATTGTCCAACCAGAGATTCCAAGGAGGAGCATTGCGCACACAAGAAAAAAAGTATAAGGGATGAGGCGACAGACGGGGAGTTGGGTCGGTGGCCTGACCTTTGCTGGGTTACTATAGGAGTGTAGGTCAGCAGCTGCTCAACCGGCTAGAGGGAGCTGTAGTGTCCCGACGAGATCAGCGCGGGGCAGCCGCCTCGACGATCTCCGGTGAAGGTACTGAATGACTCGGAGAGCTCTGAGGGATGGAAGAGGCGGGACGCGGACGGAAGGTCGAGCAGTCGGCAGTGACGGCGAGGTTGACGGAGACGGTGAGGCGACGAGGACCGGCGCGCGGAAGGTCGAGCGGTCGGCGACGACGGCGAGGGCGAGGAGATGGCGCAGGCCGCAGCAAGGGCGAGGGCGAGGGCGACGGCGTAGGGATGCCGATCTGCCTCCGCCGGCGCGCCGAGGCAGCCGGCGCCGGCGACGGCGACCGCGATGGCGCACTGACGACGATCCGCTTCCACGCGGAGATGCCGGCGGCGGCGCGTCCGGCGGCGGGCTACGGAAGCAGGCGATCCGTCCTCTGGCGGCGTCTTGTCCTATGGCAGACGAATCGCGGCCTCGCGGGGATGGGCATAGGAGTGCCAGGCCCACCTATCGTGAGGGAGGCGAGGTGAAACCGGGCGGGTGTTTCACTGAGAGGCGAGGTTAAAGTGTGGGTGAACGATTCCCTTCCGTAATTTTTAGGGGTAAAGATATCTGGCATGAAGATGAGAAAAGGCTTGGCCTTGGTTGATATCATACGGGAGGTTGCTATGTACGCACTACCTGCTGCCTACTAGCTCATCATTCTTCATTTTTTTTTTCTTATGTAGCATTCAATTTGAACCTCATTTAGTATTGTTCTAAATTTTCTTTCTTTTGTGCAGGTTTGTGTTCGGAATACAAATGCCATCTGATGTTCGTGTAAAGCTAATCAATGACATGGCTGATATTGAGTATGTTTTTCATACACTTCTACAATTGAATTGTGTCATTCTGCACATAAATTAGCTTACATGTCATTCTATGCCATAATTATGTTTTGTTGCTAATTCTGCTCAGATTGTCAGAAATAGTCATTTTAGTTCACACAAGTATAGGAGGTAGGTAATTGCCCAAATTGAGGATGCTATGGATGGAAGACCCAAAAATGTATAGCCAAGCTAACTATTACTCGACACGTCTTATAGTTCCTAAAAAATAACATTAGGACTTTGTTAACTAAAATTGCTACACTGGAACATAGATGTATAGTTGAGCCTAACAATCATTAAATCAACACACTGATATACATGAGTTTAGCCCTCGCAACAGTGCTACACCGGAGCATTTTTTTAAGTCAGCAAACTTCGGATGCAGTAATTCCCCACGTGTGTAAAAACTTCTTTCAGAGAGTGGAAACTATATTTGTTTCCATGAAGCGATTAGTTAAGGGCTCACTGCAATGTTTGAGATAGTGCAGTAGCTGGCAGCGACCTATGATATTCTTTGACTTTGCATTTGACCTTATGATCAGTTAGGACAACTGTGGTAACTCTTTGTTGTATCAAATTTTTGTTTGTTAGCATCATAATTCATGGCTTTTTTCTTTGATACGCAGGTACAGGCTAAGCTTTGCATGCAACGATAAACTGCAGCTGGGTGCACTGATCTCAACTTTCACGGATGCTCGCACGGCTATGGTTGCTGCCGCTGCTGCTGCCAGCTAATTGCAGTAATGTGAAATTTCTTTTTGCTGCCACCCTCTGGAATCTGAAGATTAAGCTCAGCTACGTTTCGTGGGTCAACGTCTTGCCTGTAGTTAGCAAACTGAAAGGTTTGGTGAGGGTTTTCTTAGATCCTGTATATGCTTGCTGGACGTGATGTGGTAACTACCTGGAACTTGGGAGTGCTTGTATGACTGAACGCTGCCAGGCGTTGTTAAGTTATGCGTGTAAGATTTTATCCAGTAGTGAAGCAATTATAACCCGATCCAATCTTTGATGATGTTACATGCCATTGGAAATGCAACGGAGATTTATGGTCTTCGACTACGGAAGCATGATTAGGATCAGTAAATTGTAAAAGTCAATCCTGAATTACTCCATTGAGGAATACGTGATGCTCTTATCTTACTTTACAGGCGAAGCGAATTATTACATGTAACCAATGAAGGAAAACACAGGGCTATTAGCTAACTCCTAACAATCTACTACAGTACATGAGTGTGGAAATTTGTCAGGGATCAGTAGACGGCAGCCTGTTCCTGACTTTGTGGCTTGTGTTCAGGCTCATAAGTGCTCTAGTTAAAATCGATATGAACAAACGCCCGCTCCACAGTCCGGTGCTCGTGGTAATCGCTTTGTGGTTTGTCGTTTGTGTAATGCACCCATGAAGTTGGTGGGCCGGAAGAACCGAGAAACTTTTTAACAGCTTCATTGTACCCCATCTGTTCGGTAAACTTACTGTCCTGCCAATCTGCCCAAACCTTGACTCTGCCCTAGAGTTTTACAGCCTTGGGCCATGTTTAGTTGCCCGATTTTGCACCTCCCAAATGCACTGTAACAGCGTACTGTAGCATTTCGTTTGTATTTTGGTAAAAATTGTCCAAACATTGACTAATTAGACTTAAATGTTCGTCTCGCAAATAAAATTAAATTGTGCAATTATTTTTTTTATTTTATTTACATTTAGTACTCCACTAGCAAAAGTGCCCGTGCGTTGCACCGGGATTATAAAACTATTATTTTTTACATTTAATAAAGACTACAATTGTCACATTAGAGTTAAATAAAAAACTATCTATTTATGTAAGTAGGGCAATGAATTTGAATAATTTAATGCGCACACACAATATCATAAAAATACATCTCATGATGAAACTAATTATACTTATTTTATGTTAATTTTTTATATATAATTGATCAAACTTCTTATATAAAAAATATGGTATTGCGCATTGTTTCGATAGAGGGAGTATCTTTAACAAAGCCATAGTTACCTCGTAGCAGTACTTGCTTGTTGGTGACGAATGCATCTGTCACGTATCTTATGCATGAGTCCAACTCCAACCAATCAGTGTGACGAGCCAACACTTAAAATCGGTAGCTAGAAAGAAGAAATGTCCACAATACTGTTTCTCTTTTTTTGTTTATTTTTTATTTCTTTTATTTTTCAAATCTTATCTAATCACTCACCGCTCAAGCGTACACGATCCACATCTCCTTCAACCTTATCTCCTCGGATAGATTATAGGCAGACTGAAATTTTGTCAATTTATTATTAGGGTATAAATACATGCTGTAAGGTCGAAATGGCGGACTAGAGGGGGTGAATAGTTCTTTTTAAAACTAATCGCTCCGGCTAACCGATATAAGTGCGGAATTAAATCTATCGGTCTAGCCAAGATTTCACCCCTCTATCTATGTCTCTAGATGCACCTTTTAAAAGATCCTAAACAAGAAGACAAGGTGCCAATCTAACTAGTGCACACTAAACAAGTCTAGCTTACAAGGTCACACAAACCTAAGCAACTAGTACTTTAGCAACCGGGTGTGCACCTACACAATTCTAATGAGCAAAAGCACAAAGCCAAACCTAAACTCACTAGATGCTCAAGGACAAAGCTACACAAGCCAAACCCAAGAGCTCAATCTTACTTAACTACACAAGCTAAGCAAGGCAACTTTACTCTAGAGTGAAATGCACCACAGGTCCCTAGACTTTGGTCGCTGTGTCAAATAGACCCCTGGACTTCAAAAATGGTCATCTGGCCCCTTGAACTTTCAGCCTGGTTCACCGGAGGCCCAAAGCTTGGCCCAAACCCCCGGATGACCATTTTCACAAGCTTTGGGCCTCCAGGTGAACCGACTGAAAGTTCAAGGGGCCGGATGACCATTTTCGAAGTCCGGGACTGTTTGACACAGCGACCAAAGTCCAGGGACCTGTGGTGCATTTCACTCTTTACTCTACTTCTAGCTACACAAGCAAGAAGGTGATTAACAAGCTACACAAGCTAACTAACCACAAGAGCAACTACACAAGCTATATATAAAAATAAGGAATGTAAATACAAAGCTTGTGAAAGAGATTGCAAACCACCGCAAAGTGTGGACACAAGATGACTTGGCGATTTTTCACCAGGTTCACTTGGTTGCCCCCAAGCTACGTCCTGTTGTGTCGACCAACACCTTCGGTGGTTCTCCGGTCTTTTCACCTAGATGGTTCCCGGTATGACCCTCAAGTCACTTGCCCTCAAGGCACCCCCGCAAGGCACCGCAAGACACCACTCTCAAGTGAGCCTCTCAAGGCACCGAGCAAACCCACACACGCAAGGGTGGTAACTCAAAGACACGCGTAATTCAATAAGGCTACTCTTCACGATCCCCGCGAGGTGAGCACCAACCTCTCACAATCTCTTCTCCGGAGCACCGTATCTTCACGCGTGCTACCACGGAGCCTCTTGCCACCAAGCCGTCTAGGAGGTGGCAACCTCTAAGAGTAACAAGCTCTCCCGCTTGCAACACAACCACCTAGTGCCACTCGATGCAATCTCGCAAAGCAACGCACTAGAAATCGCTTTCTCACACTATCGAATGATCACCATCAAGTATATGTGAGTTGGAGGGCTCTCCAAGCACTCTACTAGGTGGACACCAAGTCCCCAAGGTGCTAAGCACCGGGCAAGGCCGGCCACACCTTCTATTTATAGCCCCATGGGCTGAACTAGCCGTTATCCCCTTCAAACGACTCTTTTCGGACGCAGGCCGTTGGATGCGTCCACCGCCTGCTCGCGTGCCGACCGTTGGGTTTGAAAACTAGCCGTTAGTGCTGAAAACGTGAGCGTCGGACGCCCAAACTTGCCTCGGACGCGGTCCAGAAACTCCGTTTTCTCGTCCCACCTTCGGACGCTGATTTTTACAGCGTCGGACGCGTCCACCGCTCGTCGGACGCGTCATCGCCGCGCCCGTCGCTCCTCCGAGCAGCAGACCACCCCGTACTCCGACGGGCGTATCTCTAGCTCCGAACTCCGTTTTTGATGTTCTTGGGCTCGTTGGAAAGCTTATTCAGAGGACTATGCAACCAACATATCCTCTTAATACCAACCATTACGGATCAAAGCAGTTTTCCAATCCAAGAACCACCAACTCTCATTTCCAACACAAGAGTTCACGGAACCTTCTCCAACTTCTTCTCTTTTCTCAACTCCTTTACAAATGTGCCAACACCACCAAGTGTACATCACCATGTGCTTGTGTGTTAGCATTTTCACAATCATTTTTAAAGGATTTTTCTCTTCAACTCACCACGCCATTCGATCCTAGCACATCGCAATGTTAGATCGCTCAAGTGGCACTAGATGACCGATATGTAAACAAGATCACCCCTCTTGATAGTACGGCCATCTATCCTAAATCCGGTCAAGTACTTCTCTACGGCCTTAGACCGGTGAAATGAAATGCCCTAGGTTATACCTTTGCCTTGCACATTTCTATCTCCACCGTCATCCTCCATTGTGCCAATGCACCGTATGCACGACACGATCACCAAATGATATGATCCACTTCATATCATCATGTGACACTCTTGGTCCATCGATCTTGACCTCACTTGCTCTTCACCGTTGCGTCGGTCCATCGGCGCCAAGTCTTGCCCAAGCTTCACCATCGCATGGTCCTTCGCTTCGTAGCCTCAACTTGCCCTTCACACTTGCAACCGGTCCATCAAGCCAAGCCTCATCTTGATCTTCACCACTTGGTCACATGACTCCATGTCATGTCTCATTTGCAATGAGCTCCTCCATCAACTCATGTGTTGAGCCTCACAAAGATCTCCAAGCCATCTCCACCATGGCATATGTTGCTCACACACATGTACCTGTGAACTAACTCCTGTGTATCTCAACCATCACACATGTTAGTCCACCTAAAGTTGTCACTCAATTATCAAAACCAAACAAGGGCCCTTCACATGCGCTAGTATTTTGATGGGATGAGGAATCTTCTTTTTACATAGTGAAATTTAAGGTGAATTCTGAAATCTAAACAAGGCCTCAAAAAGCTACTAGCAGAGCAGGTGCTTTGAAAGTTTGAAACCGGTCAGCAGATGTAATACCCGGTTCTAAGAACAAAACCAGATATACACCATATGTGAGTCCTAGGAGTCAATTCCCACATATAGCTACAAGTAAAGGGTAGTATCGTAGACAATGCTTAAAAAATACGTAAGGTACTTAGTATAGAGAGATATACCCTTAGGTAGCAATCAGCGGAAAGACAACTCCGATCTTCACATAAGGACTCCACTCCACTTTGGATCCAACCGATTGGTTGATCACAAGCCTAAACTCCTCCCGAGGTGGTAGGTATTGCAAGAATGAGTCCATGTCGAACTCCGCAAGTATAACAAGTATAATCTCATAACCACATGATCAGGTAAACATGATCAAAGAATAACAATTAAACAATATTAATTAACATTAAACTCAAATTAAGGGGTGATCACTTATTCCATAAGAATCCCTTGGCCGCCCTAACCGTGGGCAGACGATATATCGATTTAACTGCGAGAGGTGTACCCTTTACCTCGTGAGTCGTGATTCCCATTTGCTCGGGTTAATTACTCCCATAACACTTCCAAGGTGCATGAGCAGGTCTCACTATAAAGCCACCCAAAAGTTCGTCTAACAAGCAAGGGTCGCCTTGTCGTCGGATATAGGGAATCCCTCCTCCCAAAGTGGCACACATCCTACCCGGCTATACACACCATGGAGGAGCCGCCCTATACCCAATTCAGCCCTCCCTCTCACAAGCTAGAAAAGGTCTCTTGAATGCACTAGAGCCAGAGCCATATAGCCCCCACAGTGGCACGTTAAGTCCCGGATGATCGCTTACAGGTAAGTCATCTTTTATGTTTAATCATATATTTATTAATCAAGCTTACTAGATCATGGTCACTAAAAGATAATCCAAGCTATACTTGCCTTATATCAGATCCTTTTCTTCAAATCCCAAATCTTGATAGAACCACTTCTTGATCTCCAACTTCTTCTTGAGCACCAACTTTCGCATCATCAACGCAAAGCTCACCGACTTGGACTCGTTTATAGAGCACCACACAAGCATCCGAGCAATCATACACGAAGCAATAATATGACTATATTAGGACAGTACACCAATCATAAATAAATAGAAAGGAAAGTTTATAAAATAACTCTAATCATTTCTACGATCACATAGACGTCAAGTTCACCGAAAACGGAGCTATAACGGCGACGATATGAATTTTCCAAGTTTTTCCTATGTACTAATAATGCATTAAATATGAACTTAAAATCTAACCGCTATAAACTGAACTAACAGTAGCACTACTGCGTAACTTACGAAATAAAGAATCCAAAGCATTTTAAATGGACCAAAACAGAGTTAAAACGGAGATTTCATGAGTAGAACAAGATGGAACGTAGATGTGCTCACTTTTGATCCATGCGAGACGTGCTCACGATCTGGACGATGATGCGTCACGTAGCTAGGACTGGGAACACGTACTCCAGCAGCAGATCGATCATCACGATGGGTAGGGTATATAGATGGATGGCCAGCTTGCTATTTGATCGAGCCTATATGCTGTTGATTCTAGTTCTAGCTTCCTTGGCATGGTCATCGGCTAAGAGTATAGTCACATGAGATGAGATGAGACGGTGGTCAACTGATTAGTTACGGATACTGACTATGCTTCAAGGACAAAACGTCAAAGCTAGAGAGGTGTATATATATGTATGCAGAGGGTCTCTTTATCGAAAAGATGGATGAAGGGAGATATATGTGTATTTACATTGTATTTTCAGATTTGTTTTTCTAAAGAAAAACGACAAGAAAACATGAGTATGTCATCCTATGATGTCATCAAGCTAAGCAAGCTAACAAGGAGGCCATTGCCAGACGATGGAGCTTTTCTGGACTTCGATGAACACAAACGTCCATGCCTCGGTTTTGAGTTTTCTGAGCTAAGATTAAACATGGACGCAAGAGCGATCGATCGATAAACTCACTTTGATAAAAGAAGGGACTGGAATCGTGAAGAGCAGCTCGACGGGGCCGGCGACTTGACGATAGGAAAGTGTCCAGAAACGACTGCAGCGTCGGCATGCAGACGGCTGTTTCCAGTGGGCAAGGTCCAAGGCAGGCGTAGAGCTCGGAGAAGCGAACAATGGACCCTCCTGCAAGGTTCGGCTGAGATGAACAAACTGCATAGATCGAAAAAGAACAAGGAAACAGCTTCTGCAGCTTCATCACCTTGGCAGAGCTCGGCGACTTTGTCCAGCTCCAGGTGACGGACTCGACTTGCAGATCGAGGTCAGGGGCAAGCAGCCGAGTCTCTCAGATCGCTGGAGAAGATGGAGTCAACGAGTACCATTGGCTGGGGAAGATGTATGTACGTCGCGGCAACGACGGCAAACGAACAGCACGACGCACGGCGGCGGAGTGGCTCGGCGGCAGACGGCGTTCTCCGCTGCGGCACCTTCGGTGTTTCTCGGCGAGATGCAAATCAGCGGCGCAGACCATGAGCTAGGGCTTAGGGCGCTGCACCAAGGATTGGTTTGTTTCCGTAGTTTAGAAAAGGGTTGATGGGCTGGTTTAGCTAGCTATTTATAGATATGCATGAGCAAAGATAGAGTCCTTTGTATATACGTGCATGTCATACATGACTCAAAGAGATCAAGTGGAATACGACAACTTCAACAAAAGAAATAGGTGCCTTCGGTTTCCATCCAGAGGAGAATAGCAACGCTGTAGAACGGAATCCTTCGGTCAGGCAAATAGAGGCAAGGAAGATAGGGACGTACAGGGAGCAGAATAGGCCAACGAAGCTTGCTGGATTTCAGCTGAAAACAACGATAGGGAGAGAGAGAAAGGTTTATCTTTTCTTTTTCTTTTCAGAATATTTTAAAAGCATTTTGAAATAGATTTTGAATTCCTTTTCAGTTCCAGACAACACAAAACAAAATATGCACCAGCATGGATGCTCAAGCATGTATCTAACCCTATGATTGATTTTAATTGCATAAAATATATTATTTGGCTAAATTACATGCTCACAAAATGCATAAATAAATCAAGTTTAACTATTTTTAAAACCGTGCAAATTTTGGGGTGTTACAACTCTACTCCCCTTAAGATGAATCTCGTCCCGAGATTCGGAAAATGATGATTGAAGAGATGGGAACATTCTGCCATTGAACCTTCACTGCCTTGAGTAGTATCACCTTGCCAACAAATGATTCCATTTGCTTTGCATAACTTTTAGCCATACTCCAAATAACATGGTCACCGATTCCAAGTCTTTTTTCGAACACTCCAAACAACTCACACATAACGCCAAACCCATCTAAACCCATCCGCAATTAATTTTCCAACTGTTAAACCATTACCCTTTTCCTTAAATAAACTATTGTAGACTCGGGGTGCTAGCTTTTCTTCACACCAATGCACATTGCACTTATCTTAAAGATCATCTTAGGATGGTTGTATGAACTTGTTTGTATGACATACTCTTGTCCCCACGGATTCCACATTACATCTTAACATGTTATGCTAGATCATTTTCAATCCATCTTGTCAACTCTCCTATTTCCAACTTCAATAGAAAATTGACTTTTTTGGGTCAAGTTCCTCGAACCTCAAACATAATACATAACCCATGGTGTCGTCCAAAACTCCTTAGTATAACTCTCCTTTGCTACGAGCAATGATAACGACAATTCCTTAGTTCTTTCTTCTTCCAATTAACCCTAGTGATTCCTCTTGTTCAAAGATGAACTCTATTAACTAGCAACTATACAGTACTAGTGACATTACTTGATTTCTACCTTCTGTAGGTCTTGGTGTCACTCGAAATTTTATAACACCCATTATATGCTAAGAACACTAACAAAAACTTTTCCTCTCCAAATGATTGCATCCTCCAAATTGCCAAGGCATAAACCATGTTTGGGACATGTGGGTTATGGCCCACTATAACTCCATATCATTCCAATTATAATGTCACTAGGTCAATATCAACTTAGGAATGATCCTTTAAATTTCTTATGATCGACCTTGATGTCACACTTTACGTCTAACTAAATACCTCTATGCTCCACAATGGACAACTCGACATCTCGTAGGTTGATTAGTCCAACTCATACCGCCATAGTTCAGGCATAACCCAACGCTTTCCTACACAAAGCACATCCAATATCTTGCCAAGACATATTATATTATAGGGAAACATTTTTTTGTCCAATTTTAATGCCTCTAGTGAGCCTTCGATAGAATCGACCATCCAAGAATATTCTAGATTACTCTTGCTTACATAGATCGGTTCCAACTCAACACATCTTCCTTGAGTTCTTCATGTAATCCATCACTAGAGACATACCATAATAAAAAAAATAACTTCCTCCAAACAAAACCCACACACCAAGATTGGTGTAAGCACCGAGGCTTCCATAGAATTCAATTGTAGAGGTGCCCGACGTCACATTACTTCTATGTTATCATCACCAGCTTGACTTGAGGCATACACAACCACTCTACTTTCTTTGCACAAGAACACACCTCCAACCTTAATAAGATACATCACAAACTTCTTACTCTGACTTGGTGACACCAACACTAGAGCTGTAATTGATTTCTTCTTTAACTCTTCAAAACTAGCTTGACTCTTATCAAACCATACGAACATGGCACTCTTCTCTAGTAGAGTCATCATAGGTTTAGCAGGTTTGGAGAATCCATCAATGAGTCTCCTATAGTAACCAGCCAAACAAACGAAACTGCGGATCTCACCTACATCGTAGGCGACTTCTAATTCAACACACTCTTCACCTTCCCTAGACCCACTTTGCTATACCTCCATTACGTACAACTTGACTCGTAAAAGAAACTTCTTTTAACCAAAACTCACACTTGCTCTCGCTTAGCATCCAACTTATGTTCTCCAAGCTTCGTAAAACTAGACTTAAGTGTTCAGCGCGTTCTTCTTCGCCTAAGTGAACACCAGGATGTCATCAACATAAATCACCATAAAATTATCAAGATACCCCATGATCACCTTATTCATCATGTGCATAAGATAGGTAGGTGCATATCTCAGACCAAAGAACATAATCGTGTACTCATGCAACCCATTCCCGTGGTGAGAACTGTCTTCAATACTTTTTCATTCTGATTCTTCGATTGATGATAACCGGAGTGTAGATCAATCCTAGAAATCACACAAGCGCCTCTTAATGGATCGACCAAGTCATCAATCCTCGGTAATGGGTACTTGTTCTTGATAGTAACTTCAGAATAATAATCAACACACATACGCTTAGTACCATCCTTCTTGTCAACAAAGATCACAGGGGCACCCTATGGAGACGAACTAGGGTGTATGACACCTTTGTATTGCAGCTCCTTAACTTGCTCCTTATAGAACATCCATCAAATCACTAAAAATAGCTCATGGATTAACCTTTTAGCAACAGAGATAGCTTCTCCTTTCCATGTGAAGTGCGTTGAATGCATACAAGCTTCATCTTGCAACTCCTCCTTCGTGGCTACCCCCCTTAAGAAAAGACCTAATAGGGGAACCACTAAAAAGTTTGTATCTTCTAAGCGAGCTAACTTATCATGAATACCTTCAATATTCAAGAGAAACTTGTATGGATAGGCAAAAACGAGTAATCTGAAATCCCTCGCGAGAAGAAATTCAGTAGCACAGAAAAATAGCTGTAACTCCGGTTCTATTAATCCAATAAAGTTGTGTCTTATATTGCTGGAAAGATTACGAAGTTACCCACAATTTTCTTATTAATCACATCGGCATATTCTGATGTTAAAATAATCTTTCACAGTCATACACGAAATCTGTCCAGAAATTATGACAACACCAATGCAGTACCTTGCAACAGTTATATCTCGAGCTCTGTTGATCCACTAAAGTCTTACTTTACACCATTGGAAAGCTTGTGAAATCCTCTCCAACTTTCTTATAATACATGTTTCCAGATTCTCAAGTTATGTTGGTCGAAAATACTCCACAACAGAAACTGCTCCAATTTTCAGACAGCATAGAACCATCAGATTGTAACAATCATAAATCCTAGCTTAGAACCCATATGAAGTTGATTGATATGGCGTTGAAAATATCCAGAAGTCTAGTTTCCCCCATAAAAATTCCATAAACTTTGCACAATCAAATCTCAAGATATAACAGTAAAACCACAGAGTGTTCCAGATTTTAGACAGCACAGATGCATCATCTTGTGATTTTCATAACTCTCAAACTGAACAAGCTGTGAAGGTGATTCTTGCGCTCAGAGAAATGTATTGAAGTCTAGCTTTATCCAGAATTTTCTCATGATTTTTGGTCGTCCAAGAACTGAGATATAAACCGAAGAATACAGACTAGTCTGAGAAAACAGGATTCAGAAAACAGGAGGAACCCAAAACCCAACTAGCTATTCATTAATCCTTATGCCTTAAGCCTATAAGCTAAATGAAATTGCGGATAGAACCACAAGATCATTGCACTCATTACAAAGATGCAAATCAACCAAAGACACAAAAACAACTCAACAAACACTCAAGTTCACTTGCACCCAAAAGACTCGACTAGACTTAGCGAATTCTAACGACTTTACATAAAAGGGACTCCTGAACCTAAGGGCAAGACTGGTGGGGAAGATTCTAGTAATTCTTGGGCTTTTCAATAGCTACTTTAAGATCATCTAATTCCCTATGTAGCCTCTCAAGGTCCTTTCCTTGTTGATACACCACATCTTCCAAACATTTCTTTGATTGCATATTGATATGTCCAAAATCAAACGAAGCTTGGAGAACTTAGAAAATGAGACAAGGTTTCCATAAAGGAGCAAAGACAAAAGTGAGAATACCTTTTAGAAAATAACAAGGTTAGAGAGATAGCAAGAAATCAACAAGGATGAGAACAAAGGCTTTTAGACAAGCATCAAGGAGGAGATGAATATCAAGGCTAGAGAAATAGTAAAGAAGGAAATATCAAGGTATATAGAACAAGGTTGTTCTAGTAATTCCAAAACTCTAAAATGACCAGTTTCTAACTAGGCTTGCGTCCCCTACGGCCCAAAGATTGAGTCGATACCACTTGTAATACCCGGTTCTAAGAACAAAACCAGATATACACCATATGTGAGTCCTAGGAGTCAATTCCCACATATAGCTACAAGTAAAGGGTAGTATCGGTAGACAATGCTAAAAAAAAATACGTAAGGTACTTAGTATAAGAGAGATATACCCTTAGGTAGCAATCGAGCGGAAAGACAACTCCGATCTTCACATAAGGACTCCACTCACCGGATCCAACCGACTCGGTTGATCACAAGCCTAAACTCCTCCCGAGGTGGTAGGTATTGCAAGAATGAGTCCATGTCGAACTCCGCAAGTATAACAAGTATAATCTCATAACCACATGATCGAGTAAACATGATCAAAGAATAACAATTAAACAATATTAATTAACATTAAACTCAAATTAAGGGGTGATCACTTATTCCATAAGAATCCCTTGGCCGCCCTAACCGTGGGCACAGACGATATATCGATTTAACTCTGCGTAGAGGTGTACCCTTTACCTGTGAGTCGTGATTCCCATTTGCTCGGGTTAATTACTCCCATAACACTTCCAAGGTGCATGAGCAGGGTCTCACTATAAAGCCACCCAAAAGTTCGTCTAACAAGCAAGGGTCGCTTGTCGTCGGATATAGGGAATCCCTCCTCCCAAAGTGGCACACATCCTACCCGGCTATACACACCATGGAGGAGCCGCCCTATACCCAATTCAGCCCTCCCTCTCACAAGCTAGAAAAGGTCTCTTGAATGCACTAGAGCCGAGCCATATAGCCCCCACAGTGGCACATTAAGTCCCGGATGATCGCTTGTAAGTCATCTTTTATGTTTAATCATATATTCATTAATCAAGCTTACTAGATCATGGTCACTAAAAGATAATCCAAGCTATACTTGCCTTATATCAGATCCTTTTCTTCAAATCCCAAATCTTGATAGAACCACTTCTTGATCTCCAACTTCTTCTTGAGCACCAACTTTCAGATCATCAACGCAAAGCTCACCGACTGGACTCGTTTATAGAGCACCACACAAGCATCCGAGCAATCATACACGAAGCAATAATATGACTATATTAGGACAGTACACCAATCATAAATAAATAGAAAGGAAAGTTTATAAAATAACTCTAATCGTTTCTACGATCACATAGACGTCAAGTTCACCGAAAACGGAGCTATAACGGCGACGATATGAATTTTCCAAGTTTTTCCTATGTACTAATAATGCATTAAATATGAACTTAAAATCTAACCGCTACAAACTGAACTAACAATAGCACTACTGCGTAACTTATGAAATAAAGAATTCAAAGCATTTTAAATGGACCAAAACGAAGTTAAAACAGAGATTTCATGAGTAGAACAAGATGGAACGTAGATGTGCTCACTTTTGATCCATGCGAGACGTGCTCACGATCTGGACGATGATGCGTCACGTAGCTAGGACTGGGAACACGTACTCCAGCAGCAGATCGATCATCACGATGGGTAGGGTATATAGATGGATGGCCGGCTTGCTATTTGATCGAGCCTATATCGTTGATTCTAGTTCTAGCTTCCTTGGCATGGTCATCGGCTAAGAGTATAGTCACATGAGATGAGATGAGACGGTGGTCAACTGATTAGTTACGGATACTGACACTACGTGAAAAACTCACTGTAGGAGCGCTTGCCCATTTCTAGTAGGGGCGGCTCGTGATGGAGCCGCCCTACAAATGGCTGGGCGGGGCGGGCGGCCGGCCGGATCACCGCCGCCCCGCTAACGTATAAGAGGGGGCGGGCCGGTGATCCAGCCGCCCTTACTAGTGGCTGTAGTAGGGGCGGCCGGTGATCCAACCCCGCCCCTACTAGTGGCTGTAGTAGGGGCGGGCCGGTGATCCAGCCGCCCCTACGTGGGTTTTCACAAAATTAGTTAAAACGAGGCACCAAATTACCTCAAATAAAAAACTTTTGAATACAAGATAGTTTTGTCTCATCAAGATACATATTTCATACATAGAAAATTTTTGCATTTGGAAAAGTTTTAGTAAACTCTTCTCACGGGGTTTGAAAATCCGGGCGAGACTTGGTCAACCCTAGTCAAACGAGGCACCAAATGACCTTAAATGAAAAACTTTTGGATACAAGATAGCTTTGTCTCATCAAGATACATATTTAATACATAGAACACTTTTGCATTTGGAAAAGTTTTAGTAAACTCTTCTCACGGGGTTTCAAAATCCAAGGCGAGACTTGGTCAACTCTAGTCAAACGAGGTACCAAATGACCTCAAATGAAAGACTTTTGAATACAAGATAGTTTTGTCTTATTAAGATACATATTTCATACATAGACCATTTTTGCATTTGAGGAAGTGTTGGTAAACTCTAGTCATAAATTCTTGAATCCCACACAGACTTAATAAAACTTCATGCGGGACGAGTGGATTTAGAACTACACTTTCACAACGCTTTGTCAAATGTAAAAATGACCTTTATATGAACTGTTCGTCTTGACGAGTGGATCAAACTTGATGTTCATGACTTTTCGAGGTGGGCCCGTCTAGGGGGTCGAAAACCCGCGTCTAGCCGTGAAAACTGAAGTTTCAAAGTTTGAGTGGTCGAAACCATCTCAGATGAAAAGGTGACCATTGGATAAAATATATATCTTGATGAGTGGATCAAACTTGCTGTTCATCACTTTTGCATCCGAGGCCATCTAGGGTCCGGTCAACGTGTATTTTCCGAAAAAACGAAGGTTTGACTTGGTCAACCTAGGTCAAACGAGGTACCAAATGACCTCAAATGAAAAATTTTTGAATACAAGATAGTTTTATCTCATCAAGATACATATTTCATGTATAGAATACTTTTGCATTTGGAAAATTTTTAGTAAACTCTTCTTACGGGTTTGAAAATCCAAGGCGAGACTTGGTCAACTCTAGTCAAACGAGGTACCAAATGACCTCAAATGAAAAACTTTGGAATACAAGATGGTTTTGTCTCATCAAGATACATATTTCATACATAGACCATTTTTGCATTTGAGGAAGTGTTGGTAAACTCTAGTCACAAATTCTTGAATCCCACACAGACTTAATGAAACTTCATGCGGGACGATTGGATTTAGAACTACACTTTCACAACGCTTCGTCAAATGCAAAAATGACCTTTATATGAGCTGTTCGTCTTGACGAGTGGATCAAACTTGATGTTCATAACTTTTCGAGGTGGGCCCGTCTAGGGGGTCGAAAACCCGCATCTAGCCGTGAAAAACTGAAGTTTCAAAGTTTGAGTGGTCGAAACCATCTCAGATGAAAAGGTGACCATTGGATAAAATATGTATCTTGATGAGCGGATCAAACTTGCTGTTCATCACTTTTGCATCCGAGGCCATCTAGGGTCCGGTCAACGTGTATTTTCCGAAAAAACGAAGGTTTGACTTGGTCAACCTAGGTCAAACGAGGTACCAAATGACCTCAAATGAAAAACTTTTGAATACAAGATAGTTTTATCTCATCAAGATACATATTTCATGTATAGAACACTTTTGCATTTGGAAAATTTTTAGTAAACTCTTCTTACAGGGTTTGAAAATCCAAGGCGAGACTTGGTCAACTCTAGTCAAACGAGGTACCAAATGACCTCAAATGAAAAACTTTTGAATACAAGATAGTTTTGTCTCATCAAGATACATATTTCATACATAGACCATTTTTGCATTTGAGGAAGTGTTGGTAAACTCTAGTCACAAATTCTTGAATCCCACACGAGACTTAATGAAACTTCATGCGGGACGATTGGATTTAGAACTATACTTTCACAACGCTTCGTCAAATGCAAAAATGACCTTTATATGAGCTGTTCGTCTTGACGAGTGGATCAAACTTGATGTTCATAACTTTTCGAGGTGGGCCCGTCTGGGGTCGAAAACCGCGTCTAGCCGCGAAAACCGAAGTTTCAAAGTTTGAGTGGTCGAAACCATCTCGAGATGAAAAGGTGACCATTGGAGAAAATATGTATCTTGATGAGTGGATCAAACTTTATGTTCATCACTTTTACATCCGAGGCCATCTAGGGTCCGGTCAACACGTCTTTTGTGAAAAAACGAAGGTTTGACTTGGTCAACCTAGGTCAAACAAGGTGCTAAATTTCTTTCCATGCTAATTGAGACAAAATATAGTGAATTACACTTATATTTGGTTTATATTGGAGATGGTCCACATATTTAGTTGAAAACGCTAAATTTTTTTCTTCATAATATATTTAAAATCTTTGAATTTATAATATACCTTATATTTGAGATGTTATTCCTAATTTATAAATATTTATAATATTAACTTATATCAGTTGAAAACATAAATAATTATAAATACATCAATATTCCTTATTTTTAATCTAAGTTTCTAATTTTTATTGTATATTATAAATACATAAATAATCCTTATTATACAAAAAATCAGCAAAATAGAAAAAAAAAAGCTTAGTAGGGCGGTTTACTCGGAACCGCCCCTACCGAGGGCGCCCTAGTATATATGAAATGTTGCCCGCTGAAATGGCTAAGTCTTGGGCGAATTCATCACTTGGACGCCGTCAGGCTGTCCAAATTCCCCACGCCGCCGCGCCGCCGCCTCCCCACCGCGCCGCCGCCGCCGCCTCTCCCCACGGCGAGCTCCCCCTCTCTCCTCATCTTCCTCCCCACGGCCGACGCCGCATCTCCGCCCTCCGCCCTCTGCATCCTCCCCCTCCCTCTGCGATGGCGCCGGGCCGCTAGGGTTTCGCGGCCGCTCCGTCGTCCGCCTCCCCACCGCGCCTCCCCACCGCGCGCCGCCTCCCCACGGCGAGCCCCCGTGGCCGACGCCCTCACCACTCCTCCTCCGCCTCCGCATCCTCCCCTCCTCTACGCATCTTCCTCCGCCCTCACCATGGCACCGGCGGCTAGGGTTTGCGGCCGTCGTCCGCCTCGCCGCCGCTCCCCGACCACTCCTTCGCGTTGGCTGCGCTTCGCCTCGGCGCCGGCCCTCACCACTCGGCGAGATCCGGGAGGAGGAGATCCCCGGTCCCTTCCCCACCCTCCTTCGCCGTTCGGCCGCGCGAGGAAGAGGAGGAAACGAGGCCGGAGCTCGAGCCTACGTGTCCCGCCGTCGTCGAGGTCCCGGGCGACTACGACCACCCGATTAAGCTCCTACTCATCGGCGGCGTGCGTACTCCCCTTCCTCCATCCCCCTTCACTAACTCAGCCGTTACTCGAGAGTTTCGTCATTAGCATTGCTTTGGCCGGACGAGCTGGGCCGCCTTTGGAGCTTGGTGCTCTGGCGTGTGACTTCGTCGGTGTGGTGGTGTAGTGTTCATCGGTGGTGATGAATCCACCGTGAACAAGTGCAAAATCTGCAATCTGCAAAGAATGTAGTAGTAGTACTAGTAGATTAGGAGATGATGGTTCTTTTGTGGTTCAATGGATCTGCTCGTATAATATGGCGGCCTATTGTATGGATTTTGGGGGTTCGGGTTGTTCATCCGTGGAGATTAGTGGAAGTCATGGTTGTACTTGTTGAAACCGGAGAAACCGATATCGACGGTTTTCGGTGACTCGCAAATGTGAAACTCTCGAACCTGCGTTTCAGCAAGGAAGTCGAACCTGAAGAGACGTACCCGGAGTATAGAGTAGTAGTATCCAGTAGGGGTAAAATCTAGAATGCGTCGTTGGGTTCGGCGCAGAGTTGTTTCTATCTTGAGCGTTGTTCTAGGTAGTTTGTGCTATGTTTGACAGACTGGATACTTGAATAACATTGTGCCATTGGATGTGCTAACGAGAAGACAAATTGTTGACACTTTGGATAGCTAAAAATGATCTATTATTTTTCTTTAGATTTAGAAGATGGATGTGTCTTATGTAAATAGATGGATATATACAAGATTATTTGATGTTTTGTTTGTTTCCTTATTTTCCCCTATAACAAGAAGATTTCAAACAGTCACTTGTTCAACTTGTTATATCCATGTTTCTTGCATGGATTGATGGATTTGGTACTTTACAATAACTCCTAATTTATCTTTTATCATTTTGTAGAAGTAGATTTGTGTCATTTAGCATGTCTAGATTTTGAAAATGAATCACATAATCCCGATATTTTTATTTTACGGCATTCTGAAATGTGAGATGCAGGTTGCGGGATGGGCATCCTGTTACCTTCTTTGTTTCGTAAGCGGGTTCTAGCGGGTTGCGGGATGGCCATCTCTCCCCTCTCCTCTCCTCTCCTCTCCTCTCTCTACTACTACTACTACTACCTTTTTTTATATTGCGTTTGATGGTGCAATGATGTTTTTTTGATGCTACTTTGAACCCGAGGCATAAGCATGTGCAATGATGTTATTTTGATGCTACTTTAAACCGAGGCATAAGCATGTGCAATGATGTTAACTGAATTTTTTTGTATAATGAGGCATAATTACTCGTCCCTTTGTTTTTTGCCATCTCTCCCCTCTCCTCTCCTCTCCTCTCCTCTCTACTACTACTACTACTCTTACTACTACTACTCTCTACTACTACACTTGACTCTTTATATGGTGGCTATTATATGCCACTCTACTCGCTTTTTTTTTGCCATCTCTCCCCTCTCTACTACTACTACTACTCTCTTATTTGTTACTACTAATGTCCTCCTCTCCTCTACTCCTCTCCTCCACTCCTCTCCTCTACTACTACCACTACTCTCTCGGGTCGTTACTACTACTCTACTACTACTCTTACTACTACTACTACTCTACTACTACACTTGACTCTACTACTACTACTACTCTTACTACTACTACTCTCTACTACTACACTTGACTCTTTATATGGTGGCTATTATATGCCACTCTACCGCTGCTTTTTTTTGCCATCTCTCCCCTCTCTACTACTACTACTACTGTTTATATTGCAGATTGATGCCACTCTTCATGTTTATGCCATTGATGAGAGTTTTTATATGCGAGCACTTGCCTTATGCCAATGATGAGAGTTTTTATATACCGAGCACTTGTCTTATGCCAATGATGAGGGTTTTTATATTCCGAGTACTTTCCTTATGCCAATGATGAGGGTTTTTTTTCTCTCCTCTCGTCTTCTCCTTTGTTTTGCCGATGATGAGATTGTCTAAGTCCATTCTTTGTATGGAATATGAGTGATGATCGGGAACTTGTGAGCAACTTGGCATCGTTACCGGCCGCCCCTACGGTGCCTTTTTCTCGTTCTCGATTTCTCTGTTCTCTATTTTGATGCCTTGATGCTCCAAGTTCTTGATCAAATGAGGCTAGACATGTTTCGAGGCCTTTTTTAAACCTTTCCCTCTCCACACTTCTCTTCCTTCCTCTCTCATCCTCTCTCTTCTCTTCTTCTTTACTACTACTACTACTACTACTACTACTACTACTACTAATACTACTACTACTACTACTACTACTACTACTACTACTACTACTACTACTACTACTACTACTACTACTACTACTACTACTACTACTACTACTACTACTACTACTACTACTACTACTACTACTACTACTACTACTACTACTACTACTACTACTACTACTACTACTACTACTACTACTACTACTACTACTACTACTACTACTACTACTACTACTACTACTAGGACTACTACTACTAGTACTGATACTAAAGCACACTTTATTCCTTGCCTCTGTTAGAACAAATCACGTGATGGCGGGGATAACAAGGAATGCAACCCCATCCAGCCCACCTGAAGAGCACCCTAGCCCTAGAGGGCAAGGAAACAACCTTCCGCTTGGATATGATTATTTCGAACAACTGGCGTCGCAGAATCTACAAATGCTTACTCAGGAGGACCTTGCCGAGGACCAAGTGGGAGAAGCAGGGGGAGAAGGAGAGGATGATGAAGGTTAGGCGGGGACGATGGCTCATCATCGGCATATGAAAGTCCCGAGGATCCTTTCCCCAGAGAACCCAGACATAAGCCAACGGCGGATGAGTTGGACAAGGACTTTGATCCAAACGACGAGGTCGACGAGGAGGTAGGGATATGAAAGTCCCTTAGTAAATCATAAAGTTTGGTAACGCTATGTTTTGCTTACCTCTGCTAACACTTTGACTGTTGTTTATACGGGCTCCTCCCCCACCTCTCGAAAAGACGTCGTCGGCGTCCGGCACGTTTTGCCGAAAACGACGGAGTAGGGGACGGGAGGGCGAGGCAACATGCACGAGACTACCAATGTGGCCTCGCTCCGCAACCCGAGGGCACAACCTCGGCCTCGACTAGCAAACAAAAGAGGACACGAGGGCCCGGGAAGCCAAACCAATATCCAAGTGACAAAATGATCTATGTGATTCAAGAGGTCGGGGAAGAAGGGCAGGTCCTCAAGCCGAAGCCTTCGGATCAAAATACCGCAATGCGATTGGGGCACTCGTGAAAGACCATTGTAACCCAAGTCCCTAATTGGAAAGACATCACGAGAAGAGGAAAAGGACTCCCTATGGAAGCGTCGGTGAAAAATTTCGATTTCGGGATTCCGGAAGAGAAGCTAGTAGTAGTAAGGCGACGTGCTATGAAGATAATGGGAGAGTCCTTCCGACGGTGGAAGACTAAGCTGAACACAGAGTACATCCAAAAGGGGTTAACTCCGTACCACAAGTATGGAAAAATAACTCCTGCTGTCTGGGCGTTGCTCGTGGCTGACAAGACTACGCCGGAAGCTTTGGCCCTAAGTGAAAAGAACCGCTTGAATGCGAAGAAGAACATACACCACCCTCGTCTAGGCCCCGGTGGCTATGATGGCAAGCAAGATGTGTTTCGTAAGATGGAAGCGAGATGCCATAGCTGCCGGGAACACACGAGTGACGAAACCGAGGCGGCGCACCAAGCATTGGGTCTTTGCAAGGAGTGAATCGGGGAGCGATCTGAAATTTTCCAAGCCGAGACCGAAGAGGCGTGTCAAGGATAATTAAATATGCCGAAGACGCCGAGAAGGGCACATTCACTCCTACTAGAGAGAGGGACGAGCTTACCCTTGGCTTGGGAAACCCCGAGCACACAGCCGTGTCGGGGTTAGGAAACATACGACTGGAAGGATGGATTCAAGCTCGAAGAGGAGAGGGAGATGTACAAGAAACATGGGAGAAACCCGGAGACTCTTCAATCCATGGTGAATGAAATAGTCGACCGAGAGACTCCGGGCGGTAGGGATCGTCTGCGAGCGGCGGACACAAATGGAGCCGCCTCGAGACTTGGCTATAATAAGCGGCCCTCCCGATGTTCGGCAGCCAAGGTTCCAATGCGTCTCCGCCTCGTCGATCACATACAACGGCCAACTAGTTGCACCCTGTTGACGCCCGTCGGCAGGGCACAGGTGATGACTGAGGTGGCAACGGGTGTGGCATATCCTCCAACTCCAGGCGCCATCTGGCACGGCAACCCGGTCCCGGATGACTACACTAAGGTCGAGGCGCTAATCGTGAAACCCGGCTATGAGAAACATAATGTTGATTTTCCAAATAGCGAGGGGGTACGTGAGCTCGGACTACTCACGAAACAGTTCATCCTCTGGTACAAAAAGGACATTGTGTTGAATGTTACATCGCCAACTCCGAGTGATGCACATCTCGGAGACAGTCCGCCTTGAGGATGGAGAGATCGTCTATTCACCGTCTCGTGAGGAGAACTCGGATGTATGAGGCGGCCCCGCGAGCATGATGAGGCGGCACGGGCGAGCATGATGAGGGGGCACCGCCAGCATGGTGAGGGGGCACCACTACAGGATGATGAGGGGGCACCAATAGAGAATGATGAGATGCCACATGTGAGTAACCGCCCGCAACAACCTCCTCGTAGCTCATGCCGAGGCGCCACAAGTGCCTCCCGAGCCGAACAAGGTGCGGCTCGCCCCGAGCAAGGCCTTGAAGAGATGGCATGATCTTCTAAACACGAAGCTCGAAAGAAGATCCCCATCATGATAAGAAAGGACACAAAGTCGACAACTTTTGTGGAGCCGCCGAAGACCAATTTGATGAAGTGGTATGCTCATGACCGAAAGAAGCTCGAGAACACAGGCATTAACACTTTTGCCTACGGGAAAACCGTTGATCCCTCGAATACAAAGCCGCAAAGAGGTATCCAAATTTGGAAAGGATCACGTGGTCCAAGGATTGCCCGAGAGAATATGTAAGAGGCAAACCTTTCCTACCAAACCGGTATCTCGAAAAGATGCCACTTGGAATGAAAAGGTTCCATGATTGGTACTACTTGCATGCTTCAAAAACAAAAATGCAATTGGTGGAAGCTATAGTACCTGAGGGCACATTTGGAGGCCCAACTACTACCATTTCCTTCGACTTCAGCGAGGTCCGCGAAATGTTTTGCCTCGGTTCAATGTCGATGAATCTGATTCGCACCTGGTGCTTGTAAGTCCTCTTCCTCTTGATATGAGCTCAATGTAACCTAGTTGGTTTTTGTTGTAACTAACTTACGTCGTGATCTGTAGAATGCAAGCACACTTCATTAAAGCTACGAAGTCTTTAGAGGCCGGGTATATCGACCCACAGCCTATAGCATCGATAACCTTTAACTTCCCAAAGAATTGGAAGATGGATGCGCCAGAGCTAGCTGAAGGGGTGACGGTTGAGGAGAAAGAGAAGATCCGCTGGAAGAGAATAAAAAAGGAGGGCTTGAGGGTTGCGTCGTGGATGGCCGTATATATAAAGCATCTCGAAAACTACAAAAGAATATGGATACCATACCACTTCGGGTGAGTTCTTTGTATACTTAAACATTGTTCGGTATATCTCATTTCGATGCAAACAAACTTATGTGTCTATTCTATATTTAAAACTCATGCAGTAACCACGGATAGTCATAGGCCTCTCGCCTCGGGAGAAACATGGCATACGTACGTGATTCGCAGATTTTGACCCCGATACATATATGGACTTCACAAACGATTCTCGCGACGTAAGTAAATTTGTAATCCTATTGACATTAGATGATTCACTTTGATGTTGAATTCTACATACTAAGTGAACTCACTTATAAAGACTTTACATTGTTTCTCATTCGAACGGGGCATTCGGGACATATGTCATAAACTTCAATGGCATACATAATCCAGAGATGGGGACCCACTTGACTTTCAAAACTCACTGTTCGGTAAGTGCAACTTAGTTTGGCACTAGATTACATGGTTTTCTATACTTGTACTTGACATTTTCATATGCGAATTGAAACACACACAAGACCGGCGAAGCCGGGAGTATGCATTGTGGATATTATGTATGTAGTTTCATCAGTAACATGAAGGGCTACAGGAGACACCCTGAATTGGTAAGTTCGAATCCTTAGTAGGTCGTAGTATGATGCATGCAATCTCTCTAGAACTAAACTTAGCTTTGCAATCTCTCTAGAACTAAACTTGGCTTTTGTGACCAATGTAGTGGGAAGAAGAGCACGGAGTGCAAAGGGACCCCTACAAGGATGATGAGCTAATAGAGATGGTAGGTGACCTATGCAACTTCATAATGGACCAAGTGGTATATGTCAACGGTCATTACCATAACCTACTCTCGAGTTAGGTAGCATTCGGAGTATGAGTTCCTTCGTCGGACCGATTTGCTATCTCTAGGTCGTTGAGTGCTTGTGCACTTGTAGTAATGGACTTGTGTTACTTTTGATGGACTTTCGATTTGGTTGTAATATGTTGGACTTTCGATTTGGTTGTAATATATTGGACTTTTGAACTTGTTGATGGAACATGCTAAATTTGGCCGTGATGGAGATTATATATATATATGTCTTGTAAATGTATTATTGTAATTTATTATTTTTTTTTGCGAAAATCCATAGTAGGGGCGGCCGGTGTTCCCGGCCCGCCCTTATGTGGTCGTGTAATGGGGCGGGCGGGTGTTCCGGCCGCCCTTCGTGGTCGTGTAGTAAGGGCGGCTGGAACACCAGCCGCCCCTACTACGGTTGTGTAGTAAGGGCGGCTGGTGTTGAGCCGCCCCTACAGTGCCCCCCCACTGTAAGCTCGGGGGCGTAGGAGCGGCTCGCCCAGCCGCCCCTACAGTGGCTTTTTAGCCGCCCCTACAGTGGCTTTGTCTAGTAGTGTGACTATGCTTCAAGGACAAAACGTCAAAGCTAGAGAGGTGTATATATATGTATGCAGAGGGTCTCTTTATCGAAAAGATGGATGAAGGGAGATATATGTGTATTTACATTGTATTTTCAGATTTGTTTTTCTAAAGAAAAACCGCAAGAAAACATGAGTATGTCATCCTATGATGTCATCAAGCTAAGCAAGCTAACAAGGAGGCCATTGCCGACGATGGAGCTTTTACGGACTTCGATGAACACAAACGTCCATGCCTTGGTTTTGAGTTTTCGAGCTAAGATTAAACATGGACGCAAGAGCGATCGATCGATAAACTCACTTTGATAAAAAGAAGGACTGGAATCGTGAAGAGCAGCTCGACGGGGCCGGCGACTTGACGATAGGAAAGTGTCCGAACGACCGCTAACGGCGTCGGCATGCGGACGGCCGTTTCCAAGTGGGCAAGGTCCAAGGCGGGCGTAGAGCTCGGAGAAGCGAACAATGGACCCTCCCGCAAGGTTCGGCTGAGATGAACAAACCGCATAGATCGAAAAGAACAAGGAAACAGTTTTTCGCAGCTTCATCACCTTGGCAGAGCTCGGCGACTTAGTCCAGCTCCAGGTGACGGACTCGACTTGCAGATCGAGGTCAGGGGCAAGCAGCCGAGTCTCTCACATCGGTATTATCTGTGCGCTTGCGGATCCCATATTTATTTCTAGTAGCAGTTGCATTATTTAGTACCAGCATTTTTGGCGCCATGTTAGGGATGACAACCTAACACTGAGTGGCGTTAGAAATGTCAACAAGCATTTTTGGCGCCGTTGCCGGGGAAGGTTGAAAGCCAATGGATAATGAGCAAAGCATTGCACTACATAATGAGATTGAGCAACGTCACCATTCTCTACTCATACAAACCTTACCCTTGTCTTTCGTCTATTTTTATATCTTATGCGGGGTAATGTATGAAAAGACAATTCTTCCGATAATTATATTGACGATCCGAAGCTTTATTCGGGAAGGCCGGGAAGCAAGTTGAAGAAGACCACTCAATCATCATCATCAACTCAACTTGGAAGTTTGTCGGAAGCGGAAAGTCAACCTTTAGTTCGAGACTTGACACCGCGTTTGAAGCCATGGCGAACAAGTCACTCCGCGAGTTCTCGCTCCCACTACGGACAACATTCGTTGGACCACCGCGGACATCGAAGGAGCTTTTGAGCTCAAGCTGCCGATCAACATGGTGCAAGCAAGCCGGTTACGTGGGAAGGCCCATGAAGATGCTAGTGCTCATCTCCAACACTTTCTCGGAGATATGTAGCACATTCACTATCAAGGATGTCCCCGAGAGATGCTATACTACTTCGCCTCTTCCCATTCTCACTCTTGGGGAGAGCGAAGCGATGGTTCTACGCCAATAAGGAGAAGAATACTACGTGGGCACTATGTTCCACCAATTTCTTGGCGAAGTTCTTCCCCATGGGCAAGACAAATGCTCTTCGTGGGAAGATATCAAGCTTTCGGCAACATCATGATGAGACTGTCCGAAGCTTGGGAGCGCTTTCAAGATTACATCCTCGAGTGTCCTCATCATGGCATGGAGAATTGGCCGCATGCGAGACATTCTACCATGGGCTTAGCAACAAGACACGTGAGACGATGGATCTTGTCGGAGGTGCATTCTTATCACTCACTATTCCTCAAGCCACGGCTCTTGTGGAGAAGATGGCATCCAACCAAGGTTGGAGTGAAGAAAGAACTCGAGACCCGCAAGAGAGGTGGAGGAATGCACCGGCTGAAAGAGGTAGACATGCCGTCCGCCAAAATAGATTTGCTAATGAAGAGGCTCGATGAGAGAGCCCCGAGAGAAGAAAGAAGTCATGCATATACATGATGCTCGCATGACATGTGAAGAGTGTGGAGAGACCGGGCACACAGTGCTAACCGCGCGTAGCTGAAAGAGGACGTGAACTACCTCAACAACAACAACAATAACAATTACTACCGCCCTCGCGAGAATCAAGGTTGGAATCAGCAGAGGCCTAACTACTCGGGCAATTATTAGCAACTATCAAGGTAACGGCTCCTCCTACAATAATTACAACCGGCCGCCTTTGAGAGAGTTAGTCGAATCAAGGCAAGATGATGGACAACTGTCCAAGAAGCCGACATCAAATGACAAGGTCCTAGAGACACTCGGCAAAGAATGGATGGCTTTTCCAATGCCATCAAGAGTCGGCTCGGCTTCAACAAGATCGGAGTCGCAGGTACAACGGCTTGTTAACCTTGCTCCTCCACCGGTCAAGGTAAACCGGCGGGACAACCCGAAGAGGTCGAGACGGCAAATCTTGTCGATATATTCAATGTAGAAGATAGCCGGAGTGATCCATCGAAGGGGTCATGGATAGACTCAACTCGCCAATCAAGAAGGGCGATCCGGGAGACCGGTCATTCCGATCTCCATTGGAAGTACTAACTTTAATGAGGCAACTGTGACTTCGGTGCAAGCATCAACATCATGCCAAGAGTGATATATGAGAAGCTATTCGATGCCCCTTAGCATACACAACTATGTGCTTACGGCTTGCGAGATCGGTCACTCCGTGTCCCTTTGGGAGTACTTGAAGACATATGTGTACGAGTGGGCAACTCGTATGTTCCAAACGGACTTCGTGGTAGTAGATACGGTGCGGTGATGAAAGGTCCCCTGTCATTTTGGGACGACCATTCTTGAACACCGCCGGAGCCATCATGTATGCCAACACCGCCAAGATCATCTTCAACATCAAGGGCAAACGAGAAACCTTCTTCTTCAAGAACAGAGTGCTACAGTTCCAAAGACATCCTCACCCTCTAACGGTGAGAAGAAGAAGAATCCGGCTAAGAAGAGCAAGAACAAGAATAAGAAGACCAAGAAGACGGAGACAAGAAGGATGGTCACCGGTCCATAAGGAGCATGACCACTTACTCGAGTCCCCACGTCTAATCAAGAAGGATGACCCTGTGTGTCCCAACCATCCAATGCTCCATCAACGAAGCTTTTTCAATAAAGGCATGCGTGACACCGGATCAAAGGCGTCAACATTATGGCCAAGGTAACTTATGAGTATCTATATGGCACTATGCCTTTGGAGCCTACCTATGCGCCGCAAATGGCGATCGACATTCCGCTTCGTCGAAGGAGAAGTGAAGGATGTCCTCATCCAGATAGATGACCATTATGTCCCTACCGACTTCCTAGTCATTGACATGGGAGATGACTATGATCCTCCAATCATCCTAGGAAGACCATTCCCGAACACCACCGAGCTATCGTCTATATTGGGACGGGGAGAGATCCATTTCCACTTTCTCACCGAGAAGGTACGCCGCTACTTCAACAATAATTATATATTCACTGAGGAGCCCAAGAAGAACAGAACAAGGAGAAGGCAGCGTACCCGTCGCCAGAACAAGAAGAACATCACTACTGATGGATGGGCTGACTATGAGGGAGAAGTGTTTAGATATGAAGATCGATACCCAGAAGAGAAGAACATTGTAGAAGAACCCGAAGAGGTGCTACCAGAAGAAAACCAAGTGCTCCAAGAAGCTTCCTCCTCAAGGTCATCTTCTCCAACAAAGAAGGTGTGGAAAGTAAAAGCAAAATCAGAATCAATTCCTACACACGATGCGACATCATCAGAGGCGCCAGCCGATGCGCCCCTTGAAAAATGAGTGAACATGACAAGTCCTGTTCGGAGGACTTAAAACCACCGAACGCCGCGCCAAGAGAACATCAAGGATCAAGAAGAGCTAACAAGCGAGAAGGACATCCAGTTCCCGTCGGAGTCGCTCGCGACACTTGAATCTTTGTCTCCAACGGCAACTATCCACAACACTCCGGAGGACTAGAACGTCTTCGGTGCTTGTCGGCAACATCGGCGGACTATGACAACATCCGGCTTGGGGGAGAGCATCCCCGTGTACCAAGCTAAGTGTCTCCAACTTATCTATTTATGCTTTATTAGAGTGTGCTGTTAAAACAACTAAAAAAAAAAAGATGCATAACCATAGAAACCCGAAGGATTTTCTTATTTATCTTTTCTACTTTTGGAGAGCTCTTGCAATCTTGTCTTTAAAAGTGATCCTTAGAATAAACTCTACATGGAGATGATGAATAGTTGCTCGCCGTAATTCCTTTCAAGTACCTAGTTTTCAACCTTGCACTCTCTCGAGTTTTGGACACAACTTGTTTAGATTTGAGATTTGCTCGAACCCGAAACTTGTGGGTAGCGAACACTTGATCTAAGTCCAGGTGGTTGACGGGTATGATATGGGAAGGTTTTGAGCCGTCGTCTATCTTGTTCCTAGAGATACTAGAGTTCTGGAGAATTTATCTTTGAAAATATTAAATTCCTGCATGATGAGTTCCTTTATGATGAGAGTTTAAATTCCTACCACTGACCATATATTCATGCTTACTAGATTAGGAAAACCCATCTGTTTATATAGATCATATTGTAGGTTTGAGTGTAGACTTTATAGGCATTGAGTGTGGTTATCTTGTGGACCCATAAGGAATTAGTCACGCAGTTAAAGTCAATACTATGTGCTCTCCATCCATTGATCTATGCTACTTGGTCCTCGAAGCATGCACCCATTTTATAAATGTTACATTCATTACGTGCTACTTGTTTCTCGAAGTACCACCCACATATAGATCCATATCCACCACATATCGTGCTATCTCTACCCGGAGATACGCACTTATCTTGCTCCTATCCTAGGAGTACGCATTCTCCACATATTTGTCTTGTCTCTACCCCGGAGATACGCACTTATCGCTCCTACACCGGGAGTACGCATCCATTCATCCATCCACATATACATACGCCATTCATTTCACATCATCCGAGAAAAGGTTCTACTCCTATTCCGGGAGTGAACATCTAGACATAATCATCGCCGTTCTATTTGCCTACATAAAAGCTCCAAGTTATTATCATTTCAAGTTATACACTCCCTGTGCTAAAGTTTCGTTTCAGAGGATTGGTTGCTTAAAAAAAAAAAAGAAAAAAAAAAGAGAGAGAAAGAAAAAGAAAGAGTAGCCAAGTCCTTCCATTCAAGAAGTTTTCAAGGTTTCCGAATAAAGGGAGTCATGTTATCCCCAAAGGAGCGAGTGTAGAAGTAGATGTTCACCGGTTGAGTACCCCTCATAATCATTTCCTTATCACCATCATCCTATCACCATCTCATCTATTCCATTTCCTCATTCACATGCACATATGACTTTATTATTATTTTAGTTCCTATTGGATCCATGTCTTAACCGTGCAATATATGCAAGTGAGTTTGAGTGTCTCCCCACCTATGAGCTCCACATAAGCCTATTAGAAAGTAGGGTGAGAGAGAGAAGGCACTCTTCACTATGCCTTAGTTCCATAAATACCACATATTCGAGAGAAGAGAGAAGGCATACACTACTCATGCCTTAGAGAGGATCCGAGAAATACCACAAATGAGAGACCGAAAGGTTCATATAAGGAACTACGAGTTTTATTTCAAAACCTTGCAAAAAACTCCGGGATAATAGTTGATCAAAGAGCGAGAAACATGGCGCTTGACTTGACCGTTACGTCTTTCAACTACTCAAGACCCAAGTGACGGTTACAAGCCCCATGGCAAAAGGTAATATGAGTGAGTTTTGAGTCGGGATAGTTCACTCTAATCCGGAGGAGAGTTCTTGTTTGAACGCATGTGTACTTGTGAGGAGTGAAAGCATTGTAGCAACTCGATCCATCCTTTGAGTCTATCTTTGCTCGGGGACGAGCAAAAGGTAAGCTTGGGGAGTTTGTTGACGGTCGTTAAGTATCAATTTTATACCGTCAACGCAGCAAGAGAAAGGACTAATTTGAGTTCACCTGTTAGATATAGGGGTTACACCGATGAATTCCACTAGTTTTGGTGATTGTCTATTTCTCGGGGGTTATCGAAAGAGAACCAAAGGAGGCCCACATGTCATGATTACATAGAGATAAAGACCGAACGGGTAAAATTGTATAATCTAGAAGACTCCGAAGGCAAACCACGGAAAGCTGGGGCCCACCAGCGGGGTGGCCGGTCGGCCAACCCGGGGGAGTCGGCCGACTCCCCATCTCCACCAATCGGTGGAGTCTCGTGGATCCTGCCTCCACCGCCTTTGAGGATGAATAATTATCGTCCATTTAGGTCGGTTTGATCCGAGGGCCGTGGTTCATCCTAGGGGGCTATATATTCGAGCCCCGGCCCCGGGTGAAACCCTAATTCATTCAAGAGTTCATTCTCTCATCGGAATTCGGAAGAAGCCGAGCCACCATCTCAATTAGAGCTCCATAGTTTAGTAGCATAGCTACATAGGAATAGATCTAGAGGGAATCAAGCCTAGCTTGGAGTCCGGATCTGTCGGAGTTCTTGGTAATTCCCTCTACATTCTTGTAATATTCATCATTGTTCGTGATACTATGAGTAGTACTTTATTCTATTCTATTATATCGGACTTGACTTTGCTCTATTTGATTATGTTCTCAATTATATCGTTCTTAGTTTACTTTGATTATATGTTTAGCATAGTTGGACTAGAATTATGTTTATGCATAGGATCGTATAGCGCTTGCTCATTAGGCCAATGGGTGAGTGGTAGATATTGTGTAGGCATGGTGCCTATCTTTGTATTTATCTGCGATTGCACCCTATATTCCGGATCGTGAGGTAGATCGCGGGAGTGGAGTCTGTTGAGTCCTTTGTAGCCCTTCTCCCGAGTATAGGTCTAGCGGAACAAACCTATTACATTGAAGTCATTGCTATGTCTCTTGTCTTTTACGGTAATATCACTATGCATAGATGTAACCTTTTCCCGCCATGATTGCTAGATGTTCTTGCACTAATCATTGTATGCTTTGACTTTATAGTTAGAATAACATAGGATTATACCCTAGATCGTCCTAGTCCATGCTAGTGTTATAAGCTTAGAGTGCTAAGTTGAGATGGCTTATTACTATTATTTTATATGGCTAAATGCTCTCATTTATCTTATGTCATTTATCATTCATTCCTATATTTTATGTGACACTTACCCCTGTATGAGATGATCGATACGAGACAAGGTTAAGCTCTCCATTATAGCATGTGCATTGCTCATCACTCATTATCAAGTACATTCCCTTCCCGGTGGTAAAATTATAAATAACGATACCTGGATTACTCCTGGTTAAAATGCTACATCGGTATTATACGTGCGCTTGCGGATCCCATATTTATTTCTAGTAGCAGTTGCATTATTTAGTACCAGCATTTTTGGCGCCATGTTAGGGATGACAACCTAACACGAGTGGCGTTAGAAATGTCAACAGCGAGACATCGATATGTCCGCATGTAAGCGGCTTTAGTGAAACATGGTGCTATGTGATCATCAAGCTTCGTGAAGCTTGGTAGATTGCAGCAATTGCATGACAACGGGGAAGGCCGCGGTTGCCAATATCCACAGGTGCATTGCTTCTTGTTCAAGTTTACTATGTACTTCCTCTCTGACCATTCTTGCACCTCAAACCCATCTTCACCATTCCACAACACACAACACTTTCCTGATAGTTGAATGTTCATCTTCAGTTTTTTGAAAATATTTGGACAAATGTGACCAGACCATCTGTCAGCTCTTGCCCTGTTCTCTTGAATCCTGACCATCAGCTTCTTTCTAATGGCTTCAGACATAGAAATCACAGGATAGAACCTAGCTTCCATAATGCTATGGTTGAAACTTTCACACATGTTATTATCAACTGAATCACAATTGCTTCCTAGCCGAAAAATGCCCCGCTCCGGTGTTCGGTGAAGTCTTCATCATATCCCTGTGCTCCTTCCCCGGTGTTTCTTGAGCTAGGTAAGCTCGTACAAGTTGAACAGAGTCCTGCAAGGTGCCTTTGCACATCTCCACTACTTCTTTTGAAGCTTATTGTCAGTGTACTTCTTCCTCCAGTTGGCATAAATATGCCTTGCACACATCCTATGCTCAGCCCTTGGTATTAATTCTTGAACTGCCTTCAAAAGCCCCTGCAAATATGCAAAAAAATTAGTCAAAGGTTCAAATATGCCATAGTTCACAATGGAAAAAAAGGGTTTACCACAGTGAAACATGACTGACCTTTTGTTGATCTGAAATCAGAACCCAATCTTGTCCTCCATTTGCAATCTTCAAGTCTTTCTGCAGCAATGACAAAAACCAGTACCAGGTATCATAGTTCTCTATTGGTACTGCTGCCCAAGCCACAGGATACATCTGATTGTTTGCATCTCTACCTATGGCACATAGTAAATTACCATTGTTTGACCCTTTGAACCAGCAACCATCTAATCCTATGACCTTCCTGCACCCTGTCAAGAAACCTTTCTTTATAGCATCAAAGCAGACATAGAACCTTTCAAACACAGCTCTGAATTTCGGGGTCTAGACAAACCACCTTGTGCTTTCGGGATTTGACCTCATCGGCTCTTCCGGTAGTCATAGACCTGTTTGTACTCCCTTTCATAGCATCCAATTGCTTCTTTTGCACAAGAGACTTTGCCCTCTTGCACTTAGACAGAGACACATCTGCAAACAAGTCTCTAAGAACAGCAGCCTTGATGAGGTTAGCAGACCAAGTGGGATTGTCCCTAATCGGTTGAAATAGTGTTTAGCAATGACAACGAAGTCACTAGCTTGTTGTCCCTCCTAGGTGGGCAACTATGCTCATCTACAAAGGTCACTATCTTGAACCACTTTGACCCTTGGTCTTTGATCCATAAATCTTCCAGTTGCATCCAACCCGGTCACAATTTGCTTGAACTTTACCCCTCTCATCTTTCACAAAATCCAGTTGCCTATGAGTCTTGATTCCATACTTCGAAGGGCCTTTTTGCACCGCCTTGTCCCCGAATGCCATACCAAGAGAGAACACTTGGAATCTCGGCTTTGCTATCATACCACGTTCTCCAATGACTTCCACCTATCGATTCTCCATCACTATTCTCATCATAGGAATATTCATCACTAGAATCAAGGAAAGGACATCGGCTCATCCAAATTTGGTACTTCATCAACTAAGTCCTCTTCTCTAATGTCCCCAAGTGCCTTGCCATGGATGCCTAGCTTCTTTGCTCGATGTCTCTCTTTATCGCCTTGCATACTTTCTAAGCTCAATTGTCTCTTCATCATCGCAGAGTTTGTCATCCTCGATGGTTGCTTGTAATCTTGACATCGACTCATCCGATAACACATGGTCGACATTCTTCATCTTCGACACTCGCAGGCATTTTCTCTTTGCCTTTGTCGTAACCTTTGAGGAGGGATTTCCACGGGTAATTCTTCATCTTCATCAAGACTGCTTTGTCGGGTTCATCATTGTACGCATTGTTCCACTCATCATCACCAACCCAAATGTCCTGATCATCATCCCTCATCTCCACAACCACCTCCTCCACATACATGTCAACACATAGGCCACCAGCGTGCTCAGCAGCCATGGACTTACAGGAATCATCATCAAGCAATAACACAAGTCCATTACTGACATGTTTCCCAGGCTGCAGCCAGAACAACCTAAGTACACAATCAGGGTTGTAGTGATCAGCTAGGTGGCCCTTAATCTCAAAAAAAGACAGCTTGTCCATATCAATCCAAGATGTAGCAATGTCTCCTCCAACATAGAACTGGGCGCCTCCCACCGTGGTAAAACTACCACCATAGTGGAATCGAATGCACATGTGTTCATCCATCCTGACAACATCGACATACAAGAACTCAGAACAGAACAAAAGGAAATCGCAAATGCAAACCCTAAAACCTAACAATCACAATCAACAGTTGCACAAGCATCTTCAAAGACAGACAAGATACACATCTGCTACGCCAAATCAACCCAATCCAGTCCCAAACTACGAAACCAAAACCTAATCGCCGCACGCACAGTAAACCCCAATCCCCCCAAACCGCGGCCTCCGCAATTGAACATAGCAGTAATGCAAAATTCGAGATTGGAAGATGAGGAAACCGTGCGAACCTGGTCCACTTGCAGATGTCCGGTCACCGTGGCGAATCCCCGATCATCACCGTGCCGCCCGTGCCGCCGGAGTCGGAGGAGACACCGAGGAGGAGTTGAAAGAGGTCGGGCAGAGAGAGAGTGGGGGAGACGGGATTTGAGGCAGAGAAGGCGTATTTGAGCTGGGCCTGCGCCGCGTCCAGGGCCACGCTGGCACGCCGGCTGCCACATAGGCCTAAACCGCCTGCCAATACTGCCCAGGGGGTGATTTGCACGATTTTCAAACTACAGGGGGCCAGAAAACCGGTTTTGAAGCTCAGGGGACTAAGTATTCCCTGTATCAAAGCTCAGGGGGTTATGTAGACTTTTTCCCGGAGAGAGAGCCAAATATTTTAACGGGCAAGTGGCCATCATGGCCTTCTGGAGGCTTCCTGCGGCGCGGGGTGGTGACAGAGAGGGAGAGGGAGGAGGGGGAAGAACGGAGAAGAAGCAGCAGCTGCGCCATCCGCTCGCTTCCTTCCCCTTCTCTTCCTCCTCCTTCCCCACTGCCGGGCCTGGTCGCTGCACCCTTTGGCCAGCGGGCGCGTGCGTGCGGGGGGAGCCACACGCCTCCCTTCGCCTCTCTCGCCTCGCGGCATGGACGCCGGGGGAGAGAAGTGCGGCGACGCGGCGGCAGAGGGCGGGGAGGGCGGCAGAGACCTCTACGCCGTCCTCGGGCTCAAGAAGGAGTGCTCCGACGCTGACCTCAAGGTCGCTTATCGGAAGCTCGCCAAGGTGAGAGCAATTCAGTTTACTGATTTCGCGCCGTATCTCCCTCCGTTCTTGGTTGCTTGCTGCTGCATATCGTTGCTGATTTAACTATCTAGCATCGCGCGTGCCTTTCTGGCTTCGTTGTGATTTGTCGAGAGAGAAAAAGAATAAACCGTTCTCCGCGGGTGATTCGAGTTTGCAGGTACATTGGCGCCAAGTTCATGTTTCATTTCTCCCAATTCGCTGCCTACTTGCCTAAATGCTCCGTCTTTAGTAACTACGAACTACGATTCAAAAACCAGTGCGATCTGGCAGTTATCATTCGTTCCAAGGTCGATTTTTTAAACCGAATTCGTAGGTTTTTTCTCGAAAACGCAAAAGAGTTGCGCTTCTTTTTCATTAAGTAGAAGAATGCAAAATGCAAATGCAATACAACGATACCGGGGTGGAAACATAATTTGAAACAAGCACTGCCACCTCCGGTGAAGCCAACAGCAAAACAAAGAAAGAGAAGCCACCTCCCGGCACTACAAACATCTGCGGAGCGAAGCTCACGCGAAAACACTACCCTGCAACTAAGCAAGCCGACGGCGCCGAAACAAAGAAGCACAGGCGCTTGACGAGGCGAAGCTCATGGCGGCCTCATCGGAGCCTTCAAGAAGGGAATGACGTCCTCAGGCGCCAACTCGGAGCTGATCCACCGGAACTTTCGTTCCTGAGCCCGCCTGCCACCCTAGACGAATGGGGAGCCGACGACGCCTTCAGCAAGGGGATGACGAGAACGCCACCGTCGCCACTCCCGGGCTTGCCCGAGGAGAAATGGTTTTCACCACTGCCGTCATCTAGGGGCCGCCGCCCAAACATAAGCCATGGATGTAGTCGCGAGGGTAGCAGGGGCCGCGCGCCGCGGGGCGGCCCGGCCATCAACCCACCACCCGGTGGGTAGGACGAGTCCCGTGGAAGGAATTGGCGCGCGCGCTGACCCTGTCGCCGTCGTCAACGCGTAGGTACCGCCAGGTCGGTCATGGCTCACCGCATCGACGGGAGCCCAGACGACCGCTGGTCACCGTCAGAGCACTCACCCCGAGTGCTGACGGGAGGGCGCCGCCAGAACGGCCACGGCCCAACAGGGGGCCGAGGCACGCTTGCGGGAGCACTGGCCTCGGTCAAGGGTGCGGAGAAAACAAACCGTCGCCGCCGCACGGCAAAGGAAGAAGGGGAGCAAGCGCGAACTTGGGCCACCGCCGCGGACCACTCTGGAGCGCCGGAGTTCTGGGCGGGGGCCTCCCCACCGCAACGACCCTGGCCGAAGCTCCCTGCCTCAAGGCCAGGGGTGCAGCGGGCGCGGGGCGCAGCACAAGCAATCCAACAGCGGAGCCTTTGCCGCACTAGCTCGACGCCTCCGGTGCCGATGACGAGTCGAGTGAGAAGTCCCGCAACGCGCCCCATCGCGTGCGTCGCGCCGTCTCTGCTGGACCCGGAAGAGGGTGTCGCCAAAGTGGAAGTCCAACGCCGACGATCCGCCGCTGTCGCCCGAACACGCACCGCGTGCCCGCTGGCCCCCGTAGTATAAGGTGGGGCCGGAACGGCCGCCTGGCACCGACCAGGTGCAGGCGGCGGCGACGCGGACGACCGGCAGTGAGCGGCGGCGTCTGGGCCGGCGGCCTCAACCCTAGCCTGGGTCCCCTGACCACGCACTAGGGGAGGCCGCTGCCGCCGCGAGCAAGGCGGCTCCGCCGGCCTGGCCACCTCCACCCACTATGGATCGGCGTCGAGGTCATGGAGAGGTGGCGCGGGCGGCACGCAGGGCCACGCCGGCGCCTGGCCGACCACCCCGCCCTCGGGGAGGCCGGGCCGCAGGCGCTCGCTGCTAGGAGCGCCCAGGGCCGCCGCCGCCGACCACACGCGCAGCGGGGGCTCCCACGCGCGGGGGCGGACCTGTGGTCGCCCGCCGTGGCCGGATCGAGCGTGGGGCGCCAAACGCAGACCGCGCAGGGCCGCCGTCCGGGGCCGCTCGCCGCCGGCCAGGCCGCTGGGAGGGGGCCGCGCGGTCGCTGGACGCCGGCCGCCGCCGCCATGGGCCGGCAAACCCTAGGGCCGCCGCCCGCCGCTGCCCCCTCAGGGCGCAGATCCGCCCGCCCGGGGGCCGGATCCGCCGGGGCCGGCTCGCCGCTGACAAGGGCGCCGGCGCCGGAGGGAGGAGCAACGGGGATGGGAGGGGGGAGGAGGAGGAAGGACGCGGGCGAGGACACGGGGGAGAGCCTTTTGAGCTCCCCCGGCGCGCCCGCCGCCGGCGAGGAAGGTGGCGGCGGCGGCCGGGACAGCGGTTGAGGAGGCCCGGCGGCGGCGGGGGGCCCCGGGTGGCCCCCCCCAGCGGGAGACGACGACGGGTCGGGGTGGAGTCTCCCGAATTCGTAGGTGATTGATCCTTGTTGTTGTGTGCGTCAATGTTTTGTCCTACTAATCAGACACACTGAATCCCAATGCATGCCGACATGTATGCCGTTATTCTGTCCCAATTTTAAATCATATTCAACGGAGAGGATCCCTAATGATTGATTCTGTCCAATTGCTCTGCAGAAATGGCACCCGGACAAATGCTCCTCCTCCAGCAGCGTGAAGCACATGGAGGAAGCCAAGGAGAAGTTCCAAGAGATCCAGGGCGCCTATTCCGGTCTCAATCTTCCTTCTCTCAGCACCCTGCACCCGCCCCACTGCTCTGTTCCATCCCTATTCACAAACCACCCTTTGTTTTGAGAAGCAACACAAACCACCCTTCACCTGTTACAACGACTGACCAACAACTAATAAACTGAACACCAGCAAACAGAACCAATCTAGCCTGTTGGTAAACTCATTGCGTGGAGCCCTTGTGCTCCCATCCCATTCTTCTTGTGCAGTACTCTCCGATGCCAACAAACGGCTCCTCTACGACGTGGGAGTATATGACGACGAAGATGATGAGGACAGCGTAAGCATCTCTAACTGAACCGTTCTTTGTGTTGCATAATTCTGGATGTAACGGTAGGGTGACGTTTTCTGCTGTTGCTGCAGATGCAGGGGATGGGGGACTTCATTGGTGAGATGGCCCAGATGATGAGCCAGGTGCGGCCAACGGTAAGAGCTGATAGCACTATTTGGTCCTAGATCCAGATGCTTCTTTGTTGTATCATCAAGGCCATTATTAGCTGGAGCAGCCATATTTTGATTTGGTTGTCACACTCACGCTGCTTTAGCAAGAAATTCCAGCTAGCACTCACTCTTAGTTATTAGAGCTATGCTTATGAGTAGAGACACTCTCGGTTTTATCACTTCATTTTCGCATAATCCTAGGTGGGGTCACAAGTATATGTTTTCTCAACAAACTCATAGCAAAATGTATTACTCTACACAAACCTAACAACATGTACAGTCTTTTCTACATTGTGGTCCCTAGATTTTAATCTTTCTTAGAAATTATTTATTCTTATTCTGGGGAAAAAGTGTTGGTTTATGGGGGTATATGCAAACTTCTTTTCATGAAGTTGCTAGGAAATAAGATGTTGAAATCTTTTGTGCAAACATGGTCTTTTGTATCCTAAATGTGTCAGTTTTTTTTTATTGAGAGGACATATATATTAGGGCATTAATATTGCATGGGACTATGGGAGTGAGTTCCCAAGGCCTTGCTTTGGTTTACCCAAAGCAACTTATACAACCTTCAATATCTTTGTATGTTTCATGTTCATATGTCCACATGCTTAAAAAGAAGGAATTGTTATGAAAGCTCCGTATCCTACATGGTTTTTAGTGGATACTAAAGGTGAAACTTTTTTTCCAGAAAATAGCTGGAAATCGGCATAATTTTCCTGGACATGATGTATCCAAAAAATAAATATGAGAATGACAGCACAATAACCATTGACTGTTGGATTTGCAGAGGCAGGAAAGCTCTGAGGAGCTGCAGCAGCTTTTTGTGGACATGTTCCAGTCTGATATTGATTCAGGATTCTGCAGTAGGACTGCTAAGGGCCATCAGGTTCAGGGGCAAGCCAAAAGTAGAACATGCTCTATAACACCCTACTTTTTATAAAACTAATATTTTATTAGGGATAGGAAATTTTGATAGCAACTTGTTTAAAAACGCAGCAAGAACAATGATCATATCCCAAGAAGTATTAAATAGAATATCAACAAAATATGTAACTAATTAAACGTTGACTCCAAGGGTTACACCTCATTATGATAGCATCTCATCTCAACATAGATAAGGTTATTTCGATAATACTTTAACTTAGACAAAGTGCCATGAAGCAAACTAAATTCTTAAAACATGAACAATTATTCTAGTGGTGATGAAGTGACGTGCATGCGTCTAAACCCCAAGCCCATCATGTCTGACAAATATAATTATGCACCTATAAAGAATTAGAGGGGGTGAGATAAACTCAGCAAGTAACGGCTATGAATATAAACACACCTCACAAATGTTGAGTTATTAGGTTTGAAAACATATGGGCATCCATAACGGTGAGAAATGTAACACATAAATAAATTATGCAACTCCACTGCAACGACATTCTATTATTACGACAGGAATAGAGTTTTCGATCAACTCAATTTGTGTATTCTCCAAAACATCAAGTAGAAGATGTATGCATGCTATGATGCAACTCCATTGAGAGCTTTGTGCTAGACGATGCCAACATCTCATGCAACTCCATGTACCGGTACTAGTCACAGCACGATGGCGGTGACCGCCTTTATCGACATATGAAAATGCATATGTATGCATGTGAATGATACATGAAAATTATATCTCCAACTTGCATATATATAGCATTAGTCCACAGCGACCATGATTTCAAGCGACAACGGCATCCAGTCCAACGAATAAAATAAATACACATGCAAGATATAATTGTGCAAGCAAAGACAATAATCCATATTCTTATTCTTGATTTAGTGTACTTCATTGAATTCCAAAAGATGTAAGGCATGAATATAGACATAGCATTGGCCACACCCCTACGTTACTTGCCTTTTCACCGAAGAAAGCAACCTTGACAAGCACGTCGATCAAGAACGGTTATGAGACCCACTTCCTAGATCTGAACACGTTCCTCCTCCCTTGATTGCCGTGATCTCCAGAACCCACTGCAGTGCCCGTTCTTGGAGAAAAACTCTATCGCTAGGAAGAGTGCTGCCCCCAACTCCGATCCTCAGAAGGCCGAGAAGATTGGATCGATGAC
This sequence comes from Themeda triandra, assembly GCA_018135685.1. Taxonomy (NCBI): domain Eukaryota; kingdom Viridiplantae; phylum Streptophyta; class Magnoliopsida; order Poales; family Poaceae; genus Themeda; species Themeda triandra. The sequence continues at coordinate 60,542 of JAENPR010000244.1, forward strand.
ACTACAGAAAGTGGAGAACGCCGCCGTCCTCGGGAAACCTAGAAGTTCGGATCGACCGATTGACTAACAAGGAGAGGTTACGGTAGCTTTTTTCCCTGCCATGCATTCTTTCCTAACCACTCAATGTCCCTAAATAGGCTAAAAAAAGGACTTCGCTTTTCCCTCTCTAAGCCGATTAGGCCCAAGGCGCATTAAGATGTTTCACCTATATTTACAATGCGAAATGTTACATGCTCGACCTCACCTTCATCATCACCGTCCCCCCTCCTCCTACTATAGTAAAGGAGGCAGAGGTGCCGTCATGTAATGGTTTTGGGGTATTCAATAAGCGGGATTCATCAGCAATGGACTCAGGGAAGCCTCCAAGGCCTGTTGAAGGTGGTGCAGTTCAGAGCCAGGCTGGAATTTGTTTTGGGGTAAGTGCACTCGTCGTTATCAATTTACTCTGCTTGATAATGATGCAACATGGCAGGGACCATAGTTATTTACTGGGTCTGATTATGTTTTTTTAGATAACTGTGGTCTTATTACAATTTGCTTCTGACGACGGTCATGCAGTTGGTCACACATCTAAAGTCTAAACCATAAACAAATGTGATGTAGGAGATTGTTGTAGAAATGGTGACTTTTGCGACCACTTTGACCTTTTGTTTTTTGATTTCTTTTGGGAAGAAATGATTGTGGTGCTATGTGAGTGCCTTTTTCTCATCATATAATTTCAGGCGCCTGTAGATTCACTTGAGAAGTATGAAGTCCCTAGGTGGTTATGAAAAGAATTGGGCAGCTATGTAAAAGTTGGCTACAGTGCTAGCCTTTAAGTGCTGATATCGCTTGATAGTATGTCCATATGTGTTCGCGTCATTTGTCTTGGTCTTGGATGTTGCTCTCACTGTTACTGCTTCCTATGTTATGGAATTTTGCTCTTCAAGTACAAGCTGTAGTATCTGAACTCACGCACTAACTCACACCACCACACGCCTACACACCTAGTACGCAAGCTAGACCTACACCTATATACGAAGAGGTTGCACGTGGCTGAGAGATAGCCGAAGTCATCTAGGCTTCGTCCCTGACAGGCACGTCACCCTAACCATTGTGGCACATCCATGTGTGAGGCTTCAGATCCATGCGAGACCTGTAAATTTATTTTGGGAATAAATCCCGGTGAGAGACGGAGTTGCGACGCAAGGGTTACCACCCGAGCTAGGCTCGGTCCTCCTATGTTATGGAATTGAATATATTATTTTTCCCTGGTGTATTTGGTATTTATAAGCTTTATGAAGAAACAAATATTCAGCATGGCTGAACGTTTCTTAAAATCTTTTGGTTTATCCTTTTATTCATTTGCTGGGCCCCAGTATATCGTTGTACCTAAGCCCTTCGGGGCGTTTAGTAGTAGCAGTAGTAGTAGCAGTAGTAGCAGCAGCAGCAGCAGTAGTAGTAATAATAATAATAATAATAATAATAATAATAATAATAATAATAATAATAATAATAATAATAATAATAATAATAATAATAATAATAATGATGGTCCAATAAACTGTTAAGGACTCTACTGAAACTTTTTACATTGATTGGGTCCCATGGGGGCTACTAAAAGCTCCACCACTAGATGCATTCTTGACATAAAGACTTGCTTAGCATATGACTGGATAAGGCTTTTCGGTGACAGGTAGACATTGCTGTTGGTGTGGTCCATATGGTGGAACATTCCGCTGCATCACTTTTCCCATATATAGCATTGTGAAAGTGGATTTTTCATATCCTTATGATGTGATGTGTCTCATATTCCATGTCCTTTTGGTTACATATTCTGTCATTTTGGGTGGTAGCAATGTTTTAGTTTCTAATGAGTTAGTTGGCATGTGAACAGTTAGATGCTACTTAGGTTAGATGGGCCACAAGTCATTTTCGGCTTTCCAGATATCACTTTCTTGGATAATTGGATTGCTACATTGTGTTGTGCCTTTGCTGACTTGTCTGCACCCTTTTCCTGTTGGAATTCTGTTCACGGTCCTCCTAGTCGTACCTTAAATTGACATTCAACTGGGTGCCTGATGATAAGCCTGAATCTATGCTCTGAATCTCTGATGCTCCATATTTGTTCTTTGGGAATTTTGGCTGTGGGACATCGCGAAAACACCGAATTTGCTGCTACACACCGCCAACGCCCAGATTTGCCCAGTACCATTATGAATTCGCGAATGTTTGCTGAAACACACCGCCTCCATTAAAATAATCGTTTCCAGCATTTGGGAGAGAGAAACCTTCCTAAATGACCAGCGTGCCCCTGTGGACCGGACCTTGGGTCGAGCCAGCCCGCTAGTCGGTCGAACCAGACCCCGTGTCCTATCCCCAGTCGGACCGCTCGAACCCTAGGCATCGCCATTCTCCGCAGCGCCGCCGTTCGCGTTCTGCCGCGGCGCCGCCGTTCGCGCTCTGCCGCCGTCTCCAGCGACCCCCGCCGCCGTCTCCAGCCTCCCGCAGCGCCGCCGACTCCAGCCACCCACGCCGCCGACTCCAGCCACCCACGCCGCCGTGTTCCCCCGAGTTCCATGGATGCATGAAGATGGATTCTCCGGCGAAATTGAAGCGGCTCCGCCGAGCATAGATTCACCGTCCAAAGGAGTGAATCTGTCATGGGTACCTGAGGGGTAAGCACTCTTATCCTCTTCCACTTTTCGATCTGTGGTTGGTTTTGTAGTTGCAGTGCATTTAGGGGGTCGATTTGCGCATCTGAAGCTAGGGTATTCATGTTTTCTTGTTCTTGTCCATTTTTAGGATGGACAGTAGTTCTGCAATTCGCATAGCAGTGCGTGTCCCAGCTTACTATGAGGCTTGCGATGACGGTAGAAATGTGTCTCACAATGCAGCAGATTTTCAGTTCATTATTGATAGGGACACTCTGAATTTGATGGATTTAAGTAGGGATGTGGCTGCCAAAGTGTCTCTTGGGAAGAATCAGGGTTTCAATTTGACATATTGCGACAAGAGTACCCAATCATATACCAATCTGACCTCAGATGCAACTCTGTTGGATGCTACTAACATTTATTGGGACATGTGATTTGACATATTTCAATTTGACATATTTCGACAAGAGTACCCAAGCATATGAACATGTGATTTGTCCTATGACAGATAGGAACCAGTGGCCTAATGTGGATTTGGGCTTCAAACTTTGGCCTCCAAGGTTGAAGAGAGCTGCAGGTCGGCCTAGATCGAGAAGGATGAAAGGTTGTGAAGAAGGTGGCAAGATAAAAACCCAGCGCAAGTGCAAGAGGTGTGGAGGGTTTGGTCACATGATGAAGACATGTAATGAAACTGTTTATGACTCTGATGCACCACCACCAGCACCACCAAAGCCCAAGGGACAAAAGAAAAAGAAAAGCACTGCTGCAGCAACTATCTCTACCCAGCAATCACAGATTGAAGGTGCTCAAGAAACAACTGTGGTTCCTGATATGACAAATAGCCCAGCAAACATTGCACCACAAGCTCTAACAAACAGCCCAGCAGCAAACACTAGGAGGTAAGTGCAAAGACTTGATGCTTGTTATCCATGCCTGTTATGTATGGCTGCCATCTTTCTAATTTTGGGTATGACTGCAGCCGCAAGAGGGCATTGGAAGAAGCTTCCTCCCCAATAGTTCAAGTGCAGCATCAAAAGAAGAAGAAAAAGGAGGTGGCCACCAAGGATACTGGGAAAATGCAGGCCGAGGCAAGCAAGACCAGCAAGAGGATCAGCAAGAAGAAGCTCATTCTGGACCTGTGATGCATTTCTTATGTAATGGATCTATTTTGTGGTGAACCTGTTATGTAGTGTGAATGAACCTGTTATGTAGTGAACGGTTGTGGCGATGGCAGACTTTTGTTTTGCCTTGTGACGATGGCATGCTTTTCTTTTGCCTTTGAACTCAATTATGAAATCTCAATCATGAAGTCAGTTATTAAATCTAGATACATGTTGAAGCAAACTATCACACACACATATTGTTTTCCCATTATCAAACGGACCAGGGTCGAACTCAGTTGATGAGGACGGGGGGAGGAGGAAGACGACCAGGGTCGAACCGAGCTGGTCCAGCCGGACCACCTAAAATGGGACTCAGGTCGGCAGGGGTAAAAACGTCTTCTTACTGTGGTTTCTCTCTCCCAAATGCTGGAAACGATTATTTTAATGGAGGCGGTGTGTTTCAGCAAACATTCGCGAATTCATAATGGTACTGGGCAAATCTGGGCTTTGGCGGTGTGTAGCAGCAAATTCGGTGTTTTCGCGATGTCCCACAGCCAAAATTCCCTTGTTCTTTTCCTTGAGAACCCCGCGAAACTAGTGGTGCTGGTTTCTTTTCCTTGGGAACATATGCTCTGGTGTACGAATGAAATATGGCTGTTGCTCTTAAGCTCCTCGTTGGCTAGACTAATTCAAAGAAATAGAATCTTCTGCCTTTGATAGTGGCCATTGTCTTCTGCAGGTGAGTGACGTCGAAGCAAGCGCCTAAGCCACGAGGTCCAAACACCAGCCGGAGGAGGAATGGCCGGAAACAGAAGCTGTCATCCAAGCACGATGTTTCATCTGAAGATGAAACGGCTGGTTCGTAGCCACCAGCATCTATGGTAGCAGATTGACCTGTGGCTTTGGTGATATCATTCCTTGGCCGTGCCAGAGGGCCGTCGTAGCCAGCAGCGGCAGGGAAGGCACAGCATGTCGCCTCTGCTAGCTGCTGTGTCTCAACTGAAGAGGTGTTTAGCTCATCATATGCCTTACCTTAGGCCTGTGAGGGACTGCCATTGAAACTCGTCGATGATACTACATTTTTCTTTCCCCATCTGTGTCGGCTGTGTTGTAACAATAGCTCATACTAGAAATGCTCGCGGCGTTGCCGCGTGTGGCCAGCGTGCAGCCTAGGTGTGCCCCTTTTCCATACGACTTGATCTACAAGTGTACTGCCATGAGTATTTATTTGAGTTTTTTATTTGTGGAAAACATGTTCAATCTTCTACCACATCTGCGATGGTGCAAGCCTTCGCCTATGCGTGCCCCCCATCTGTATTCAATTATCATTGATAGGGAAAAGGGCTGCTGAATTTGATTGAGAAACAAGTTTGCCAGAGCACTGTGTTGTCACAATATTGTGGGGGAACATTGATGTAACTTTATAGATAACTCTGATGAAACAATTGTATCAATCATAAAGATATTACTGAAATCATGTCATTTCAAAGGACATAAAGAGATACACATGATACTACCTAATCAGATTCACATCAAGTCACTCTAACTTGAAACCTCAGAAATTGCATGGAAAATCAGTATGATCGATATATAGGTTTGCCCGTACTTCAATCTTTTCTGAACTCCTTAGTTTATGTTCTTTGAGAAATCACAGTCACCAATTGACGCTTGTTATCCAAAGCAATGTGATCAAGCTTCAACAGAGCGACGCTGTAGATCAGTTGCATGCTGCTGCATCATGGGCTTTCTCCTTTCCTGTCTCCAGCGCTGCCCCTGAATGGAGTTATGGCATGGAATGGAGCACAAAACTGATAAACAAGCCAATCATTAGCAGTTGTCTGAAACTTCAAAAAGAAGGAAAAATAGGAATAGCATATGAATCCAACACATTTTTCTCATGCCCTATTCCTGCTAGCTTCTATAGAGTGGAAATCACTTAACCAACTATAAAGGCACAAAAGAAAGAAGGCAATAACTTTCACAACGAAGGCAAATTTGTGGACAACCAAATCTGTTATCTCAGCTTTATAATAGTGTAATCTATTTTGTAATCTGAAACACATCAGCTAAATATGTTGCAAGTAAACAGAAGCATGCACCAAGGTTGTCCCCAAACAAAAAGCAGAAAGGCAGGGAAAATTTAGGACAGATGGATTGCTTTGAGCTCTGAAATAGACCTGACTCACACTCACACCTGTTAGTCCATTACCACCTTGTGTTTATATTTTTTTCCATACATGTGAACATGGAAATGAAGCAATATAATTTGCATACATTTATTATCCGAGACTAAAATATCGCATCAGATGACACAAGGCATTGGAACAGTACAATTGCTTAGGGGAAGAACTTTCTGATAACCGGTGTTAGCCCATGTGTCTCTGGTTATGTCTCCCCATTGAGGCTTTTTTTTTTTTTAACCAGGCGATTCCTCTGATAAATGTGGATACAAAACTATAAATGCAAGTGTGATGATCCAGGGAATAGCAGAAAAAGTACAAGTGTAGCAGCTAACCTAAAATGTGAATCATTTTGATATGACGTATTCATATAGAATTAAGTTACATAAGTACAACGATTTCTTTGGACCATTAAAAGTTGGATGAAAATAGTACGCTTAATAAACTACATGTTTTACAGAAGGCTTTGATTTAGGTGCAACATTTAGCAAGCACATTATTTTTAGAGGATGCATCCGGGTCAGAACTATAGGCACTCAGAAACAAACAACACAGCATGAATGGCAAGGTCATGGAATCCGAGTGAGCCTGGGGGATTTAGGTTGAGATTGTGATGGATTGTACGCCATGACTTTGAGGCCATGGGTAGGGAAATCTGCAATGTGACCAGGCTCAAATGGAGTGATACTGAACGTGAGTTGTGCTGCATCATTACTGGCTTGACCCTTTGCTAACTCTAACGTTGCCCCTCCATGGAGCCGGGGCATCAAGCACAAATTGATCATCACCGGTCATGTCTTGTGTGCTACAAGCAAATTGGCTGTGGAAACTTTATTAAATAAATAGAAGAAGCAGTATCCAAAGTCTAAATTAGGATATGCAATCCATGTGAATCAGCAAATTGGACTCCACAGAACATCTGAATTTCCGATGCATTTTCGTGATGCCCTGTTCCTGCTACCTTGGATAAGTAAGGAAGCATCAGGGTGAAGAAAAATGATTTTTTTATGAAGAATTGCTAGAAAACTTAATTAGAACTGTACGTATAATCAAGCAAAATGCATGGCACATGATGCCAAATAACATTTCTAAACTAAGCATAAGAGGCATTGCGTAGTGACAAACGAACTGAGAATTCATTACATGGTAATGAATCAAAGAAAAGTTTTGTGTAATTGGTGCATATGCAAAGTTTAACTGTTTGCTGGAGGGTGGCAAACCTTGTAGGCATTTCATCGAGCATGTGTTGGGCGTCATCCACATGTGCTAGGGTGCTAGATGCTTCGTTCTGCAGCTGAAGAGAGCAAAGGGGATCGAAAGGGTGGAGGCAGGGTGGGAGGCGGCTCACAGCCCCGCAGCCACGAGCAACGGCGGACTGGAGCCAGGTTGCTCGATGGCGAGCAGACTCCCATGGTGTCGATCCAGCTGGGAACGGCCACGGCGGCGGCGGTAGCCGGCCATCTGCGTCGGACCTGTGCTGTCCCGTGCCCGTCTGCGGCTCGGTGGGAGGAGGGCCGTGGTCTGCTGGTTTCGCGCGCTGGCACTTCTGTAGCGGTGCAGCACGGCCACGACGGCGGCGGCCCAGGTTGAGCATGGCGGCGGACGCTCACGCAGCGAGGAGGCGGTGCGCGGCCGCCACGAGGGCCGAGGCGCCGCCGCCTGCTGCGATGTAGAGCGGCGTGGCGCCGTCCGTTGGCGACGTGCGCGCATCCTCCGCCGGCGTAGGCCAGATGTGGGTCCGTCGGTAGCCGGAGCTACGTGGCCGGGCGCCGGGAACGCCGCGCCCCCCGCCCGCGCCGCTCGTTCTGAGGACGGGAGGACGGAGGTGCTGGGGTCGGGCGAGGCCGCGAGGGGAGCGGGCAAACGATCCGCTCGCGAAGGTTCGTGTTGGTTCGGATTGGCGATAAGCGGGTACGAGACCCGACCGATCCGCAATCGGACGGACCACATTTATTTTTTGCACGATCCAACGGCTCGCGGCTTAGCGGGCGACATGGCCCTATCGGGCGCTCGCGGTTTGGTGCAAGATTCGTATATAGAAGATGGTAAAGCGCTCGCTAAATATGCGATAGGCACGGGGTTCAATTCCCCGCGTCTCCAAAACTCTTATTTTGCAATTTTGTTTGTTTGTTTGTTTGTTGTTGTTTGAGTAGCTGTATTGATCTCTTATTTTGAAATTTTGTTTCTTTGTTTATTGTTGTTTGAGTAGCTGTATTGATTTTCTTAGAGCAATCATTTTTTTCAACTACTTTACCATCGGTATATTATTTGAAAATGAAAAATAGAAGTTCATTCCACTTTACCGATGGAAAATGAAAAATAGAAGTTCATTCCACTTTACCGATGGTTGTTATGCATGACGGCATCTGAGAGTTGGTTGGTGCCAATTGTTCTTTTTAAGTGTAGAACTTTTATTACTACCAGCTAAATCGCTGGACACAAACATAACATCCTGTGGTACACCCTCCCAAGTGATTATATGCTCACTAGGAAATTTACAGCCAATCGCTGCCAAAGCATGCGCTACACTGTTACAAATATGAAGACACACTGAAAAAAAAACCGAATAAAATTCTGAACACACCAGATGCTTCATTTCCGTGATAATTCCTCCCATTGCAGACAACCTGACAGCCAATAAACAAGCCTTTTTATTCAACTTACTTATGTAAGTAGAGGTCGATTTTCATATACGCAAGTGGGTGAGTAAGCAGCCCACAATCCATGGCCCAATCGACATGGAGCCCATGTCCTGTACTGTGACTGTTGAGGTTTAGCTCTTCTGCCTGAGCAAACGTGCTCCGAGCCTGGTGCAGTTAACGTAATCTCGCGGCGAGTGCGGGGGAGCCCCGGCAGCGCGAGCCCGGCAACCCTGGCGAGCCGCATCAGCCACCCTCTGCGTACTCCGGCCCGACGACGTAGCCGATGAGGAAGCTCCGGAGGAGCTCCCACGCCGCGTTCACGACCTTGGGCGCCACCGGCAGCACCGAGAAGTAGTTCTTGTTTGGCTCCTCTTGCATCACCTGTTTTCCGTTCAATGGCACAACCGCACGAAAGCGTAGTCAGTTCAGTAGCTTTACACCAATGCTATTGCTGGATTCTACTAGGCTTGGGCTCTATGTTTGAGTCTTGCAGGAATCATGGACGTGTGGTGCCCACAAGGAGCTCCCTTCTTTGCATTACATGATAAACCTCTTGCTTCCAAGCTTCATTTTGCTTGCCTTGGAAGGACAATTCCATTGCCCAATTGTATGGATTCTTCTCTACATTGGTGGATCCAAAAACGATCTAAGAGGGTACTAAATAGTAGAAGGCTAGAAATCCTACTACAAATCAATACAGGGTAGGGCTGAATGCTTAGACTATGGACTTTGTTAGGCCAGAGATAGAAGAGGTCCTTCTCCTCGAGCGACGAGGTCACCAGGCGCTAGCTCGCCGAGGCTGCCGTCGTCGCCCGCGGCCGGCGCGCCCGCGCGCCCCTCGTCACAGGCCTCGTCGCGCTGCGCTGCCGCGACCCCGCCGACCGGGCGAGGTGGCGCTGGGTGGGACTCCTGCTCGGAGATCCACCCCGCCAGGGTCCGCCCCGCCGAGATCGGTGCCACCGGGGGAGGAGGAGAGGTGAGCGCCACCAGGGGAGCTCGGGGGAGGAGATGCCATGGGAGGAGTGGAGGTGAGCTCGGGGCAAAGGCAGTGAACCCTAAGTGTGAGCTCGGAGGAGTAGTAGCGTGGAGCTCGGCGCCGCCGTTGCTGAGTCGAGTGGGCAGGAGAGGGAGTGAGTGAAACCCTAAGAGTCTTGCTTTTATAGTCAAAGGCTGAATTCGGGCCTTACTGGGCCTAGTGGGCCGCGGCCATTTTCCGTGATTTACCGCAACGGGCTTTTTAACGCACACGCCACGGAAAAGAGGTATTTTCCGTGGCGGGCATCTTAAGACGCCCGTTGCGGTAAATCGATTTACCGCAGCGGGCAAAAATGTCCGCTGCGGTAAATAAAAAAAGCTCGCTGCGGTAAATCGCGGGATTTACCGCAGCGGGCAAAAAAAATGCCCGTCACGGAGGGCTAAAACACAAAGTTGTGGAAATTCATTTGTGTAGTAATGTGACGGATCAGTGAAGCAATTATCTTCTGTGGTGTTGCTAGCTCCAACCCATATACGTTTTAACTTAAACTTGATTCTGCGATTTGTAGTACGTATGGTGTCTTTTGATGTACTGCTGTGTAAACATATAATTGCATAAACTGTGGAACACAACACTCATGTTCATCGGCGCTGCTGAGTGCGCAGACCGCTAATCGTGCTGATAATCAAATGGAGTGGTGTGGGTTTGGCTCGGATTTGAGCCCATTACAAGGTTCAGCCCTAACCTCACTCCAATCCTAAATAATTATTACTGACTCAGTTCAGTTCCACTCCAGCAAGTAATATATGATTCAGCTCAATCACTACTGGAAACGCCGTCTTTGCCGACTGCCGAAGGCAGTCGGCAAAAGGCCGAAAGCAGTCGGCAAAACTCTTTGCCGCCTGCTTTCCACGTGGCAGTCGGCAAAGAGCAGGCGGCAAAGGCCAGGTCGGCAAAGACCTTCTTTGCCGACTGCCACGTGGCAGCAGGCGGCAAAGGTCTTTGCCGACTGCCTACTTGGCAGGCGGCAAAGGAAACGCGCTTGACCGTCAACTGACGTCAGCCGTTTGCTTTGCCGACTGTTGAGTTGGCAGGCGGCATTGCCGCCTGCCGACAGGTGGCAGTCGGCAAAGATTTTTTTTTTGCCATCCTGGCAGGCGAAACCCGGCTGGGAAAAGGCAGTCGGCAAAGGGCTTTGCCAACCGCCCTTGTCGCAAAAGCAAAGGGCTTTGCCAACCGCCCTTGTCTTGGCGATCGCGTGCGTCGGCAAAGCTGGGTAGCCTGCTTTTTTGTGGTTTTTGCTGCATTGCCTCACATGTCACACCGACCAAAGCACATATATGAATATACAATAGAAATGCACATAGATATCGCACAAATCCACATTTATATCACAGAAATCCACATATATGTCACATAAATCCACACATAATCCATAACCACATCCATCCATCTAGTCCTCAAACGAATCCATGAACCAACATCCAACATAACAAAATAGCAAAGTGGCATCCATGCACCAACTGCCAACCTAACATGAAGTCACGGAGCCACTCACTCGCCTCGATACCAGCCGTCTCCACCCGAGCTGTGGTGGTGTGAGGAGCTCCCTGTCGGCCACGTACCCCACCCGCTCGGTCCAGCCTGTGTCGCGCCATACCCCCACGCATCGAGCTGTGGTGAAACGCCCGGACTCGGACTTGGGTGGTGTGGAGAATGTCCATCTGCCGGAGTCGGGTTCGAACCCGCCGACTGCAGCTGCACAGAGAAGCGATCTCATTAGTACCTAAGGGATGGCCGCACAAGAGAAATCAATGGACAGGCCGCTAGAACCCATTCAGGACTCTGCCTCTTTTTGGTCCAGCCCTTGTACATCCACTCACGGCCAGCCATCTTCTGTCATTCGCCAAAGTAAGGGGGTAATGAAACCAATATTTGCATGTACAAGGCGTTCCTACCATCTAATAGGTGAAGGATAGGTCCTAATCCCACCCGCGGATGCGTAGATGAGGTTAGCTTCCATCACATGTGATCACATGTAGAGAGGTCTGGGTTTTGAACATCCGACGTCGCAACTTGCTCCAAACTTTTTCAAATTTTTATCATAGCGTCCACATATGATAACACGACACCTCGACAAGTTTCGTGATTTTCCGACTTCGTTTGGATTTTATATAATTAAAAAACACCTCTAACACGTCGGAAAAGTCTTGTTCCGTGGACAAGGACTTCAAACTTTTGGGTGAGCTTCTGCACACGGCCTCAAAATACACTCTTCAACATGAATATCATTTTTCGAATGGCTACATTCCGATATTTCATGCACCTGCAGTTCAAACTTGAATTATGGCGGGAAAATGCAAGGAAACAAAATAAATCAACGGAATATAGCAAAACTATTCAGAAAATAACGAAACTTCTCGAGGTATCACGTTATCACATGTGGAGGCTAGGAAAAAATTTTGATGAAGTTTGAAGCTAGTGGCCACGTAAAATGTACAACACTCACACTTGTAACCAAAAAAAATAAAATAAAAATAAATCTTTGCCGACTGCCTCACGGCGTGGCAGTCGGCAAAGAAGAGGGCACTGGCAGGCCGCCAACCGCATGCTGTTAGTTTTGCCGACTGTTTGGCCTGGCAGTCGGCAAAGGAGGTCTTTGCCGACTGCCAGGCGTTGCCGGCTGCTGGAGCCCTGGGGCAGCCGGCAAAGGACCTCCTTTGCCGACTGCTAGGATTTGCCAACTGCCATGGCCAAGGGAGGCGGGAAATCGTGTCTTTGCCGGCTGCCCTGGCCTTGGCAGTCGGCAAAATGGTTCGGCAGTCGGCAAAGATGGGATTTCCCATAGTGAATCCAATACGATCCACGCCATAGCATCCTGATCCACAACAACCCTGTATGAGCCCAAGGACCGATCGCACACAGCAACCCAAAGGGCCCCTCACAAGTACTTCCACTTACCTCCAGGCCTGTTGGAGTGTAAACTGACAACCTCCTGATGGCACTCTTCGTGTAGGCAAAAGCTCGAAATGGAACGATATTATGCACTACATTTGACAACAAATTTGAATTGACATAACCAAATTAATACTGGGAACTGTGAAACAAAAGTTGAGGCATTAGCATTGCCTAGTATTCACTGAAATAGGTTTCAGGCTAAACAGTTCCAATCCGAGCACAAAAGCAGTATGTAGAGTACCCAAGCCTAAACAGTTCCAATCCTGGCACAAAAGCAGTATGTAGAGAACCAAGCACATATGCAGCGCAAGATTCACAGCACAACCGACCACTACATAAGGCACCACCAGGATGTCAAACAGTCGACCAACACCAAGTCACCTTCAGCGAGACAGTAGAAGCCTTCAGCCTTATCTGTCGTCTTGTACATCCATGCAACTTTGGTTGAAACTTGATCTGTCGACTGGCGGATCCATATCGAGTATTTTTGACAACATTACCAATCTTAACCTTCAACAGCATCATGGTATCAAGCGGAACAGCAACCACAAACCTTCTGAGAGGCCCCAACTGAGCAATGATGCCATCAAAAAGCTGGACTTCTTCATAGCCATCCATGACATCGAGGAAGGAGCTTAGAGATAAACCTAAACCACTCCGTACTTCTGAAACAACAACTTCGATTGTGGCCTCCACCGCATGTGCAAGAACTACTGAAGTGACATCAACTGCACCAGAACTGCCAATAATCCGCTCTTTAATTAGTTTCCATGGTTCAAAATCGCAGCCTGAGCATATTAATGCTCCATCAATCAGTTGAAGATCGTCACCCTCCTGTGTTCCACTTTTAATCCTCATGTCAAATTCTATTAAAACAATAGAACACATTTCGATACCTCTCTTTGGGCCTGTCATTTCAATCAGAGAACCCTGCAAAAAAGCTTAGATGCCATCCTTAGTAACCATGTGACAACATTTTTCAAATAAACAATAGCATAAATTTTGAAGATTTAGGAAACACAACAATTAAAGTTCTATAAACATACATTGTACACAGATTATTATTGTGATAAAACATAATAAGCAAAATAAGAAAACTATACAATGCATTGACAACAAATATGCATACTGCACACTATACTTGCATCCTATCAGCAGCTATATACAACCCATTTACATAAAAAAATCCATCTACATCAACATAAGATCGTCAAATTGTGCTCCCACAACCCACGTGAGTCCATCGTAAAGGGGTGACAGGGGCAAGTGAAAAGTGTCACACTAGGATACATGGCCAAGTAGATGGGAATGAGACCAGCCAGACCATAGATTTGGATAGTCCTGTGCAAGCCTTCGTTAGTTTCTATATTGACCCTGAAGAGTATCTAACCAGCCATTTGACAGGTACAAATTTCACTCCTAAAATGTTTGTCCATTTGTTATCCTTAGCATGTCAAGCTTTTTCTCCCTAGAGGTATTATTATTGGCAGGTGGCACACAAACAACTTGGAATGATTTGATGGCACATTTCAGCTCGGCCATGGATTGCCAATTCAACAAATTTTTCCCTATTTCTTGTTTTGTCAAATGCCTCCTTAATACTAGTTTATTAGGCCGGGCTTGCGCAACCAGCTATGAAATGACAAGGCCTGCTTTGACAGAGCTAATACTCTAGTTTGGTTCAGTAAAACCATGATGTTGCTTTGCTAGTAGCTTTCTTTTGGTAGTAGTCCTGGACAACGTTTGAGACCCTACCTTAAGTTATCTTTTGGCCTCTATAAAGCTGGAAAATGAAGCAGATATGAATGTAAAACTCTTGCTATATGCTTTTATAAAATAGCATGGAATTTCTATTTGTGCACAGATGAAGAGAGCAACCAGACGTTGCATGAAATGGAGTAGAAAGAAGATATAAATACAAAACTTTTATCTGGGTAGGAATTTCTATTTGTGCAGGTTGGGGGGGGGGGGGGTTTACAAAGATCCGAGTGCACTGTCACCAGGGCCAAAACAAGTTTAGCAACTCAGTTTTACCCCATGCGCACCACCAAATCTGTCCGCACAGCTCACCATCCATTTGTGGCACAAATGGCCATCCACACGAAAAATTTGCGCTGATTAAATCGGCAAACTCCGGCCATCCTGTCGATGGTCGTTCTCGTTCACCATTGCGCAGAACAGACACCATCTCGGCTTAGCAGGTGAGCTGTGTGAGCATACAACATTACGAGAGAGAGGGCCATCTGTAACAACCTGGAAATTTCCAAACACCAAAAATCACAACCAACAAATTTTTTTTCGAAAATAACCTATGGTTGGTGAGTGACATGTAGGAAAACCCCCAATTAGATGCACAAGTAGCACCTACTAGCAAGTGGAAGCATTGCATTTTAATTTACCAGTTTGATTTGGCTCTTATTTGATTTTATGTATTGCTAATAAAATCAAATAACTTTTATCTAATTAATCTTATGTTGCCAACCTCTGGACATGGCATCCCTAAACACCCTAGTGTCCCTAGTGACCTAATAGGAGTGTATGCAACTTGGCAACATTTGCATACACACATAAGAGTCCAAGGCATAGTGTAGAAATTGGAAATAGAAATAGAAAAGGAAAGGAAAAGAAAGAGAAAAAGAAAAGGACCAAGTGGCCGAGACAAGCAGCCGGCCCAGCCTGCTGGCCCCGCCCCTTTCCACCCGCGCGGCCTTGCGGCCCAGCCCAGCAAGCGGCCGGCCGGCGCAGCGAGCCAGCCAGCCGGCCTGCTCCACCTCGCGCGCGCGGCCCACCTGGCCCACTAGCCGGCCCGCTCAGCCACCGCCGCAAGCGGACGAAGCCGCTGACGCAGCGCCCGCGCCTGACACTGACACCGCCGGCCCCGCCTGTCATAGGTTACTTTCCCCTCCCTCTCTGCTTTCCTGCCCGCGCTCAGAGCAGAGCACACGCCGCGCCGCGACAACAGAGCGAGGAAGCACCCCGCGGGCTCCTCTCGGCCGTCCGACGCGCGCACCTGCACGCGGATGCCGCCACGTCCGCGATCCGCGGCATCCCGCCCCGCGCCCCCAACGGCTCACCGCGCTGAGGTAAGCACGGTGGCCCTCCCATGGTGACGCCATGGCCAGCCCCGCTGCTTTGCCACTTTTGACCGAGCGTCGGGACAAACGGAGGAGCGTCCCCGGCCTCCACTCACGCGCCGTGCTCGAAAACCCTAGCCCGGACGCTCCCCAGCCGCCCGATCGCTCCCGATCCCCATCTCGCCGTCCGCCTCACGCCATGGCCGCCGCCGCCCCATAAATAGTGCCCGCCGGACCCCTCTAGGGTTTCCACCCATCCGCGCCGCCACTCTGGTGGCACACACACTCGCACGCACGCCAAGAACCGAGAAGGAAGAGGAGGAGTGGAGGAGAGGAAGAAGGCGGGGAAGGAGAGCTCGAGCCGGGGAAGGACGGTGCCAGAGCGGCGCCGCCGTTCGAGCTCGCCGGAGAGGAACTCGGCGGCCGAGTACGACTACGCCGACGTCCCCGCTCTGCCTGCACCGCACCGAGCCGCCACAGCACCGCCTCGCCACCGCATTGCCGCTCTTCTTCACCGGCACCGAAGGTGAGAACGCCGCCGCCGCTCTCGCCATGGCCGCGCCGCCGTGAACTCCCCTGCTGGAGGCGCAAGGCTTCGCCTTGGCCACCGCAGGCACGGCACACACGCTCGCCGCACACGCACAAGCCCCTGCTTGGTCTTCACGAGCCACCACGGCTCGCGAACGCCGGCGCGCGCGCGCAAGCCCTCCATGGCCGCCGGCCAGAGCTTCACTCCCCCGGACGAATCGCGTAGCGCTAGGACCTTGCACCGCCACCATCGCATCCGCCTTCACCTGGGACGCATCGTGCACACGCTAGAAGAGCCGGCCGGCCAACTACTCGGGCAGAGCCACTTTGCGCTGCCCTGGCCGCCGAGCTCGCCGGGCCGACCGAGTGCCGCCGCGGTCTCCACCGTCGTGCGAGCACCGTCGCGCCCTAGGAACCACGCCGCCGAGCCGAATCGAACCCTGGTGATGCTAATCGAAGGATGGCATTGAAGATGGAGCTCGGTTTGGCGCCGTGGCCACCCTCCGCGGCCGCCGCCGCCGTTGAGCCGTCGTCGGGCCACCGCTGCCGATGGCAGCCGTGCTGGAAGCCCCACGGCCTTGTGTTGTGCCTTGGCCGCACTCGCCTCGCTCCCGCGTGGCCGATGCGCGCCTTGGACTTGCCAGGGACGCGCTGCAGCGCCTCGCAGCCGCGGCCGTGCCGCCGTGCACCGTCGTCGTGCGTGCGCCGGCGAGCCAAGGCACCGAGCGCTCGCCGCGTCTCCACCAGCGCGTCCGCCGCGCCTCCGCGATGCCAAAGCCGCCGCCCCGCGTGCGCTTGAGCTCGCCGGAGCCCTGCCGCCCCTCCCACAGCCGGCGAGGCCATGAGCCGGCTGGAGGATGAAGATGGGGGAAGGGGCGGAAAAAGGTCTATGCACCTGGTCCACATGGACCGTGAGGAGAGAAACGGGGGTGGACGCGGTCCACCATGGACCCCGCAGTCCGCCCGTGAACCCACGCTTGTGGTCCACCGTGAGCCGGCCTCCGCGCCGCGCCATGGACCAAGGGCCCATTTGGACTTGGGTCCGCCACGTGGCTAGTCCCTGGCGCGACACGTGTCCGGGCCTGGCCGGCCCAGCCCGACCCATATCCGCCCCCGCCCGCCCCGCAAGGCCGGTCGGGCCAGGCCGGCTCGAAGTTGACCGTTGATCGGTCAACGTTGACCGTTGACCGGCCCCACCTGTCGCTGATTGGACCGACGGACCCACCGTCGCCCACTTGTTTCAACCCGAGCCAATCAGATTGCGCCACGTGTCGCCCCTGTTTTCTCTCTCCCTTTTCTTTTTTTCAAAATATAGGTTAATCTTTGAAAAATCATAACTTATTCATACGAACTCCGAAAAATATGATCCAAGTGTCCAAATCTTCAGAAAAATGAGCTTTAAGTCATAGGCTTATGTTTGATTGCATTTGGAGTTATCATTTTTCATTTGATTCTTGTGCTAATCTATAGGAGTCGCTAACGCGACTATTACGTTTCCGTTTCAGAGGAGGAGCAGTTTGAGGAGGACGACCACGAGTACCTGGAGGAGTTAGGAGACGACTTCGCAGGTGTCACGTCCCACCCAACCTCGTAGTACCTATTACGCATATCATTTAATAGCTGCTAGTGCTTTACTTTTATGCAATATCCGTGATAGGTTGCATGGTAGAATACTTGTTAA
Organism: Themeda triandra; assembly: GCA_018135685.1. Classification (NCBI taxonomy): domain Eukaryota; kingdom Viridiplantae; phylum Streptophyta; class Magnoliopsida; order Poales; family Poaceae; genus Themeda; species Themeda triandra. Next base: position 78,320 of record JAENPR010000244.1, read on the forward strand.
GCCACTACCTTGTCGTAACCTTTCCCCTGCTCACCCGCTGTTAGCCTAGATACGCGCTCTTAAACTCTTGCTACTTTACTTCTACTACTACGCTTATATCTGTGATGTGATGCGTGGTGGGAGATGTTATATGGTAAGGCACGCGGTGCCAAATGTGACTATGGGGAGTGTGCTGCGTGTGTCTTGGGTGTGTGGTGAGGGTTGAGTCGGTTGGACAGGATATTACGACGAGCCTTGGGCGAGTCTTGCCAGGGGATGCGATCTGGGCATCCCCACTTGAGGTGCCTGTGGCGGGTACACGTGACTTATGCAGCCCCTGGGGTGGAGTGCCTTTGTGGAGCAAAGCCCCAGGGGAAGAAGGTGCTGTTGAAGCACGGGGTGTTGGTGAACCCGCGGAGGAGACATCTGTCTAGTCCTACCTAAGGACTTATGTATCTTGGGACCGGAACCTTGGGACCCTTCGTGCTCGCCACTCGTCCCCGATGGGCGGGGACGGATGACCGACTAATTAGTGCGGTGCCACTACTACTAGGTTGTTAGCGGATAGTGTAGGGAGGTACGGGCATCGGGACCCACACCCTCCTAAGGTAATGATGTGACCTTGGTGGCTTGGCACTTCGTTTCACGGTCTCGGTGGACCGGTGGACTCGGGACATCAGTGAGCCGAGTGGTAGGGTGGCATCGTATCTAATTGGAAGGCGGCCGGAATGGCCTAGGCGGGGCACCGCCGATGATGGTAATCTTGTGGGTACAGGAGTACAAGCTCTGCAGAGTTGACTTTATGCGCATAACCGCGGCCTCGGTATGGCCATTCCCTCGACCTACGCTCTTCTTGAGTAGAGAGATGTGTCTTCTTTCTCCCCTGGTGGTGTGTTCCTTGGTGGTGTTTACCCCCGGCCGTGGGCCGTTGAGACAAGCCTGAGCGGGAGTTGGGCTTGTCGACTTGAGTGTGAGGTGTGGTGAGAGGAGTGTGGTTTTGGGATGGGGGATGTGTGGTGATGATGGGTTTTATACTTGTTGAAATACATTAAAACTTGATTACTATTATGCATAGGAAACCACAGCCATATATAGGTCTCTTTGTTATATATCCATTTGCATCCACCTACCACATAGCAATGCAAAGCATAGGGTGGGAGCCAGTGGCCAGTACAAATCGTACTGATACATGCTGTCTAGGTGAGCCGGAGTACGACCTCGACGGTGACGACTTTGAGGACTAGGCGTCTCGTTCTGCGCTCGAGCTTTTGGAGGAGTAGTTGATGATCGTTTCCGCCTTCCGCAAGCTGTTCAGGATGCTATTTGCTCCTTGTGATTCCGCCAGTGTGGCGATGTAATAATTATTGTAAACCCTCTATTTGCACTCTTTTATTCGTGTATGGATCCTGTAACCAACTGTTATTCGGGTAATGTGATGGTTTGAACTTCGAACTATCTCGTTACACTTCATTCTGTGGATTTTCCCTTCGTGGAAAATCGAGGATGTTTCAGTTGGTATCAGCTCCATGCTTGACCCTAGGACGAGACCCATAGGATTGGACGATAGACTAGGATGGATCTTAATCTCTCTTCGGTTATATACCGACCTTGCATACACTTTTATGCTTGGCTTACCCCTTACCCTAACCTTCTAACCATAATTTCTGGGAAACTCGCAGATGGACAATTCCCAGGGACAGTCGCTCGGTCCGTTGACGCTGGACACCATTGAGATCAACCTCAATGGAGAGGAGTTTGGAGGCTACGCCCACGTGCTGCGCGAGGTGCTCACTGAGCTCGGTGTCCCCACCGAGAGCATTGAGTATGTCGCCCGTGGCAAGCCCTCCCCTGACGGAGGCATCGACGGCTACAAGATGGTCGTCATCAAGGATCCTGCAAGTGTGAACCTACCAGGAGTTGGCGCCTTCACCGAGTTTGAGTTCGACCTCAGCATCAACGCCTGTGTTTAGACCGTTTCGCGCATGGCACTTCGCACAGTGCTGCGCAACGCGTCTGAATACCTCAAGGAGAGTCGCTTCCGCCTGCTGCCCCGTGCCCTGGACATCCACCAGAGTACCTGGGAGCAGACTGCTGCTGCCGAGCAGGCTGCTCGTGCTGAACGCAACCCTTGTCTCCGCACTTCAGGGTTGTACTTGCTGTGTCAGGACAGGTACATCGCCGAACTGGAGGAGAAGGACCGTCGTGACCGCAGCATCTTGCTTGGGGCCGACGAGAAGATCCACCAGTTGGAGAGCAAGGAAGCTGCTATGAACAGGACAATCGCCGCCCGGGAGCGTGAGCTGGAACGCAGGGATCACGCCCACCAGGCCGAGGTCAAGAGTCTGAAGGAAAGGGTTGAGGCGCTCGAGATCGAGAACAACTACCTCAACAGCAAGGTCTGGAGTTTGAAGTGACTCTAGATGAGACGAAGGATACCCTTGCCAACTTTTGTCGCATTGCAAGGCGTGACGGCGTGCACCAGATGAGACTTCGCGCGAGTTGTCAGGCTTTGCGCCGTGAGTTGGAGCAGGCAGATCTCATCGCCGGCTACAACCAGGGTCACCTGATCCACTTCCTCCACATGACTGAGTACCACAGGGACAAGTGCGAGAGGACCATGACTGCTTGGAAGAAGTCTGATCGTAAGCGAGTCAGGGAGTACAAGGACCTGCAGGACGAGCTTCCCCTGTTGGCTCCCAAGAAGAAGGTCAGGACCGAGGAGTTCAAGCTGGGGCCTTCTAGCCTCAACCTGAGTGCTTGCCCCACCACTGGACTTGGTCAGCCTCAGTACACCGACGAGCTCGCCGAGGCCGTCAACTACGTCCATCGCCTCCGCATGACCGACGAGGAGATCAGGGCTTGCGACAGCCGCATCCCCACCTCAGCTTACAGCTGGACTTAGATCACAGGATGATCTAACAGTAGGAGCAGGAGTTATATGGAGCCCTGCATGGCAGTGTGACATGCCTCACCATGTTGTAGAGTAGATTGTCCACCCATTTTGGAACTACCTGCGCGTAGTACGTTTCCCGCGAGTCTTCTGGTGTAGCTACTAGAGACATCGCCGTGTAATAACTTAATGTAATGGATGTTCGGATCTTAATGCATTTTATGGATCTTTTATGCTTCTTTGAATGAGTGTTGGATAGTTTAAAAGTTTTAAATTGTTTAAATTACTTAAGTTACTATCTAACATACTAATAAGTTATGTCACTTGCACATATCACTAATCCTGTACGACCTGAAGCAGGATGTTGACCCGTCGTTCCGCTCGTCTGAACAACTGCTCGCCTTCGCCTGCGCCCGCCATGAACTGGGGTCGCGGTCGTGTTCGAGGGACCCGTGGGGGCCGCGCCGCTGCTGAGCCGCACACTCCGCCACACGTGGTGCCCAACCCACAGCCACTTGGTGGTGGTGCACCTGTTGGAGGACCGCCGCTTGGTGGTGGTGCGCCTGTTGGAGGACCGCCGCTTGGTGGTGGTGCGCCTGTTGGAGGAGCGCCACTTGGTGGTGGGGCGCCTGATGGAGGACCGCCCCCTGCTGGAGAGAATGCTCCGCCACCCCCGCCACTCTTGGCTGAGGTGATGGCCCAGCAGACTCACTTGCTGTAGGCCCTGGCTGAGAACGTGCTGAACCGCCATGGAGGTCACCACAACGACTTCCAGCGGAAGCTGGAGGGCTTCCTCAAGCTGAGGCCTCCTAGCTATGACGGCACCGCGAAGGACCCCATCGTTGCCGATGACCGGGCCGAGGAGATGGAGAAGAAGCCGGACGACCACTTGCTCCGACGAGGAGTGTGTTGGGGTTGCAGCCCACTGACTCACGGGAGCCGCACGCTCCCGGTGGGACAGGTTCGCGACTCTCACCCCGATCCCGCCAACATATCGTGGGAGGAGTTCGTTGAGGCGTTCCGTGACCACTTCATCCCTGAGGGTGCCATGGAGGCCAAGGAGAATGAGTTCCGCAACATCACCCAGGGGACCGACAGTGTGCATGAGTACACCGTCCGCTTCACCAACCTGATGCGCTACGCCTCTCCTGCTTGCATCTCCTCTGAGAAGGAGAAGATGTACTACTACCGCAAGGGCCTGAACACTCGCATCAAGCTCGCCCTCTCAGGTCACAAGAGCTACACCCTGCGGGAGTTGATTAACAGGTGCATGGAGATTGAGAAGGATCGCATGGAGGCTCGCATGGAGGCTGAGGCGTCCTCCAAGGGAAAGAAGCGTCGTACTGAGGGCATCCCTCGCGCTCCGACCCCTCAGAGGTCGCGCGGAGGAGGCTCTTCTACCTTCCGCCCTCGCTTCACTCAGGGAGCTGCTCAGGGTTCGAGCAAGGGTGGTGGTAACTACACCAACAACTACCCCCGCCCGCCGGACCGCGGCGACTCGCTCGCACCCGGCACGTGGAAGGCCGCCGCACCCACCTCTACAGCGGCGCGACCATCACTTGCTTCGGTTGCCACCGGCCCGGGTCACAAGGTCGCCGATTGCCCGGAGAAGAAGGGTGCCCCACCGCCTGTGTGCCCGCCAGCAGCACGGGGTACCCGGTACATGTGCAGTGCCGACTGGAGCCGCCCGTGACCACCTCAACCACATGACTGCTGAGGACGCCCAGGCTGCCCTCGACGTGGTGTACGGTATGTTCTTAGTGCAAGGAGTTAGAGCTTCTGTGTTATTTGACTCAGGAGCCACTTGTTCTTACATATCTTCCAAGTTTGCACGAGAGCACAACCTACCTATCATTCCACGAAAAGAGCCTATATATACCACCTCACCTTTGGGCAACACCCGTTGCACCAAGAGATGTAAGGGAGTGAGTATCACTATTGAGGGTCATACCTTTCTAGCCGACCTTACCTTACTTCCTTCTAAGAGTCTGGATGTCATTTTGGGAATGGATTGGTTGACTCTGCACAAAGGAGTGATATCCTGCTCACCAAGGTTCGTGGAGATAACCCACCCGAATGGACACCTGATTCGATGTGAGCCTAACAAAGGGAAGACAGTTTCAGTGCTATGTTCACTTGAGGCCAAGTCAATTGAGGAATTGCCTATAGTCCGTGAGTATCCTGATGTATTTCCTGAGGAGTTGCCTGGAATGCCACCGGACAGGGATGTTGAGTTCGTGATCGACCTCTTGCCTGGTACGGGTCCTATTGCTAAGCGACCCTACCGCATGTCGGTTGATGAGCTGGAGGAGCTCAAGAAGCAACTTAGGGAGATGTCTGATAAAGGGCTCATTAGGCCGAGTGCCTCGCCCTGGGGATCTCCTGTCCTGTTTGTCAAGAAGAAGGATGGATCGATGAGGATGTGCATCGATTACAGGAACCTGAACGCTGTGACCGTGAAGAACAAGTATCCCTTGCCAAGGATAGATGACCTGCTAGATCAGCTGCGTAATGCCAAGTACTTCTCTAAGATCGACCTCCGATCTGGTTACCATCAGATGAAGATCAGAAATGAAGATATTCCCAAGACAGCTTTTGTCACTAGATATGGGCAGTACGAGTACACTGTAGTGTCCTTCGGCCTTACGAACGCTCCGGCTTATTTCATGAACATGATGAATAAGGTGTTCATGGATGACTTGGACAAGTTCGTGGTGGTGTTCATTGATGACATTCTCATCTATTCCGCCACCGCCGAAGAGCATGAGCAGCATCTGAGGATAGTGCTGGAGAAGTTGAGGCACCGGCTTTACGCCAAGTTCGGCAAGTGCGAGTTACGTTTGAGGAGGTCGCTTTCCTAGGTCATGTGCTCACTGCTGATGGAGTAGCTGTAGACCCAGCCAAGATAAAAGCGGTTAAGGAGTGGGAGCAGCCCCGCAATGTGACTGATGTCAGGAGTTTCTTGGGATTGGCTAGTTATTATCGCCGATTCATCGAGAATTTCTCCAAGGTAGCTCGCCCAATGACCAACCTGCTGAAGAAGACCAATGAGTTCGATTGGACTCCCCAGGGTGAGCAGAGTATTCAGACCTTGAAGCACAAGCTCACTACCACACCTGTTCTTGCCTTGCCCGACATCCGCAAAGACTTTGTAGTCTATTGCGATGCTTCACGTCATGGGCTTGGTTGTGTTCTGATGCAGAATGGGAAAGTCATCGCCTATGCTTCCCGACAGCTGAAAGAGCATGACCTTGAGCTTGCAGCTGTTGTCCATGCCTTGAAGATATGGAGGCACTATCTGATCGGAAACAAGTGTGATATCTACACCGATCACAAGAGCCTGAAGTACTTCTTTACTCAGGAGGACCTGAACATGAGACAACGCCGATGGCTGGAGCTAATCAAAGACTACGACCTGGAGATTCATTATCATCCAGGGAAAGCAAACGTGGTCGCGGACGCTCTTAGCCGCAAGAGTCATTGCCATGCTCTGGTTACTAGCAAGCTGCCCCCACAGTTGCAGGAGGAGATCGAAGACTTCCAGCTTGAGATGGTACCCCATGGTCTGTTGAACGAGCTTCGTATTCAGTACACCCTCATGGACCGGATTCGTGCAGCCCAACTCGAGTGTCCGGAAATCTGGGAGATACATGAGCTCTTGAGGCAAGGCAAGTGTCCCGAATTCAGCGAAGATGAACACGGTGTGTACTGGTACAAGGACAGGATCTGTGTGCCTACCGACCCAACGATACGCAATGAGATTCTATCTGAGGGTCATGACTCCAAGTACTGCATCCATCCAGGGAGTACCAAGATGTATGCGGATTTGAAGAGGCATTTCTGGTGGAAGAACATGAAGTCAGATATTGCAGGACATGTTGCTAGGTGTGACATTTGCAACCGTGTCAAGGCTAAACACAAGAGACCCGGGGTTGTTGAAGCCCCTTGATGTGCCCGAATGGAAGTGGAGTAGCATATCCATGGACTTCATCGTGGGTTTGCCTCGAACCTCGAAGGGCCATGATGCTATATGGGTGATAGTCGATCGTTTGACTAAGGTAGCCCACTTCCTAGCCATCGGGACCAACTATAGAGTGGGACAACTAGCAGATCTGTATATGGAGCATATTCTCAAGCTTCATGGAGCACCTACCAGCATTATATCTGATCGTGGTTCGCAGTTTGTGTCCAAGTTTTGGAAGGCCCTGAATGAGGCAATAGGGACCCGACTTGACTATAGCACAGCTTACCACCCGCAGACCGATGTCAGACGGAAAGAGTGAATCAGATTCTCGAAGACATGCTTCGTGCCTACGTTCTGAAATACGGGATCAATTGGGAGAAGTGTTTGGCCCATGCCGAGTTCTCATACAACAACAGTTACCAGGCCAGTCTCAAGATGTCACCTTTCGCGGCCCTGTATGGAAGGCCATGTAGGACACCCCTGATGTGGTCAGAAGTTGGAGAGAGCATTCTTCGGCCCTGCCAATATCCAGGAGGCCGAAGAGGGAGTCGCCCAAGTGCGAGAGAACCTGAGGATTGCACAGAGCCGACAGAAGAGCTATGCCGACAAGAGGCGAAGAGACCTCGAGTTTGCAGTCGGGGACCTAGTTTATCTCAAGGTCTCCCCGCTCCGAGGGACTATCAGATTCCATGTGAAGGGAAAGCTAGCACCAAGATATGTGGGACCATTCAAGATCTGTGCCAGAATTGGCAAGCTTGCTTACAGGGTTGAGTTACCTCCGCATCTAGCGGGAGTGCACCCCGTGTTCCATGTGTCACAATTGCGTAAGTGTCTGGAGCCACCGCAGCAGGAAGTACCCATAGAGGCACTAGATATTCAGGACACCCTTGAGTACGCAGAACACCCCATCAGAATTCTGGGAACAGCTACCAAAGAAACCAGAAGCACCACCATACCAATGTGCAAGGTTCAGTGGAGCAATCACACAGAAAGAGAAGCAACCTGGGAGAAGGAGTCAGAACTTCGGATGCTCTACCCCTACCTCTTCGAAGGGTACGTTTTACCTTTAATCTCGAGGACGAGATTCTCATAAGGGGGTAGGACTGTAACAACCCGGAAATTTCCAAACACCAAAAATCACAACCAACAAAATTTTTTCTAAAATAACCTATGGTTGGTGAGTGACATGTAGGAAAACCCCAAATAGTTGCACAAGTAGCACCTACTAGCAAGTGGAAGCATTGCATTTTAATTTACAAGTTTGATTTGGCTCTTATTTGATTTTATGTATTGTTAATAAAATCAAATAACTTTTACATAATTAATCTTGTGTTGCCAACCTTTGGACATGGCTACCCTAAATACCCTAGTGTCCCTAGTGACCTAATAAGGGTGTATGCAACTTGGCAACATTGCATACACACATAGGAGTCCAAAGTATAGCATAGAAAATAGAAATAGAAATAGAAAAGGGAAAGGAAAAGAAGGGGAAAAAGAAAAGGACCAAGTGGCCCGAGACTAGCCACCAGCCCAGCCTGCTGACCCCGCCCCTTTCAGCCCGCGCGGCCTTGCGGCCCAGCCCAGCGAGCAACCGGCCTGTGCAGCAAGCCAACCGGCCGGCCTGCTCCACCTTGCAAGCGCGCGGCCCATCTGGCCCACTAGCCCGGCCCGCCGCCACCACCGCAGAGGACGAGCCGCCGACGCGCGCCGCGCACCGACCGCCCCGGGCCCCGCTCGTCATGGTTACTTTCCCTCCTCTTCGCTTTCCCGCCCGCGACGGAGAGCAGCACACGCCGCCGCGACAACAGCGGGGAAGCGCGCCGCGGGCTTCCCTCGGCCGTCCGTCGCGCGCACGAGCACGCGGATGCCGCCACGTCCGCAATCCACGGCATCTCGCCCTGCCCCGCGCCCCCAACGGCTCACCGCGCTGAGGTAAGCACGGTGGCCCTCCCATGGTGACGCCATGGCCAGCCCCGCTGCTTTGCCACTTTTGACCGACGTCGAGACAAATGGGAGCGTCCCCGCCTCCACTCACGCGCCGCACTAACCCTACGGCGCCGCCCGCCCGAAAACCCACCTCCATCTCGGTCCGCTCGGCCATGACCGCGCCGCCTTTAAATAGTGCCCGACTCCCTAGGGATCCACCCATCCACGCCGCCCTCGTGGCAACACGCCATGCACACCTACACCTTGCCCAAGAAACCATAAATAGTGGAGCCCGCCGGACGGAGCTCTAGGGTTTCCGAGCCGAACCCATCCGATGCTAATCACCAGTATGGAGTGAAGGCACGATTTCGCGCCGTGGCCACACACACTCGCACACACGCCAAGAACCGTGAAGGCCGCGCCGCCGCGCTCCCGTGTGGCCGATGCGCGAGAGGAAGCCGTGCCGCCGTGCGGGGAAGTGCATGCGCCGGCGAGCCGAGACGCCGAGCGCTCGCCGCGTCCCCACCAAAGCGTCCGCCGCGTCTCCGCGATGCCGAAGCCGCCACTCGTGCGCAAGATCTCGCCGGAATCCTGCCGCCCCTCTCGCCGCCGGCGGCCTCGCCGCACACGCGCCCCCGGTAGGTGGGTGAAGATGGGGAGGAAGCGAGGAAGGAACAGGCGGTCCACATGGACCGAGAGTGAGGGGAATGGGGCGGACGCGGTCCACCATGGACCTTCGCTGCCCGCCCATGGACTCGTGCTCGTGGTCCACCGTGAGCCGGCCTCCCGCGCCGAGCCGTGGACCGAGGCCCAATGGGCTTCTTGTCCGGGTCCGCCATGTGGCTAGTCCCGGCGCGACACGTGTCCGGCCGGGCCGGCCGGCCCCAACCCAAATCCGCCCGCCCCGGCCCTCGCAAGGCCTGGCCGGGCCAGCGAGCCGGCCCGCGTTGGCCGTTGACCGGTCAACGTTGACCGTTGACTCCGCGGCCCCAACATTTGGTCGTGATCGGACCGACGGGACCCACCTGTCAGCCACTGTTTCAACCCGAGCCAATCAGGACGCGCCACGTGTCAGCCTGTTTTCTCTCTCCCTTTTCTTTTTTTTCAAAATAAGGATTAATCTTTGAAAAATCATAACTTATTCACACGAACTCCGAAAAATATGATCCAAGTGTCCAAATCTTCAGAAAAATGAGCTTTATGTCATAGGCTTATGATTGATTGCATTTGGAGTTATCATTTTTCATTTGGTTCTTGTGCTAATCTATAGGAGTCGCTAACGCGACTATTTACGTTTCCGTTTCAGAGGAGGAGCAGTTTGAGGAGGACGACCACGAGTAGATTACTTTTATGCAATATCTCCTGTGATAGGTTGCATGGTAGATTACTTGTTAAGCCACTACCTTGTCGTAACCTTTCCCCTGCTCACCCGCTGTTAGCCTAGATACGCGCGCCTATACTCTTGCTGCTTTACTTCTACTACGCTTATATCTGTGATGTGATGCGTGGTGGGAGGTAACTTATGGTTAAGGCATGCGATGCCAAATGTGACTTTGGGGACCGTGCTGCGTGTGTCTTGGGTGTGTGGTGAGGGTCGAGTCGACTGGACAGGATATTACGACGAGCTTTGGGCGAGTCTTGCCAGGGGATGCGATCTGGGCATCCCCACTTGAGGTGCCTGTGGCGGGTACACGTGACTTATGGAGCCCCTGGGGTGGATTGCCTTTGTGGAGCAAAGCCCCAGGGGAAGAGGTGCTGTTGAAGCACGGGGTGTTGGTGAACCCCGCGGAGGAGACATCCTGTCTAGTCCTACCTAAGGACTTATGTATCTTGAGGACCGGAACCTTGGGACCCTTCGTGCTCGCCATTCGTCCCCGATGGGCGGGGGACGGATGACCGACTGATTAGTGCAGTGCCACTACTACTAGGTTGTTAGCGGATAGTGTAGGGAGGTACGGGCATCGGGACCCACACCCTCCTAAGGTAACGATGTGACCTTGGTGGCTTGGCACTTCGTTTCACAGTCTCAGTGGACCGGTGGATTAGGGACATCCCGAGCCGAGTGGTAGGGTGGCATTGTATCTAATTGGAAGGCACGGAATGGCCTAGGCGCACCGCCGATGATGGTAATCTTGTGGGTACAGGAGTGCAGAGTTGACTTTATGCGCATAACCGCGGCCTCGGTATGGCCATTCCTCGACCTACGCTCTTCTTGAGTAGAGAGAAATGTGCTTGGCCGTTGGAGATGAGGTGTGGGTTTTATGGGAAATGTGTGGAGATGATGTTGAAATATATTATAAGAGGGTGGCCCATTTGCCTGACAATTGTGAGTCTCATACATGGGCCAAAGTGCCAAACATAAGCCCAAAAGATGGAAGACCAAAACCCGGTCCAACTCCATCTCGGGCTGGATGAGTGAGTCTCAATAAACGGGCCATATCTCACTCATACGGACTCCGATTGAGGCAAACGAATATGCGTTGGAAAGCTATCGACGAGGCCCATCCACTCACCAAAATTCAGCCCAAACGGCCCGGGAAGTGGTGCGCTCGCGCCAGGGGCGCGGCCGCGCCAGCCGGGCTGACACTCGGGCCGCACTTTGGCAGGTCGGTGCATTTACTCAAGGGAAGGTCGTTCTGGGGGTGCGTCTAGGTGCATTGTACCTCAAACTGACGTTGGAAGGTCAGTTTCCACCTTCCATGTTGGGATGGCATATTTGCAAGTAGCCCCCTCCTCTCCACATATAAAAGGGGCTCTTTTCTCTTCATTCACCATCAACCATTCAAGGGAGAAAGAGCACCAAAGCTAGAGCAACATTCCTAAGGGCTATGCCCTAGTAGCTATCTAGAGTTAGAGAGGGAGATGTGAGGGCGAGAGCGGGGAAGCGCCGGGCTTGTCGGTGTCTCCCCGTGCTTGTACCTCTACGAGCAACTACTTGGCTCCTTAGCGGGATCTTGGCTAAGTAAGTGTTCGTGTTACCTATAGTATTTTATGTCTTTTGTATGGTTGAGCTTGACCTTCTCTTGTTTACGTGTTCGTCGTTCATCTTTATGGCGGATGCTCTAGTAGAAGGGCCCTGGGAACGGGCAACCCTTGATATCACGCTAGAGTAGTAGTTGTCAGTGTAGACGTTGTGTCTCGACTGATGCTACTTTCGTTTGCCTCACACTCCACGGTTGAGGGGTAGGCGGCAGGTGGTGACAGCCCTGTCCGTCCTCCGTAATCCCCCACGTCCGGGTGCGGCGTAGAGCCGTAGGCTGGCAATGCTTGGCAGACCAAGTGTTATCCGGTGCCCGAAGTAAGCGAGTAGAAGTATGGCGATGCTAACCTTGAGACCTAGAAGCTATAGGGAACCATCTCTATCATCTTTCTATCTCTACCCTTGTGTTGTTCCTTGGATGAATTAGCTAGGAGAAATACCTCCGTTCCCTATGGAAAATACGATACCCTGAATACTTCCGGGTGAAGGCTACAACGGTACTTTCGTACGCTTGCAGATTCAATGCATAGTTAAGAAATACCAACATGGAAATCCATTGCGGATGATGAAGAATAGGGGAAGGAGCCAGAACAGAGCTTGAAGAGGCCATGGCAAATCAACCCCACACGTCAGAGGCCATGGTTCATGAGGAAGCCGAAGGTCCAAATTGTCCCTGGAATACTTGGATCTGGTCCGATGGATATGGTTAGTGGAGGGGCAAAATTGGAAGGGATTGTTGAGGGGTGTGGGAGGAAAGGGATGGATCACATCCCACCTCTTCATTCTTATTCCACGCAACAGCCAGATCCCCAAGTGAACCCTAGCCCGATCTCATCCTCCATCCCAAGAAGCACAAAGTTGAGCCGAATTTTGGGGCACTTCTGGCGCAAGAATAAGAGATCCTTTGCTGCGGTGGTTGTTGGCGGTCCTTAACTCACTTTTTATACCACCAATGATTATATAAAATCCATGCATAACTTAGTGAATAGGGCTTTATGCTAACAAATTCCACAAGTTTTGGTGTTTTACTTGTTTTGCAGGTCAACACTGGAATACACCTAAAATGGGCCAATAAAGACAAGAAAACTATCATATGAGAAGGTGGCCCAGTTACCAAATAATTCGGGTCTCAAATGTAGTAAAAAATGCCAAGCATGAACCCAAGAAATGGAAGCCCAAAACCTTTTCCAACTTCATCGCGGGCTGCAGGAGCAGGGTTGAGTATTTTGGCCATAACTCCCTCATCCGGACTCCGATTTACGCGATTCACTAGGCTACGGAAAGCTGACGACGAGGCCCACGTGCTTGTGAAAGATGGGCCCCATCCAAGCCAAACCTGGCGCACGCACCCCAGGCGCGGTCTCCGATCAGGCCCAAATTTGACCTGGTGGCCCATGACGATAGCCCAATGCGATTGACGGTGGTGCTTCTGTGAATGGAAGGTGCGAAACTGCCCTATGAGGTTGGTTTTGAACCTACCATGTGAGGATGGCACTTTTCCAAAGAGACCCCTCCTCTCCACCTATAAAAGGAGGCTCCCTCCTCCTCATTCAACACACCATTCCAAGGATTAAGAGCCACTACACCTAGAGAATAAAGAGCCACACACCATGGGGCTTAGGCCCTAGATAGCTAGTAGAGCTTGGTAGTGGAGAGATATGAGGGAAGAGCGGGGAAGAGCCGGGCTTGTCGGTCTCTCCCCCAACCTTGTACCTCAACGAACACCTGTGCTACACTTCGTCGGGTTTTCCCGCTACGTGAGTGTTCATGTTTTCTTTGGTAATAAGTCTTTCGGTATTTACTCTTCGCTTATACTTGTTTGCGGGTTCGTCGTCCGTCCTCGTGGCGGTATCTCTAGTAGAGGACTCCCAATAGAGACGGATGTTCCTGCGCGACGCTAGAGTAGTAGCTAATAGCATAGACGTGGTGTCTAGGCTGGCGGCTACCTTCGTTTGCTTCGTAGCCCACGGTTGAGGTGGTAGGCGGCAAGTGGTGACAGCCCTGTCCGTCCCTTGTAATACCCCACATCCGGTTACGCCGTAGAGCCTTAGGCCGGCATCACCTGGCAGACCAGGTGCGATCCGGCGCCCGAAGTGAGCAAGTGTAGGTGTAGTTTATCTACTTTTAGACCCAAAAGCCATAGAATCCTTCTCTTCCTCCTACCAACTCTACCCTTGGGTTGTCCTTGGACTTATTAGCTAGGAGAAATACCTCCGTTCCCTGTGGAAAATACGATACCCTGAATACTTCCGGGTGAAAGCTACAACGGTACTTTCCGTACGCTTGCGGATTCTTTCTGCACACGTTAAGAAGTGCCAACAAGTTTTCGGGTGCCGTTGCCGGGGATAGACTTTTTATCTATCTATGGTGATTGTGCTAAGAAACGTCAACAAGCTTTACGCGCCGTTCTTGGAACGGTTGCTATTTTCTTCGAACCTAGTTCGTCCTCATATCTATTTTAAAAAAATAAAAATATTGTTTTATAATTTATTCTTTTTACAAAACAAAATATTCCTTTTACCTGTTCCACCATGAAGCTAAAACCAATTCAAAATCCTTCTGCTTCAAAGGGGGGGAGTTCTTTGTGCCAAAATCTTTTTCAAAACCAAAAGTTTCATCTGGCTGTGAACTTCATCCTAGTTTAAAAGCATTGGTTCGGGCACAACCCTTCTCAGGGCTTGATCACAAAAACCCTTTTAGCCATCTGCTAGATTTCGAGGAAATTTGTTCATGCCTAAGCATTCCTGGCATGACACAAGAAACTCTTAAGTGGAAATTGTTTCCTTTCTCCCTTATGGGAGAGGCAAAACAATGGTACACTAATGCCGTAGAAAGTGTGAGTGGAGACTGGATGAACTTAAAGACAAGTTTTATCTTGCATTCTTCCCCATGTCTCACATCACTTCTCTACCAAGGGCAATCCTTGACTTCGAGCAAAACGAGAAGGAATCCATAGGTGCAGCCTGGGCTAGGTTTACAATATTGGTTCATGTCGACCCAGTCTTGTCTTTACCCAAAAGCATGCAATTGCATCTCTTTTGTTCGGTCCGGACATAGATGCTTTGCCCTATGCCTTGACACGGCACGGAGGGTCGTTTTCACATAAAACTAGACGTAACGAGAGGAAAATCCTTTAATCACTTCCTAGAGAAGCATGCTTCTCCCGTCGTAAAGGCTAAACCTCTCCAAAAAAGGGCATGTCAAGTTTTGAGGAGCCCTCATCGCCGAATCCTTACCCTTGCCATCCTTAGATTCGACTAGTGAGCCCTCACCCGAGCGACGAACACTGAAGGAAGGGATGCTTTATCCTTCAGACTTCGCTATCAATTTCGAGGATTATGGCAGAATCTCAAACATTTCCTGGCACGAAAATTCTACATTTCATTTTAAGGAAGCCTCCCCTCACGAAGAACCATCAAAAGAATGGTTGATGGAAGTGAAACGTTCTTCTGAAGCAATTCAGATTCTTTCACCATCCACAACCATACTTTGTTCGTTGAAAGGGACTTCCATGAAAGCCCTACACAACCCCACAGTTGGGACAAATATCATGTCACAATTCCTTGTGGAAACCCTATTGGGACATTTCCCGCTAATACCGACTGATAAACTCTTTAGAGGTCCATCATGACTCATCTTTAAGTGTTGTGGGATCGCTAGGGCCGTGCCAATCGCAATTCATGAAGCCGAGGTTTACATAAATTTTTACGTCTATGCCATCCTCGATTTTGGTATTCTCATAGGCCACCCTCTTGAAAGTCTTAGTCAAGAAGAACCATCCAATGGGGGCCTTGATGAAATGTTGGGAAAGATTGCTCCCACCACTCACATAGGAATTCCAATGATGGAGCATCTCCCTAAACATAACCCGTTCGAGGAGGCAAAGTTCATTTCCCGTTCATTTCACATCCTTGTGAAATTGAACATTCATCATCTTCCTCACTCGAACGCAAGATTTGTCCCTCTGGCCATCACAACGTTGATCTCGTTAGTGATCAAAGATCAACGTTTGACCCTCATGATATATCCTTTGAGAACGAAAACTCACAAGCCATGGACAAACCTAGAGCACCAAATTTGGAGACCAAGAAGGATTCCTCAATTGACACTACTAGGAATGTGAAGATCGGTGACGATTTGCTCGTGACGCTAGCTACTTTCGTCACACAATGGTATCTTTCTATGATGAAAAGTTTAGTATCGTCATAAGTAACCAGGGACGAAGATTTGCCTTGAAAATTAGTGACGAAAATGAAAGGAACGACATAGAACAACACAAGGAAATCGTCATAGATCGTGTTGAACGTGAGTTACACTCCAATGATGAAACAGATTCGTCACAGATGAGATTTGATATATCGTCATAGCTAATTTGCCTCATTTCGCGCACCTAATGACGAAACATAATCGGCACATAATAGTTTTGGTAGTCGTGGTCCCGCTCGCACTGACGACGTCGGTCTTATTTTTTTTAGCAACACTTCATGCCGTTGGCTGCACACTTATATACGAGTCACGCCAAGCAAAATGGCGTGGTTTAGCCTAATATCACGTCGGTGACATTGACACATGTAAAAAAATGTCTATATTTACTAACGCAAATGTCAATCTAAAAAAAAACACACTTGATATGTCATGTTCATTTGTTAGCTCTGGTTCCTGACTTGATGAAAAATAAAAATTATCTGAAAATTTACTGGAATGAGGCCCAATACTCTTATTTAGCTCGGCTCGTCAAATGCTGTCACCGCTAGTAGGCCAAATAGGGGCAATCGGCCCGCACCGAGCAGCGTTCGTTTCAGCCCACCCAGCCCAATTCGCCTTTGTTTTAATCGCGCAGGCTTTTTATCCTGCGGCAAAAAAGATGCTCCCGTGAGCCTTGAACCCACAACCAAACGCAACACAGGTAGGAGCGCTACCACTGGGCCAAGTTGCATTTGTTGTTTAGGTCTCGTACGTATATATATTTGTACGTGTACTAGAGCAACCCGTACGGACATCAGTTAGTTTGATCGATCTTTTCTCGTGGCCCACCTAAACACATGATCGCGAGGAACTTTTTGATGACCTAACCGACGATCGCTACTTGGACCCTGGCACCTGCGACTACGACACAGCCAGAGGACCGCGACGACGACGCGACGGCAGAGGCGTGCCATGACGACGACGTGGCGGGAGAGGCGTCCCGCGGAGCAGCGCCACCGTGCGTGCAGGCCCGGCCCTGGGGGGTGCCAACGGAGTGGCTGAACCGTGCGACCGTGTCCTTGCGCCGCGGCCGCAACATCCTGGTTGTGGTTCTGCACGAGGCTGCAACATCCTAGTCATTCTAGTATCATTTGCAAATTCCAATTCAAATACTATATGCACTTTTGTGACCAAAGTGTTCGTGTATCTGTGATGATCAAAGCGTGTTCTGTGTCGATTTGAAAATGTATTGTGTCGATTTCAAAATGTATTCTGTGTCGATTTTCAAAATGTATTGTGTCGATTTCAAGATGTATCTATGTCGATTTGAAAATGTATTGTGTCGATTTCAAAATGTATCTGTGACGATTTTGAAGGCAGCCTCGTCAGCGATGACGTCATCTGCCACGTCAGCAATGACGTCATCTGCCACGTCATCTGCCATGTCATCTGCCACGTCATCTGCCACGTCATCTGCCACGTGGCATACGCCGTCGGGCGATTCCAAACGGCCAATAATGACGACAAAACGGGTCTATCTGTGACGAAATGGAGACGTCACACAACACTAACGCCGTTAGCGATGGTGTTAGGACGACCGACGGACAACGAATTATGACCAAAACCAGCCTTCATCCGTGACCAAAACCAATCGTCATCGATTGAATTCAATAACATGACGATGCTTATTTCGTCACGGAATGAAGTGCCATCCGTGACGAAAATGTCCAATTGGTCACAATAGAACATGTGTGACGCGCCATCAGTGACCAAGTCAATTTCGTCACAAAATCGTCACAAATTATCCTCTATGACCATTCTGGCATCTTCAGTGACCAATGGTGAAGGTCATCGATGAGAACTTCCCTACTAGTGTGAGCATGAAACCTTCTCGTTTAAAACCTCTCAAGATTCATGCTCCTTTTTAGAGTCTCCAATATTTGTTGCTCTTGGCACCACGTACTCATACGAGAATGACAACCGCCTCTTCATTACCGCTGTTAAACTATTTAAGAGGATGGTTGTTCATGCTTATGTTTACCATAAACATTGCAAATCTCGTAGTAGTACGATGGTGCTAACCTTGTAGCTTAATCTTGAATGACCAAGAAATGGTGGTGAAACTGGGAACTACACCACCATCGATCGCTACAAGGGAAAGTTCCCATGGTCAAACTTAAGACCATAACTTAAGCATTGCCGGGGGATACCCCGGATTATCTTAAAAAAAAACTTTTTCAATAAAAGCAAGGACATGTTTTCAATTTCGTATGCACCTTCGGGTATTCTTGTTGCTAACCGTTACAGGGGCACGGGTCATATGACGCTTGAGAACATGGAAGCTACATCAACTATAAATTTTGATGCCCTTGGGTGATAGGACACACTCCAAGAAAGAAAAGGAGACCTCGACCCAACACACTTGACTTTTATATAAAAGTCCAAGTGTGGGGAGGAGACGGCAAGAATCCCGAGTTCCACTCACACCAAGAGTCAAAAACAAAAAAAGAGAGAGAGAAAGTTGATGCTAGCCTCGCCTTGCTACAAAACAAAAAAAAAAAAAAGGGACACATGAAGGTCCCCGGATTTAAAAAAAAATTGGGGACACATGAAGGTCCCTAGACTTAAAAAGAAAAAAAAGAGGGGCACATGAAGGTCCCTAGACTTTTTAAAAAAAAATGATGATGAAAAAAAAAAGAGGAAGAGAAAAGATTAAAAAAAAGAGAAGGTGAAAAAAAAATGAAAAAAGAAGAAGAAGAAGAGCCTCCCTCTTCTAGACCTTTGCAACTACTAAGGCCCATGGCCCGTACACACTGGATGTGCACATGACCTAGTCTTGGTAATTACTTGAGTGGAGCTCATGAGAACAAGCCACCGTTGTAGCCCATATGAAGTTTCCATCCACATGCTGCCGGTAAGGAAGAACACTCAAGTAAAGCAAAGGTAATAAAAGTTCACCAACTCTCTTGCTCATTCTTGTCTCCATGTGATCATACAAATTCTTATTTCTCATGTTTATGTCATACGCTATGGTTTGGGTGTGCTTGTATACGGCCGTGTACAATACATCCATAGGCTTTTTAAATTAAGCATGATGCTTAGGTTAAAATTGCCTTCTTTGATCAAAATTTCAGCATGGTGTTGAATTTTGATTAATGAACTTGAGTTGTTTCCATAAGCAATAGGAAGTAATCTGTTATGGAGATTAATCAAGGTCTGTTTTACTTTGCAACTTAATCTTGACCTTGTTTGAGTTACGAGTTGGTTGAGCAAATATAAAAAAAAAATTCAATAAAAAATCGGCTCCCTGGTTTTCCAACCAGTAGAGCCCATGTTTGTTTCTTTGAAAATAAAAGCAGGTACAAGAACAAGTGTGGGGGATATCTCTCAAGAATAACTAACTCTCACATTTGAGATCTCCACAAACACAATGCACAACATCAAGCAACTCATCATGCAGAAGGACAGAGCAAACGACTTTCATCAGCTCCTTCACCTTCAATGGTGGTTTGTGCAACTCTACCCTCGCATCTCCTAAAGTTTTGAAGTTTAAATTGATTAAATAAAATTAAAAACTTTGCAAAACTCCATCTCCTGTTTTCACCAATTGAGAACGAGTTGCATACTTTTTATTCCTTGCCGATCTTGATTGTGTGAACAACTTGTGCAATAGGGACCCCATGTTTTTATCTAAGTTATTGGCAGGTGAGATATAGTAGAATGATATGATGCTTACCAACTCGTGCAATGGACTTGGGTATTTCTATGCAAAAATTTAAAACTTTTTAGCAATGTTCCTCATGTGATAAGTGATATGTCCTACCAGAGCCAAATATCTACGCTTACACTTGTGCAAAAACCTGTTCTAGCTACTTTTAGCCATGTCAAGTCTTGAGATTCTTGTTAGAGATGGCCTTATCCCCAAGATCATTGCATTCACCCACCAAATAAAAATGCCGACTCTCACACTGAGAAGCGTGCACCATATGCACCCACCATTCCACCGACATGCTCATTTCTTACACTGAGAATTGAGCACATATATTCCGCATCTTCTTCCTCTTCCACCAAAATACTCTGTTGGCATTTCTTAACGCAATCACTAGAATTGTTACATCCCAGTGGTCACGCCAAGAAACGCCAGGGTTGATAGTCGTGTTCTAAAGATATTATCCGCAAGCGCACGGATCTATCATTGTAGCATTTCACCCGGAAGTATTTCAGGGTATCGTGATTTATATTTTCCCAAAGGAAGGCATGGTGTAAAATAGCTCTAGCACATGGATATGGTACTTCACATCATCGAAATAAGTCTTAATGCTATGCAGGGGTAAGATAAACGGTAATTTGAGGATAGTGGACACACACTTGGTCTTCTCTCAAGGATAAAAGAGAAATAAGGAATAAAAGAAACGGAAAGAATAAAGAATAAATCTATTGGAGCTGGTTGGTCGTATGCTGCTAAGCGTAGGTTAGCTAACTCACATGTTATATAGGGTTAAAGGCAAGTCAGAGCCTAAGGTAACAGGGAGACCCCCGCAGCTGGTAGGCCAGCCGATAGAGGCATTTATGAACTCCTACACGACATACGGACGTGGGGGATTACAAGGGACGGACAGGGCTGTCACCACCTGCCGCCTACCCCTCAACCGTGGCATGCCGTCATATTCGAAGGCCCCCTCGTATCCGGACACCACGCCCGCATACTAAGGAACTACCTATACTCCCCCAGGACTCCCACCCTGCGGATGGCTGAGCTAGAACACAGGCAAACCCGAAAGAACATCGAACCGTTACCCCACTCCCCTTCGAGACTCTAATCCTATAGAACATATGAACGATGAAGAACAGGGATGAACAAGCTATGAACTGATCATATGAACTAGGCTCTGGTTCATATGCATCATCATGAACAAGATCAAGACTATGCTCTAGTTCATACACTAAGCAACATATAAAGAATAAGAACTTGATCAAGGAAGAACACTCCATAGAGATTTACCAAGATGTATCACTTCTTCCTAGGAGACAAGCTCTCCTTGGTAGCTTTCCTAGCTCCAACTACTACTAGTTCTAGGCTAGAGAACAAGTGGAGGTGAGGGAGAGAGAGACCAAATGAATTGTGTGTCTTGGAAAAGCTTGAATGTCCCCTTTTATATCTTGCTCAGGTCGGTTCAGGCGTCAAAATGGAAGGTACACCCCGCACCGACCTCCCTGAGCATTGATTGTACCGACCTCCACCGGCTGGCCCCACATGGCAGAGGGGGTGGCGCGAGCGCGCCCCTGGCGCGGCCGCGCCAGGGTGCCGCCTCCCCCTGACCGCCTTCGGTTGGTCGGTTGTGGAGTGGGCCTGGGCCGTGCTGGTTTGGTGTTTCAGCTCAATTCTGGTCCCGAAGTGGCCCATCTCCCTTTGGGGTGGTTTGGCGCTTTCGTAAAAGCGCCTTTTCTATGTTTAATCCCCGCACTTTTATATGATTCCTGCAATGACAGTATATTTCCTAGTGCACGTGGATTTGGGGTTAGTTGTACATGTATATGCATATAGGAATATATAATTCACCCATTTTCTTGTCTAATTGGCGGAATAAAATCGTCGATAAGGACCGCCAACATACTCCTGCTAACAAAGTCATGCATCTCTCTCATCTTTCATTCAAAAAGAGTATGGACTGTCATTAGAAAGATCCTACAAAAAGAAGGCATAGTTCGTAAATAAGGAAGAGTTCTTTTTTCCCAAGGTCTTGAGATATAAAAGAAAAAAAAAGAGAGAAGAAAGAAAAAAAAAAAGAGAGAAGAAAGAAATGAAAAAAAGAGAAAAAAAGAAAAAAAGAGAGAATAAAAGAAAAGAAAAGAAAAAAAGAGAGAAAGAAAGGAAGAAATAAAACAAGTTTTAGAGATGTTCTTTGAGTCCATACCTTCTTGCTTTTTTCCTTTATAAAGAGAGAAACATGATCAGGAGTCCACAAATATTTTCTACACTTGCACTTGCACTTGCATCATCTAGGGATATGGCCTTCTCTTCGATGAAATCCAGCTGGCTTGACATTGGAACCTGTTCATCATCTATGCCCAAAACTCCACATATCAGCCTGTAGTGGTAGGATGATCAAGAACACCTAGATAGGACTAGCCACCTGGAAAAGAGCGACTTGAAAAGTATCACATGAGGATGTTGACGGTCGTTAACTCATAAAATTAACCGTCAACTTAGCATGCAAATGGACCTATTCATAAATACTTGATAGATATAGGGTTACCACTGACAGAATTCCACGAGTTTTGGTGAATATCTATTTCACGGGGTGACAGCTGAAAACTACCCAAGATGGCCCACATGTCGGGTTTACATAGAGAGAAAGACCGAACGGGTGAAAAAGTATAATCTAGAAGACTCCGAAGGCGACACTGAAACCAGGGCCCACGGCATTGGCCGGGGTCGGCCGAGCCCGGGGGGGAGTCGGTCGACTCCCGGCTCCACCAATCGGGTGGAGTCTCGCGGATCCCGCCTCCACCGACTTTGAAGATCAATAATTATCGTCCATTTAGGTCGGTTTGATCCGAGGGCTGTGGTTAATCCTAGGGGGCTATATAAGCGAGCCCCCGGCCCCCGGGTGAAACCCTAATTCATTCTCCTATTCATTCAAGACTTCAATCCGAGAGAGAGAGAGTTAGATAGAGAAGGGTCCCTCGAATGGATCTATCTCTATAGGGTATTAGTATCAAGAGAGATTGAGAGAGTATAGAGTGGAGGTAGATTTGGAGGAAGCCCGACTGTTGGTGTCTCTTCTCCGGTGTACTGCGGGATCAAGTCTCCTAACCCGAGGCTTGGTTTTGAGAATCATTCGGCAATTCAACTTCTAATACTAGTAAGTTCGTTGTTATTATTGTTCTTTGGTTTACAAGTTTACTTTATTCGCTTCGCGTTGGGAATAGAGTAATCGTTCTTTAGCATAAGCGTGGTGCTTAGGCTAGGTTCACTTGTAGATGCTCCCTATTCGGCCGGAACCGTGGTAGTAGTGAGGGAGATGACAGTCCCTTTGTTACCTTTGTAATCCACTTCCCGTCAGTAGGTAAGGTAGGTCTTTTGTGCCGGTTTAGCATCCTTTGCGGTGTCTTTTCCTCGGGTACCCCCTTAGAACGGTAGTCTCAAAGCTTGCCATAGGTTAGAAGAAGGCGACGAAGGAGTTCTCTCTATATCGCTTAATTCTCACTTGACTAGCACCCCCGGGGTAGTAGTAAAGATCGGGTTAGTCTTTTGCACATTTTCTCCTAGTGGATAAAAATAAATACGATACTCAGCACTTATCTCCCGGGTGAAGTGCTCACCGATATCCGTGCGCTTGCGGATTATTTGTCTTTGATTCTTTCGTGTGCGTATCTAGTGTCAACAAGCATTTACGCGCGTTCTTGGGGAGAAAGACGGTCTGCTTAGATAACCTAAATCTTGCTCTACCTTGTACCTATACTTTTATCTTTTGTTGCACTTTACTTTTTCGTACATTTTATCTTTTCTATCCTTATGGATAATTTAAATTCCATTCCTATCTTTCAATTTTACGCACCCACGGAGACGGCCTAGTGCCACTTGAGTCATCACAACCTATCCAAACACCTAGCCATAGGCCGAGTCCTTGATTGATTGCATTGGTCCAAAGCCTATCCTTTTCAGGAGAAGGAGACGAAAACCCTTACCTTCACATTAGAGACTTTGAGCAAACATCTGACTGTCTTTGCATAGAGGGCATGTCCGACAAAACCCTCCGTTGGAAGCTATTTCCTTTCTCTTGGGGATCCTTACGCTCCAACTTTTGCCTAGATTTTTATCCCATCTCCCAAATCGTCGACCTTAGAGTCAAGGTTCTGACTATTAAGCAAGAACCTGAAGAATCTTTGGCCTCATCCTGGAATCGTTTTACTACACTTTTAGCATCAGGCCCGGACCTTAGTCTACCGAGATCCCATTCTTTTACAACACTTTTATAAAGGTCCGAGTAGAGACAGTGGAAAATTGCTCGACACAACTTCGGGAGGATCATTCTTGCATATCTCTGTGAGAAAGCAAGATCAATCTTAGACCAAATCCTATCCAGTGAATTAGACTACCGCTAGAAGTAGAACCTCAAGTAGCCGAAGCCAAACCTTTGCCGAGATACACCATCCACTTCGGCTAACCCATGTCTTGAGCAAGACAAGGAAGACATTCCACTTCCTGATTTTATGCTAGATATTGAACCTGATCTGTTTTCCAATTTTGGAAACACCTTCAACTATCACAAAGTGAAGAGGCCACAAGGCAAATATCACCCAATAAAGCCATGCAATATTGAAGAGGATATTCCAACAGGAAAGACCTCAGGAGAGTTAGTGTCTGTCATAAGCAATGAATGGTTAGAAGAGTCAGAGCTTTCCTCTGAAATAATTCGTTTGAATTCATCTTCTCTTCCCATTCATTGCATGATTAACAATGATCGCATAGACGCTCTTTACAATCCAGTTGTGGGTATAAATATCATGTCTACCACACTAGCAAAATATTTGCAGAGAGACATGACATTAACCCCAACAGTGAAGTTCATAAGAAATCTTTCAAAACAAATTCTTCCTTGTTTAGGAATTTTACATGTCCTACCACTTCGGGTAGAAGAAACCCCTGTCCACTTGAGTTTTTATGTCTTTGACATAGGGGATTTCCACCTGTTGATAGGACAACCATTTAGAAGACTTCTTTATGAAGGACAAACTGGGAAACTAAACATTTGTTTAGGAAAGAAACTCCAGTTTGCAATGTCCATTTCACACTCTTTAAATGCTATGACCGAGCCCTATCCACATTATGATCCATTGGAGGAATTTAGAGCAGCTTCTCTAGAATTCCTAGTGAAGCCAGAATTAGAAGATGAAGCTAGATTCTTCATAGAAGAAGAAGTTGACCCTTCTGAGAATGAACCTTTAGATGATGAGTTTACCTTACCACCTAGGCCTCCTATTGAGTTCAAACCTTTACCGGCCCGGTCTTAGATATGCCTTTCTAGGAAATGATCCAGAGTCTCCTGTCATCATAAGTGATACTCTCACTCAGGAGCAGACCTTTCGCTTAATGGCTGTCCTAGAAAAACATCAAAAAGCTTTTGGCTACTCACTCTAGGACCTCAAAGGAATCAGTCCTGCCCTTTGTACCCATCGCATTCCCACGGATCCCGATATTTCACCATCTAGAGAACCCTAACGTAGACTCAATAATGCGATGAGGGAAGTTGTTAAGAAAGAAGTTTTAAAACTGATACACGCTGGGATTATCTACCCCGTACCACACGGTGAGTGGGTCAGCCTTTGTCCAAGTTGTGCCTAAAAAGGGAGGCATGACTATTGTCCAAAATGAGAAGAATGAGTTAATCCCTCAAAGAACCGTCACAGATGGCGAATGTGCATAGACTATAGAAAGCTTAATAAGGCAACAAGAAAAGATCACTTTCCTTTGCCTTTCATTGATGAGATGCTAGAGCGATTAGCCAACCATTCTTACTTTTGCTTCCTTGATGGATATTCGGATATCATCAAATCCCTATCCATCCTAATGATCAAAACAAAACAACCTTTACATGCCCTTATGGAACCTTTGCTTACCGTAGGATGTCTTTTGGGTTATGTAATGCGCCGCCTTCTTTTCAAAGATGTATGATGTCTATATTTTTCGATATGATTGAAAAGATTATGGAAGTTTTTATGGATGATTTTTTCGTTTATGGAAAAACTTTTGATGAGTGTCTTGAAAACATAGATCGAGTTTTGCAAAGATGTGAGGAAAAACACTTAGTCCTTAATTGGGAAAAGTATCATTTCATGGTTAGAGAAGGAATAGTGCTAGGACACCTAGTGTCTGAAAGAGGCATCGAGGTAGATAGAGCCAAAATAAAACTAATTGAGCAACTACCTCCTCCTATCAATGTGAAAGGAATTAGAAGTTTCCTTGGCCATGCTATTTTTATCGTAGATTCATAAAAGATTTTTCTTTCATCGCTAGACCTCTTACCCGTTTATTGGCTAAGGATGTTCCTTTTGATTTTGATGATGCCCGCTTGCAATCATTTGAGATCCTTAAGAAAGCGCTTATTTCGCTTCAATCATTCAACCCCCGATTGGACTCTACCTTTTGAGATTATGTGTGATGCAAGTGACTACTTCTGGTTGTAGGAGCAAGTGTTAGGACAGACTAAGGATAAGAAGCATCATGCGATAGCTTACGCTAGCAAAACTTTGACGGACCTCGCCTTAATTATGCTACCACTCGAAAAAGAGCACCTAGCTGTTGTCTTTGCTATTGATAAGTTTAGATCCTACTTAGTGGGTGCCAAAGTGATTGTTTACACCGATCATGCCGCTTTGAAATATTTGCTCACTAAGAAAGATGCTAAACCTCGTTTGATAAGATGGATTTTATTACTCCAAGAATTTGACTTAGAAATAAAAGATAAAAAGGGAGTAGAAAACTCGTTGCCGATCACTTGTCTAGAATGCAATTTGAGAAACCACAGGAACTACCCATCGACGACGCACTCCGGGACGACATGCTCTACGGAATCAACAGATCGACCCCCGGTATACGAGATATTGTTAATTTTATGGTTACGGGTTATGTACCACCGGGAGGCAACAAAAGGAAACTTATCCGGGAGAGTCGTACTCACATATGGGATGAGCCCTACCTCTTCCGAGTGTGCTCAGATGGCCTACTCAGAAGATGTGTGCCAACTGAAGAATGGAGAGAAAAAGCCTATCACAATGCCAAGATATACAAAGAGAGAGTGAAAAGATGGCACGACAAGAGAATCAAGATCAAGGAGTTCACACCGGAGACAAGGTATTACTTTTTAATTCCAGGTCAAACTCTTCGGACAAGGAAAGCTTGAAGCAAATGGGAAGGACCGTTCGAAGTAGTAAGCTCATCATCGCATGGAGCCGTTACGCTCGCAACAACGAAGGTACGATATTCAAGGTAAATGGTCAATGTCTTAAAATATTTTTAGAGCCCATTGAGGAAATAGGTGAAATAGATGAATTAAACTTCTTTCTCAATTAGGTAGTTGGGCCCGACCTTTTTACTTTTTGTTTTTCGAGGTCCAGGGTATTTTTTCGAATAACAAAAATACGCCAAATAGGTTGCGAAAAACCGGGCGGGGAGTCCACACCGCCAAAGTCGGCCGACCCATGGACTCCCACATTCGCCGCCAGCTTTTGCATTCGTGATCCTTCCATACTCTTCCTTCGGAAATTTTTGCCGATTAGGGTTTTTCAGATCACGTTAACGCGTTATTCCTTCAGAGATTCCCTTTAGATGCCCTTTAGATGCCTCTCCATCCCCCCTATATAAAGAAGCCCAGCCTCAGGCCAACCTCATTCTATCTAAAGCCTCCTCCTCCTAGCATCAAGCTTGCTACGCAAAGCAATGGTGAAGCCGAGCCGTAAAACTTAGATAGGAGATTGATCCGCTTCGGGATTGATCTCAACACCATCCCAAAGGAGGAGCCCAAGTCCAAGGCCATCGTTCTTCCTGAGCCAAAACCCCTAGCATCTATCCCTCCAAAACCTCAAGCTTACAGCCATAGCTACTTCGCCCAACCAGTCATCGCCACACCCAAGCCTTTACTCCTAGATGGACCTCCACCAAAGGGTCCTATTGTGAAGCTCCCAGATGGCACCAGGATCCTCCCTCCTAAGTACAATGAGATGCTTATGGGAGTGAAGACCAACAAGCAAGGAGAGATCATTTGTGCTAAGTATAGCACTGGAGAGCGCTCGTATTTTGAAGGAGTCCGTGCTCACCCGAGCAAAGTGAAGTTCGTCCCTCCGAAGGAAGCCCCGAAAGCAGCTCTCGCCGCCTCAGAAGCTCCAAGGAAGCGTCGCAAGACCGTTGCAGACTTAGAGACGGAGCTAGAGACTCAGCGTGACATTATTGCATCTCTACAAAACTGCCAGTGTGTCCAGAGCAGTAGCATTGTCACTGTCATAGATAGACTTCGAGTGCTAGAGAAGAGGACGGATAAGTTAGAGAAGAAGTTAGATGCTCTAGAGAAGCGAATTGATTAGATGAGATTTATCTTAGTGTTGACGGTCCTTAAGTATCAATTTTATACCGTCAACGCAGCAAGAGAAAGGACTAATATGAGTTCACCTGTTAGATATAGGGGTTACACTGACAGAATTCCACGAGTTTTGGTGATTGTCTATTTCTGCGGGGGGTTATCGAAAAGAGAACCAAAGGAGGCCCACATGTCATGATTACATAGAGATAAAGACCGAACGGGTAAAATTGTATAATCTAGAAGACTCCGAGAAGGCAAACCCCGGAAGCCGGGCCCACTGGCGGGGGTGGCCGGTCGGCCAGGGGAGTCGGCCGACTCCCACCTCCACCAATCGGAGTGGAGTCTCGTGGATCCCGCCTCCACCGCCTTTGAGGATGAATAATTATCGTCCATTTAGGTCGGTTTGATCCGAGGGTTTGTGGTTCATCCTAGGGGGCTATATATTCGAGCCCCGGCCCCCGGGTGAAACCCTAATTCATTCAAGAGTTTATTCTCTCATCGAATTCGTAGAAGCCGAGCCACCATCTCAATTAGAGCTCCATAGTTTAGTAGCATAGCTACATAGGAATAGATCTAGAGGGAATCAAGCCTAGCTTGGAGTCCGGATCTGGGTTGGAGTTCTTGGTAATTCCCCTCTACATTCTTGTAATATTCATCATTGTTCGCGATACTATGAGTAGTACTTTATTCTATTCTATTATATCGGACTTGACTTTGCTCTATTTGATTATGTTCTCAATTATATTGTTCTTAGTTTACTTTGATTATATGTTTAGCATAGTTGGACTAGAATTATGTTTATGCATAGGATCGTATAGCGCTTGTTCATTAGATCGATGGGTGAGTGGTAAATATTGTGTAGGCGTGGTGCCTAGATTGTATTTATCTGCGATTACACCCTATTGGCGGGTCGTGTGGTAGATCGCGGAAGTGACAGTTCCGTTGAGTCCTTTGTATTCCATCCCCGTTGGTAGGTCTTAGTAGAACAACCTATTACATTGAAGTCATTGCTATGTCTCTAGTCTTCTCGGTAATATCACTATGCATAGATGTAACCTTTTCCCGCCATGATTGCTAAATGTTCTTGCACTAATCATTGTATGCTTTGACCTTATAGTTAGAATAACATAGGATTATACCCTAGATCGTCCTAGTCCATGCTAGTGTTATAAGCTTAGAGTGCTAAGTTGAGATGGCTTATTACTATTATTTTATGTGGCTAAATGCTCTCATTTATCTTATGTCATTTATCATTCATTCCTATATTTTATGTGACACTTACCCCGTATGAGATGATCGATACGAGACAAGGTTAAGCTCTCCATTACA
Organism: Themeda triandra; assembly: GCA_018135685.1. Classification (NCBI taxonomy): domain Eukaryota; kingdom Viridiplantae; phylum Streptophyta; class Magnoliopsida; order Poales; family Poaceae; genus Themeda; species Themeda triandra. The sequence goes on from JAENPR010000244.1 coordinate 107,653, forward strand.
AAGCATGTGCATTGCTCATCACTCATTATCCAGTGCATTCCCTTCCCAAAGTGGTAAAAATATAAATAACGATACTGGATTACTCCTGGTTAAAATGCTACATCGGTATTATCTCGTGCGCTTGCGGATCCCATATTTATTTCTAGTAGCGGTTGCATTATTTAGTACCAAAGCATTTTTGGCGCCATGTTGGGGATGACAACCTAACACCGAGTGGCGTTAGAAATGTCAACAAGCATTTTGGCGCCGTTGCCGGGGAAGGTTGAAAGCCAATGGATAATGAGCAGCACTTACACTAGATAATGTGATTGAGTTGTCTTTGTCATACTAACCCTTCTCTACGGGATTACCCTTGTTTTGTCTACTTGTGTATCTTATGCAGGGTAATCAAGACAATTCTTCCTGATAACTATATTGACAATCCAGAAGCTTTATTCAGGAAGGCCAGAAGCAAGTTGAAGAAGATCAATCATCATCATCATCAACTCAACTTGGAAGCTTGTCGGAGCGTAAAGTCGACCTTTCGTTCGAGACTTGACACCGAGCGTTTGAAGCCATGGCGCACAAGTCACTCCGCGAGTTCTCGGCTCAACTACGGACAACATTCGTCTTGGACCAGTGCGGACATCGAAGGAGCTTTTGAGCTCAAGCTGCGCTAATCAACATGGTGCAAGCAAGCCGGTTACGTGGGAAGGCCCATGAAGATGCTAGTGCTCATCTCCAACACTTCCCGGAGATTTGTAGCACATTCACTATTAAGGATGTCCCCGAGAGATGCTATACTACTTCGCCTCTTCCCATTCTCACTCTTGGGGAGAGCGAAGCGATGGTTCTACGCCAATAAAGAGAAGAATCCTACGTGGGCACTATGTTCCACCAATTTCTTGGCGAAGTTCTTCCCCATGGGCAAAACAAATGCTCTTCGTGGGAAGATATCAAGCTTTCAGCAACACCATGATGAGGCTGTCCCGAAGCTTGGGAGCGCTTTCAAGATTACATCCTCGAGTGTCCTCATCATGGCATGGAGAATTGGTGCTCATGCAGACATTCTACCATGGGCTCAGCTTTGACACACGTGAGACGATGGATGCTGCTGGAGGTGCATTCTTATCACTCACTATTCCTCAAGCCACGGCTCTTGTGGAGAAGATGGCATCCAACCAAGGTTGGAGTGAAGAAAGAACTCGAGACCCGCAAAGAGGTGGAGGAATGCATCGAATTTGAAAGAGGTAGACATGCTGTCTCGCAAAATGGATTTGCTAATGAAGAGGCTCGATGAGAGAGTCCCGAGAGAAGAAAGAAGTCATGCACATACATGATGCTCGCATGACATGTGAAGAGTGTGGAGAGACTGGGCACACAGGTGCTAGCGCCGTAGCCGAAGGAGGACGTGAACTACCTCAATAACAACAACAACAACAACAATAATTACTACCGTCCTCGCGAGAATCAAGGTTGGAATCGCGAGAGGTCTAACTACTCGAGGCAATTATTCGGGCAACTATCAAGGTAACAACTCCTCCTACAATAATTACAACCACCACCTTTGAGAGAGTTAGTCTTTGAATCAAGGCAAGATGATGGACAATCTGTCCAAGAAGGCGACATCAAATGACAAGGTCCTAGAGACACTCACACAGGATGGATGGCTTTTCCAATGCCATCAAAAGTCAGCTCAGCTTCAACAAGATACTTGAGTCGCGAGTACAATGGCTTGTTAACCTTGCTCCTCCACCGGCCAAGGTAAGCGCGGGACAACCCGAAGAGCTCGAAAGCGCAAATCTTGTTGATATATTCAATGTAGAAGATAGCCGGAGTGATCCATCGAAGGGGTCATGGATTGACTCAACTCGCCAATCAAGAAAGGCGATCCGGGAGACCAGTCATTCCGATCGCCATTGGAAGTACTAACTTTAATGAGGCAACCGTGACTTCGGTGCAAGCATCAACATCATGCCAAGAGTGATATACGAGAAGCTATTCGATGCCCCTAGCATACACAACCATGTGCTTACGGCTTGCGAGATCGGTCACTCCGTGTTCCTTTGGGAGTACTTGAAGACATATGTGTACGAGTGGGCAACTCGTATGTTCCCGGACTTCGTGATAGTGGATACGGGCGGTGATGAAAGGTCCCTGTCATTGGGGACGACCATTCTTGAACACCTTTGGAGCCATCATGTATGCCAACACGCCAAGATCATCTTCAACATCAAGTGCAAGCGAGAAACCTTCTTCTTCAAGAACAGTGCGGTTCCCAGCACATCCTCATCGCGGAACGGTGAGTGAGAAGAAGAAGAATCTAGCTAAGAAGAGCAAGAACAAGAATAAGAAGACCAAGAAGACGGAGACGGTGAGGATGGTCCCGCAGTCCACGAGGAGCATGACCACTTACTCGGATCCCCACGTCGATCAAGAAGGATGACCCAGGTGTCCCAACCATTCAATGCTCCATCAACGAAGCTCTTTCAATAAAGCATGCGTGACACCGGATCGGGCGTCAACATTATGGCCAAGGTAACTTATGAGTATCTATATGGCACTATGCCTTTGGAGCCTACCTATGCACAACCGGATGGCGAGACCGGACATTCCGCTTCGTCGAAGGAGAAGTGAAGGATGTCCTCATCCGAGATAGATGACCATTATGTCCCTACAGACTTCCTAGTCATTGACATGGGAGATGACTATGATCCTCCCATCATCCTAGGAAGACCATTCCCGAATACCACGAGCTATCATCTATATTGGGACGGGAGAGATCCATTTCCACTTTCCCCCGAGAAGGTACGCCGCTACTTCAACAATAGTTACATAATCACCGAGGAGCCCAAGAAGAACGAGCAAAGAGAAGGCAGCGTACCCGTCGCGAACAAGAAGAACATCACTACGAGATGGATGGGCTAACTATGAGGGAGAAGTATTCAGATATGAAGAGCGGTACCCCGAAGAGAAGAACATTATAGAAGAACCCGAAGAGGTGCTACCAGAAGAAAACCAAGTGGTCCAAGTAACTTCCTCCTCAAGATCACCCTCTCCAACAAAGAAGGTGTGGAAGGTAGCTTCCTCCTCAAGATCACCCTCTCCAACAAAGAAGGTGTGGAAAGTAAAATCAGAATCAATTCCTACACACGAGGCGACATCATCCGAGACGCCGGCCAAAGGCGCCCCTTGAAAAATGAGCGAACATGACAAGTCTGTTCGGAGGACTTAAAACCACCGAACGCCGCGCCAAGAGGTAACTTGGTATTTATCAGCAATTCACTTTTCAGCATCATAATTTTACCTTAGCATATTTATTTTCCTATTTGCATCTTAGTTGCATCTTTACCATCTCTGCATTAGAAAAGAAAATAAAGATGTTGTGCATTTGCATCCAGAAAACTTCAAGCCCCATGTGGATAGTCATTCACTGTGGTGGCACAAAAAATAATTTCTCAGCATATTTATTCCCCCTGTCTGCATTCCTTAAATAATAAAAAGATAAAAATATTTCTTGTGATCCTGTTAGAACAAGTCTAAGTTAAGAAAGTTCTAGACAACCAAGGCCTAGAGGTTTTATCACTAACGCAACCAGTTCCACAAGCTTTGTTGTCTATTTGAGCTTCACGAACATCAAGGATCATGAAGAGCTAACGGGCGAAGGACATCCAGTCCCCGTCGGAGTGCTTTGCCCGCGAAAATTGAATCTTTGTCTCCATTGACGGCTATCTACGACACTCTGGAGGACTAGAACGTCTTCGGTGCACATCGGCAACATCGCGGACTATGTCGACATCCGGCTTGGGGGAGAGCATCCCCGTGTACCAAGCTAAGTGTCTCCAACTTATTACTTATGCTTTACTAAAGTATGCTTTGTTAAAACAACAAAAAAAAAAAGATGCATAACCATAGAAACCCAGAAAGATTTCCTTATTTATCTTTTCTACTTTTGGAGAGCTCTTGCAATCTGTCTTTAAGAATAATCCCTAGAATAAACTCTACATGGAGATGATGAATAGTTGCTCCGTAATTCCTTTCAAGTACCTAGTTTTCAACCTTGCACTCTCCCGAGTTTTGGACACAACCTTGTTTAGATTTGAGATTTGCTCGAACCGAAACTTGTGGGTAGCGAACACTTGATCTAAGTCTAGGTGGTTGACGGGTATGATATGGGAAGGTTTTGAGCTGCTATCTATCTTGTTCCTAGAGATACTAGAGTTCGAGAATTTATCTTTGAAAATATTAAATTCCTGCATGATGAGTTTCTTTATGATGAGAGTTTAAATTCCTACCACGACCATATATTCATGCTTACTAGATTAGGAAAACCCATCTGTTTATATAGATCATATTGTAGGTTTGAGTGTAGACTTTATAGGCATTGAGTGTGGTTATCTTGTGGACCCATAAGGAATTAGTCATGCGGTTAAGTCAATACTATGTGCTCTCCATCCATTGATCTATGCTACTTGTCCTCGAAGCACGCACCCATTTTATAAATACTACATTCATTACGTGCTACATTGTTCCTCGAAGTACCACCCACATATAGATCCATATCCACCACATATTGTGCTATCTCTACCCCGGAGATACGCACTTATGCTACTCCTATCCCGGGAGTACGCATTCCCCACTTCTTGTGCTATCTCTACCCCGGAGATACGCACCTATCTGCTCCTACCCCGGGAGTACGCATCCATCCATTCATCCATCCACATATACATACGCCATTCCTTTCACGGCATCCGAGAAAAGGTTCTACTCCTATTGCAGGAGTGAACGTCTAGACATAATCATCGCCGTTCTATTTGCCTACATAAAAGCTCCAGTTATTATCATTTCAAGTTATATGAATCCCCGTTGCTAAAGTTTTGTTTCCAGAGGATTGGTTGCTCTAAAAAAAAAAAAGAGAGAGAGAAAAGAAGAAAGAAAGAAAAAGAAAAGAGTAGCCAAGTCCTTCCATTCAAGAAGTTTCAAGGTTTTCGAATAAAGGGAGTCATGTTATCCTCGAAGGAGCAAGTGTAGAAGTAGATGTTCACAGTTGAGTACCCCTCATAATCATTTTCTTATCACCATCATACTACCATCATCCTATCATCTTTTCATCCATTCCATTTCCTCATTCACATGCACATATGACTTTATTATTTTAGTTCCTATTGGATCCATGTCTTAAGCGTGCAATATATGCAAGTGAGTTTGAGTGTCTCCCCACCTATGAGCTCCACATAAGCCTATTAGAAAGAAGGGTGAGAGAGAGAAGGCACTTTCCACTATGCCTTAGTTCCATAAATACCACATATTCTTGAGAGAAGAGAGAAGGCATACACTACTCATGCCTTGGAGAGGATCCAGAAATACCACAAATGAGAGACACGAAAGGTTCATACAAGGAACTCGAGTTTTATTTCAAACCTTGCAAAAACTCCGGGATAATAGTTGATCAAAGAGCGAGAAACATGGCGCTTGACTTGACCGTTCTATCTTTCAACTACTCAAGACCCAAGTGACGGTTACAAGCCCCATGGTGAAAGGTAATATGAGTGAGTTTTGAGTCAGAATAGTTCACTCTAATCCGGAGGAGAGTTTTTGTTTGAACGCATGTGTACTTGTGAGGAGTGAAAGTATTGTAGCAACTCCTGATCCATCACTGAGTCTATCTTTGCTCAGGGACGAGCAAAAGGTAAGCTTGGGGGAGTTTGTTGACGGTCCTTAAGTATCAATTTTATACCGTCAACGCAGCAAGAGAAAGGACTAATATGAGTTCACTGTTAGATATAGGGGTTACACCGCGAATTCCACGAGTTTTGGTGATTGTCTATTTTCGCGGGGGTTATCGTAAAGAGAACCAAAGGAGGCCCACATGTCATGATTACATAGAGATAAAGACCGAACGGGTAAAATTGTATAATCTAGAAGACTCCGAAGGCAAACCCTGGAAGCCGGGGCCCACAGCGGGGGTGGCCGGTCGGCCGACCCGGGGGGAGTCGGCCGACTCCCCGCCTCCACCAATCGGGTGGAGTCTCGTGGATCCCGCCTCCACCGCCTTTGAGGATGAATAATTATCGTCCATTTAGGTCGGTTTGATCCGAGGGCTGTGGTTCATCCTAGGGGGCTATATATTCGAGCCCCGGCCCCTGGGTGAAACCCTAATTCATTCAAGAGTTCATTCTCTCATCGAATTCGAGAGAAGCGAGCCACCATCTCAATTAGAGCTCCATAGTTTAGTAGCATAGCTACATAGGAATAGATCTAGAGGGAATCAAGCCTAGCTTGGAGTCCGGATCTGTTGGAGTTCTTGGTAATTCCCTCTACATTCTTATAATATTCATCATTGTTCGTGATACTATGAGTAGTACTTTATTCTATTCTATTATATCGACTTGACTTTGCTCTATTTGATTATGTTCTCAATTATATTGTTCTTAGTTTACTTTGATTATATGTTTAGCATAGTTGGACTAGAATTATGTTTATGCATAGGATCGTATAGCGCTTGCTCATTAGATCGATGGGTGAGTGGTAAATATTGTGTAGGCGTGGTGCCTAGATTGTATTTATCTGCGATTACACCCTATTGGCCGGTCGTGTGGTAGATCGCGGAAGTGACAGTTCCGTTGAGTCCTTTGTATTCCATCCCCGTTGGTAGGTCTTAGTAGAACAACCTATTACATTGAAGTCATTGCTATGTCTCTAGTCTTCTCGGTAATATCACTATGCATAGATGTAACCTTTTCCCGCCATGATTGCTAAATGTTCTTGCACTAATCATTGTATGCTTTGACCTTATAGTTAGAATAACATAGGATTATACCCTAGATCGTCCTAGTCCATGCTAGTGTTATAAGCTTAGAGTGCTAAGTTGAGATGGCTTATTACTATTATTTTATGTGGCTAAATGCTCTCATTTATCTTATGTTATTTATCATTCATTCCTATATTTTATGTGACACTTACCCCGTATGAGATGATCGATCTGAGACAAGGTTAAGCTCTCCATTACAGCATGTGCATTGCTCATCACTCATTATCAGTGCATTCCCTTCCCGAGTGGTAAAAATATAAATAACGATACCGGATTACTCCTGGTTAAAATGCTACATCGGTATTATCGTCGTGCGCATGGATCCCATATTTATTTCTAGTAGCAGTTGCATTATTTAGTACCAGCATTTTTGGCGCCATGTTGGGGATGACAACCTAACACTGAGTGGCGTTAGAAATGTCAACACTTAGCATCAGAAAGGCCTAGTGTGATTTAGATTGCTCAGTTTAAAGTTTTAGTTTACAAGAGTGCTTAGTTAAAGTTTAGTTCGATCTTAGTTCTTTTCAATACTTGTAATCCAGGCCTTAATGAAGATGCCTCTTTTGTCTCCACCTTGTTGTGAATGAAGATAACACAAATCTAGTGTGAGGGAGGCAACCGACGACAAAACTAACGGATATTAGCGAACCAGCAAAAATATTTGAGAAGATATGACGTAAAGATCACGCTCGGCGAAGCGGACCCCGAGGGACCACCTGCCAGAGTCGGCCGCCCCATATATAGAGTCGGCCGCCCCTGGGGTGGGCCCATCTGGCTCCAGCTTTCGTCCACGGTCAGGTTTGCTTCCCTACGTTCCAAATTTTATACCAATCACGTTTTTCCAATTCGTTTGGGGAACACTTTGAATTAAATCACTTGCTATATATATTGAAGAGGTAGATTATTTTAATCATGACCCCAAGATAGACTCACACCATGATAATTCTGGGAATCCCCTGTTCTTTGTTGGGAACGTATTTTATAGGGACCCCATTTTACTTAAGTTGTTGAGGACAAACGGTGATATAGCATGGACCATGAGAACCTGATTTCTTGATGTCTAGTTGCTTGGAGACTTTCTTTTCGAAAATCTTAAGATGTTAGCTATACTTCTCCTCTCGTGGTTATAAATGCCTATAGAGCCTCGTCGACAAAATTCCGAAAGACCAAAGACATAAGCTTTTTATTTGTGTTGAGAATAGTCTTGGCGGTGTTAGAGCCATAGAGAAGGGTCTCTTACTCATATGATCAAGTGGGCACTTACACCCACATATATATCTTTGCTCCTACACCGGGAGTACGCAAAAACATGCTTTCCGCCATTCATCCATCTCCTACTTTGGGAGAGGATACATACACTTTCTAGGATTTCTATATGCTCCAAGGATTGTTATCATCATCCAGTTGTTGAAAGAAGATTATTATTGTCATCATCGTCATCATGTTCAAGAAAGTTATTGTGTCCAAGATTGAGACATGGGCTATGTTGTTAAAAAAAAAGAGAAGAGATAGCCCATGAGCTCCAAAGTATTGTGATCCCAAGAGAAGGAAAGTTCAAAGAAGCTCAAAGAGTTATTCAGAAGAAATCAATTCATCATTAAAGAGAAGATCAGCAAAGCAATGTTCAAGAGAAGAGTGTGCAAGAGAGGGAAGGAGCATCATTATCATAAATTTAGCCACCAAATATTCCACACACTTGCACACACTTGATCTAGAGTAAGGTCCCCCTCTCCTTGGTTCCCGTTTTTGACTAATCAATATACGCAGGTAAAAATGCTATTCCTTGAAATACCATAAACTCCACATAAGCCTTTATAGAATAGGAGGCATACCCTTTCACATGCCTCAAGAGAGTTCCATAAATACTACATACATTGAGTGATTTGAGTGCTCTATACTTAATGGTGAGTTCTACAAATACCACATATAAAGAGTGATTCGAGTGTGCTACATGATGGAGAAGGGTAAGCTAAGTTTTCTTTGTAAAAATGTTATAAAAACTCTGAGTGACAGGATTGATAGAAGAAGGATCTCTACTTCGCGTTGTTCCATCTTTCAACTCCCCAAAGTTCAATGGTAGACACTTTGAATCCCGCAGTGCAGGTATGATCAGGGATAATCTAATGTTGATGTCTTGGTTTGAGGCTATGCTTAAAGTAATCCATCCTTTTCCTCGAGACGAGTAAAAGACAAGTGTGGGGGAGTTTGTTGACGGTCGTTAACTCATAAAATTAACCATCAACTTAGCATGCAAATGGACCTATTCATAAATACTTGATAGATATAGGGTTACCACCGACGTAATTCCACGAGTTTTGGTGAATATCTATTTCGCGGGGTGACAAGTGAAAACTACCCAAGATGGCCCACATGTCGGGTTTACATAGAGAGAAAGACCGAACGGGTGAAAAAGTATAATCTAGAAGACTCCGAAGGCGACACCGAAACACTCGGGGCCCACGGCATTGGCCGGGTCGGCCGACTCCCGGCTCCACCAATCATGTGGAGTCTCGCGGATCCCGCCTCCACCGACTTTGAAGATCAATAATTATCGTCCATTTAGGTCGGTTTGATCCGAGGGCTGTGGTTAATCCTAGGGGGCTATATAAGCGAGCCCCTAGCCCCGGGTGAAACCCTAATTCATTCTCCTATTCATTCAAGACTTCAATCCGGAGAGAGAGTTAGATAGAGAAGGGTCCCTCGAATGGATCTATCTCTATAGGGTATTAGTATCAAGAGAGATTGAGAGAGTATAGAGTGGAGGTAGATTTGGAGGAAGCCCTACTGTCGGTGTCTCCTCTCCAAGTGTACTGCGGGATCAAGTCTCCTAACCCGAGGCTTGGTTTCGAATCATTCGGCAATTCAACTTCTAATACTAGTAAGTTCATTGTTATTATTGTTCTTTGGTTTACAAGTTTACTTTATTCCGCTTCGCGTTGGGAATAGAGTAATCGTTCTTTAGCATAAGCGTGGTGCTTAGGCTAGGTTCACTTGTAGATGCTCCCTATTCGGCGAACCGTGGTAGTAGTGAGGGAAGTGACAATCCCTTTATTACCTTTGTAATCCACTTCCCGTTGGTAGGTAAGGTAGGTCTTTTGTGCCCGGTTTAGCATCCTTTGCGGTGTCTTTTCCTCGGGTACCCCCTTAGAACAAGTAGTCTCAAAGCTTGCCATAGGTTAGAAGAAGACCGACGAAGGAGTTCTCTCTATATCGCTTAATTCTCACTTGACTAGCGGCCCGAGGGGGTAGTAGTAAAGATCGGGTTAGTCTTTTGCACGTTTTCTCCTAGCGGATAAAAATAAATACGATACTCAGGACTTATCTCGCGGGTGAAGTGCTCACCGATATCCGTGCGCTTGCGGATTATTTCTCTTTCAACAGAGGAGTTAAGGCTATCTTTGCGAAAATACTAAAAACCCCAAGTCTCAAAGCATGGGTAGTGTGAGTTGACTTGATTTCAAGCTATTCCTCCTTCAATGGCCATAAGATAACTTGGTAGCCACCATGAATGTTCACAAATGCAGGAAAAAGCTTGGAATAATCATGCATGGTCAACTCTTGGGAGAATACAACCACCTTAGTTCTTCAACCTTTACTCGAGGACGAGCAAAGAGCTAAGTGTGGGGGATCTTGTTGGCGGTCCTTAACTCACTTTTTATACCGCCAATGATTATATAAAATCCATGCATAACTTAGTGAATAGGGCTTTATGCTAACAAATTCCACAAGTTTTGGTGTTTCACTTGTTTTGCAGGTCAACACTGGAATACACCTAAAATGGGCCAATAAACACAAGAAAACTATCATATGAGAAGGTGGCCCAGTTACCAAATAATTCGGGTCTCAAACATAGTAAAAAATGCCAAGCATGAAACCAAGAAATGGAAGCCCAAAACCTTTTCCAACTTCATCGCGGGCTGCAGGAGCAGGGTTGAGTATTTTGGCCATAACTCCCTCATCCGGACTCCGATTTACGCAATTCACCAGGCTACGGAAAGCTAACGACGAGGCCCACGTGCCTGTGAAAGATGGGCCCCATCCGAGCCAAACCTGGTGCGCGCGCGCGCCAGGCGTGGGCGCGCCTGCGCGGGCTCCGATCAGGCCCAAATTTGACCTGGTGGCCCATGACGATAGCCCAATGCGAATGGCGGTGGTGCTTCTGTGAATGGAAGGTGCGAAACTGCCCTATGAGGTCGGTTTTGAACCTACCATATGAGGATGGCACTTTTCCAAAGAGCCCCCTCCTCTCCACCTATAAAAGGAGGCTCCCTCCTCATTCAACACACCATTCCAAGGATTAAGAGCCACTACACCTAGAGAATAAAGAGCCACACACCATGGGGCTTAGGCCCTAGATAGCTAGTAGAGCTTGGTACCGGAGAGATGTGAGGGAAGAGCGGGGAAGAGCCGGGCTTGTCGGTCTCTCCCCAACCTTGTACCTCAACGAACACTCCGTGCTACACTTCGTCAGGTTTTTCCGCTACGTGAGTGTTCATGTTTTCTTTGGTAATAAGTCTTTCAATATTTATTCTTCGCTTATACTTGTTTGCGGGTTCGTCGTCCGTCCTCGTGGCGGTTGCTCTAGTAGAGGACTCCCGATAGAGACGGATGTTCCTGCGCGACGCTAGAGTAGTAGCTAACAGCATAGACGTGGTGTCTAGGCTGACGGCTACCTTCGTTTGCTTCGTAGCCCATGGTTGAGGTGGTAGGTGGCAGGTGGTGACAGCCATGTCCGTCCCTTGTAATCCCCCACGTCCGGTTACGCCGTAGAGCCTTAGGCCGGCATCACCTGGCGGACCAGGTTTGATCCGGCGCCCAAAGTGAGCAAGTGTAGGTGTAGTTTATCTACTTTTAGACCCAAAAGCCATAGAATCCTTCTCTTCCTCCTACCAACTCTACCCTTGGGTTGTCCTTGGACTTATTAGCTAGGAGAAATACCTCCGTTCCCTGTGGAAAATACGATACCCTGAATACTTCTAGGTGAAAGCTACAACGGGTACTTTCCGTACGCTTGCGGATTCTTTCGCACACGTTAAGAAGTGCCAACAAGTTTTCTAGTGCCGTTGCCGGGGATAGACTTTTTATCTATCTTTGGTGATTGTGCTAAGAAACGTCAACAAGCTTTCTCGTGGTTAGATCGATCCTACTCCGGTTGTGCGGGTTACTATGAATCAAGAAGGGTGGAGGAGATGGGGTGGCGGCGGTGGAAATCGATGGGTCAGTGGAGAGGGGGGGAGGTGGTGGAGGGCAGTGGAACTGTGGTGGTGGTAGGAGGGGACCTTGGAGTGAGGACAAAGATCGTGATGGGGAGGGCTACAATCAAGGGCAAGGTCGGGGTTTTGGGGCGGTGGCACGGGGAGAGATCTTTGGATTTGGACAGGGTCGGGGTATGGATATGGCAAACCAAGAACATGGGAGAGGAAGCTGGATGAGCCGAAGGAAGCAAGAGTGATGCGAGGCAAACAAGATGGTGGGTCGGGAAAGGTGGATGATAAGAAGAATCGGGAGGGGGATAGAGTGCAAAGAGAGTTTCCAAGAAATTGCTTTGCTGACGAGAATGCTCAACCTCGAGAAGAAACAAGATCAAGGTGCGGTGGTAAGCAACGGGATCCCGCTAGCTCTAATGTTGTTCGAATGTGGTCAAGGGGATTGATGGGAATAGTCAGATAGGTGACGGGGAAAGCTTGTGACATTTGTGGCTTGTATAATCATCTCGACTAGGGACTGCGGGGAGGAGATACCGTGAGTTATGTGGTTTTCATGATCATACTACTTTTGAGTGTAAGAAGTGTACGTCCCATGCAACACGGGGCTAGAATTGTGTCTTTGCTCGGGTTGAAGACCGAGTTTCTTTTACATAGAAGAGTGCATTGATTCCAAAGTGTCAAGGGAGAAGGAATGTATTGGTATAGTGAATATCTTACAAGGAAAAGTGACTCGCTAGAGATGTGGAGAAGGAGTTGATTCCTTGCGAGTCAAGCACTGGAAATGGAATGCAAGACAAGTGGGGGACAAGTAGGTTTGTGATGAGATTCCCTAGCCGGAAGCACCTTTGCAGAGTGGCGGGGGTCAAGGCTTTTGCTATGAATGAAGTTGAGGCTTTTATGAGGGTGGAACCTTGGTCTAGCAAGAGTGGGCCCAAAGGATCATTACAGCAAGCTTGGTTTAGGGTGGGAAATATACCCCCAGACCAAAGATCTATTATGACCATAGCTAAGGTAGCAGGGCTAGTTGGGAAAGCTGTTGAAATAGATGAAAAAACAAGGTTCAAAGCTGAATATGTTAGAGTGAAGATTGCCTGTAGGGATGCTACAAGGGTGCCAAGAATTGCTAATGCAACTCTTGGGCCGGATGAGTATGACTTCACTTTTGAGAGGGAAATACCGAGAATCAAGCGTTAAGACTCGTCAAGTGGAATCAAAGTGGGTGAATAGCCTCCAAACAAAAAAGCTAAAGGTGGTCTCGGAGATATTTGAGAAGGCCGGTCCATCTAATCAGCTGAAAATGTCAATGGTGCAGTGGAAAAGGGAATGGCAGTTATGGTGGAGAGGTAAGTTCTGCTCCACCCAAGATGGCTGGGGGGATCTGTGAAAATGGCTGGAAGTAATCAACCAAGAGGAGGACATTCAGTGGTTATATCTGAAAATGGTGGAAACAAAAATGTTGAAAATGTGACAAAGTGGAAGAGGTTGAGGAGGTGGACTATGAAAGTGACTCTATAAGTGAAAAACTCGAGGAAGATTGGGGCTTATAACAATCAAAATCAGAAGGACTCTCAAGAGGAGGATAATCAAAGGGTCTTCATTGGGAGGATGGAAATTGGGGGTGAAATATTAGAGGCAAATATGAGTGTGCTGGAATCTCTGAAAGCTCATAAGAAAGCTGATGATAGTAATTTGAGTGAGAAGGATGCCATGATGGAACCTGTCTCTGAAGAGCCCTTATCTCAGCTGACTCAGGCTGGTGAGAGTGGAGTGATTATGACTCAAGAGAGTATCAACACTGAGATAATGGGTGTGGATGGAGATGAAGGGGATACTAACATGAATACCAAAAAGAGTGCTGAGGAAGAAGACTTAATCAACAAGGATGAAGCTGCTGTGAAGGTGAATGCTACTGGTGGAGATGAAGGGAATCATGAAGAGAGTGGAGTGGAAATTTTGAAATCAAAAAATGATTGCCTCAAAGACAAACAAGATGGGGGTGTGGCAACTGGTGCTGTGAATCAAGTTGAAAGAAGGAGGAGTGAAAGAAACAAGAAGGATATCATGCTGTCTACTCAAGAAAAAAATGAAGCAATGGCAAAGAAAAGATCTCTGGAAGGTAATTGTTCTACTCAGAAAAAACTATCTGATTTGAGCATTCCTGTTATGCATGAAATGGCTAAGAAAATGGGTGTGGTTATTTCAAATGATAAGTTTGACACTTTTAATGTTATCAAAGATTTGGAGAATGCTAGAAAGAACCTCTCTATTAAACATAGTATGTTGAATGATGTTTTGGTTGTTTGTGTGGATGAGTCTAAGGCGGAGAGTAGTTGTGATGAGGATGAGAATGAATTGAATGTTTAGGATGAGTATGAGGATTTGATTTTATCTAATGCTAAAAATAAAAGTGCTCAAAAAAGGAAGAGGAAATTGGTTAAGTTATCCCCTATGGGGAAATGACAAGGCCAGGAAGCTCCTGGATTGCAAGGGTCAAGGGCATTGCACCCAAGATACCGAAAAAAGAACAAGAAAGAATATTAAGAAAAAATGATAGACATCAAAGGTTTGATCCGGAATTGTAGGGGTATTAAAAAAGAGGTGTTGCAACCTTTCTAAAGAATTTAATTCTAGAAAAAAGTTTGATATTATTGGTTTACAAGAGACAATGGTAGTTGATTGTTCAGATTCTTTGATTAAAAAGTTTGATTATGAACAAGATTTTTTATGGCTATGTAACCCATCCAGAGGGAGATCTGGTGGGATTTTAGCTGGGGTAAGGTTGGAAAGATTTGATGTTGGAAGTTTTAAACAAGGTGAATTTATGTTACAAATGAACTTGTGGGACAAATTATTAAACACCAAATGGAATTTTCGGTGGTGTATGGGGCTGCTCAAGAAGAAAATAAGCCTAAGTTTTTAGCTGAGTTCTCTCATTTCGTGCATCTAGTGTGGAGCCTTTGTTTATAGGAGGTGATTTCAACCTAATTCGGTACTCTTTTGAAAAAAAAATCAAAATGGTGTGCATCGATATACTCCAATTTATAATTCTGTGATTCATTTCTATGAGTTGAGAGAGATTGTGATGACTGGGGGGAACTTTTACTTGGACAAATAATCAGGAACCACCCACTTTAGAGAAGTTAGATAGAACATTAGTGACAAAAAGTTGGGAGTTGCTTTTTCCTCAAGTATTGGTGAGCAAACTACCTAGGGAAGTATTGGGTCATAACCCTTTAATAATCTCTGCTAGTTCTTGTGATAAGACTCCTGTGATTCAATTCAAGTTTGATCTAAATTGGTTGAAAAATCCTAATTTTTATGTACATGTGGAAAAGATCTGGACTAGGCCTTGTAGAGCTAAGTCGGCTTTGGATAGAATTTCACAGAAGCTGAAACTCGTTAAACAGTTCTTTAAAGGGTGGGGCTTTAATTTGCAAGGTCATCTAAGAAAAAAAGAGAAAATTGAATCAGATTGAACTCACTGAACTGGAAAATTTACAAGAATGCAGTGATTTGTCAAGAGAACAGATTGATAGGAAAGTTTTCTTGTTAAGTGAAAATTTGAAAAGTCTTGAAATGGAGGAAATATATTGGTATGAAAGGTGTCATGAGAATTGGTTACTTAAAGGAGATAGTAATACAGCTTTTTTCCATATATGTGCAAATGGAAGAAAAAGGAAAAATACAATTCTTAACTGGAAAATGAAGGGGTAATAGTAGAGGGGGATGAAAACATTTTGCAAGTTGCTACTGATTATTATGCTGATTTGTTTGGTCCATCAATTGATTATGATTTACAAATAGATGATGAAATTTGGGATAGTATGCCCAAGGTTGATCAGGAAGATAATGAGTTACTGTGTAGGCAGTTTGATGAGGTAGAAACTAAAAATGCTCTTGACCAAATGGAAAAAATAAAGCTACAGGTCCGGATAAGATCCCTATAGAGTTTTATCAGAGCTGTTGGAATATTGTTAAAAGTGATGTTATCCAACTGTTTGATGACTTCTTTAATCGAAAAAGGATGTCGGTAGGATTAATTATGGCATAATTACTTTGTTGCCAAAAGTTTAGGATGCTTCTAGGATTCAGCAATTCAAACCAATTTGCCTGTTAAACTGTTTGTATAAGCTGATCACAAAAACTCTGACTCTAAGGTTGGAAATGATAGCTGGGAAATTAATTCATAACAATCAAACAGCCTTTATGAAAAATAGAAATATTATGACCGGTGTGTTATGCTTGCATGAGATTTTGCATGAGACAAAAAGAAGGGGTGAGATTGGGGTAGTCATGAAAATTGATTTTGAAAAGGCTTATGACAAAGTGAATTGGAAATTGTTATTTGCTTGTTTGGAAAAAAAGGGGATTTCATGAAAGATGGTGTAGATGGATAAAACAAGTGGTTTCTGGAGGGACTGTTAGTGTTAAGGTAAATAACACCATAGGGCCTTATATCAAGAGCTTTAAAGGAGTGAGGCAGAGAGATCCTTTGCCCCCTGTCTTGTTTAATTTTGTTGATGATATTTTGACTAGATTGACAATTAATGCTCAATGTAAGGGTTTGGTGACCGGCTTGATTAGTCACATTATACCTCATGGTGTAGCTATGTTACAATATCTTGACGACACTATTCTCTCGTTTGAAGCATGACTTGGATTCGCTACTCATATGAAATTTCTGTTATACCTTTTTTGAGATGCTTGCTGATTTGAAAATTAATTTCAATAAAAGTGAAGTTTATATGATTAATGATAGTGGGGATTGGGGGATAAAATATGCTAATATTTTCAATTGCCAATTGGGAGTGTTTCCTATTAAGTATCTTGGGGTACCAGTTAGCCCGAGTAGGCTTAAGGTTAGAGGTTGGGATTCACTTGGTTGAGAAAGGTAATAAAAAATTAGATGTATGGATGGGAGGACTGCTCTCTATGGCCGGAAGAAGCACTCGATTACTTCAAGTTTGAATAACTCCCCAATTTATCACATGTCAATTTACTTGTTACCTAAAACCACGTGGCAAGAATGGATAAGATTAGAAGAACTTTTTTACGGCAAGGTGGGAGTCATAAAAAGAAATACCATATGGTTAAATGGGAGATCATTTGTAAAAGTAAAAAGAAAGGTGGGTGTGAATTAAGGATTTGAGAAAATTGAATATCGAGTTTGCTATGTAAATGGCGGTGGAGGCTTGAAACCGAGAGTGGTTTATGGCAAGAAATTGTCAAGTACAAGTACTTGAGAAATACTTCGATTCATGATGTGAGTTTTAAAATGGGTGATTCTCCTATATGGTCTGATCTGTTGAAAGTTAAAGACATTTATCTAGTGGGTAGGGGGATTCAGACTAAGAAAGGTGACTTGACTAGATTTTGGCTTGATCCTTGGCTCTTTGATGAAAGTTTGAGTAGGATAGCTCCATGTTTATTTGCTCTGGCTACTGATAAAAATATTACTATTGCTGATATTCTTAGAGGGGAGCAGATATATTTTAGGAGATGGCTGTACAGTGAATTGAGGGTGGAATGAGAATATATTTACAATCAGGCTTTGGCTTTTGAAGTTACCGACAGACCGATAGAGTGATTTGGGTACTGGGGGATAAGAAAAAATTTTTGGTCAAATCTGTCTATGAATCTTTGACTAGTACTAATGTTGGTATATATAATAAGAAAATCTAGAAGAGCAAAATACCAAAAAAGATCAAAATTTTCTTGTGGCTTTTATCTAATGATGCTATTTTGACCAAAGAAAATTTGAGGAAAAGGAATTGGGGGGGGGGGGGGAGCCCTATCTCGTGAATTTTGTGACCGTATTGAGAGTGCAGATCATTTATTTTTTTCAATGTCCTATTGTTAAGATTGTGTGGATGGTTGTGGCTATATGTTTATGTGCAAATAACACCCCCGGTAGTTTTGAACAGAGTTGGACTTTGTGTGATAGGTGGTTTACTTTAGGAAAACAGTTTCATGCTTGGGGTATTGGTGCAATATTGGGCAACTTGGAAATGTAGGAATAAGTCTCGTGTTTGATAAAAAGCTGTTAAAAAGTCCATTGAAAATAATTTGCCATGCTTGTTTCTTTAATGAAATATTGGGCAGGCCTATATGGGGAATCGATAAGAAGCAGCTGGAAGATGGAGCTGAAGCTATCTTGATGGTGGCCAAAGAAATTCGGCAAGACAAATTGATTACCAGGCGACTCGTCTGTGCTTGAAGCCGCGAAGAGCGGGAGTTTGATGAAGACCGACAAGCTAATCAAGATCAAGATGCAAGTGGCACCACAAACCAGCCGTGTCCCACCCCATCCGCATGAGAGAAAAGCTTGTTGTTTTTTACGGAAACTTGTAATAATTCGAAGGTTAAAGGTTGTTAAAGTTTGCTGGTCTCGTAAGTTGGGTTCGAAGTGTAGGTCTTTTTTCTCTCGGAGGTTTCTTCGATAGCTTTCTGCTTGGAGGTCCTTTTTCCCCGGGGTTGAAGTTGCGTGGTTCGAAAGTTTCGGGTGGTTAGCAGTTTTCACTCTAGTAGGTTGGTTTTGAAGCGTTACGGGTAGCTCTTCCGAATGTACGTCTGTAATCTTCTACAAAAACTCTTGTATTTCCGTTTTTCAATGAAAGATGGAAATGGGTGGTCTCGATTGGAAAAAAAATGGCCATCCACACATGCGCACTCTGAGAACGAAGCACAAATGAATTGTGTGTGGTTCCCTCCCAAGACACCTTTTTCTTTGGAAAGATGCAGAACAGGTAAATAAAGCCTAAGAGATGGAATTGGAACAAGACACACTTGGTTCTTCACTTGAACCAATGGCTGAGATTTCCTTGAACACTTGTGCAGCATTCCTCCTTGGTCGACCCTGTCTTTTTGTTATCATTTATTGAATTGCATGTCAAAATAAGAACTCAAAAGTTGTTTATTTAGTTCACAATCCAAGGAGTATAATCATTTGTACTCCATGAAAGTGTTTGATGGAAAAGCGACCCTTGAATCAACATATCACCATTTCCGGGGCTAAATGCACTTCGCATCCATGGTGGCACTTCATCGGCCACACCGAGCACCATTATTCCTTGCTCTTCATCAAAGATAACCAAGTGATTGCAGTCAAATTTCATCTCATGTCGAGAACATCCTCCATAACAGACATATCCTCCATAAAAGACATGGTATAAATAACCTTTGTAGTGAGGGTCAGTATATTCTATGGATAATAAGAGGTCTATCACAACTCCAGCAGAATGCAACACCATGAGGTTGGTAACAACTTGATCAAAATCCAACATATCAAGCACAACCATTTCCTCAAACCCATGATAGCACCCTCCCTTACCAAAGATTGATGAAGCCAAGCCACCAAGCATTTCAATGCTGATAAGTTCTTACTCTGCATCATAAAGAAACTCTCCAACACT
Organism: Themeda triandra; assembly: GCA_018135685.1. NCBI lineage: Eukaryota > Viridiplantae > Streptophyta > Magnoliopsida > Poales > Poaceae > Themeda > Themeda triandra. The sequence continues at coordinate 127,062 of JAENPR010000244.1, forward strand.
CAGTTGTTGAATAAGCCCTTATGTGCGTCAAGCCTGTGCAACAACTCATCATCCCACACAACATTCACAAGAGGCAATTTATCACACTTGGTCTGTCAACCACTCAGTGCTCAAGGGTTGGTGATCTGATCTGCAACCGGCTTTCTCATGTTATACTCAGACTCCTCTCTACACCCCCCCCCCGGCCAATTGTCATAATAAGAGTGCAGATGTCAAGTCCTCAGATACATCAATAATGGATGGCATCACGCACCACATCCAAATGAGGCATTTCATCAAACATACCATTGGAATCACTACCAGCCAGCCATAGACAGCTTGCACTTGCTCTCTGCATTCACTCCCAGATTGGTACAGGTCCTTCTCAGCAGCAGTAATTTCTGCCACCATTTTCTCCCAGGAAGAAGCAAAAGTTGTGTTAAGACTCTCCACAACGTTGCGGTGCTAAAAAAATCCTAAAGCCTGCATGTGGGCATCGGTGCTTCAACTTCTTGCATCCTCACAATGTGGGCACCTGTGCTTTACTGTGCTGTGGACCCCGCAAGAGACTTTCCCCATCCTCTCTTTCCTGATCTCTCCAACTCTCGGCGACTGCTACAGAAGTCACAAAGGACGAATACTATTTTTAATGTTCCAAGCACCGGTGAACGAACATGCATCGGTGCCCAGTTTTTCCAATCTCGGCACCGGCCACAATGTGCGCATCGATGCTTCAACTAGGAGAGACAATTTCGGCACCTTTAAAAAGCAACGTTGTGGCTAGGCATACCATTGAACATATGGGGTGCAGTTACTTGGTGTGGCATTCTGTTAATCACAGGGGCACACAAATCACAGAATATGCTTACAGCTACAATGCAACATGATCTCCTAGTGCTCACAGTTCAGGCCATCCATCATTCAGGTTGAGTATTGCCTCCTGTTGGATGAAGCTGTACGCCTGTATCCAAGCCCTCTTGCAGCTGCGACCAGCGCTCATCAGTCTGCTGTCATCTGCACTGGCGCTTTCAATGGCAAAGCGCCATTGAGAATCACCGCAGATCAAACTCACATGGAGAGGAATTACACATGCTCGACTCCAGCATAGCAGCACACTGCACAGAATTAATCTACCCCAACCTGATCCGCTTGCGTGTTCAGATCAAGAAAGTACAGATTCGCCAGACAATGCACCTGACCAAGTCCTTGCAGTCATGGACCAGTGATTCTACAGTCACCAACACACTGCATATATACACCACTGCTGACACATGCCATGATGAGTGACATGAAATGGATAATTCTTGAAACATTTACTTAGTTCATGAAAGATCACCATAACAAAAGTAAACTTGGATTTTGATACTAAGAAGAAGTCAATCTGAATTTTATATCTAATACATGCTTCTTGAAGTCACTTAGCTAAGAAGAAATGTGATGTCATGGTATATGTCATATGTATCATGTTAAAAGATACTAGGCTATTCTACAAGTTGTTTCTTAGGTGTCTTTGAGTAATATATTAGTTGTCATGCTAGTTGTCATCCAATAGGCTATTAGTTGTCATATTAGGTGTATATGAGTTGTGTAAGGACTCATTTAACAAGTAAAAAGAGCACCAGCTCCTAGAAAGGAAGCCACTGCTACGTCACCCTAAATTGTCGGCGCCGTTCGATTTTCCGATGTGTGGCTCAGGTTCTCCCACCAGACAGAAGCTGGAATCCGCTGCTGCTTCGGAGCTGCCTTTGCAGCCGCTCTTAGCTTCTCGTCACACGGCTTCTACGCGGAACACCGCTGGATCTCGAGTGAACGCACACGATCTGTAGAATCCGCCCAGCTTCTACTCAGCTTTCACCTCCTAGCTTCAGCTTCTCTTCGAATATGGAAAGACAAATAAATATCGGGCCTCATCAGCTTCAGTTTCTGGAGTCTTCTCTTCTCTTACTTCTCCCGACTATCTCCTGTTAAAAAAAAGCGAGCAGCGGCAGCAGGCAGCACGTGCGGCGGCCGGCGGGGGCGGAAGCGGGCGCTGGCGGCGCGGCCAGGAGGCGCCGGCGTGCGGGCCTGGCGGCGCGCGGCTGGCCGGGCCGGCGCAACCCCGTGCGGCGGCGGCGCTCGGACCAGCCCGGCGCGGCGGCAGTGCCCGGACCAGCCCGGCGCGGCCGCGGACGGCGGTGGGCGAGGCGGCGCGCTTCGGCGGCGGCGGCTGCACAGGTGCCCCCCCTCTCTTCTCCCTCTCTCTCTCTCCCCGTCTGTGCAGGTTAGGGTTAAGGTTAGGGTTAGGGTTAGAGTTAGGGTTAGGTCGTCGGTCACCGGCCCTTGGCGCGGCGGCGTCCAGCCTCGTCTTCCTCCTCCGCACTCCTCACGGTGTCCAGCCTCGTCCAGGTCCAACACTAATTTTTCTATGGGTTAGGGTTGTATTTAGGATAAGTGTAGAATTTTACTGTGGTTTGGTAATATGGAAATATTGCCATGTTTTGGCTATTCGCAACTTTTACTATGCCTTGGTTATATGCAAATTTTACTATGGTTTGGTTATATGCAAATTTTACTATGATTTGTTCAAATAAGAAGCCATATATGATGCTTGGAAAGGATCTCTGTAAAGCATGTTGACCTATTTGTGAATTTGAGTGATGTCTATGAAGTTGCTTTGAGAAATGTGTTTTCATATTTGTTATTACTATTGTATTGGGGGCTCTACCTGTTTGAAGCAGGTCTCATGAACAAAAGGTGGCTAACAATTCAGGTCAAAGTCATCTAGATTTTTTTTTCCTCTTAGAGGTGCCATTCAATACATATGTGTTATTTCCATTTCAATGTGTTTTGCACATCACATTATTTGTTTAAAAAAGGATATGAAGCTTTCAGATTGTGGGTTCAATTCCCCTATTTCCTTATTTGCATCTTATCTTTTTTTTGGTCCAAATGTATATGACATGCCAATTAATAGGCTAATATAGGTAATCACAACAATAATTCTTTATTACTCTCTTCTTCAACAGAGTTCATTTACAGAATATCTTTGTTTTCGATAAATAACTACAATTCTAGATAAAGCTGTTTATCATGATTTAATTCTCCTTTTTCCTTACTGGCGTCTTATCATTTTTGGGTCCAACTATATATGACATGCCAATTAATAGGCTGATATAAGCAATGACAACTATAATAGTTACAATGTTTGCTTTAATAGAGTTCATCTATAGAATATTTTTTTGAGGATAAATCATTAAGGTCTATTTGTAGATAAAGTTGTTGTCGTATTGCCTACCCAAGGACGCGTTATAGTGTTATACAGATCCACTCATTCACTTCAGGATCTCAGCCATCCTGTTTGACCTCTTTACTACTCTATTGCAGTTGCTTTGGAATTCCTATGGTGCTCATTTCAATTTTATGTGTGTTACTAGAATGATTCTGATTCTAGATAAAGATGAATTATCTCTTTTCCTTCAATCAAGTTTAGTTAGACCAAAGATAACTAATGTTAGTTTTCTTTCTCTTTAGTTTTACTTTTGCAGGCTGGGAGCTAATAGCTAAATGGATTTTCTCACCTTTAATGACTTCAAGGTATGTATCTACAGGCTACAAGATTTTTTTTTTTACAAATGACTATGATTACAAAGGCATGAACCTTTTTAGTTCTGCATTGAGGTTCAGTATCCCTCCAAAAGTTGTTTTGAGAAAAAAAAGGTCTACCGAGCATTAGAGCTGACAGAAAAATATATGTAAGTAATTAAGTACACAAAAATCCATGGCCAGGGTTAGATAAATGTGCATTGCCTCTTGCTCCTGTTAACAACCTTGGTTTAAGTGCACCGACAATTTTAGTTTAAGTGCCTTTTTTCAAGCTGCCCAAGTTGATGTCAAAAAGATTTTATTCATTCTAATGCCAAAAAAAAATCAATACGGATGTCACCTCTTGCTGGATTATCCTTTTTCTGTGCCATTGTCTGTAGCATCGTCGAGGAAGGAAAGATGGACGTCCCATGTGTTTTCTATTCTCACCAGATTTTTGCTCAGGCTAACGAACCCATTTCCTTATTTGTAGTCACTTTCGAGCAACATAGAAATTATGTTCCTGTGCAAGCTGATTTTCCCTCTTACATTTTCTATTGCCTAAATTGCACTCTATTTGTTTGTTCGATACAACAACTTGACCATCTCTATGCATTACTTCTTATTTAAAATGGTTATAGGTAGCAGCTTCTGGCGTGCATCCTCATATTATATTAGTTTGTCATCACTACCCCAATCACTTTCTCTCCCGTCGGCCGAGACCTTTCCCCTCGGTCCCGCTTCCTCCGTCAGCAACGCTGAAGCATCCCTGTCGTGGCAGGAAAACCCGTCCGGAGAGGTGTCTCCCGTCGGTGGCCCACCGTCACACGCCCGGAGAGGTGTCTCCCGTCGGTGGCCCACCGTCACAGAGATGCTGTGGTGCTCTTTCCCGCGCAGGAATTGGATGAGCCCGCTCTTGTGAATTCTGTGGCCCACCAAACAGAGAGAGACGCCTGCAGCGAAATATTTCGCCCCGCGCCGAACTCCCGTGACCCTCAGATTCTCCCGCTGAACCTTATCTTCTTTTCTTCCCCCAAATTCTCTCTCTCCTCACAACCACGGGCGCCGCCGCCAAAGCCACCCGCGCCGTGCGCCGCCTAGGCTCCGGCGACGGCCGCCGCCCCAGAGACCTGTGCGGCACTCAGCCCTAGCGAACTGCGCCGCACGCCATCGTCGCCCGGTGGCTAGCAACCCCGCCGCTGGACGTCCTCACCTCCGGCGACGCGGCTGGTGCTCCTCTCCGCCGGGGACGCGGCCTCTGCTCCGCCCCGACCGCGACGCGGCTGCTGCTCCTCCCCGCCGGTGACGCAGCTCCTGCTCCTCCCCGCCGGTGACGCAGCTCGCACGCCATCATCGCCGCCCGGTGGCTAGCAACCCCGCCGCTGGACGTCCTCACCTCCGGCGACGCGGCTGGTGCTCCTCTCCGTCGGGGACGCGGCTGCTGCTCCGCCCCGACTGCGACGCGGCTGCTGCTCCTCCCCGCCCGCGACGCGGCTGCTGCTCCTCCCCGCCGGTGACGCAGCTCCTGCTCCTCCCCGACGCAGGCTCGGCTTATGCTCCTCCCCGATGCTGGTCTCCTCCCTCAGGCGAGCCCCAAGGTCTGTATGTCATCCTCCCCTGCTCCTCTCTTCTCTCTTTGCCCTTTATGTCCTCTGTTTCCTTTCCTCTGTCTCCTCTCTGAAATCTGCAAGTTGTGACTGAATGTGCATGTGTTGCCATATACTGATATACATATACATGTGTTGCCTTTCCTCATTGTGTCTATGACGAATCTGTGAAATTGATGACTGCTTTGGTTGCCATATACATATACATATACATATACATATACATATACATATACATATACATATACATATACATATACATATACATATACATATACATATACATATACATATACATGTGTTGCCATCTTCTGATTGATGAATCTGTGAACTGTGATAAACATATACATGTAATGGTTGACTGAATGTGCAACTTTACATATTCAGTGACAACATTTTCTTTTGCTGCTGTATCTTTTGCATTGTGATTCACCTAATTATGGTGTACTAGCTGAATAGAAATTTGTTACAATGACTTAAGTGTTCTATTATTACTAGCTGTATATGAATTTTTATTTTGTTTGACTAAAGCAATTTGTTTTATTTCTAAATTGTTAACAGGTTCCTCACTGTGATTTCCTGATGCTGTTTTATTTGGTGCTCTCTGTGGTTTGTGAGCTGACCTCGAAGTCTTGGGCAACTACTGTGACTCGGATAGCAGCTGGTTAGTTCATATCTTCTTATACAAGTTGGCAGATAAGATATGGCAGATCGTGGTTGGATGTATATTCAACTTCTATATGCAGTCTCTTGCTTCAGTTAGTTAGAAATCGAGGATGAAATGTTAGAAACAACATGGGTGTTGTTCTGTTCAAACCACAAGTTTGGTGTTTCTCCCATTCCATTGACTCTGTTTTTTTTTTTTTAAAAAAAAAGGCCTTAGCCCTGCTGTTCAATTGTATCCACAGAAGGCTTCATAGTTCCTGTTCAATTCATCCTGATTGCAGTAGCTTCTCTACCTGTTTAAATTTATTTATGCTTGCCTTGTGGAATGATCCTATAATTTTTTTGGTTGCAGGGAGGGACTATAGATGGATCATCTCGTGCTTCAACCAACATGGACAGGGAGAAGTGGCTGCATACTGTCATGAGATAGCAGCCAGCTACCAGTTGTGTTGGGAGATAGCATCTAGTTGGAAGTTAGCACATTTAACTTGTGCTGCTCCCTGTTAGGTACATAACTAGAAGGTTGACTAGGAGGCACTAATTATTATATAGCTTTGTATTCATGAACAACTTGAATGATATTCTAAGATTATTGAATATAATGATGAATGGCTACATCTGTTGTAATATTGTTTTTTAGTGACTAATTGGTTGCTCTGAACATTTGCTTTATAATGCCTAAGAATCAATGATTTTGGGCAGCCAAATGACTGAAAATTTATTCTCCGACGGAATGAGTTCAGCCCGACGTTTCGACAACCGACGGAAAGCCATTTTTAATGCTCGGACAGTTGGTCAACCGACAGAAAGTTTAAACGATCCACGACGGTACGGACCGACAGGGAAAGTTTGAGATTTCGCTGACGGTTTGTCGACCGATGGGGAAAGGTTTCCCTGACGGCATATTTAAAACCAACGGTGGAAATCTTTCCTGACGGCCCACCCCGTCAGGGACTATTCCGTGACGGACTACCGTCAGGGAAACTTGTCTTTCCCTGTCGTTTTTTCCCCTGACGGGTCATCCCTGACGGTAACCGTCACGGAAACTCTACCCGATTGTTTTTCGACTTTTCCTGACGGAACCGGCCGTCGGGGGAAAAACTGGACTGGGGTAGTGCATGGTTACCTCAACAAAAGAAGTCGTCCACATATTCAGTCAATACTCTAAGCTTCGAAAGAGGTAATCCATGTAATTCATGTTTTCTTCAGCAATCCCATTGCGATTACTTTGTTCAAAGCCTTTTGAAAACAATTTTCTATGCATTGACTCACGAGAGCCTGTTAATGCAGATAGTGGTTCATGGCCAAGTGACTGGTCTATCGAAATTCACTAGCCCATTTTCAAACTGATTATGGGACATGTTAAAGTACAAACGTTCAAATGCTCCCTTCATAAAATAATAAGTATTTGCTTCAGTGCCTATAATGTTCTGTAACAAATCTTGATGGTAAGAAGTCATATCCAAAAAATTGGATAGCTTAATTTGTATTCGTGCATCCAAAATGAATTGATGCTTAGGTAGGCTAGGGAAAAAATATTCCATGTGCAGGAAGGAAACAAGATTAGTGCTAAGAAATTCATATTTTTGGTTCCATGTGCAGCTAAGAAAAATATAAAAAAACCTTTCTCATATTTTTGGTTCCATGTGCTATAGCTAAGAAATTCATATTTTTGGTTCCATGTGCAGCTAAGAAAAACATAAACAAAACCTTCCTCATATTTTTAGTTCCATGTGCTATAGCTAAGAAATTCATATTTTTGGTTCCAGGTCCCCACAATTTTGCTTCATTCCAGATGCGGTTGTTTCATCATAAATGGCTGAAATGCAAGGTTTGAGCTTGGCTGAAATTGAACTACATTGATCTTATTGATGGCATTAATTTTTCATTGTCTTGTTGCAGGTTTGAATTTCTCAGGCACTTAAAAAAGGTGAGGGATTCACCTAATTTCAAAGATCAGTTCGATCGGTTTTGTAAAGTTTAGGGTGAACGAGATGCCTCTCCCTGAGGCTCTCGGTACTTGTTAAATAGGCCAGGAAGAGCCCCTGGTGTGGCTTGTACAACAATCCAAGATTACATCAAGATATGGCTAACAAACTATCTAACTTAATGTACAAGAAGATGCTACAAGATCTCGGTGTCTAACAATATGCACACGAGTCTTATCTAGTAGCCTAACGACCCATAGGGTCCAACTAACTTCTTTAACACCCCCACTCAATCTCGCCGGCCACAAGGTTGAGATTGCTTCTAAACTTGTTGATCTTGGTTGCCACAATCGGTTTAGTGAAACCATCTCGCAAGCTGATCATCGTATGAATCCATCGATATCCAATAACTTTTGTGCTACCCTTTCTCTAACAAAGTGAAAATCAACTTCTATATGTTTAGTCCGTGCATGAAACACAGGATTAGCAGAAAGGTATGTAGCACCTAGGTTATCACACCAAAGGCGTGCAGCTCTAGGATGTTGAACGCGTAGTTCATCAAGTAACTTCTGAATCCACATAACTTCAGCCGTGGCATTTGCTAAAGACTTGTATTCAGCTTCAGTGCTCGACCTTGACACTGTTGCTTGTTTCTTTGCGAACCATGAGATTAAATTGGAACCCAAGAATACTGCGAAGCCACCAGTAGACCGCCTGTCATCTGGACACCCTGCCCAGTCTGCATCGGCAAATGCACTGACCATAGTTGACTTAGACCAACCAATCTGAAGTCCAACTTTCAGAGTTCCCTGAACATATCTCAATATACGTTTGACAGCACTAAAATGCGGTGTTGTTGGTGCATGAAGGAATTGGCAAACCTTGTTTACCGAGAAGGATATGTCAGGTCTAGTCAAGGTGAGGTATTGGAGTGCCCCCACTAAACTCCCGTATCGCGACACATCTTCGTACCCAATGGTACTCCTTCAAACGCGCGAGTTTCTCTACCGAGGAAAGAGGAGTCATCATTGACTTGCACTTGTTCATCCAGTAGCGTTGAATTACATCGGTTGCATACCTTTCTTGCGATAGCTTCAGCCCATTAGGAGTTTTCTTGACTTCAATTCCCAGGAAATAATGGAGAGAACCCAAATCTTTCAAAGCGCAAAATCCTTCTCGGAGATCCTTGAGCAAAGCACCAATTGCATCTTCCGATGAACTTGCAACTATAATGTCATCCACATAAACAAGGACAAAGATAACATATCCGCCCTTCCGATAATAGAACAATGAAGTGTCAGATTTAGAAGGTGTAAACCCAAGCGAGATCAACTTTCCACAAAGCCGGGCATACCAAGCACGTGGTGCCTGTTTTAGGCCATATAGTGCCTTATCTAGTCGGCAGACAAGATTCTGACCTTCCTTGTGTATGTAGTCGGGTGGTTGTTTCATGTAGACCTCTTCTTCTAGAATTCCATGCAAGAATGCATTCTGTACATCAAGTTGTCGAAGAAACCACCCTTGAGATACAGCAATGGACAATACTAACCGTATTGTTGCAGCTTTGACCACGGGACTAAATGTGTCCTCATAATCCAACCCATATCGTTGCTTATAACCTTTAGCAACTAAACGAGCCTTGTACCTGTCAATGGATCCATCTGCCTTTCTTTTCACTTTATAAACCCATTTGCAATCAATGATGTTCTTGCCTTTGGGTGGTGTAACAAGGTGCCAAGTTTTATTTTGCATCAATGCTTTGTACTCCACATCCATTGCAGCTACCCACTTGGGATCTCGAAGTGCTTCAGTGACAGTATTTGGTTCCTCATTTGCAACCACTGACATCCCCCACCGTACAGTACCATCCGTGTACAATTTTGGCTTACGAATGCCCTGTTGTAGACGAGTCATCGGGCGAGCAGCCGGTTCAGGCACAGCATGTGGCGCAGGATCAGGTGCCGCAGGAGATCCGGGCGGCAAAATCTCGGCATTGGCGTGTTGCGGCAGAGAATCTGCCGGCACCGCGTTGCTCCCTCCCGTGCTCGGATCCGGCTGTGCAGCCACACGACGCGGCGACGACGGAGCAGGAGGTGTGGCAGCCGTAGAGGATCCGGGAGCCGGCAGCACCCGCACGGACGGCGCGCTAGGCGCCGAGGACTCCAGCGATCCCGAGGCGGATCCTGCCCCGACAACCGGTGGAGAAGGCAGTGAATCGGCCTCGGATCACGAGCTCCGACCCGGAGTTGTCTCCGTGGGGGAGCACATGCGATGAGAAGTGGATGAAACACCATTTGGAGTGCGATCTGCACCGTGTTCCAGGAAATTTTCACCTGCATGTTCATGACCAAAAATATGTGTACTAGGTACACCATTAGTAGGGGCAGAAAAGGAACCCGTCGTGTCTTGCACATGTGCATTCCCAAAACTAGAGGACGGGTTAAGAAGAACATCAGGAAGAACAGCAAGTTCAGATCGGAGTTGAGCACCAGCATTGGCATGTAATTGTGAGAAAGGAAAGACCGACTCATCAAAAACAACGTCACGGGAAATATAGATACGACCTTCAGACGGATCTAGACACTTAAAACCTTTATGGAAGTTGCTATATCCAAGGAATACGCAATGACGGGAGCGAAACTGGAGTTTTCGAGCATTGTATGGGCGAAGGTTTGGCCAACAGGCACAACCAAACGTACGAAGGAAAGAATATTCAGTATCTTGACCCGTGAGACGTGCAAGTGGAGTTGCCCCGTTGATAACCTTGGAAGGCAATCTGTTGATGAGGAAGACGACAGTGAGAAAGGCTTCGTCCCAGTACTTCAGAGGCATGGAAGCATGGGCGAGAAGAGAGAGACCGACTTCAACGATATGTCTATGTTTTTGTTCAGCACTGCCGTTTTGTTGGTGGGTGTGGGGACAGGAAATGTGATGGGCAATTCCAACTTGTTTAAAAAAGGAATGAAGGGATTGGTATTCACCACCCCAGTCGGTTTGCATGGTTTTTATTTTTCGATCGAATTGGCGCTCAACAAGTTGTTGAAATTCACGAAAACAAGAGAAAACTTCAGATTTTCGTTTCAACAAATAAATCCAAGTGAATTTGATAAAGTCGTCGATAAAACTAACATAATAAATGTTGCGGCCAACAGATTTGGGAGTCGGTCCCCATACATCAGAGAATAAGGTAATTGGTGACTCTTTCCTAACTGGCATGCATCACAAACAGCATGCTTATTCAAATTGCTACAAATGAAAGATGATGATGATGCAAAATCTGCTGGACGACTTGTGGAGAGGCGTGGCCTAGCCTAGAGTGCCACACGGCTTCAGTTGGCTTAACAGCGCTGAAGGCTTCTTTATTGAACGACGATGACTTATTGGACACTGATGATGGAAACGGGTAGAGACCCCCTTTAGATCTGCCCTGGAGGAGAGTCCTCTTGGTGCCCTGTTCCTTGATGGAAAAATGGGTAGGATGAAACCCAATGTAAGCGTTATTGTCACGTGCTAATCGATGAACAGACACGAGACTTTTATGGGTTTCAGGAACATGAAGAATATTATTGAGATGAATGGAACTAGATTGGGAACACAAAGTGCTATGACCGACGTGCTCAATTTCCATACCTGCCCCATTGGCGGCGTGGACGTTGTCGTTGCCGACGTACTTGTCGCGGACCGTCGCCTTGTCGAGCTCGCCGGTGATATGATCCGTCGCCCGGTATCCATGTACCGGTTCGAATCAACCCCATAGTTCGTGGTGGCGGTGGATGCCGACTTCGGGGTGGCCGCCATTGTAGTTGGCGTCGAAGCGCTTGTAGCAAAGGAAGGCCGGTGGCCCTCCTTGCCACGTACCCGGCAAAAGACGCCCGTCGGAAGTTGCCGCGGGTGCCCTTGTTGTTGCCGCCGCCACGGGTGAAACCCCCGAGGGTGCCACGGCCACCGCCATTGCGGCCGTTGCCGCATCCGCCGCCGCCCCCGCGAGGAGCGGAGCCACCAGAGCGGCCACCTTTGGCCGCCACGTTCACCGAGGACTGAGAGCCCCCATTGCAGAAGTCGAGGCGCTGCTCCTGGCTGACGAGCTGGGTGAACAGCTCGCTGACGGCGATGGGCTCCGTGCGATTTGCAACCGCCGTGGAGACTGAATCATACTCCTGATCCAGCCCGTTGAGCAGATAGGAGATGATTTCTTCATCATCAAGCTTCTTACCAGCCGCGGCCATCTCATCTGCAAGAGATTTAACCTTGGCATAGTACTCACCAATCGTGGAGGAGCCTTTGGTGACGTTGGCCAAAGCCATGCGGGTGGTGATGATCTTGGCGCGGGACTAGGAGGCAAACATGCCCTCGATGGCCGCCCACGCGCCCCGTGCCGTGACCTCGGTGTTCACATGACCGAGGACCTCCTTGGAGAGGTTGGTGAGGACGTAGCTGAGGACGGTCTGGTCCTTGGCCACCCAGGTGGCGTACTCAGGGTTCGCCTTGGGGGGCTCATCGGGTTTCGCCGGATCGGCAGGGAGGTGTTTGGCTAGTGGGGCGGTGGTGGATTCCAGCCAGTCAGCAAGCTGAGCACCACGAAGCGCGGACAGCATTTGCGCCTTCCATGACTGATGGTTGGCGCAGTGGAGCTTCTCCGTCACCGGCGGCAGAAAGGCGGCGAGGGAGAGCGAGGCAGATAGCCCGGAGGAAGAGGAAGCGAAGGCCATGGAAGTTTTCCGTGAGGAAGGAGGCTGCTGATACCATGTAAAGTTTAGGGTGAACGAGATGCCTCTCCCTGAGGCTCTCGGTACTTGTTAAATAGGCCAGGAAGAGCCCCTGGCGTGGCTTGTACAACAATCCAAGATTACATCAAGATATGGCTAACAAACTATCTAACTTAATGTACAAGAAGATGCTACAAGATCTCGGTGACTAACAATATGCACACGAGTCTTATCTAGTAGCCTAACGACCCATAGGGTCCAACTAACTTCTTTTTGTGACTCTTCTTTGTGCTTCTGCATCATGTATATGTGCCTCACAGTACATTATTTGAGGTACTAACTTTAGTATCTATTTCTCTCCTGTAGAGTGCATGTCCAAATTAAGTCTATTCGGCTTCTAGCACGATGACCATATTATCTTTTTGACTTGCCTACGCATTTGAAGCTTGCATTGACTCACGAGGCATGTACGTAGGTCAGTTGCCTACCTCCGGCTCCGACACATTTTCTCAAGTCATGTTATGCAAAGGTTTCAGTTTGGCAATTTGCTTTGCTTGCAGCCACCAAACAAGGAATAGCATAAAGCTGAACTAGATGTTGCTTAATTGTCCAGCATCCATCCCACTTACCAAGTCCAAATCTCGGCTACCCAAAAGTATGAATACCTTTTCCATAATTTTGTTAACTGGCTATTATAAGTATCTCTTATGTCAAAAAATCACCACCTCTGCCTACCTCTGATGCTGTCAAAAATAAAACTTCATAGGCTGCATGCTTCGCATCTGGCATGCGAATAACAACTTCTATTTCTGTTGTGTTTAGTTCATCCCTGCATACCATGTTTTGGATTTGAGTGCCCTGTTCATGCAGCAGTTCCCTTGTTTTGCTTCCCAAGATGTCTAATAATAGAGCATGGCCAGAATCAAAAATATTTTATACATATCTGAATGCATCAATTTATTTGGCATCTCAATATATGCTACATATATCTAAGTTGACTCTTGTATGGATGTGTGAAAAGAATTGAGATAGATATCTGTCCATTCTTTGTTGACCAGACAAAACTTTGCATCAAAATGCTCTTGCCTAGCATAACATATGCCTACATATGCCTTGCTGAACCTACATCAGAATCAAGTGGACACAGTTTTATCAGAACAGACTATTGATTCCCTCATTTGGTTCTATTATGATTTTTTTTAGCTTGGTTCCATATGATCTTGCACACAAATAAAACTAATTAGCCTCCATCAGCCATTGGATTGGATTTTCTGAAATAGATTTGTAACAATACGGAGCCCTTTATTTGCAGATCAGAAAGGAGGCACTTTGGGCAGGTTTTCCTATCAAACGAATCATGAAGCTATGCAACCAGCTTGTTCCCTTACGACTTGGTCAGTAGCTGATACAAAACCTCTTTTTTGTACCATAAAGCTTTGCATATATACACATATCCTCTGAAGCTTTTTGGTACCCTGTTCTTATTCTTACTAAACCTAATTAGCATAGCTCTTTTTACAGGAAGAAATAGAATCCCCCTCAAGAACGATGAATACCTATCACTACCCAAATGTCACAATTGTTGACCAAGATAACATCATGCTTGGAACCATTCAGTTAGAAGACGTTGTCAAGACAGTTTCCAGACCACCAGTCATGATATCTTCCCAGAGACTTCAAAAGGCAATCAACGATGAATTCCATGTTACCAGACTGCCACCTCCACACTATATAATGGTTCACTTAGTTATGTAATATTAAAATCATGCTGTATTATGCTGGTTATATTTGTGCCTTTTAGTACTCTGTATACACCAATTCATATTGCATTAGCTGACTGCTTCAGGACAGATAACCAAGTTCTTAGGGACCGCTACCTAATTAATATCCTCTGTATCCACAAGACTATGCAGAACATCCATATCTCCATCCGTGCTGCCATTACAACTATCTGTTCAATATAAGATCAGTTTCAACACAAGCACTCATCCTGTATCAATCGGATTAACTAAAATCAACCATTACCGCTAACAAACCAAATTCAAATCCTCATGCAAACCAATAGGTGCGCCAAAGCGAGCACCAAGGTACTAGTAGCCTATAAATAGAGGCAATGCCCTCAAGCTATGTAACTTGTTTTGTATTCTCTACCATATCAATAGAACTTCATGTTCTTATCTTAGATCTTGGATTAGATCTTGTTCTTAAGCTTTGGATTGAGCTCTTACTATCCGTGGATTCGGATTGTTGTCCGTGGATTCGGGCTGCCCTTAGGGCGTTATCTACTAGCACATTGAAGTGGTTCCTTCAACACTTGTGCTATTTCTATATATCAGCACCTTGGAGAGGTTCGTCCAATATAGTGTGTGCCCACAGCAAGATGGGACCATAGACGAGCAAATCAGAGAGGAAATCAAAGGAGATGATCTCAATAGCGAGGAAGATCACCTTTGATCGGTTTGTGCTTCTGAAATATTTTTCATTACTCTCTGTCTTTCACCTCTTCCCTTTATAGCTGCCACTCAGTACTGCCATGTAACATGGCAGCCCAAAAACAAGGCCCAAAGCCCAAAATTCTTATACACGTGTGATTAAACTATTTGATTATTTTATTCTCTTGATCCTGAATATGAGTATATGATATGACAGTCTGCAATTGAGATTTTGAATAATTTGCAATGACACATAAGCTTATGGAAAGAAAGATTGATTAAAGCAAAAGCTCCAGACGATACTAAATATGTTGGTAATTCTTGTAAACAAGGTACCAATTATAGAAATTTAGCAAGAAGAGGGTCCAATTTGATCACATGAAAGGAACGTGTTTTCCAGGATAGGGTTATTAAATACAACAATGCTCATGTTGCTGCAAACATGATTACCCAAAAGAGTTAAATGCATCATCAGTCCTTGAACTTGTCAAAGGGTGCCACTAGGTCCACGAACTTTGAAAGCACATTTTTGGGCCCCTAAACTTGTTAAAAGGTGCACCACACATCCCAAAACTTGTAAAATGGTGCACCACAAGTCCACTTCAGGACCATGCCAACCACTACGTACACCACTTAACAAGTTTTGGGATCTAGAAATACCTTTTCAAAGTTCATGGAGCTAAGTGGCGACCTTGACAAGTTTAGGGACCCACTCATACATTTAATAATAACTCTATCCGAAATGTGCATCACAAGGTTATCCCACACTATTAGGTCTAGTAGTTTTCAGCCAGATGAGTGTTGTTAGGTCAAGATATGCAGCTCTATGCTGCCGGATGGTTGCTGGTATTGATACTAGGACACAACGAATTTGCAATGCATAAAAAGGTTGTTCAAATCCATGTGAACGGCTTCATGCATACCCAGGGCTGAAAAAATCACTCATATGGAGAAAATCAAATAAAATATGTGAGTATTTATGTTCTATAATAAAATTAAGCATGTGACCAAAGGCACAATTACTAGAGTACTTCAGTTCTCTATCCTCGCACTACCCAATCCCCTCTATACCAGGTTTTATCAATTATAAGGAGCTTGTGTAGTTCTGAAATGAAAAGCATCAAAAGAAGTGGGTTTAATCTTTATTATGCAGGTGAAAGAATTGGACTTAAAATACATAAAAAAAACAACATTAACATGCAACAGTTACAGATAAGTATAGAAGCGTACCTGCTGCACAATAATTTACAATATAGTTAAGCATGCCATCCCTCTCATCCCGTGCTGCTATGTACCCATATAGTTTATTGGTGGCAAAGTGGGTAATTAACTTACAACTCCATGTCGGAGTATAAAGCTCTAAAAACTGGAGTACCCCTTGAGGTGCTCCAGAAAAAACACGGAGTTGGCCTCCAACTTCATATTTTTTGTGGAGCAGAGTTCACATGTTTGGCTATGCTGTTGGAGAGTTGTTTAGCGCTGCAAAAACACTGTGAACATCCAATTTTGTGTTTGGGTCACCTTATGGGTTGTCTGTCGGAGCTAACCTTAATGGTTGCAAATTTTGCGAAAACGTCGGGCTTGCTTGGTTGGGATCCAAAATTTGCCCAACCAAAACTAGGGCAAGCCAAAATTAGGGCATATCAAATCATGGTTGCTAAAATCTTGGCAAGAATTTTGGTTTAACACTTGGTAGGTTACCAAAATGAAGGCTTGCCAAATTTCTCTTTTTTATGGAGTTTAAGAACATTCTAGAGAAAAGCCAAAACTTTGGCATAAAAATTGGTGAAACCAATTTCTTGGCAATGAACCAATTGATAGCCATAAAATTGGCATGTCATAGTTTTGGTTTGGCAAGAATTGGTTGCCAACCAAGCAAGCCCGTCCTTCATAAGCGGCGAAGGAGTGAATAACGTGGCAACGGGTACATACAGTAGACATATCTCCCTCAAATAAAATTTTACCCGTACTTAAGCTAGTCTCAATGCAAAGTTTCATCTCACAGTTTCCAAAAACATAAAACTTATTGTGAAACTCATACCTCTTTCAATACAAATTTCATTGCACAGATTCATAAAACTATTTTTAGCCTTTATGGGCCTATGCATCTCTTTTTTCTCCTATCCCCGTCGTAGGCATGGTCAGTTCACCCCAAAAATAGCCATGAAATGCCTCAGTGCTCGTTTCACCCACTTACCAAGACGTTGGAAACACCGCTACCGTGTTTCACCATGGTGAAACGATTTTACTCTCTCTCCTCTCCATTTCATGCAAAAAAATCCTTCTATGTTGATGTGTCGCTATATTAAATATGCATGAAACGCATATGAAACACCCACTGAGACTAGCCTTAGACTAGTCTCGATGAAGATTTTATGGGCATGTCATGCATATTAAATAGGACGCCACATCGATGCAAAAGGTATTAAATATGCATGAAACGCATATGAAACACCCACGAGACTAGCCTTAGACTAGTCTCGATGAAGATTTTATGGGCATGTCATGCATATTAAATAGGACGCCACATCAGGCAAAAGGGAATCTTTGCATAAAATGAGAAGGAGAGAGAAGGAAAACGTTTCATCCCGGTGAAACGCGTGAGCTCTGTTTCCAACCACTCGAAAACTGTGCGAAACTTGTGAAACTCTCATTAAGACGCATGAATTGTTTCATGGGCTAAAAATAGAGAAGTGAAACAGTGGAGAAGAGAGAGAGTGGGACCCATGTAGTTAAAAATAGCAAGTGAAACCGTATAATAAGAGATACCCATTTCATTTATAATTTTATGTTTTTGAAACTGTGAGATAAAACATCGCATTGAGACTAGCCTTACGAACAGGTAAAAAAATGCTCTCATACCATAGATAATCTGTAACTGAATCTATATCCGCTACAAACTAAAACAACATGAATATATTATATTTTTTGAATCATATATCCTCAATTCTTTCTTAATAGAATTCAACAATTATAATATAGAAATAAAATAGTATAATCATCATAGATATATCATACACTCCCTTCGTTCCAAAATAAATGTTGTTTCGCTTTTCGAGAAATAACTGCCGGTAATTATATATTTTTTTGACCGAAGTCAGCAAGGGAAACTTCAGCCTATATTTTTTTAATTTTTTAATAATATGGTTTATGTGGGGAATACCTCACCAGTTGGTTAGTACTCAATTTGAGTCGTCATCGCTCTTGGCCAGTGAGCAGTTGACTTGAACTCGTCATCGTAGTAATGATGGAACACAATGGTGGTTATATGGATGGTTTTGAAATGCCAAGTTATTTAATGGTACTTCTTAATGCTTAATAAAGGAATTTTAAATGGGTAGCATAGGTGCTCACTTAGTTAAGCAGGTTTCAATATATAAAGCCATGGCTAAAAGATGGATGATCTATAAATAAATAACTATGCTTTTTTCACAAAAAGAGTCAAGCTAGCCCACTTTATAAAGCCTTGCGTAATCTTTGGAGTCTATTTATTTTAAATTTAAGATGGGTAAGTCCAGTTGAGTACCTTCTCGTATTTAGATTTTTATTCCTAATTATTGTTGCAGATAGATAGATGTATCATGGGTACTATGCTCTCTGCCTCTACCTCGTGACTGGAGATGAGTAGACCAAAGGGAATGGTCGTTCTATATACCTAATATCTCACCTACTGCTTTTGTTCGGCTTGATTTTCGTACTGGCACTGTATTAACTAAAGTGTGAGTGGGCGTGGTCTTTCAAACTACTTTGCTTTGGCTATGCACTTTTTTTATGGAACAGGAGGGGTGGAATTTATTAAAGCTTATAAAAAGTTCCTTACAACTTGCTTCAGGAAACAAAAAACAAAAAGAAGAAAATGAAAATAAGATTACGTAAAGGCTTCTAGCCATGAATCTATTTGGAGGTGGAAGCGTGACTTTGCTCTGAAAATAATCAGTGCAAACTCTTTCTTGAAGACCTGAAGACATCTTTGAACTGAATGAGGGATATGTCTAAAGATGAGATCAATGCACATCATCCAGATTGACCAACACATGGTTACTAAAATTTCCATGAAGAAGGGGAGGTTGATTTGTGCCCTCAAATGCTGCATAATGACTATAACATCATTCGAGTCAGGTATATGCAAATTGATGCTTCCCCAGCAGTTCAGAGCAAATGGGCAGAGAAAAAGGAGTGATGCATTGTCTCTTCAGTGTTGAGATTGCAGAGGACACAAGTGAGATCGGGCATATGCATGTTCCTTCTATTCAGCAATGCTCTAGTACTTAAACGATCTTGTAAAATCAGCCAACCAAAGATCTTTCTCTTGTTCTGACAAGATGACTTCAA
The DNA here is from genome assembly GCA_018135685.1 of Themeda triandra. Lineage (NCBI taxonomy): Eukaryota > Viridiplantae > Streptophyta > Magnoliopsida > Poales > Poaceae > Themeda > Themeda triandra. The sequence continues at coordinate 146,273 of JAENPR010000244.1, forward strand.
GAGCTAAATAAATTGTGCAGGAACTTGTTTGTGGCCAACCAGAATTCTATAAGATTTCCTTGATGAAAAGAGGGAGGAGCCCCAAGTGTAAGTCCACTGATCATGGGATGCCCGCAAACTGATGGAATTGATGGTATTGATCAGAGCTTGATATTGTTCATAGGCCTCTAGAGATAGTGTCAAGTGAAACAAGCTATATGGAGTGTTACAATTGACAATAGCTGCCACTGACAAGAATTGATCCTTGGCAAAAGAGAATAATTCAGGGGCAGCAAAAACAAAGGGATTGCCCATCCATTGATCATGCCATAAAAAGCATTACTGACCATCAAGTAAATACATTGTAGCTATTTATTTGAATTGATTGATAAGCTTTGAGATATCCTTCCACCAAAAGGAGTATCTTGAATGTCCAGCTGTAAAAGGTAGATTTCCTCTTGCATAATATTTGCTCCAGATCAATTGAACCCATGGGGTGTCAGACTTGTTGAAAAATTTATGTAGATGCTCGAGGAGTAGACTTTTATTCTGCTTTGTTAAGTCTAGTACATCCGACCCCCTTCATTTTTGGGTAAAGTCACCACAGGTCAAGCTACTTTTGGCGGCTTCTTATTGTTCAAATCAGAGCCTCTCCATAGGCAATGCCTTCTATACTTGTCAACTTGCTCAATGACAATTTTATGCAGCCTATAAGTACACATTGTGTAGGTGGGTAGGGCAGAAATGACAGAGTTTGTAAGCTCTAATCTTCCAACTTCAAAGAGAAAAGAGGAGAAAGCCACCATTCTTCTTTCACATTTTTGATACCATAGGCCAAAAGTCAGCAACAGTAGGCTTAGTGAGGCTTAGGGGAAGACCAAGATATGTGAAAGGGAGAGTACCTTTAGCACATCCAAAATCAGCAAGTAAAGCATCAAATCTCTCTTCAGGCATATTTATAGGGATCATCAGAGATTTTTCAAAGTTGACTCTGAGTCCTGTAGAGTCAGCATAATTGGTAAGGATATGTTTGAGGTGCTGTAGTTTAAGACTTGATATTGCAATAACTCTATGTGAATTGTTATGTAATCAAACTATGTGCGAACTTGATGTAACTCGTGAATGGTGTATGTGAAACAATGTGTGATCCAAGTTGTATTGTTGAAAAGATTGTATCCTTCGTGTTTTCACAGACTACCCGGTTTATCAAAGCAAATTCATCTGCTATGGCAACGGTTTTAGCACGGTTGGGTTTTAATAAATTGGACGGTTCTGTTATACTCATTGTGTTAGCTAAATGAACAATTATGTTTATGTATCAATTTTAGAAGAAAATAAAATAAACAATAGGATAAGTCCTCAACAAGAGGTAGTAATAATAGTTTAGTTTAGTTTTATTCTTATAGTTCTAAGACAATAACCTATCATGGTGACAATAATAATTTAGTTTAGTTATATTCTTATAGTTCTAAGACAATAACCTTTCATGGTGATAAGAATATGATATTTTAGTCTTACTTGGCTCAATTTCAACTTGGAACAAATAATATTTTCTTATTTCAAATAACAATTACAACATAGACGGAGTTGTCTATCACTTAATTGATTGGCAAAGATTGCACCGAAGTAAGATCGACCCACCACAATCGTCCGACGAAAGCCCACCACTTGTCCCACACCCTTACACTCAAGAAGAAGCACCACATGATGATGGTTCTTTTATCCCTCTACCCTCTACGCCGAGCTCAATGCATGACGCCGATGTCCGGGAGATAGAACATCTTGCCGCCGAGCGAGTTGTAGACAAGGCGCGTGATGTTGGGATCTATGCCGTCACTTTGTTGCTTTGTTTCATATTTTTGTTTACGCAAATTAAAAATCATCTCATGCGAACTCTTTATATAACGAGATCAAAGATTTAGAGCAAGATTTTAAGGAAGATCTAAATGAACTTAAGCAAGATAAAGATTGCTTTGTTAACTTTCTACAAAATTGGCTTAAAGAATTGAAGCAAAATCAAGATTGTTTACAGAATATTGTAAAAGAACTGCAAAAAGATGAGGCTTGTCTACACACCATGGTATGAAATAACTAAGAAACATCGAGATGATCTAATGAACAAGCTCAAAAATGTAAAGAAATAGTTCAAGGTTAAAAGTAACAATATGACAGTAAAATTTCTATTATTCTCGTGTTCTATGCTAATAGTATTATTTAAAATTTTAGGAACAACATCAATTTTGTGTCATATCATTCCATGTGAAGATGGCTATATATAGAGAGTCTAATGGGCCATATGGACCTATAGTATAGGGGCCTTCATACACTTAACGCCCCCTCCAAACTTAAGGTGGAAGTGGAGGATTGGATGCATCGAGTTTGATCAAGCGAAGCCAATGCCACTCTAGACTTTGGGCTTTAGTGAAAAAGTCGGCCTATTACAACTTCAAAGGCACATACTGGAGTCAATAGTTTTCTTATTACAGTGTGAAAGATTTAGGCATCCACACCAATGTGCTTTGTAAGTTCATGCTTCATAGAATCATTAGCAATTTTTATGGCTCTTGTATTATCTCACTGAGAAGAGCTGTGGCAACATCGCAAGAAATGCCAAAGTAAGCCAATAACCGCCGAAGCTATACAATCTCTGTAGTAGCATTAGCAGCAGCAAGGGCTCAATGTCAGCCTCTGTTATAAAACGAGATACCCATGCTTGCTTCTTGGGCATCCAAGCAATAGAAGAGACAAGAAGAATACAGTGATAGTATGGACCTTTGGTTTTTGCCTAGCACTGATCGTTCACGCTTTGAGCATCTCCAGTAGTTTGGTAAATCAACTTCGCGCGAGTCACACGACAGGCGAATCTACGTGGAACCATCGGGGTCAGCTGACCCCGACGACTTGCCGGTAGCATGCGTATACGAGTAAAATTTCACCAGCCTTGACCCCATCAAAAGATTACGTTGACCCCGGCGGCCCAGCATAACAGCAGCCCAATTAGTGAGAGGAAAGCCTACACAGCCCAATGTCGCGAAGAAGAAGGCCAACGCAATTGCCAATTGGTGCCGGCGGCTTGCCTGATGATTCGTCTCCCTCCCTTCGAGTGTTCAAGATTCCAAACTTACGCGTCGGCGAGATCTCTGTGAATCCATGTCCCGTGATCTTGGCCCTTAGCGCGGTGCTGATCGCCGGCGCCCACCATTGGCACCGATACGGGCATACTCTCCGAGAGTCTCGTTCATTTGGTCCTACTGAAGTACGTTACGGCTGTTTATTCCCCAAATCCCTAATCTAGTACGGCAAGCAATTTCTCTTGCAGCAAACATGATTGGTCGGTTTTTAGTTACATTACTAGACTACTACTCCAGCTAATTGTACATACACTCAATATCTACTTGCGTGTTTAATTTTATAGATTGAATAATTTTGTATGCAATCAAAATACAATAGAACGCTTTTTGAAAAGGAAATTAACCCTACTAAGTGATAATGAAAATGTTGATGGAAGGAGATAAAAGGGAGAACAACGATGAGGAACTTCAAGAAGAGATGCAAATACAACAAACAACAACAATACAACTCACCGTTCTTCGCGGATCTCACAATATGAGGTAAATTTTGATAAGCTTCCTTATGATGACATCATAGTTCGTTTTAAAATGATGATATCATAGTTCATTTTCAGAATATGAGTGGTTGTGCACGTAGAGTGAAATTATAAGGGGGTGCGCACTATTGTTAGTTTTTCTGTTGCATTATCGATACATTTATCTCTATATAAATGCTTATTGTTTGCTATATTTTTTTATTTTTATGCATAGTGTTACCATATTATTTTTCAACTATAGTTGAGACTCTAAGTCTAAGCCGACCCCAGCGACAGTTTATCCTAGATTCGCCACGTTGCGTCGCCAGGAGTCCTTTTCTCTTCGTCGCGTCGCCAAGAGGCTGCAAGCGTCCAGGTACGGTGCCCCGCCCGCGATCTGGTGGCAGTCCAATGTTTCTCCACGATCCGCTTGTCTGGTCCGCGATCTGCTAGTACGGGATCGATCTGGTGGTCTCAATGTCGACCTTGATGTCAATCTATGTCACGGTGCAAAGACGTCCATGCTAGGGACCGGCGCGACAGCTTCCTTCACGTACAAGAAGGACCGACGGCGACTTCTTCTTTCACGTATGCAAGGAGGACCAAGTCAAGTAGCGTTGCGGCGCGAGGAGGCCCGTCAACAGGTATGTGGGTCTAATTTTTCAATTTAACCAAGTTGGAATGGCAAACTATTGGAGATGCATCTTTTTTCACTTGCCATAACATTTAGCAACTTGCTAAATTACAAGATTTGGCAAATTATTTTTACCAAACTACTGGAGATCAAGATGCCGCATATAGAGAGGGTGACATATAGATTGACGTGTGGGTCCACCACCCTCATATATCCACAAAGCTAGACTAATTGAGAGTAAACCTCAGTTTGAACCATCTCACTGTTGGGGATTTGATTTTGCCAGAAAACTTTGTACCCAAACTTTAAAGTTGATTTCGTCGGCAAACTTTCTGCCCAAACTTTAAAGTTAACTTCGTCGACAAACTTTCTGCCTAACCTTTAAAGTTGACTTCGTCAGTAAACTTTATGCCCAAACTTTAAATTTGACTTGGCATTGTTAGCATAAAGGGCTGTCAAGTACAACCATTCCCAATCAAATATTTGGGGCTGCCACTAAGCAGACGATCAGTACCAAAGGCAAGCTATCAGGCGCTGGTCTGAACAGGTAGCAAGAAAGCTGCCACCATGTCATGGCTCCTTGATGGCAAGAAGCAGCAGACTAGTGTGGATAAAGTCCGTGCTCCGCTCAGTGCCGATATACGCAATGATGGCCGAAAACCTGCCAGCTTGGGCACGAACAGAAATTGACGCCATCTGCCGCAAATTCTTTTGGGTTGGCACTGATCAACTCTGTACAAGGAAAATGCATGGTCGCCTGACACATGCTGCAGACCGACAGACAGAGTTGGGTGGACTAGGAATTACGGACCTCAGACTGTCAGGCTACGCCCTACAGACCCGATGGCTTTGGCTGCAGAGGACCGACCAAGAACGAGCTTGGAGCCAGCTGCCTATCAAAACATGCCCACAAGTCCAAGCATTTTTTAAGGTCTCAACTTTCACGATGGTTGGCAATGGTGATCGAACGCTTTTCTGGGAGGATCGGTGGATACATGGTGAATCCGTTGCTGACATCGCCCCGTGCGTCTACATCTCAGTGCCACCTCGTGTTAGACGGCAACAAACAGTAAGTGAGGGCTTTTTTTTTCGCGATCGGGTTTTTACCCGTTTTTCATTAAGAGGAAGGGCCAAAAGAGAGGCCAAAGCATTGATACAAGGGGCTCACAAGTAATCGAAGGATTACCGGCGAAGCCTGAAAGACAAAAACAGAAAAGTACAAACAAGTTGCAAGAATGCACGGGGGGAGAGAACAACCCCGCCTCAACACACATCAACCCACTATGCCTGCAAAAGAAAAAACATCCCCAAAAAGGTCGCCAAGACGGTGTGGATCTTCCCCAGCGACCAGGTAGCCGCCGCGGGGCATGAATGACAACAACGCCCGCCAATGGCCAGGTAGCCATCGCGGGGTAGAGCGCCAACGACCAGGTAGTCGCTGCGCAGAAACACTTCCCTAGCGACCAGGTAGCCGCGGGGTGAGACAACATCCGCCAACGACCAGGTAGTCCTTGCGGGGCAAAACGACGATGACGACACCAATCAAGACGAACCGTTGAAGGGATGACCATGAGCACATACAGGCACAGACGATGGGCTTCTCCAATGAAGCTGAAACCCCAACCACGGCCTGCCAAGACGGACGTAGCTTCGACGGCACCTTCAAGAAGGATGATGACACTGACCGCGCCACTGCCGCCGGCCCGAACGAGCCGGGCAAGGTTTTCACCCCGCTAATGGACGTCCATCAGGCAGCCAACAACTTCAACATCCCCGGATCTGGCACTGCGCGACAGCGGCGGAGAGTGGCAACGCCACCTCCAAGCGACCCCCACCGGATGAAGTCTTCAACAACGCCCCCCGAGGGTAGTGGCGCTCAGATGCGCCACCGTTGCTAGCCCGTGCGCTGGCAGGGTTTTCACCCGACTTCACCTGCATGGAGGTCGGCCGTAGCGCCACGGCCGCAGCCCAGCCCGCCGAGCCAAGGTCGCTACCGGAGTGCCAAGGCGTCGGAAACCGGGGGCGGCCCCAAGGGAGTGGCAACACAGCCAGCCGTCGCGAACAGACAGCGACTCAGACCCCAAACCAGCGGGGGAGCATCACCGGCGGCGCCACCCCAAGCAGCAGGCCTACGCAAGGCTGCTTCGCGTCCAGCAGGGCGCCGAGTGTGGCCTCCGCCACGCAGCTGCGCGCCCCACGCGCCTGTGCGCTGCGGCACCACACCCGGGCGCCCGGGGGCCTCCGCCCCGCGAACTGACGCCGAAGAGGAGGCGCCACGGCGTCGTGCTGGCCGGGCCAAGACGGATCCATGGCGCGTGGACCCAGATCCAGCCGCCCGCGGCCCGCCCCGGCCATGGACGCCGACGAGGAAGGAAGAGCGGTTGGAGCATCACCGGCGACCGGATCCAGCCCACAAGGGGACGGATCTGGTCGGCCAACGCCGGATTTCGTCGGAGAGCCACTAAGAGGAGGAGTGGTTGTGAGGGAGAGAGGTGGTGGGGGGGGCCGGGCGCGGGGGAGGGAGGAGGTGGAACGACGCCGCGACAGGGCCGATTTTTCGGGCTGCCGCTGCTGGCCGCCGCCGCCGCACACCCGATGGCGACGGCGGCGGCCGGAGAGCTCGCCGGGAAGGGGGGCGGTGGCGCTAGGATTCGACCGTCCGCCCGAGCCGTCCCAGGAGAGTGACGCGGGCGGGTTTCTTTCGCGCTGGCTCCAGTAAGTGAGGGCTTGCTAAATAGATGCTGGTCTCGCTGCATCCAAGGTGTGGTATGTCCACCCATGCCATGGTCGACTACCTACACCTGTGGCGCACAGTAAGAAATATCCAGTTGTCCAACGAGCAGGATCGCACAGTATGGCGATGGAGCGCGGATGGGATGTATTCAGCAAAATCAACATACGTCATTTGTTCCCAACATGATCAAGTAATGAAGAAACTAAACCAATGTTCCTTTCATGCAAGGACAAAGATTACATTATCTAAAAAAAACATAAACTAATGGCAATAGGGAGAGTAATGGCTTCAACATCTTGAAATTCATGCCATTTGGTACTTTAATTTTGTGCTCCCCCATTGCCAGCCTCTGGATGATCTGTGAAGAATTAGTAATGTGCACATAGCACCTGAGTTAATCCTTCAAGTACCAACATAAGGGATTTATAATCTTATAATTAATTAGAACTTATGATTACCCTTTGTTGCGAGCCAGTCTTTATATCCATCACAGTCCTTCTGAAGATGGCCAATAGTCTTGCAGAAGTGGCATCTTTGACTCTCGGAACTATGTTCAGCTCTAGTTCGTTCGAGCTCTTGCTTCTCTAAATCAAGCTTATGCTTACGTCTTAAGGCAATAATCTTTTCATTATTTATTTGCCAATCTTTATGAGTTCTTCTAATGAAGCTAAGAATTCTTTGGCATTATGTGTGTCAGGGAGTTCTCCCCTAAGACGATCACTAATGCGCTTCTTCATGATCTTGAGAGATAGCCTATTTGAGCGCTCCCACAAATATGTATCAGATTCAAACTCTTTAACCCTGCAGTAGAAAGCGCTATCATAATCACCATCTACTGTTGGGAGAGTAGGAGCACTCTGGCGTATTGCATGATCACAACTCAAAATTAAGAGAGCAAACCGTACTTCCTCTTTCCATAATGGGAAGTTGGTCCAGTCTAAGAGTGGGATACGGTTGATCGTGTCCATAGTCTCTGAAGGACACACATCTGACTCAAAATAAATTAAGTAACATTAACAAGGGAACATTCACATTATGTCGTGCATAAATGAAATCCTACGTTGGTCTGATTCATAAATGCTAATGACATTTCAGATTCGCATCACCGTTGGGCACAAACGAAAAAGAAACCAAACATAAAACTTGAACATATGCATATAAATTAACGTTGGTCAAAGATATATGCATAAGCCACAACGAAAGTTTCTAATTAGAATTTTCCGTTGGTTCCATTCTAACTAGAATAGTAATCATTACTTAGCAGCGGAAATAATCATTATGTGGGTAAAAATAAACATCATAAGACATAAGAAACAAGAAAATTCCATAAATCTCTAGACAATAATGAGACACACATAAAATAATAAGCTTAAAACTTAGCTCAAAATATATATCCCATGAAAAACATAAGGGGACACATATTAAAATGCCCAGTAATTAATGTAATAAAAAAATAATTCTTTTAGGCAATAAATTAATCATTACATTAGTGCAACATTAACATTAAATTGTGCCCCTCAAGCAGCCATAACAATAAAACTTAAATGATGCATGATTTGCAATGGGCAAGAACACATAATAATAAAATTATATCATAACTTAGCTCATTAAATATTATGGCACATTATATTATAAATAATTTCCATAGTCAAGAAATAGTAAATTAAAGTTATGGCACAATTTATCCCATTAAAAAATATCTCACAAAATAGGTCCTCATAAAAGAATTATGACACAAAATAGCTTATTAATTATTATGGTCTATAATTGTCATGACCCTAAAATACCAAAAAAAAGGTATTTTCTGACCACTCCAACTCTGGGTGTAGCAGCGGACCAAGGTCTGGGCGTTGGATGTACCTTGGGATTCGGTGTTAGAGCATCTCCAAGCGTTATGCAATTAGCCTTTGCATTTACCAATTTGCCAAAAACTCTTAAAAACTCCCCTCCAATGGTTTTGCATTTGGCCTTTGCATTTTCCTTAACTTGACAAATAGAGCTCAAGAGTTGGCATATATGCCAAGGCAGTCCGACTTGGCATATCTCGGTCCACGTTTCTCTCGCCCCCCTCCCGCGACTTTTTCTCGCCGCATTTCCCTCTCGCATGCCCAAAATTCCCTCAAATACCAAGTGCAAATGCATAACCCTTGGAGATCACAACTTTTTAGCCTTGCCATTTTCATTTGGAGAGTTGTGAATTGCCTCAAATGCCAAACTCCAATTGCCTAACCCTTGGAGATGCTCAAGGGTTTCCCATTTTTAGTTTTGCATTTGAGGGTATTTGCAAAGTTCCAAATGAATTTGCAAAGTTCCCAAAGGGTGGATTTCCAACCGTTTTGCATTTTCATCAAGTCCTCACAATTTTTTGTCCCAAAATGGAAGGGGGCCGGGGTCCGCGCGGGAGTCCTACGTGGTGGCCGAAATCTTCGTGAGGCCCAAATGCAAAGCCCGAGGAGGTTTGTATATATGCAAAGTCTCAACCTCTATTTGCAAAGTTTATCAAATTGCAAACCTCATTCGCAAAACCATGGAGGGTGTTTTTAGTCTTTTTTTTGCAAATTGGGCAATGCAAAGTCTACTTGCAAAGCCCTTGGAGATGCTCTACATAATCGATGTGTGTGCCGCGCGAACAGCTGAGGACAGTGATTAAGCTGATGCTCTATCATTAAGCTAATGCAAATCACACCGTCTTGGGAAAAGTTTCAGACGGCGTTAGACTACCCGCACTGGCATCCTGCACGGCTCCTGCAGGAGCCCGATGCAGGAAAAAAGAGCTGCAGCGGCTCACGTCAAAGCGAACGCAACCGATGCGCATACGGCAAATTCCGGTGAACTGAGTTGGGACGGTAAAGGACGGCGGGCCCCGACGCAGAAGAGAAAGCAACGGAGCAGACAACGCGAGCACATGCACGGAAGGCTGCAGAGATGGGACCCACTCGTTGAATTAGCTAAAACATATTATATCTTACAAACCATAAATCCAAATTAAATTCGATCGCACACTAAATTCGTTACTGATAAATTCTTCAAAACTAGATCACGCATGAATATATTTAGATAAAGTAACAAGTTATTTTCTGTTTGAATAAAGGATCTTATAAAGGATGGATGAGTGCGGAAGAGATTGTTATGGAGGAGAGAATCTTGCTGACTAGGATGTATAAAGGAGAGAAATAGAGGAACGTGAGTGCAGATGTTCTTAGACCGGCCACAAGCCCACAACGTTATCGGTGCTCAAAGAATCTTTTCCCTGCCAGTCCAGGCAACGATGCCTCGTCTCCTTGAATCCCACAGCGTGGGCACCGAGGCTGTGGACCCCGCGTTCAGATCGATCCCCTTCTCTTCCTCAATCTCTCGCCGGCCTGCCCAGCACCGCCGCGACTTTCCCTCCCCTGCCGGTGGCCGCCGGAGCCCCATCCCCTCCGCCTTGCCTCCCCTGCCAGTGGCTGCGGGAGACCCATCCCCTCCGCGACCTTCCCTCCCCTACCGGTGGCCGCAGGAGTCTCATCCCCTCCGCATCCGATGGCCGCGTGAGTCCCTCCCCTGCTCGAGCCACACGGAGCTCTGCCGTGGGGGCGCAGCCGGTGGCCGCGGGAGCCCCCTCCCCTCCGCGTCGGCGGCTGGCGAGCCCCCTCGTCGTAGTCCACCGCCGAGGCTGCGGCGCGCAAGCCCGAGAACCACCAGGAGCGGAGGAGGCCGCGAAGCTCTGCTGCAGCGCCCCCTCGAGCCCTCGGCGGATCGACCTCGCGCTCGCGCCTGGCGACGGAGGCGGCAAAGGTCGCACCTCGTGCTCGCGCTTGGCTGCGGAGGAGCCAAGGTCGCGCGCACGGCGGAGGTCTTGGCCCTTCCCGACCCGACGCAGCACGGCCCGCTCCTTCCCCGACCCACGGCGGCGTTGGGTCCGCCCTTTCCGCTACTCATGGTGCGGCCCCACGCCCCCACCCCTCCCCGGATCGACAGGGGCAACCATGGATCAGCGTGGACGCGGAGGTAACAGGGAGCGGTGGCGGCGGCCTTTCCCTGGTGGCGCCGCAGGCCCGCTCTGGCCTCCCCACCCACACAACGGCACAGCTGCCCGGGCGCCGCAACAGGGGCAGTACGCTGACGGTCGCCGCGGAGGAGATCCGGCCGCGGCCCACACCTCGACGGCCACCGCGGAGGAGCTCCGGCGACTGCCGCTGAGGACCTCCCCATTATTCCTCTTCGCGAGGTCAAGTGCTGCACCAGGTCAGTCGCCGTCAGCCACTCCAATTCGGAATTTGTCCCGCTGCTCCGAATGACACTGCCGTCTAAATCCATGTGTTCGTGTTCACCTCGTTCTGATCCGATCCAAGACGCGTCTGGCAGTTTCCAGTGTTCATCGCTAGCTCAGATTTTGCAGTCCCATGTTTCGTATCCCCACTTTCTTGGTCTCTTTAAACTAGCCATGGACAGGAGCTTGTTTCCTCAGTAGATCGGACATGGACAGAAGCTTAATCCTTCCATCAATGGTGCCCAAAAAAAAAAAAAAAGAGGACTGCGTGCTCTCTCTCTCTACGTCCCTGCTTTCGTATCTCCACTTCCTTGATCTCTCTAAACTGGCCATGTACAGAAGCTTGTTGCCCCCCACTGGACACAAACTCAATCCTTCTATCAATGATGTCCAAAGGAAAACATATGAGGACTGCAGTCGATCAAGTGATGGAGCTTCAATCTAATCGTCAATTTTGTCAACTTTGAAACAATGAGAGCGTTGCCCATGTGTAGTTGTGTTACCCCATGGATGTGACAATTTGCATGGATGCAAGGTGCTTTGGTAGCAGCAGTCACCTACTCCCTCCGTCCTAAAAAGAATGACGTTTTTTGACCAGCAGAAATCGTGTTTGACCATCCGTCTTATTCAAAAAATTTGTATAAATATCATATATTTTATTGTGGCTTAGTTTATCGTTAGAGATACTTTAGTAATGATTTATTTATTTAATAATTTGTATAAATTTTTTGAATAAAACGAACGGTCAAACACGATGTCTGAAAAGTCTAAAACGATATTTTTTTTTAGGACGGAGGAGTAGTTGTGTTACCCCATGGATGTGACAATTTGCATGGATGCAAGGTGCTTTGGTAGCAGCAGTCACCTTGCTGCTTTGCGAGGCTAGCAAAGACCATTGTATGTTCGAAAGTCAATGCTACAGAGGCTTGCAAACAAACAAAGAATTGGCCACGAGCCTTGTACATACAAGATTCTTACTTTCCATCCACGCTTAAGATTTAGTTTGTCCTAGTTGCAGGGGATAGTGATAGGATAGATCTGGCAATGTTACAAAATTGAAGTAAATTCTAAGAAATATTTAGACATAGTAAGTGGGGACTCCATTTTTGTTGGAATCTACCCTGGCTCTACCCTGCACTACGGTGTGTGTGGCCCATCTGCTGTCTTTTCTGATATCGACATAGCACATGTATTTTCTCTACCATAGTTCCACCATGGCCATGCATAGCATCACGGGGAAAAATCTGGACAACACACTTCCGCATGCACCAAGGCAAACCACAGCATACCCCCACATGCACCAAGGCAAACCACAGTATGCCCACATGCACCAAGGCAAACCACAGTACATGCCCCTAGGCAATCCATGTCACGCACCTACATGCACCAAGGCAAACCTGTCACAAGGTGACAAAATTGTTGATAGTAGGGGTGTGTTATCTAGCAAGATGACAGAATTGTTGGTGTTATCTAGCAAGCTGACAAAAATCTTGGTAGTAGGCTCAACAAGCTTTTTTCATTGTAATGGAGCAAGAGAGAGAGAGATGGGGCCGTCACTAGAGAGGCCCTGTTTGGCCAATGACCACAGCCTGCAGTCGGAATTTGAAATGCCTTCCCGCGCATGGGCATCCTAATTGCCCTGATTTTGGCACTGCATGCATGAAAGATGCTTTGGTAGCATCTTTTTAAAGTCTACAAAGGCTCACTGCTTCCAAGAACAAAAAGCATGATCCACCCAAGATTTTCCTTCCAAAAACAAAAAACCTTGGCCACGCAAGATTCTTGTCGACTTGATGCTCTCGCGCAAGTGAATAAAAATCAAGGTTCTTCTCATCTGGCTTTTGGCATTTTATGGTGGAAAAAGTCTACATAACCCCCCAACCTATGAAGGGTGGTCTAAATAACCCCCTGAACTACAAAACCGGGTATTGTACACCCTAAACTTTGCAAAACCGGTCAAATAACCCCTGAGTGGTTTTGTTGTGTGGTTTTGCTGGTTTGACAATTCAGATTGGCAAGACTTTACACTGTGATGCATGGGCTCACCTGTCAGCCTGCTCCTCTTCTATTCTTTCCTGCCGGCGTGGCTTCTATCCCAAGAAGGCAGGGGATGGTGCCTGTGCACAGGCTTGTGCACATGTGCCTGCGCACAGGGGCAGTGGTGGTGCCCCCGCACAAGGCAGCTGAGCACAGGCAGGCGCGAGCGCGATGATGTGCTTGCTGGGGAGTCAGGACCGGGCTGGGCGCTGCGCTAGCTGTTGCTGGCGTTGGGTTCGGTGTGCGGCACGGAGCTTGCAGCGACGACGAGGAGTACGCGAGCGAGATGGAGGAGGAGTATATGTGCACGCGCATCCTCAGGAGATGGACATCACCACTGAGTGCACCCCAATTTTGGTGCTGTGACACTAAAAATAGAAAATCAGAGAAAAGGAATGGACGGGCTAATTAATCCCGCCGACCTGCCATGCATGCCATGATTTTTTGCATGCACCATTCCGTACGCAATGGAGATCTCGGCTGCAGCAGAGGAAGGGCGGAGGATGGTGCTCCCATTGTCAAAGGCTAGCAGTGGCGGCCCGGGGGGATGCCGCACGGGCGACTCCTGGCATGGGTCCAGAGCAAGATGGTCACGGTGGCACTCGCGATGGCAACTGATGCTGAGGACGACTTGGGCAGCGAGAGGCATCGCGAGAGGGTCAGGGAGATGTGCAAGGGCTAGGTGAAGCTGCGGATGAGAGGAATCGGGAGGAGGCGGAATGGAGACGGTGAATTTCCCATGCAGGCTCGAGGTGGCCGGCGGTGAGCAGAAAGTGAAAAGGAGAGAGAGAGCGACCGATGCGGCATAAAATGACACGGCCGTGGTCTCTGGCTTTGTCAGCTCCTGCTTGGAGTATGTCGCCATGCAAGCAGCTGTGTGTCCAATGCGCGAGAACAACGGTTGAGGATGGCCACCGACGACGAGGTAGCTGTTGCCGGCGAGCACCGAGGAGCAGAGCTCCAGTGACTGAACCAGCCCTGTTTACCAGAGTCCATGTCATCAAAGGCAGCCAGCATGGAGCGCCACGTATGCAAAACCACCTAGCAAAACCACTCAGGGGGTTATTTGATCCATTTCACAAAGTTTGTGGTGTACGATACCCGGTTTCATAGTTGAGGGGGTTATGTAGACCACTCCCAATACATTGAGGGGTTATGTAGACTTTTTCCTTTTATGGTTGGTGTTGATCTTGGATTGAGCAGCTGAGGTTGAACCCAGGAAACAGGGACCCCCCCCCCCTCCTCTTTCTGGTTCACTCTTCCGCGATTTGGGCTAATTATTGGCTGCTCTGGTGGTGTTGGATTTTGGTTGCAAGTACCGTGTTTATTTATGCTTATGCATTAGTTGCTCGATTGCATTGATTGTTTAAAATCTGAGTTCCTCAAATCTCTGCCCCCCTCTCTCTATTATATTTGTCTCAAGATGTAAATTTCTGACTGCAGGCTTATGTGTTCTGCTCCCTTTCTCCATCTGGACTTGGTTTGCGCATCCATCTCTTACATCTGCTTCAGTACAGTAAAAGATAACTTGTTGTAATGCATGAGCTAGATTCTGTGACGTGATGATTGGGTATGGCAAATACCCATATTCTATTTTATATGATTGAATCTGGCCTCTAATCGCTTGCTTGCTTTTGGCTTTTTATGGTTGGTGTCTGATCTTCGATTCATCAGCTGAGCTTGAGCCCACTCCCTCACCCTCGATTTGGACTAATTATTGGCTTCTTATGGTAAGGTTGGATTTTGGTTGCAAATACAGCATTAATTTTTTATGCTTCTGCATTCCTTGCTCGATTGCAGCCATTTCTTATAAAGTGAGTTCTTCAAATCTCTGTTGGCTGTTGTGTTCCTGTCCTCTTTCCTCCTTCGGTATGTGGACAGTGGCGCGGCTCTGACCTGCCGCTGCCAAATCTTTTGTGTGAAGTGCGGAGGCATGATGCACGGCGAGCCTGTGCTCCAAGCGTTCCTGTACCAAAAGGTGTTACATATACTGAAGGTGTTCCTGTAACATGGGATTGATCTTTGCTTTTTTTTAATAGAACAATCTGATGCAAGTCTAAAGGAAAGAAGTAAATAACTGAAGTTGAAACTTGAAAGACTGGGAATGGGAGAAGCACTTTTCTGCAAGTAAAAGGACAGAAGATTTCAAATATACTAATCGAGGTATGGAACTTCAGATCGGCAATCTGATGCATGTGGGTAAATGAGCACCCTTCGTTTGGCAAATTAAATGACAATCAGTGAAGGTTAACATTCTCAACTCCTATGTTTCTGGATGAGTTAGGCCAGTCTCAGTGCATGGTGTCAGTGCACTGTTTCCCAAACAAAATTGCTAATAAAGCCTCTGTGAAACAAACATTGAAACACCCTCCACAATGCAACAGTTTCAATATACTGTTTCCCAGGCTTAGAAAAGCACTTAATTGCCGCATGTGTATGCGTGTATGGGATCACAAACATCCTTAATCACGTGTATACGACGCGATGAAATGGCTCAGTGCAGGTTTCATTCGGGTTTCACTACCTGGGAAACGACGCCAGCCCAGTTTCACCATGGTGAAACCATGTTGCTCTCTTTCCTCCTCGTTTCAATCAAATTGCTGATGTGTCACTGTATTTAATGTGCATGACACTATGGTGAAACCCCCACTGAGACTGGCCTTATAGCGTTGTTTCACTGTTGCCCTTATCTCTTGCTTCAGATATGAAGCTAATGCTTGTCTAAATCTTAAGTCTCGTTCAAGTCTCATTAAATAAGCACGATAACACACTGAGAAGATCAATAGTCAGTTGTCTATGAGTTCAAGTCTCGTTCAGTCTTCTTATCTGGTCTATGTTTAAGTTTATCTATTAACAGGCGAACAACATTCAGGTGGCATACCTATCTGCTCTCACAATTCTAATTTCAGAATATTTCTCTACCTTGTTCCAAAAAAAAAAAAAAAAAAAAAACTCTACCGTCTACACTGCAAGTTGTTGACTCCCACATGAACACATACCGACATAGTGTTATATAAGGCACATGCCATAAATAGGACATCATCTGCATGTGCACAATATAAAAGACTCACCATCTGCGCGTGCATAATATAGCACGTGTTCAAAATAAAAGACTCACCATCTTGATGACTGTACCTGGAAGGGTGTTCAGCACTTTGAGTCTACCACAGCTTTTATATATTTGAGTGCACAATCTGCAGGTCACATGGATATTTTTGACTGCCTACTAAAGCAGGGCGTGATCAGTTGGGGCGTGTTTGTGAGGGCGGCCCACGGGCTCGGCTGCGCTCGTGGGCTGCAACTTGCCGTGTTTGCGGCCTTGGCCCGCGAGCGAGCCTGGCCCGGGGGAGCCAAAATCGCCCCCTCCGCCGAGCCCTAGCGGTACGCCGAAAATCGGCGTTTTTCTGGGGCGCGGCTCTTGGCGGCGCAGGCGGGCGATTTCGGGCGGCGGCGGGGTGGCTCGCGCGGGCTCTGGCGGGAAGGGGAAACTTCCTTCGCGCCCAACCGCCGCTGCGCGTGAAGCTTTGGCGCGTGATTTCACTGCCTTTATAAGCGGTGGCGCTCTGCATTGATTCCTCTTCCTACTCTTCCACTCCATTGTTGAGATACCGGCGGCAGGTAAGTGGTGGTGCTTGGCGGCGGCGAGGAACTCCGGTCTCTTTCCGCTCCGGCGCCGAGGTTCTTGGCGGCGTCCCCGCTCCTCGCTGGCTGGCGGGACTCCGTGGCGGTGGTCTTCTTCCTCTTCTATGTCCGCATCTGCTCCGTCTTCTTCTCCGACTCCGTCCTCTACTTCCAGATCTGCCTCCTCTCCGTTCGTTTCGATCCCGACCGAAGGTGAAATCGACCTCCTGGAACCCGTTTATTTGATCCATGATGTTGTTAGGGTTCGTGGTTCCCAGTTCATGTTATGCTAGGGTTTGTTCTTGGTTCTTGTTCGATCTGTTAGGGTTTAGTTGGTATGTTGTTGATCTATTGCGGTACACCGTTTGATGTCCTTTTTATCCGGTTTGGATGAGTTTGGTCGATGATGTTGTCCAAATAGAGCACCGGGAGACATCTTTTAAGATGTAGCCGTGCTTTTCATACATATTCATTTCACATTCATGTTGATGCCTTATCGGGTACTAAAACCGAACTCTTGTTACATTTTTACATGTTTGTAGATGGATCTGTCTCTGAACCGTGAGCATCTGTCTAGGAAGGCAGCTGCCTTGACTGTTGTTATGGTGTCTTTTGTTTCTAGTAGGCTGAAAAGGAAAACCCCTGAGCCTGAAACCCCACTGCCTGATCCTATATCATTCTTGCTTTCATGTTATTACCTATCAGTGATCTGGTTAATTCATTGTGTTAGTATATTATTCATTGTTGCCGGCCCGGCCTTAGGATGGATTCAGGTGCATTTGAGGGTGGGTTTGTGATTTGGAAATGATGTGATGGACCAGCTCATCAATGGTGGATCTCGCTCTGTTGTAGCCGGGGTCTTTGGTGCCGATCTTCTTGCCCCCTATTGCGGTCGATGCTTTGGTCGGTGTCTTTGCTCCGGTTGCGGCGAGACCACATTGATGCTCCTGCTGGTGGGAATGGGAGGCCAATGAGGTGGACCAACACCACCTCAGGTTTTGTGCTAAGGAGGATGGCTGCCGTGGTTAGTGATGGTACCAGGCCTGAAAAGGTCTTCAAGGACAAGGATGTCAATGCTGTGGCCAAGGCCCTAAAGGAGTTCTATGGTGAGATTGTGAGCCCAACTCAAGTGTACAACCACTTGAGGAAGTGGAGGCAGAAGTGATCTAGAGTGAGCAAGCTCAAGGACCTTAGTGGTGCCCTTTGGGATGCTACCACTAATGCTATCATGCTTGAGCAAGACCACTACCTTGGCCATTGCAAGGTAGCTGAAAAACCTAACTAGTTTCACTAACTTACCATCATTATTTGTCTTAAGCATCATTTGCCCAATCATGCAGGATCACCCAAAAGATGCAGAGTTCCTTAACTGCCCTATTAGGTTCTACAATGAGATGGAGGCTATCTTTGCCAATGCTATGGCCACAGGCAAGTTTGCTGTTGGTTCTGGTGAAGCCTTAGGGCAGAACCAAGCTGACAGTGTTGATGCCAAGGCTCAAGGTCCCCCTCTTTCACACACAACAGTTCCAACTGAACTGGGAGGTAGCAGCCAGGCCACTGAACTGCTCCCTACTTCCTCAACTGCTGGCCCAAAGAGGAAGAGAGGAAACTTCTCTGAGGAGGAGATCCTCATGCTGACCAACATGTCTGATGCTGTGAACAATGTGGCCAATGCACTTAGGGAGACTGGACCTACCCATGTTGATGCCAATCTTTATCTTGCTGTGATGGAGATGCCTGGTTTCTCTGAGGAGGCACTAATT
Source organism: Themeda triandra (assembly GCA_018135685.1). Classification (NCBI taxonomy): domain Eukaryota; kingdom Viridiplantae; phylum Streptophyta; class Magnoliopsida; order Poales; family Poaceae; genus Themeda; species Themeda triandra. The sequence goes on from JAENPR010000244.1 coordinate 164,879, forward strand.
GTTGCCTACACCTTCCTTCTGGACAACAAGGCCCAAGGCAGGGGCTTTGTGAACATGAGTGATGCCCACAGGACCCTTTGGCTTAGGACCTTCCTAGCCAAGAACTACTATGTGTAGTTCCACTACACATGATGGTCCAGATGGCCAGGAGGGGGTTGACTGTAGAGATGTATAGTTCCTCCACCCCCTCATCCACTCTCTCTTCTTTTGACAACGGGAGCTTTTGTGCGGTCTTGTTCTTTTGACACACGACCTTGGAGGTGTGCTTTGCCTAGGAGGGTGGCTAACAATAGGCAATGTTCTAGGAAACATTTGAGCCCTTAGTCTGTTGGGTGACCTTTGGTATTGTAACAAACTTAATTGTAGCCTCTGTTGGCTACTTTATATTTCAGAACTATTTGCATCTTCTTGTTGTGTATGTTTTGGTGGTACATGTGGGGTTTAATGGCCTATGATGCAAAAACCTGAAATGAGTTGGCTGTCTAAGTTTTCTTGTTGTTCATTTCAATTCTTAAGATTGGTTCTTTACCTCATTTGCACTACTTAGCAACAACACCATTTACTGGTGGCTGATGGCAGCGAGTGCAACTGAGCTCATTTGCTTCTTCATTTGCTTCTTCATTTGCTTCTTTCATTTGTTGGCAGCCACCAGTGAGTACATATGGGAAAATCCACCAAACTAAGCTGAGGCCAATTGTTTGATCATGTGGCCTATGATGTCAGATTTGCTATTTGCTTATTGATGTTGTTGACCATGGGTGTGGGGTTGAGTTCTTCAAATCCACACTCATGTTCACCAACATTACTAGCTTAATAGTCGACTGAGGCACTTCTTTTACAACACTTACAAGTTCTACTACTGAATTCTTTCAGAGAATGGCTCCTTGCTATGTGGTATTCAATGGGAAGAAACCTGGGATTTATTTGACATGGCATGAGTGTGCTAAGATAGTTCTTGGACACAAGGGGGTTATCTATCGAAATACAACAACTATGATGATGCGGTCGAGAGATTTCAATGCAAGGGTATCTCAAGAACAACCCTTGCTATTACCGATTAATGCCCACGATGGTGAAGCATCAACATCACATCATTCTCCTCTTGTTCTTAATCCACCTCTACTGCATGGCTGTTGGAAAAATATTGTGATCTTGCTCTTGGTCTTAGTTGTTGTTGTTTTGTCAGTGAAGCTCTTCATGTGCCACAAGTGCTGTTTTTAGGCCGATGATGACAAAATGCCTTAACTGCTTTAGCTTGCTACATTCCTCTTTCATTCATGTATTTTGTTAACTTTAATGGTCTTCTCGGCTTGCCTAACTTGTTCATTTGTTCATTCAGCTACTGTTCTTAATTTACACCTTTGATTATGCAATGTAGCCGGCAATGCATGTGTTCATCAATTGCAATTAGTCTGAGGCCAATGGTTTGCTGCATTCTCATTCAAATGGTTTCATCTTGCATCCTCTTCGGGCCAGGCCCAACAACCAGCTCGCAAACATGTTCTGAGCTAGGCGGTTGGTGGCAGTTGGTGTATTGGCCTGGCTCACTCCTGGGTCGCAAACACAAGCTCCCCTGGGCCGGGCCGAATCGGGACAGGTGCACAAACAAGGCCAGTTGCAGCACTTGAGGCTGGCCTTCCCACGCCTAGTCCATCCGGGCTGGCCAGGCCGCCCTGGTACAGGGTCGCAAACACGCCCTTGGATGTGTGCCTTAGTGAAAGCTCCGGTTTGGTTTTGGTAATTAATGACACTCAACGTTGCTAATGCTTTGCTCTAAGTGTGGTTAGACACATAGCAACGTGACGGTGGATGATGGAGCATGGTGATCACGGTGATGAACATGAAGGATGTAAAGTGATCGAGCTCCGACGGAGGCCCATGGAGATCAAGGCGAAGGTATACTTGATAGGGCTTTCCGGTTTAGTGGTCGAGACACTTAGCGAGTGTGACCACATTTAGGATCGATAACCGACTATCAAGAGGGGTTTCCTCGGTTCATTCGCGGTCCTAAGTGCCTCTAGTTGTGACTTTGCATAATGCATGAGAGGCTAACTAGAGAGCTAACACTTGTCGTCGTGATCTTGAGAAGATACGCTAACTCCGGTGCTTGAGAAGTGATCTACTCTGTGGAGTTAGCACCTTGGACAAGTGGTTTGGAGATTGGATCGACGACGGTGCGACATCGAAGATCAAACAAAGAGGTGGCAGGTTTCTGAGCGTCGGACGCGGGCGCCGGACGCCGGGCCAGGCGGGCCGGACGCGTCCGGCGCGTGCTGGAGACGGCGCTGGGCTGGCAGACTGGCGCAGTGAGCGCCGGACGCGGATGTGGCGCGTCCGGCGGGTCCTCAGACGCGCACCAGAAACTTTCTGGCTTCGCGTGCTCGTGCGTGGCTCGCCGTCGGACGCGCGCCGGACGCACACGTCGGACTCGGGCGGTTCACCGTTCGTAGTCCGCGCTCGGTGGATTCAAACGAAGACGAAGCAACGGTCGGGCGACGTGGCGCGCGACGAGCGGCGGACGCGTCCGCGGCGTCCCGGACCGGCGCGCGCAAGTCGCGGCCGAGGGCAACGGCTCTATTTCGACCTTGGGTCTATAAATAGAGGGTTGGCCGGCTTAGGAGGCTCTGTCTTGGCCATTTTCACATACTTGTGCATCCTTTGAGCTAGAGAGACACTCCCCCACTCATCTCTTTCATTCTTGAGCATCTCTTGTGAGATTTGAGTGGCAAGACAAGTGATTTGCATTGAGAGTTGCATCTAGAGGCACTTGTTCTTCGAGTGGGCTGCGGATTCTTGTTACTCTTCGGTGATTCCGTCACCGTAGACGGTTTGGGAGCGGCGGGTGGTGGTTGAGCTCGACTTGGTGATTGTTCGAGGCCACACCGGGTTCTTGTGAGGGTTCTTGATCCTTCCCCGCGGGAGTTCGCGAAAGGATACTCTAGTGGATTGCTCGTGGCTTGTGGATCCTTGTCTTGTGTGGAGATTGCGGCTCCCCATTGGGGTCTTTGGCACCGAGCCAATTGAGCGGGCAACTCACCAAGCAAGTGTATCGCCACAACGAGGAGTAGCTTGCCGGGAAGCAAGTGAACCTCGGTAAAAAATCATTGTGTTGATTCGTGATTGCCGAGGCTTCGACCTCCTTGTGCTTGTGCTTGAGCTCTCTAGGTGATTGGTTTCTACACCGGTGATTGGCTATCTTCTACTCTTCGCGGCGGTATAACATTTGATCATCTCTTTACTTTCCGCAAGTTAGAATTGCTTGTTGTGGTCGGTCGGGAACCACTCATTGTGTAGCTTAAATCCCGTGGGTAGAATTGCTTGGTTGGTTTCGGTGAACCGACATTGTGTAGCTTGATCACCGTTGTTGTGCGTGCAATTAAATTGAGTAGCCTTGCATGGTAGGACGGCTTGCATAGAGTAGTCGAAGCACTTGCTTTGCACATTTGCCGCCTTGCTATCTAATTGGGTTGTCTAGTTTTATTGCTAGAATTTTTATTAGGCTATTCACCCCCCTCTAGCCATTGTGACCTTTCACGTGGTATCGGAGCCGGGCACCGTTTGTTTGAGTTGGATTAACATCCTACGGTGAAGCAATGGCATTGGTTATGCATATCAACAACACCAAGAAGGCACCATCATTTCGAGGTGATGACTATGCAAAATGGAAGCTCAAGATGAAGAGTCATCTCAAGTCAATCAACCTTGAGGTGTGGAAAGTGGTGGAAACAAAGTTTGAGCTTGTTGAGGGTGCGGTGCCAACACCGGCCGAAGAGAAGAAGCAACAAGCAAATGACATTGCCGTGAGTGCTTTCCATGAGGCACTTGATGATAAAGCTTTTGAGCTCATCAAGAACCTTGAGGTGGCTCATGACATTTGGAAGAAGCTAGAAGAAGCTTATGAGGGCACCGAAAGTGTCAAGACCGCAAGAGCCTACATGTTGCAAGAGAAGTTTGCAAGCTTCTCAATGAAGGAGGATGAGAGTGTGCCGGAGATGTTCCATAGGCTCCAAGTCATCGTCAATGAGCTCAAGGGACTTGGGGAAGAAATCAAGGACTCTCAATTCTCCACCAAGTTCATGAGATGTCTTCCCAAGAGATTTGACATGTTGAAGACCGTCATGGTGAAGACAACCATGAAGGAGAAGCCAACTCCCAACCAAGTCCTTCAAGAGATTATGGCCGATGATGAGTTTAGAGAAGATCATGAGAAGGAAGAGTTGGTGAAGAAGAAGAAGAAGGAGAATGAGAAGAAGGATGATGACAAGAAGAGTGTGGCATTCAAGGCCACATCATCCAAGAGCAAGGGCAAGAAGAAGAAGGAAGAGTCTTCAAGTGAAGATGAGCCATGCTCTAGCTCAAGTGGGCAAGAAGAAGAAGTGAGTGAACAAATGGCACTCCTTGTGAAGAGAATAGGGAAGCTCATGAAGAAGGGGTACCGGTCCAAGGGCAAGAGAAGCTCATCCAAGTCTAGTGACCGTCCCATGAAGTGCTTCCGGTGCAATAGCAAGGATCATCTCATTGCCAAGTGCCCATATGCAAGTGATGATGAAGATGCCATGAGGAAGGAGAGGAAGAAGCAAGAGAAGAAGAAGGAGGAGAAAGACTCCTCCCATCACAAGAAGAAGGGTGAATCTCATGTGGCAACTTGGGAGAGTGATTCATCTTCCTCAAGTGATGATGATGATGATTCCAAGAAGAAGAAAAAGAAGGGGCACGCAAGTATTGCCATTCAAGAGAAGCTTTCTCTATTTGGTGCTCCATCGTCTTGCTTCATGGCCAAGGTGTAACACCCTAAAATTTGCCTTTTTCAAATTAGAGCTAAAATGATTTTTGTGTGAATTTTGTGCTCATGAAAACCTAGGTAAAATAATATTTTTCATTAAATTAAAATTTATCCTAGGCGTAGCAACATTGTTGTGCATACATCTTTGGTGCATTTATATTTTTGTAATGTGTGGTTTTGACCAAAAGTGAAAAGACTTTTAAAATCCATTTAATAAGTCGTTGCTTCCTCCTTTGGCATGATTTTATCTTTAGTACAACTAAATCCTTGTTTCCTAGCTCAAATTTTCTTTGGAGAGCTTTTTAAAGTCTTTACTTTATTCTCCAAATCACTCCTCTCGAGTTCCTCGCTCGTCAATCAATCTCTCGAAAGCTTCACGGGAATTTTTCGGCTTATTTTAGAAATTATTCCCACTCTTTTGTGAGCATTATCTAATTTTTAGATGCTCCAATTTATCTCATCACGAGCTCCAAATATTTTATTTGGGTTCTTCATGTTCCAAAATGTCTCTCGAGAATTTTCTCTAAGTTTTTGGAGCCTTCGGATTATTTTTCGTGGCTTAAAAATCAATTCCGGACCTTTCTAGAATTATTTTACCCATGGAATTAATTAATTTCGAAAATAATAATATCTCTTATTTATTTCCCATGCTCAAGGCCCATGTCTTTATTTACTAATTGCAATTTAAGTTGATTTCAATGCTAGTGAAGCTCAACTTACATCATGTTTGATTGGCAAGTCAAGCAAGGGATGGCTATGGCATAGGCGCCTTGGACATGTTGGCATGAAGCAATTGAACAAGTTGGTGAAGCATGATCTAGTGAGAGGCTTGAATGATGTCACATTTGAGAAGGATAGACCTTGTAGTGCATGTCAAGCCGGCAAGCAACATGGGAACTCACACCCCAAGAAGAATGAGATGTCAACTTCAAGAGCATTTGAGTTGTTGCACATGGACTTGTTTGGCCCAACTCACTACACATCAATTGGGGGCAACAAGTATGGTTTTGTGATTGTGGATGATTACACAAGATACACTTGGGTGTTCTTCCTCTATGACAAAAGTGAAGTCTATGATCTATTCAAGTCATTTGTCAAGAGGGTGCAAAATGAGTTTGACACTACCATCAAGAAGATAAGAAGTGACAATGGGAGTGAATTCAAGAACACAAGAGTTGAAGAGTTGTGTGATGAGCTTGGAATTGTGCATCAATTCTCACCAACCTACACTCCCAATCCAATGGTGTAGTTGAGAGGAAGAATAGAACCTTGATTGAGATGGCAAGAACTATGCTACTTGAGTACAATGTGAGTGAGAAGTTTTGGAGTGATGCTATCAACACGGCTTGCTATTATAGCAACCGCTCTATTGCCATGGGAAGTTAGAGAAGACTCCATATGAAATCTTGAATGGAAGAAAGCCCAATATTGCTTACTTAGGGTCTTTGGTTGCAAGTGCTACATACTCAAGAAGGGGCAAAGACTTGGCAAGTTTGACAAGAGATGTGATGAGGGATTTCTTCTTGGCTACTCTACTTCTAGCAAGGCTTATAGAGTGTGGAACTTGGCTAATGGGCTAGTTGAAGAGGTTCATGATGTTGAATTTGATGAAACCCAAGGCTCTCAAGTTGGAAATCAAAATCAAGAAGATGTGGGTGGAGATCAATTGAACAATGCAATGAGACACATGGACATTGGTGAAATTAGGCCGAGGCAAGCGGATGATGGTGATGAGGTGCAAGTACCAACTCAAGTGGTGATAGAAGATTCCAATGAGGCAAGCACAAGTGGTACTCAACATGAAGATCAAGATCAAGGTCAAGCAAGCAATGCAAATGAGCTAGTTCTTCAACCGTCCAACATTGCAAGAGATCATCCTCTAGATCATATCATTGGTGATATCCAAAGAGGTGTGCAAACAAGATCAAGATTGGCTAGCATATGTGAGCACTACTCCTTTGTGTCATTCATTGAGCCAACTAAGATTGATGAGGCATTGAAGGATCCGGATTGGATAAATGCCATGCATGAGAATTGAACAACTTCACTAGGAATGAAGTTTGGGAGCCTGGTTGAGAGGCCAAAGAAACACAATGTGATTGGAACTAAGTGGGTCTTCAAGAACAAGCAAGATCAAGATGGCTTAGTGGTGAGGAACAAAGCAAGACTAGTAGCACAAGGGTACACACAAGTTGAGGGTCTTGACTTTGGAGAAACATATGCACCGGTGGCAAGATTGGAGGCAATTAGAATCTTACTAGCCTATGCTTGTGCTCATAACATCAAGCTCTATCAAATGGATGTGAAGAGTGCATTTCTCAATGGCTTCATCAATGAGGAAGTGTATGTTGCACAACCTCCCGGTTTTGAAGATGACAAGAAGCCCAACCATGTCTACAAGCTCAAGAAGGCTTTGTATGGATTGAAGCAAGCTCCAAGGGCATGGTATGAAAGATTGAGGGACTTTCTCATATCCAAAGGCTTCAAGATGGGAAAAGTTGACACCACTCTCTTCACCAAGAAGATAGAAGATGACTTGTTTGTGTTGCAAATCTATGTGGATGATATCATCTTTGGATCAACAAATCAATTCTTTTGTGAAGAGTTTGCAAATATGATGGCTAGTGAGTTTGAGATGTCCATGCTTGGTGAGTTGAGCTACTTCCTTGGTCTTCAAATCAAGCAAATGAAGAATGGCACCTTTGTGAGTCAAGGCAAGTACATTAAGGACATGATCAAGAAGTTTGGGTTACAAGATGCTAAGGCCATTAGTACACTAATGGGAACCAATGGTGGCTTGGACATTGACGATAGTGGCAAGATGATTGAGCAAAAGCTATATAGATCAATGATTGGAAGCTTGCTATATGTGACCGCTTCAAGGCCGGATGTCATGTTTAGTGTGTGCATGTGTGCAAGATTTCAAACTTCTCCAAGAGAGAGTCACTTGACGGCAACCAAAAGGGTGTTGAGATACTTGAAGGGTACTCAAGATGTTGGTCTATGGTATCCCAAGGGGTCAAGCTTTGAGTTGATTGGATACTCCGACTCCGACTATGCCGGTTGCAAGATTGATAGGAAGAGCACAAGTGGAACATGCCAAGTGCTAGGAAGATCTCTTGTGTCATGGTCTTCAAAGAAGCAAAATAGTGTGGCACTTTCCACCGCCGAAGCCGAATATATTAGTGCGGGGAATCGTGGTGCATAATTGCTATGGATGAAAGCCACCTTGAAGGACTATGGGATCAAGTTCAAGCATGTGCCTTTGTTTTGTGACAATGAAAGTGCAATCAAGATGACTAACAATCCGGTTCAACATTCAAGAACCAAGCACATTGATGTGAGGCACCACTTCATTAGAGATCATCAACAAAAGGGTGATATTAGCATTGAAAGCATTGGCACCGAAGATCAACTAGCCGACATTTTCACCAAGCCTCTTGATGAGAAAAGATATTGCAAGTTGAGGAATGAGTTGAACATACTTAGCTTCTCCAACATGGATTGATGCACCCCATATATGACATGCCTCTCCTCCAACATAGCAAGGTAAAGTTGGTTGTTGCATTTCATGCATCCTTTGCTAGTTGTGTAGACATGTACATGTGCATCTTGCTAGGCTCATTCATTGCAAATCAAATGATTTTGAAGGATATATGGCACCACTATTGTTTCTATGCTTGATTTGATCTAGTGGTGGCATATGACTTGTTTGTGAGCTTGTAAACCTAGTGTTGAATCTTTAGCACTTGCTCATGATGTGTATCTCAACATGGTCAAGATAACCCTTATTCTTATGAGGTGTGAAGAAGCTTGCCCTTGGTTCAAACCGAGATACATTTTCTAGGCATGTGGTTTAGATTTGGCCATAGTTGATTGACTTGTTTCTCTCATCTTATGCACCCTTCTTGGTCATTGATGACAAAGGGAGAAGAAAGTATACCCTAGGGGAGAAGTTTACACCTAGGGGGAGAAATAAGTCACAAAGAGCAATGGAAGGGGATCAATTTTTATGATATGACCCAACCATGAGCACACAAATAGGGGGAGCAAGCTCATAGACTATTTGTTGCATATTGTGTGTGCATTCATGATGATATGGAACATTGCAAGCTAAATTCAATATTCATGCTTGTTTGGTGTATTGCTAGTATAGAACTTGATTGATGAAATGAAGTACTAGCATGCTTAGGTGGTTTCTAGACATAGAGTTTCACTTGTTCAAGTACCTTGTTTATAATGTGATCTCATGAGGTATCTTGAGTTTTGATGATGTCTAGATTCCCATAGTGCTAAGGAAGGTTTATTATCGCACTCCGATTGGTATCACGCTTCAAAGGTCAATTCTATAAACCTTAGTACCATTTTGGTTGTGGTAACTCTCACAAAAGTTTCATCTATACATGTGTGCTTGAAAATCGACCAAACATTTGATGCACACATGTAAAGGGGAGCTACCACTACCAAAACCGGAATTGAAATGCTTGTCCAATCCAAGATTCATGATCAAAATGTCTTGGGCAAGCAATTCAATTTCATATTGAATTCAATTTCCATATCTTTGTGAGTTTGTCGAGGGGTTGTCATCAATTACCAAAAAGGGGAGATTGAAAGCTCCGGTTTGGTTTTGGTAATTAATGACACTCAACGTTGCTAATGCTTTGCTCTAAGTGTGGTTAGACACATAGCAACGTGACGGTGGATGATGGAGCATGGTGATCACGGTGATGAACATGAAGGATGTAAAGTGATCGAGCTCCGACGGAGGCCCATGGAGATCAAGGCGAAGGTATACTTGATAGGGCTTTCCGGTTTAGTGGTCGAGACACTTAGCGAGTGTGACCACATTTAGGATCGATAGCCGACTATCAAGAGGGGTTTCCTCGGTTCATTCGCGGTCCTAAGTGCCTCTAGTTGTGACTTTGCATAATGCATGAGAGGCTAACTATAGAGCTAACACTTGTCGTCGTGATCTTGAGAAGATACGCTAACTCCGGTGCTTGAGAAGTGATCTACTCTGTGGAGTTAGCACCTTGGACAAGTGGTTTGGAGATTGGATCGACGACGGTGCGACATCGAAGATCAAACAAAGAGGTGGCAGGTTTCGAGCCGGACGCGGGCGCGGGACGGGCAGCGAGAAGCGGGCGGACGCGTCCCGCGCGTGCCGGAGTCGGCGCTGGCCGGGCAGATCGGGCGCATGAGCCGGACGCGGGCCGTGGCGCGCGTCCGGCGCTGGTCCTCGACGCGCACCGTAAACTTTTCGCTCCGCGATGCTCGTGGCGTGGTTTCGCCGTCGGACGCGGACGCACGCGCCGGACTCGGCGGTTCACACGTTCGTCGTCCGGCGCTCGGTGGATTCAAACGAAGACGGCAACGGTCGGCCGACGCGCGCGTGGCGGCCGAGCGGCGGGGACGCGTCGCTGGGCCGAGCGCGCCGGACACGTCCGGCGCTTGACGGTCGCCGGCCCGAGGGCAACGGCTCTATTTCGACCTTGGGTCTATAAATAGAGGGTTGGCCGGCAGGGAGGCTCTCTTGGCCATTTTCACATACTTATGCATCCTTTGAGCTAGAGAGACACTCCCCCACTCATCTCTTTCATTCTTGAGCATCTCTTGTGAGATTTGAGTGGCAAGACAAGTGATTTGCATTGAGAGTTGCATCTAGAGGCACTTGTTCTTCGAGTGGGGTCGGATTCTTGTTACTCTTCGGTGATTCCCGTCACCGTAGACGGTTTGGAGCGGCGGGTGGTGGTTGAGCTCGACTTGGTGATTGTTCGAGGCCACACCGGGTTCTTGTGAGGGTTCTTGATCCTTCCCCGCGGAGTTCGCGAAAGGATACTCTAGTGGATTGCTCGTGGCTTGTGGATCCTTGTCTTGTGTGGAGATTGCGGCTCCCCATTGGGGTCTTTGGCACCGAGCCAATTGAGCGGGCAACTCACCAAGCAAGTGTATCGCCACAATGAGGAGTAGCTTGCCGGGAAGCAAGTGAACCTCGGTAAAAAATCATTGTGTTGATTCGTGATTGCCGAGGCTTCGACCTCCTTGTGCTTATGCTTGAGCTCTCTAGGTGATTGGCTTCTACACCGGTGATTGGCTATCTTCTACTCTTCGCGGCGGTATAACATTCGATCATCTCTTTACTTTCCGCAAGGTAGAATTGCTTGTTGTGGTCGGTCGGGGAACCACTCATTGTGTAGCTTAAATCCCGTGGGTAGAATTGCTTGGTTGGTTTCGGTGAACCGACATTGTGTAGCTTGATCACCGTTGTTGTGCGTGCAATTAAATTGAGTAGCCTTGCATGGTAGGACGGCTTGCATAGAGTAGTCGAAGCACTTGCTTTGCACATTTGCCGCCTTGCTATCTAATTGGGTTGTCTAGTTTTATTGCTAGAATTTTTATTAGGCTATTCACCCCTCTAGCCATTGTGACCTTTCACGTGGTATCGGAGCCGGCACCGTTTGTTTGAGTTGGATTAACATCCTACGGTGAAGCAATGGCATTGGTTATGCATATCAACAACACCAAGAATGCACCATCATTTCGAGGTGATGACTATGCAAAATGGAAGCTCAAGATGAAGAGTCATCTCAAGTCAATCAACCTTGAGGTGTGGAAAGTGGTGGAAACAAAGTTTGAGCTTGTTGAGGGTGCGGTGCCAACACCGGCCGAAGAAAGAAGCAACAAGCAAATGACATTGCCGTGAGTGCTTTCCATGAGGCACTTGATGATAAAGCTTTTGAGCTCATCAAGAACCTTGAGGTGGCTCATGACATTTGGAAGAAGCTAAGAAGCTTATGAGGGCACCGAAAGTGTCAAGACCGCAAGAGCCTACATGTTGCAAGAGAAGTTTGCAAGCTTCTCAATGAAGGAGGATGAGAGTGTGCCGGAGATGTTCCATAGGCTCCAAGTCATCGTCAATGAGCTCAAGGGACTTGGGGAAGAAATCAAGGACTCTCAATTCTCCACCAAGTTCATGAGATGTCTTCCCAAGAGATTTGACATGTTGAAGACCGTCATGGTGAAGACAACCATGAAGGAGAAGCCAACTCCCAACCAAGTCCTTCAAGAGATTATGGCCGATGATGAGTTTAGAGAAGATCATGAGAAGGAAGAGTTGGTGAAGAAGAAGAAGAAGAAGGAGAATGAGAAGAAGGATGATGACAAGAAGAGTGTGGCATTCAAGGCCACATCATCCAAGAGCAAGGGCAAGAAGAAGAAGGAAGAGTCTTCAAGTGAAGATGAGCCATGCTCTAGCTCAAGTGGGCAAGAAGAAGAAGTGAGTGAACAAATGGCACTCCTTGTGAAGAGAATAGGGAAGCTCATGAAGAAGGGGTACCGGTCCAAGGGCAAGAGAAGCTCATCCAAGTCTAGTGACCGTCCCATGAAGTGCTTCCGGTGCAATAGCAAGGATCATCTCATTGCCAAGTGCCCATATGCAAGTGATGATGAAGATGCCATGAGGAAGGAGAGGAAGAAGCAAGAGAAGAAGAAGGAGGAGAAAGACTCCTCCCATCACAAGAAGAAGGGTGAATCTCATGTGGCAACTTGGGAGAGTGATTCATCTTTCTCAAGTGATGATGATGATGATTCCAAGAAGAAGAAGAAGAAGGGGCACGCAAGCATTGCCATTCAAGAGAAGCTTTCTCTATTTGGTGCTCCATCGTCTTGCTTCATGGCCAAGGCCACTAAGGTAAAACCTCCACCCGATAGTGATGATGAGAGTGATGATGATGATGACACCACAAAAGAAGAACTATGGGTCATGCTTGAGGATTGCAAAGGTGCTTTCAATGACTCTAGGAAAGAATGTAGGGGCTCTGCGCAAGGATAAACAAAACCTTGAGCAAGAACTTATGGAGTTGAGGGCTTCTTATGAGAGTCTAAAGGTAGACCATAAGAAGCTAGAGATTGCTCACTCTAAGCTTGAAAAAGCTCATTCTTCTCTAGTTGAGAAGCAAGAGAAAGTGCAACCACAAGTGGTGAACATAGAAAAGAAAAATGTGTCCACATCATGTGATTCACTTGATGACTCATTTGTTGTTGCATCACTTGGCCCTTCATGCTCTTATGCCTCTACATCATCTAGTAGTGTTGGTCATGCATATGATTCTACACTAGTAGTTGAGAATGAGTGTCTTAAGAAGGAAGTCAAGGAGCTCAATCACACCTTGGCTAAGGCTTATGGTGGTGAGGACCGCTTGCTTATGTGCTTGGGTAGCCAAAGAGCTTCTCTCTACAAAGAGGGATTGGGCTATACCCCCAAGAAAGGCAAGGCCGCTTTTGCTCCTCACAAGACTAGTTTTGTGAAGAACAATGGTAGCTATTGCAAGAGTTGCAAGCAAGTTGGTCATCTAGAGCATGCATGCAAGAACAAGAACACTAGTGCCTCCTCTTACAAGTTGAGTGCTTCTTACATGCTTGTTAAGAGTGAGAGTGGTTTGAGTGCTAGATTCATTGGCACACCATGGATGAGCTCAAAGAAGAAAGCTATTTGGGTGCCAAAGACTCTAGTGACTAACCTTCAAGGACCCAAGCAAAAATGGGTACCTAAAGCTTGATGTCTTCTTGTAGGTTAATTACAAAGCCGGAGGGAGGCATTGGGTGCTTGATAGTGGTGCATCAAATCATATGACCGGTGAAGATAGTATGTTCAAGTCACTTGACAAGAATGACAATGGTGGATTCAACTCCATCACATTTGTTGATAATAGCAAGGGTGATGTCATGGGGCTTGGAAAGGTTGCAATTTCCAATGACAAGGATCTCTCCAATGTGTTGCTAGTTGATACTTTGAACTTCAATCTTTTGTCGGTGGCACAATTATGTGATCTTGGCTACAAGTGCATATTTGATGACAAGCATGTTGAGGTAGTAAGCAAGGATCAAGCAAATATCATCTTCAAAGGGTTTAGGCATGGAAGCTTGTACTTGGTTGATTTCAATGCTAGTGAAGCTCAACTTACATCATGTTTGATTGGCAAGTCAAGCAAGGGATGGCTATGGCATAGGCGCCTTGGACATGTTGGCATGAAGCAATTGAACAAGTTGGTGAAGCATGATCTAGTGAGAGGCTTGAATGATGTCACATTTGAGAAGGATAGACCTTGTAGTGCATGTCAAGCCGGCAAGCAACATGGGAACTCACACCCCAAGAAGAATGAGATGTCAACTTCAAGAGCATTTGAGTTGTTGCACATGGACTTGTTTGGCCCAACTCACTACACATCAATTGGGGGCAACAAGTATGGTTTTGTGATTGTGGATGATTACACAAGATACACTTGGGTGTTCTTCCTCTATGACAAAAGTGAAGTCTATGATCTATTCAAGTCATTTGTCAAGAGGGTGCAAAATGAGTTTGACACTACCATCAAGAAGATAAGAAGTGACAATGGGAGTGAATTCAAGAACACAAGAGTTGAAGAGTTGTGTGATGAGCTTGGAATTGTGCATCAATTCTCACCAACCTACACTCCCCAATCCAATGGTGTAGTTGAGAGGAAGAATAGAACCTTGATTGAGATGGCAAGAACTATGCTACTTGAGTACAATGTGAGTGAGAAGTTTTGGAGTGATGCTATCAACACGGCTTGCTATTATAGCAACCGCCTCTATTGCCATGGGAAGTTAGAGAAGACTCCATATGAAATCTTGAATGGAAGAAAGCCCAATATTGCTTACTTCCGGGTCTTTGGTTGCAAGTGCTACATACTCAAGAAGGGGCAAAGACTTGGCAAGTTTGACAAGAGATGTGATGAGGGATTTCTTCTTGGCTACTCTACTTCTAGCAAGGCTTATAGAGTGTGGAACTTGGCTAATGGGCTAGTTGAAGAGGTTCATGATGTTGAATTTGATGAAACCCAAGGCTCTCAAGTTGGAAATCAAAATCAAGAAGATGTGGGTGGAGATCAATTGAACAATGCAATGAGACACATGGACATTGGTGAAATTAGGCCGAGGCAAGCGGATGATGGTGATGAGGTGCAAGTACCAACTCAAGTGGTGATAGAAGATTCCAATGAGGCAAGCACAAGTGGTACTCAACATGAAGATCAAGATCAAGGTCAAGCAAGCAATGCAAATGAGCTAGTTCTTCAACCGTCCAACATTGCAAGAGATCATCCTCTAGATCATATCATTGGTGATATCCAAAGAGGTGTGCAAACAAGATCAAGATTGGCTAGCATATGTGAGCACTACTCCTTTGTGTCATTCATTGAGCCAACTAAGATTGATGAGGCATTGAAGGATCCGGATTGGATAAATGCCATGCATGAGGAATTGAACAACTTCACTAGGAATGAAGTTTGGGAGCTGGTTGAGAGGCCAAAGAAACACAATGTGATTGGAACTAAGTGGGTCTTCAAGAACAAGCAAGATCAAGATGGCTTAGTGGTGAGGAACAAAGCAAGACTAGTAGCACAAGGGTACACACAAGTTGAGGGTCTTGACTTTGGAGAAACATATGCACCGGTGGCAAGATTGGAGGCAATTAGAATCTTACTAGCCTATGCTTGTGCTCATAACATCAAGCTCTATCAAATGGATGTGAAGAGTGCATTTCTCAATGGCTTCATCAATGAGGAAGTGTATGTTGCACAACCTCCCGGTTTTGAAGATGACAAGAAGCCCAACCATGTCTACAAGCTCAAGAAGGCTTTGTATGGATTGAAGCAAGCTCCAAGGGCATGGTATGAAAGATTGAGGGACTTTCTCATATCCAAAGGTTTCAAGATGGGAAAAGTTGACACCACTCTCTTCACCAAGAAGATAGAAGATGACTTGTTTGTGTTGCAAATCTATGTGGATGATATCATCTTTGGATCAACAAATCAATTCTTTTGTGAAGAGTTTGCAAATATGATGGCTAGTGAGTTTGAGATGTCCATGCTTGGTGAGTTGAGCTACTTCCTTGGTCTTCAAATCAAGCAAATGAAGAATGGCACCTTTGTGAGTCAAGGCAAGTACATTAAGGACATGATCAAGAAGTTTGGGTTACAAGATGCTAAGGCCATTAGTACACTAATGGGAACCAATGGTGGCTTGGACATTGACGATAGTGGCAAGATGATTGAGCAAAAGCTATATAGATCAATGATTGGAAGCTTGCTATATGTGACCGCTTCAAGGCCGGATGTCATGTTTAGTGTGTGCATGTGTGCAAGATTTCAAACTTCTCCAAGAGAGAGTCACTTGACGGCAACCAAAAGGGTGTTGAGATACTTGAAGGGTACTCAAGATGTTGGTCTATGGTATCCCAAGGGGTCAAGCTTTGAGTTGATTGGATACTCCGACTCCGACTATGCCGGTTGCAAGATTGATAGGAAGAGCACAAGTGGAACATGCCAAGTGCTAGGAAGATCTCTTGTGTCATGGTCTTCAAAGAAGCAAAATAGTGTGGCACTTTCCACCGCCGAAGCCGAATATATTAGTGCGGGAAATTGTGGTGCACAATTGCTATGGATGAAAGCCACCTTGAAGGACTATGGGATCAAGTTCAAGCATGTGCCTTTGTTTTGTGACAATGAAAGTGCAATCAAGATGACTAACAATCCGGTTCAACATTCAAGAACCAAGCACATTGATGTGAGGCACCACTTCATTAGAGATCATCAACAAAAGGGTGATATTAGCATTGAAAGCATTGGCACCGAAGATCAACTAGCCGACATTTTCACCAAGCCTCTTGATGAGAAAAGATATTGCAAGTTGAGGAATGAGTTGAACATACTTAGCTTCTCCAACATGGATTGATGCACCCCATATATGACATGCCTCTCCTCCAACATAGCAAGGTAAAGTTGGTTGTTGCATTTCATGCATCCTTTGCTAGTTGTGTAGACATGTACATGTGCATCTTGCTAGGCTCATTCATTGCAAATCAAATGATTTTGAAGGATATATGGCACCACTATTGTTTCTATGCTTGATTTGATCTAGTGGTGGCATATGACTTGTTTGTGAGCTTGTAAACCTAGTGTTGAATCTTTAGCACTTGCTCATGATGTGTATCTCAACATGGTCAAGATAACCCTTATTCTTATGAGGTGTGAAGAAGCTTGCCCTTGGTTCAAACCGAGATACATTTTCTAGGCATGTGGTTTAGATTTGGCCATAGTTGATTGACTTGTTTCTCTCATCTTATGCACCCTTCTTGGTCATTGATGACAAAGGGGAGAAGAAAGTATACCCTAGGGGGAGAAGTTTACACCTAGGGGAGAAATAAGTCACAAAGAGCAATGGAAGGGGATCAATTTTTATGATATGACCCAACCATGAGCACACAAATAGGGGAGCAAGCTCATAGACTATTTGTTGCATATTGTGTGTGCATTCATGATGATATGGAACATTGCAAGCTAAATTCAATATTCATGCTTGTTTGGTGTATTGCTAGTATAGAACTTGATTGATGAAATGAAGTACTAGCATGCTTAGGTGGTTTCTAGACATAGAGTTTCACTTGTTCAAGTACCTTGTTTATAATGTGATCTCATGAGGTATCTTGAGTTTTGATGATGTCTAGATTCCCATAGTGCTAAGGAAGGTTTATTATCGCACTCCGATTGGTATCACGCTTCAAAGGTCAATTCTATAAACCTTAGTACCATTTTGGTTGTGGTAACTCTCACAAAAGTTTCATCTATACATGTGTGCTTGAAAATCGACCAAACATTTGATGCACACATGTAGGGAGCTACCACTACCAAAACCGGAATTGAAATGCTTGTCCAATCCAAGATTCATGATCAAAATGTCTTGGGCAAGCAATTCAATTTCATATTGAATTCAATTTTCATATCTTTGTGAGTTTGTCGAGGGGTTGTCATCAATTACCAAAAAGGGGGAGATTGAAAGCTCCGGTTTGGTTTTGGTAATTAATGACACTCAACGTTGCTAATGCTTTGCTCTAAGTGTGGTTAGACACATAGCAACGTGACGGTGGATGATGGAGCATGGTGATCACGGTGATGAACATGAAGGATGTAAAGTGATCGAGCTCCGACGAGGCCCATGGAGATCAAGGCGAAGGTATACTTGATAGGGCTTTCCGGTTTAGTGGTCGAGACACTTAGCGAGTGTGACCACATTTAGGATCGATAACCGACTATCAAGAGGGGTTTCCTCGGTTCATTCGCGGTCCTAAGTGCCTCTAGTTGTGACTTTGCATAATGCATGAGAGGCTAACTATAGAGCTAACACTTGTCGTCGTGATCTTGAGAAGATACGCTAACTCCGGTGCTTGAGAAGTGATCTACTCTGTGGAGTTAGCACCTTGGACAAGTGGTTTGGAGATTGGATCGACGACGGTGCGACATCGAAGATCAAACAAAGAGGTGGCAGGTTTCGTCGAGACGGACGCGGCGCGGACGCCGAAAGGCGGCCCGGACGCGTCCGGCGCAGGTGGCGGAGTCGGCGCTGGCCGGGTGACGGGCGATGAGCGCCGGACGCTGGGCCGTGGCGCGTCCGGGGTCCTCGAGGCGCACCGAAACTTTACGCTCCGCGTGCTCGTGCGTGGCTCGCCGTCGGACGACGCGCGCCGGACGCACGCGTCGGGCCGGACTCGGGCGGTTCACGTTCGTCGTCCGGCGCTCGGTGGATTCAAACGAAGACGAAGCAACGGTCGGGCGGGACGTGGGCGCGAACTGAGCGGCGGGACGCGTCCGCCGGCTGAGCGCCGGACACGTCCGGCGCTTGACGATTTGTCGCGGCTGAGGGCACGGCTCTATTTCGACCTTGGGTCTATAAATAGAGGGTTGGCCGGCTTGGGGGAGGCTCTCTTGGCCATTTTCACATACTTGAGCATCCTTTGAGCTAGAGAGACACTCTCCCACTCATCTCTTTCATTCTTGAGCATCTCTTGTGAGATTTGAGTGGCAAGACAAGTGATTTGCATTGAGAGTTGCATCTAGAGGCACTTGTTCTTCGAGTGGGCTGCGGATTCTTGTTACTCTTCGGTGATTCCCGTCACCGTAGACGGTTTGGAGCGGCGGGTGGTGGTTGAGCTCGACTTGGTGATTGTTCGAGGCCACACCGGGTTCTTGTGAGGGTTCTTGATCCTTCCCCGCGGGAGTTCGCGAAAGGATACTCTAGTGGATTGCTCGTGGCTTGTGGATCCTTGTCTTGTGTGGAGATTGCGGCTCCCCATTGGGGTCTTTGGCACCGAGCCAATTGAGCGGGCAACTCACCAAGCAAGTGTATCGCCACAATGAGGAGTAGCTTGCCGGGAAGCAAGTGAACCTCGGTAAAAAATCATTGTGTTGATTCGTGATTGCCGAGGCTTCGACCTCCTTGTGCTTATGCTTGAGCTCTCTAGGTGATTGGCTTCTACACCGGTGATTGGCTATCTTCTACTCTTCGCGGCGGTATAACATTCGATCATCTCTTTACTTTCCGCAAGGTAGAATTGCTTGTTGTGGTCGGTCGGGAACCACTCATTGTGTAGCTTAAATCCCGTGGGTAGAATTGCTTGGTTGGTTTCGGTGAACCGACATTGTGTAGCTTGATCACCGTTGTTGTGCGTGCAATTAAATTGAGTAGCCTTGCATGGTAGGACGGCTTGCATAGAGTAGTCGAAGCACTTGCTTTGCACATTTGCCGCCTTGCTATCTAATTGGGTTGTCTAGTTTTATTGCTAGAATTTTTATTAGGCTATTCACCCCCCCCCCCTCTAGCCATTGTGACCTTTCACTTAGGCCTGGCTAGGACCAGTGCTAGATTGGATTTGTGACTGTCTCAACTCTCAGCCATGGTTTGTTGCGGGCACGGAGAGCGGTCATTGTCGGGTAAACCTCCCTCCACTTTGTTTCCATCCCCTCTGCCTTTTTTCTTAAAAGTTCTGTGTGATTCATGCCGTGCACATGGGAAAGGAAGTTCTGCAGTTCTTGATTTTTAAACGAACATCATCTCTCTTGATTTGGCCTGTACGGGATATGAATTTCATGAGATCCATTATTGCCTTTGAAGGAAGTTCGAATTTTTTCCTCCAGCCACCCGGCCCCACCCCCTAAATCATCTCTCTCTCTCTCTCTCTCTCTCTCTCTCTCTCTCTCTCTCGTTGTTTTTCTTACCAAAATATCATCTAGATCTGAGTTCTACATTTGGCCATCCATTCTGTGCTGATATGTTCATTTGGAAGAATTCCTGTCCACTTCTTTTCTCTAC
The DNA here is from genome assembly GCA_018135685.1 of Themeda triandra. Classification (NCBI taxonomy): domain Eukaryota; kingdom Viridiplantae; phylum Streptophyta; class Magnoliopsida; order Poales; family Poaceae; genus Themeda; species Themeda triandra. The sequence goes on from JAENPR010000244.1 coordinate 184,827, forward strand.
AGGCCCTTAAAAAACTGCACGTCGGGTGTCTTTTTATGGAGCTTGCTGTGTGTTATCTATCTATCAAGCTGACAAAATTGTTGCTAGTAGTGGTGTTATCCAGCAAGATGACAAATTGTTGGTAGTAGGGTAGTGTTATCTAGCAAGCCAACAAAAATCTTGGTAGTAGGTGTGTTATCTAGCAAGCTGACAAAATTCTTGGTATTAGGCTCAGCTAGTGAGCTTTTGTCAGTGTAATGGAACAACAGAGAGAGAGGGTGGGGCTGTCACTAGAGAGATCGGCCATGGCCAGACACCATAGGCCTGTAGTCAGCATTTTGAAATGCCTTCCCGCGCCCGGGCATCCTGCATGCAAGATGCTTTGTTAGCATCTTTTTAAAGTCTACAGAGGCCCACTGCTTCAAAGAACTAAAAACATGTGCCAGGTGCTTTCAAAATCAAGGTTCTCCTCCTCACCTGTCATCTAATCGCTTCATTGTTTTTTGGCTTTTTATGGTTCGTGGTGATCTTGGCTTGATCAGCTGAGATTGAACCCAAGAACACATGCACAACACACATTGACATGCACCAAGACAAGGCAACCCCACATCACACAAACCCACATGCACTAATGCAAACCACAGCACACACCCACATGCACCAAGGCAAACCACAATACATGCACCAAGGCAAAACCAGTCATAAGGTAACCAGCCATGCTTTGATAGCATCTTTTTAAAGTTTGAAAGGGCTCCATGATTCCAGAAACAAGCATTAGCCATGCAAGATTCTCCTCGATTTGATGCTCTCGCGCAGATGAGTCCAAATCAAGGTTCTCTTTACCTGCCCTCTACTTGCTTGCTTGTTTTTTTGGCTTTTATGGTTCGTGTCCAATCTTGGATTGAGCGTATGAGGTTTAGCCCAAGAAACAGGAACAATTCTCCCACCTTTTTCTCTTCCTTCTCCCTTGATTTAGGCAAATTATTGGCTTATTATGGTGGTGTTAGATTTTTGTTTGCAAATACTATGTTTATTTTTAATGCTACCCCTATTCTGAGATCCAATTGCTCGTTTGCCCCTTTTTTTTAACTTTGCACGTTTGACCCTATTTATCTAACCGAAGCCACTATTTGCCCCTGATTTAGATTTCCGTCAGGTGGTCTTCAGGATCTTGCAGTAAAAGAAGTTGGAATGTGGTGGAAGACAATAAGAACAATTTTGTTGCTATCATCTGAATCATGGAAGGGAACAGCAGGGCTTACCATCCAAGGCTGTGTTTGTAGGTAAAGATCTGTTTGGATCCCAACTCGATGGAATTTGTTTTGTTGGCTCTACAGACTTTGAATATATCATGTACATCAGTCTTTTATTTGATTCTTTTTTTTCTACAGATCAACTGATCTAATTATATATCCATGATGAATTTATATTGGATTGAGAGGTAACACTAATCAATCATTCTATATCAGACGTTTTTTATGGCACTTCTATATCCACCAGTGATTTGAGTGCAACGAAATAGTGATTTTGTCTTGGTGCATGTGAGTAGAGGTTCATAATTTGAAGACACTGCTACAAGAAAATGCATCTTCATGACATATTTGTGCAAGGGTGTTCAGCACTTTTGAGTCTGCTCTAGCTTTCATACCAGCACTTTGAGTGTACTCCAGCTTTTATACCATGTTGAAGTGTACTATCTGCATGTCATATTTGTGTTGCTGTTTGGTCACTTCATAGGGTGCGTGAGTTTTCATCCTTTATGTTTTTTTTACAGGAATTCATCCTATTTAATATTTTGGTACAAACAGTGCACAGATCGATGGCTGCTATTTCCCTAAACCGAAGCATCGAGTAGTCACAAACCCTTCCATATCTAGGCTGATGGTTCACGATTAGTTTCATCAGACACAAAACAGTAGGCAGGGAGCATGCTGTATACCTGTTAGTCTGTTACATTGATCATGTTGTATTAGATGAACGTGTTAAAGGAGCATTCACGTGTTAAATGATGCTGGAATATGAGTGTTTGCGTGCCTCTCTTTTACTGAAAGGACTTAGTACGGCGTGTAAGATTGTCATCATTCACAAACAGATTGCGGAGAGAGAATGTCGTCAATCACAAACTATGGAGGGGTGTACCATGTGATATACACGTGGGAACCGACGTAAGACTATCCGCACTCATCAACCTCCATTTTCTTACTCCATACGTCCTGGTCATCAAGATTCTCTCCTCCATATAGGTTTCTTCCGCACTCATGAACCTCCATATCTCATACTCCATTTCAACTTTTAAAATCGGGCCCACTTGTCATCCACTTGTTACTTTATCTAAATATATTCATGTGAGATCTAGTTTTGAAGTATTAATCGAAACGAATTTAATGGTATAATCGGAATTTAATTTGGAGTTTTAGTTTATGAGATATAACATTATTTATGTGCTTGAAATTGTGGGGCCTGCTCTTACCTCTCTCCTCTCTCTCCCATGCATGCTCTCTGCGCGCACGTGGGGCCGGCTGTAGGGGATGGCGCACAAACGCCACAGGCCTCCTGGAGCGGTATATTTCACGTTCTGCGGCTGCTAGCGCTCTGTTTTCAGGCCTCCGCTGCAGCCAGGAGTACGCCATTTCTGCTGAGGTGTGCTGAGCTGGCGAGATTCCGTTTTCTTTCCAGGCTCCCGCTGCGGACAGTCTAAGACTATCCGCACTCGTCGTACTCCAAATTCTTCCCCTAAAAGGAATCTTTTGTCCTAGTCATCGAGATTCCATACTCCATATCAATTTCTCCCGCAGCCGTCATCCCCAATATCCCATACTCTATACCAACTACCACATAGTGGGCCCACACTCATTTAGATTATTTTTCTTTTTTCTTTTTTTTCCTTTTTCTTTTCCCCCTCTCCCTTATCCATTCCACCGACGCCGCCTCCTCGCACTCCGCCGACGCCGCGGCTCCCTCCCACCCTCCATGCGCCGGCGAGCATGGAGCTCTCCGCGCCGGCCATGGACTCCGGCGGCGCGCGGGCCGCCTGGCCCCCCTCCTCCGGCCTTGCCGCGCGACCGAAGGGGAGGGTCGTGGCCGACCGCGACCCCCGGCTGCATCTGCCATGGCGAGGGCGCGGCGGCCGCCCGCGAGGAAGACGAGGACGCGGCGGCCGCGCCGAGATCCGGCGGCGGCAAAGCGGCGTGGCCCTCCTCGCGGCGGGCGGCGCGACCGAGGCGGCGCGCTCGCGCGGATCCGGGCGGCGGCGAGCGGGCGCGGCCTCCTCCGGCTCCATCTCTATCTCCGGCAGCGGCGGCTCCTTCTCGAGCTACCGGCCATGGCTGTCCTTCTCGCGGTCGTCGGACTCCGTCCTCTGCTCCCCACGCGCGGGCCGGGGTGTGGGCGGTGAGTCGGCGAGCGCCTCGAGGTCGATCCATGGAGTTCGTCGGCGGCTGGGCTACACCTCTGCTCCTCCCCTTTCCTTCTCCAGGCGCGAGGCCAGCCCCGCCGGTCGAGCTCCTCGCGCTCCCGGGCCTTCCTCTCCGACGCGGGGCCGGCGAGCTCTCGGGCAGGCGGCGGCCATTGAGCTACGGCGGCTGGACGCCTGGACCTCCTCCTCTCTCTCCCCCCTTTCCCTCTCCTGGCGCGAGCGAGGCCGGTGGAGCTCTCGGGCGGGCGCAGGACGAGCGCGGGCCCCGGCGGAAGGCTCCCAGTATCGTCCGTACGAACGGGACAGAGCCCGGATGGGAGCTCGTCCGGGACGATACCGGGAACCTCCCAGTACCCCGCTGCGGGCTTTTTTACGGTGCCGGGGTACTGGAGTAAGGTTTCCAGTACCCCGCTGCGGGTAGTCTAAGAGACGAGGTAGGAGTAGTAAACTCTTTCAATGCGTGGGCATGCAATTTAAAAATTGAAACCATGAATCTTTTTCAAATGCATGGGACCGGCACACTGTTTCTTCTTCCATTGTACTAGTATACCGTACATGTGAAGTGGAAAACTAATCTGGAAAACTAGCCGAAAACTAATCTGGAAAACTAGCCTACCCTCATGTGAGACGCAGCGAGACTTCCACTAAATCACTGTTGCTAATCTGGAAAACTAGCCTACTGGTCGTCACGTGGAGAGCCAAGGTGCAAGCACGCGGGGGCACTGGGGCAGGCACCGGTACGGGGGCCTCGGGGAGCCAGGCAGAAGGGCTGTCGCCTGGTGGGGTGCTGCAGATGTGAGCCACCCTTAGCTGACCGGGATGGCGGGAACAAGAGAATCAAGTGGCCAGTCGGTGCATGGTGGCAAAGGCCAGCTGGTGGATGGTGCCACTGGTACCTGTGCATATGGAAACAAGAAAAAGCTACAGTGTGGGTGAAAGATTCGAAGGATTGGTTTTTGAATCACAGGCCCGCGAGACTAAAAAGAGATGGACGGTCAAAGATTCTGGGATGGTTTTGGATTTTGAATTGCAAGCCCGCTTGATTGAAAAAAGATCATAACCATAAATAGGAATATATATCACGTGGGTATTAGAGAATGGCTTCAACTTTACCAGCTCACTACGCCAAACACCTTAAGTGCAAAAAAAAACACTCGATCAAAAGGACGGCAACTTTATGTCAGGTTGTCAGCAACACTCCTGACCAACTCTTGTAGGCATGGACCTGCCTTGCCTTCCCTCGCTTCTCTTGGTGCAGGCAGGATGCCACTGGCCATATTGACACCTTGTTGTCTTTGGATCGAGAAGATTGACGCCTTGTTGTCTTTGGACCGACGAGACGCCTTCCTTCATTTCAGACAAAGCATTTGTGTCGAACGCCTCTGGCCGAGTCCAGAGTTAGCATGGCCAAGCCACACTTTCAATACTGTTGACTAGGTGTAAGCAATAAAAAAATCACTTTAAACACGTGTGCCATACTATACCGTAGCAATTGATGGATCTTTGCTAGTCTCCTGTGTAGTCAAGCGACGAAGCAAGGCGGCTGGTGCTGCCAAACTACTTGCATGCATGCAAGTTCAAACGGCACATGGACGACCCCCTCCTCGGCCCCTCGTCCTGCTACATCATCCAAGCACGAAGGAGAGAGATAGAGGATTTGCTACACACAAGGCGCTGGTGCCCGCAGGCGCGCGAGGCCGAGCTGTGGGTGTGGGGCATGTCCGGATGCCCTGTGCCGCCCTCTGCGCTGCGGTGACCGAATCGATGAGACTCACCACGTTGGTGGCCACGAACACCCAGCCCACGGTTTTCAGCCCGGACCACGTCTACGCGCTAAGCCGCTCCACACGGCGTAGATGCGGCACACCATCTGCGAGCACAACAGGGAGATGATCACCACTGCCATCTACTTGTGCAGTAGGACAGACCACGGTACTGCATGTCACCGCCGTGCCGCCCACAACTAGAGGCGCTCCATCCGACGCACGCACAACGCGCACTCGGCGCCAGACACCGTGCACGCCTCCATCACCGCGAGGATGGAGACCTACTGCCTTCACCCGGCGAGGACGAGGAGCGCGATGGTACTAACGGTGGCAGCCAGGGCCCCCAGACCGCAACGTACGAAAGCCCGTCTCAGAGACAAGGATGATCGCTCACGTGGCCGAACGGGAGAAAGACGACAAACCGTGGGATCCATTTCTCTTTTTTTTTTCACTTATGAAAAGCCAAACATAAGAAACCAAAACACGGACGAGCCGTCACCGCTGATCACAAGAAGCCAGAACAGAGAAACACATGATCACATCAGCGATGAACACGTGATCAAAAAAACATGCATGAGTGGGTTTAGTAGACACCATATACCGAGACCATGCACGGCGTTCATTTGGCTTTTTGTACTGCTTCTCGATTGTTGTTCACTTGTTTGTTGCATTATCTGCAATGGAGCAGCCAGGACCGTAGTGCTGGTTATTTTTCTTTATTCCATCGTCACACTGTCCATACTAGCTGCAACTTTTTTCCAACCCTTTGCGGACGCCCTGATGTGCTGCGGGCCTGCAGCTGCTGCCAAAGCATGCTTTGGATGTCTCTTGGAAGTGGTGACTGAGTTAGGGTACTATTGCATCATTATTAACAAACAAAAACACGAACCCATTTCAAGACGATTTATTAGTCAGGGTACTATTGGCATCATTAACAAACAAAAACACGAACCATTTCAAGAAAGATTTATTAGTCAGGGAACTATTGGGATCATTAACAAATAAAAACACAAACTTGGATTGAATAAGGACAAGGAACATAAAGCTATCGCCATCAGCTTTGTCACTATTTGGATAAATCAAAGAATAGATAGTAAAAAATGAAAAGCATAGTCGGTTTTAGTTTGTAGAAGAATGCTAGACCAGATTTAACTCATATGGAACAAGACTCCTTTATGAGACCTGTACAAGTGCACGATGATCTTCTAAGCTTAATTTCTAGAGGAGGCACGCTTAAAAAGAAACCCCTTCGGATACCGTCCTAATAGGATCCTCACGGCAAACATAAGGAAGAAAAAGCATGATCCAAATATAAAGAAACGTGGGAGGCCAAATAGAAACGTGCAACACCTGCAAAGGCAACCAAAAATATGATAAAGTGGAATAGGAGAACAAGAGATGTTATGTTAAAAAAATGAAAAACAATGGAGAGGGCAGCACCTCACATAACCGCCGCCATCTGTTCATCTTCGTAGCAGATAAGAAAGGATGACCATAGAGAAGGAAATCAGGAAGACTTTTCATCCTCAAATCTCGTGAAAGAATTGTGAGATTCCAATTACTAGGAGAAAGGAATCCATGTAAGAATCGCATCAGGTGGCAACGATGAGCATAGAAAAAGCACGACCGGCTACCAATCAGAAACGCACAAAAACCCAAAGGCAAAATGGAAATCAGCAAGCTCAGATCCACTAACAAAAAAAAAAAAAAAAAAATCAACAGCGCCAAAGGCAAAAATAAAAACAATGCAGGCACAAAACATAGAGCTAGCTACCTCAGGTCTGCTCACCAAAGAAGCCAAGCGCGAGAACTGGCTTAAATGGTAGAACATAGAGCCACATCCACATCAGTAGATTAACTCTGAAAGCTCCAAGGACATAGAAAAAAAACTCAAGTCATAGGCGAAAACCCTGTCCAACCCAAAATCAGGATACAAAAGCTTGGAATTTATCTGTCCGTACCTCGTCAGGGTGGATGAAGAAGGGCAAGGCGAAAAGTGAAATGCACATAGGCTCTGCTCTCTTTGGACCAGCGTGAAAGAGAATTGATGTGAAGTAATGCACACATGCATAGTACACCAGGATTTGTTTTTGGCATTTTGTGTCTCTATTTGCATACATGCCACATGCCAATGAAATATTTTCCACAGAGAAAGCGTGATATAAATTAAATATCATGATGGGCAGCATGACAAGCACGTGGGCGACACCCTCCATGTCCTTGTCCCGTTGCAATATACTACTATGCTCTTTCAAGCACAAAGGGGAGAGAGCATTTGTTGCAGTAGGATGCCCGGCCCAAGGCATTTCAAATGCCAACTGAGGCTTGTGGTCTCTGATCTCTCCAGTGACCCCCCCCCCCCCCCCTGTTCCATTACACTGACACTGGATAACACATAAAAAGACACTCGACCATTGCTCTATACAGGTATCAATTAGTCACACATGCCCTTTACTAATTACTATGCACGTGCAGATGGCAAGTAGTGCAGATAGTGAGTCCGTGTATTACGCACATGCAGATGGCGAGTCCTTGTATTACGCACGTCCTGCAGATGCTGAGTCCCTATACTATGCATGTGCTCTATGTAATACTATGCTCTTGTATGTCTATATCCATAGTGAAACTGACACTTTATCTCAGGGAAAAAACATGTGGGAGAAAAAAAGAACTACGGTGCCATTGTTTAACAATCTAATTTACATGGAGGTCTGGTACCTTATCCCTAGTAGTTACCATGCATCAACATTATTATTTGGTTGTCAGCAATTGGTGTTGTGACTAATCTATGTGCAAAGGAATAATCGTCCTTGCTGTAGGTAAACAGACAAGAGCCCAGTAGAGTATGCTTGCTATGAAAGAATTCTAATCCGAACACCAGTAACAGCTGTAAAGCCATAGAAAACAATTGATATAAAATGATAGACTAGTATTGCCTCTCAATCCAATATTAATTTATCATAGTTATACAATCAGATTGGTTGATCTGTAGAAAAAGAAGCCAAATAATAGAGTGATTAGATTTAGATGACACATTCAAATATGTAGATCCATGAAAACAAATTACATATAGTTTGGATCCACATGGATCTTTGCCTACACGCGGCTTGCACCAGGTTCCAACTTCTTTACTGCTGTGAAAATGGAGCAATGTTTAGCACCAGGTTGCAAACCATTAGATTTCAAGCAAGAGTAAAGTTCTTGCAACTGGATTCAGCTAGATGCAACTGTAATAAGATCGATGAGTTCAACAACTATCTGCTGCCTACAAGAAAATGTTTTAATGACTGGAGTGATGTGTGGAGTTCAAATTCAGCATGATAGTTCAAACGATGAAATGCAGCTAGAGGATCAGTATAGCAATATGTTCTTCCCATTATTCAACAATAAAGATTCATGACTGCACTTCTCTTCTCTACTCTCTACAACTAAAAAGGGTCACTTGGACCCGTCAGCCCGAGCCGTGGTGAAGCCGCTACAAGTTAACACCGTAACTCCCTTTTGCGCCGACATGTGGGCCACCCGCCCAGCTACGGCGTCGTCGGCGCGTGGAGGGTCGGGGCCGCCGTCCGCATCCTCGCGTCACGCCGCCGGTGGGGAGGGCCGGGGTCGCGGAGCCGCAGCCGCGACCGCCGGTGGAGGGGCGGGGCCGTGGACCCCTGGCCATGCAGCCGCAGGTGGATGGGGGCGCGGTCCCCCGTGAGCCCACGGCCACCGTGTGGAGGGGCTCGGTGTGGAAGGTAGGGAGGAGGCGCGGCGAGGGACAGGAGGGCCGCTGGCCGGCGAGGGAGACCGCGCCGTCCGCCAGACTGGCGCCGCCGACCGTCCAGGGGGCGTCGAGGCCAGGTTGGGGCGTCTGCCGCTGCTTGGGGCCGTGCCAGGTCACGGGGACGGGGCATCCCACGCCGTCGCGGATCGGCCGTCGCGGATCGAGAAGCGCCGGGGCCAGCACCGCAAGGACCGGTGTTTCTTGCCGGCGGCGGGCTCCCTTCCTGCGGTTTCTGCAGCAACGGCACCCGCCTCCCTCAACAGTGGCGACCTTGATTCCTTCCGGCGGCGGGGCATCACCGATGGGCTTCCTTCCGACCTCCACCCCTATGGATCCGGTGCTTCCGGGTTCTCCTATACTTGTGGATCCGGTGCTTGCGGTGTTCTCCTCACCCGTAGATTGATTCTTGCAGGTTGAGGTGGAGGTTGCTTCTTGCTGCGGCGCTTCTCTCGCTCTCGTGCGTTGAGTCGATAGCAAACAGGTATGAGTCTGTACATCCTCTGAAATCTGAATTAGTATTACCGATTACAACACCTTCCATCCATTCGTGTGATGTAATTCGACTTGGAGTATGCCTTTGGCACCAAAACTTCACTTGCTTTTATGAGAGTTCGGACTGCATATGTAGCATGATTGAAATATTTTCTTTTAGCAATTGTTCATATGCATTTCAGATAAGAGCATCATTCCATACTTTTTTAGAAGAAAATTATGACTGGATATGTGTTCTAGATTTGAGTATCATTTTGTACTTTTTAGTTTTTATATTATTACTAGAGTGCATGTAGATGCATCCTTTAAATTACAGTACACCTTGATACTACTTTCAGATTAGAGCCGCCCTTCAAATTAGTATGATTTGATACAAATTTGGAGGAGCTCGCGACAGCAGCGTGGCCACGGAGAACGAGGAGCACTGGAGATCTAATCGATGGCTTAGGGGCTGGGGATGAGATTTCTTGTTGGCGGTGGATCAGGTACGTACTGTTCTGCGCTTGCCACATAACAAGAATGCAATGCCATCTACACTGTAGCAATGCAAATTGGATGGATGCAACGTATTGGGCTTAAAAGATGGGCTTTGTTAGAAGTTACATTATGCATTAACAGATACGGATGATGTTTTGTTGTGTTGTTTCTGAAACGCTATAGCTTTCAGAAATGATCTACTGCACTAATATTCAGAGCATCCTTTTCAGATCAGGTACAGAGATTCTTCTCTTCAGTGCTAGCTAATGCAACTTGTGCTTGCCTGAATATCTTGTCTAATTTATTCTCTCGCATATGTTGTACTCCGTGGTTCTTCGGTTTAGCATTTGTGTAACTTGTTCTCGCTCACCAGCACATTAGTCCATTTGCAGCATGTTCTAATCATCTTAGAAGGGAGCAATGATGGGAAGATAGAAGAAGCATCTCAACCATCTGGTAAGCAGGTAACTTGTAGCACCTTTTCACCAAAAGTTCAGACTTTCTCGCTACTGTCACCATTCTCCAATTAATCATTTCTTGCCTGCATAGTTTAATTTGCATTAGCTTATTAATTTAGTGATCTAATGCTAGATTTGAAACTTGCGTCGATTCTCAGTGTTTGACAGGAGCACTTTGTTCTTAGATTCAGTTTCAGTGTTATCTATTGCAGTTTCTGTATCCAGTTTAGAGAATTTTTTTTACACATCGTTGGTACAAGAGCTTGGCTTGAATTTGTGTGATTATACTCTCTCCGATAGCGTTGAGGCATTTCAGGCGGGCTGTTGTCATTACCAACCTGGAGATCAACCTTGAAGGTGTGGTCCTTCTCCATACACTAACATGTTAGTTTACTAAATATTGTTGCTTCTCAGTTCTGACTTATTGAACATGTTGCTGCAAACCTCAAACCTACTAGGCTACTACTGATTTTCTGACTTACTGAATGTGTTAGCCATGGAGGCGGAAGATGGATCAGGTACCCTCTACAAGCTCGTGCATCATCCGCTTTCCGAGCTCCAGCACCATGATCTACTCTGTCTGGTCTGCAATTGCAAAGATGTCTTAGGAAGGTAGGCTTTTGTTAATACTTGATTACTATTTTCTGCAAGGTAGGTAGGAATCATAAGAAATGAGACATGTGAAATTATCCTGAATTTTCAATTGTCAGATTAATGATTAATAATCTGCAATACGTACTCAGTATGGATGCAATGTAATATTTCTTTTCTAATAAGTAAATCATGATTCAATTAATATTTCTTTTCTGATAAGTAAATCACGATTTGATTATACATGTCTTTTATTCATCTTGACTACCTAAACTGAAACAGATAGAAGCCTAGAAGACTAAACCCACAGTTATGTCCAGAACATGAGTCATTTTGAGACAAAGCAAGCTACTTGCTTTATGTAATGTTCGAAAACCGCTACATGATAGTTGTTGGAAGAAGTCCTACCAGGCAATGTAATACCGTAGTGAAGTCTCGACTATTCGATAGTTAGATCATTTGGTCAAAAAATTTGTTCCTCGTGGCATGACAAACTACTTGCTGATACTAATTCTTAAACTGAAAGAATAGTGGTCAAAATAATTTGTTCCTCAGTGTAGTCATCAGGTTCTTTGAAATGCACCATAGGAAGTGAAAGGATAGAGGAAAATCTTCTTGAGCTGTTGTAATTTACCTTCTCGGTTGCGGTTCAATCAGTTTCCTATCTGCTTACCTTTTTTTCATTTGTCTACCAAATATAGGTTGCTGCCTCCATGGAGAAGGATTCTATTAAATAAGAGGTTAAAGGATTGTATGCTATGTCTTTATTCTTTTGATTACTTGTATAATGAGGGCATACAGAGCACTTGTTTGCCATGCATGGTGGGGTTATATATAAAGAATAAGTTTTTGATGTAATGGTTTTCTTGTGTCAATTAGACCTGGTTGTTCAAGCTGATGTGGCAATGCGAGCAGGTTTGCTGCAGTGGATGAAACATTGGTCTGCTCTGAGCTGATTGAGCATTTTTTTTCCCCGTTGCAACGCACGGACACTTACCTGTACATAGATTCATGAAAGTGGTTGTACCTGAGATTTCAGATGCCGTGAAAATACATTTTGATGTGTCTCTTCAAGGGACAATGCATTTTTTTCTTGTGACACAGGAACGGTAGCAGGGCGAGGGATTTGGGAGAAAATGGTAAGAGGAAGAGAATGGATGACGGTGGGGAACCAGGTGGTCACCAAGTAGGAGGGCGCCGGCCGTCCGTACCTACACGCGCGGCCAAGCAACAGACCTTCGGTAGCCTCGCGTGTTCGGCTGCCGGCGCAAGCAGCCTCGCACACAGTAGCCATGGACGGGCTGTTTCTTGACCGACGAAGCTGCCGTCGCAGAGGCAGAGCTCGATGATTCGGACGGGGAGAGGGCACCGCTGGTGTTGGAAGAGAACGAGACGGGTCGTCGCTGGTGGGGATGGATCAATTTCGTCGCCGGTGGGGAAGGAGCAGGGTGGGGAGGGAGAGGGGTCAGGGGCGCAGCGCTCAGAGCAGGGCGGCACACGCCCCCGATGCTGCCGCAGCCGCAGCGCGTCGCTCATACACATCTCCGTGGACTGCACGTGCGGGGGCGCCGGGGACGTCTCCGGGCGCCGCTCCCTCCCCACCGACGCGCCGCTTGTGCAGCACCTGTCGAGGGACGCCGCCAATAAGCAAGGCAAGGGCAGGAACACGAGCAAGGCGGCGACGCGGTCTCTGTTGGCGTCGAGGCGGCACTGCTCGTCGCCGTCCTCTTCATGGGGCCGCGCGTCGTGGCCCAGCAGCACGCTCACGCCTTACAGTTGGTCGTCGTCGTCGTCCTCCACCGCGACGGACAGCGAGCTCGCGCCGTTTAGCGGCAGCGGCAGCGACGAGGCGGCCGTCGTGTCCGCGCGGCTCACCGCGGATCGCGCCGTGGACATGCTCAAGCTAGCAAGGCTCTGCGACGCGCCGCGGATGTACATGCCTGGCCGCCAAGGACTTCGCTGCCGTCGAGGCGTCCGACGGGTGGCGCTTCGGGGGCCGCCACGACCCGGCCTGGAGCTGCAGCTCCTACAGCTGCTGGAAGACGCGGACGAGTGGCGCGCGCGGGCATCGCAGGAGGCGTACTGGCGTGGGCTCCCTCGACTGCATCTTCGCCGCCGTGGGCGGCGGCACCGACGACGACGCGCCGGCGTCGTCTGCAGGAGGACCTGGTGGCACGTGTGGGGGAAGTGGGATGCAAGGGAGAGTCGCGGCCGCCGCCGCATGGAAGGGGGCGCGCCGCCGCCGCGCGGAGGATGGGCAGCACCACCCCCATCTCCCCGCCGCGCCCACGCAGCCTCTCCTTATCCCGCGCAGGCCGTGTCTCCCCGCCTCCCCTCGTCTTGCGCCGTCTGCCCCGGCGCATTGGACACCCGGCACTCCGAGGAAGGTGTGGGTCGGCGGCCACGCGAGAGCGAGCGCGACCAACCAAGGCGACAACACGGCGCAAACACCGGCGCGCAGTTGGAACCACAGCCACCCGCGGGCGGATCTAGAGCAAGCGCGAGCAGCCCAGTCGGCGGCTCGTCGGGAAGCGCGGTGCTGACCGCGGCGGAGCTCGGGGCTAAGCCTCGGCCGCTGGGAGCCAGCAGCGTGGCTACGCGAGGTGCCTGGAGCTGCCACCATCGCCGCTCGTTGACCATGGCTGCTCAGACAAGACGGCGCCAAGAGGGCCCTCGGGCGGCGTAGGAGGAGGGCTCGTGCGGCGGAGGTGGCGGCAAGCTGGGCTCGAGCGGCGGCATCTCCTCGACTCGAAATTAGATTAGAAGTGGCGGAGCTCGGGCCGAGGTTGTCGTGCACTCGTTCTCTCGGGTTGACGGTGACGGTGCTCCGTCAGGACACACGAACGGTTTTGTTTTTTCATTGTGTTAATTTTTTTTTTTTGCGGGTTTTTGGGGGTAGGTGCATAATTAGGGAAGCGTCAGAGTTAATTGCTCTGACGCTTCCCTAATTATACACCTACCCCAACACATTGTTATTATCTTACCCAAAACCAAGACACGGCTCCTCCACCGACGCAACGCGCTCCTCTCCCAAGACACACAGGAAAGGATGACGCGGCCTCATCTCTGCCTTTCCTGTTGCTCATCGTGCAGGTGTTATGAAATGCGCAGCTACAGCACCTATATATGGCAGGGTGAGCAGCTAAACCCGGTTGTAGGCCGATATTTCCGATTTTCTGATTGACCCAAAAAGAAGACAATTAAAGTGCTACTGAAAATTAATTAACAAGTCAATAGTACACCGGAAAAATAAAAGCCCAGAAGCATAGTGTATTCGGCCCATAAGCATTAGGGGCCCAACTGAAAAATCATTAAATCAGTAAATAATACGGCGGCCCAAAGGCTGCCGCATCTGGCCCAGCCCCTCAGCGGCTCGCACGCACGCCGCAGGCCCAGCTAACGGCCCAATTAATCTCGGTCGTCCATTATGATCGGATGGCCACGGTCTCGTGAGCTCGGAACAAAACTGAAGTCAGCCGAGAACCCTTGGTCATTACTGGTCTCCTCCCCCGACTTTCACGCAAGCAGCTGGCCTCAAGGCCGTTAGGGCAGCGGCGCCGGCGACAGGGAGGAATAGAGCGGCGGCGGCGCGGGCCCCTTCGTCGGAGGATGCGTGCGGCCGGTCCTGCGTGCATCTCTGCCGAGTGGTCCCTCGTCTCCGCCCGTGCAGACGATGCGTGCGGAGGTCGTTATCGCGGCGGCGCCGGCGGCGAGCAGGAGCGGGGAAGGAGCGGCGACGGCTCGTGCGCGGCCAGGTCCTCATGGCGGCGTGCGTGAGCTTGACGCGGCGGCTGCAGTGGTGCGCGCGCGGTCAGGGCATGACGACCGCGGCTGCAGCCTCGACACCACCAGTGGGGCGGCAGTGCTCCCCTTGACACCCATTGGTGTCGCCGTGCCACGAATTGAGGGCAACGACAACCCTAGGCCAAGGTAAGTAACCCAAATCTTCGATCCAAAACTCGATCCAGTTAAGTTAGGGTTGAGTCATGAGAATTCATGGAGATTTTTGGGGAAAACTTCAAATTTCATGATCTAAGGTTTTGGGAATTTGGGGAAAAGCTACAATTTGTCCGTGTTTGCAAATTCCCCTCCTTCTACTTGCTTAACCGAGACCCTAGCCCCGTAATACACATGAAGTTTCCTACGGTTGACTTAATCTGAGGCTCCAGTGTGCATACTCGTGAGTAACTAAGGATCAATTGATGTCATGATCACTGTAATTGGACATAACAGTAAGTAATTAGGGCAATAACTAAGTAATTTGACCTCAAATTAACAATAGCTGAGGCATAATCCACATCTTAGGATTCATGAACTAGATTAGCCAGAGCTCGATGCCAAATGTTAGAGTTACAGGAGCTTAGCCATAGGATCTCTAATCTAGTTACATGAACACATAAGTGGATTGACGATAAACTAACCGAGATCTTCATGGTAGTCTGCCATCGGTAGAGGTCGTCAAGATGTTGATGGAGTCACCCTCCTCTCCTTTGGACGTCGGGATGTTGATGAGGAAGGAGTGAAGGAGATGTCGATGTCCTGTCCTCCTCGGTGAGGAAGAGGAACGGCAGGGTGGCGGCGGACCTTCAGGTTGATCCGGCACTCTGAGGATCGTGAGTTAGGGAAATGAGTGGACTGGGTTAGCATGTGTTGGCGTGCTGATATCCACCTCCTTATATTGGTGTGCCGTTCAACCTGGGGCCGCAACCAAGGTAGTTAGGTGCGCGTCCGATCATGGCGCTAATTAGGGAACACTATGCTCCCATGCATTGACTCGGCATGCGATGGGTATGGCCGTTGGCCCATCCCTTCTACAATCGGAGATCACTTACAACAATTCAATCCAATCTTTGTTTTCTCTCTACCGGATGTAGGGTCGAGATGGACTAGAGGGGGGGGTGAATAGTGCTTACTAAAAACTTACGCACCGGCTAACCGAAACAAATGCGGAATTAAAACTATCGGTCTAGCCAAGACTAACCCCCACTAACTAAACTCTAGTAGCACCTTGTAAAAGATCCTAAACAAGAAGCAAGGTGCTAAACTAGCTAGTGCTCACCTAAACAATTCTAGCTTGCAAGGTCACACAAACCTAAGCAACTAGTACTTTAGCGAACCGGGGAGCACCTACACAATTCTAATGAGCAAAAGCACTATGCCAAACATAAGCTCACTAGATGCTCAAGGACAAGGCTACACAAGCCGAACCCAAGGGCGCAATTCAATTAACTACACAAGCTAAGCAAAACACTAAAACTACTTCTAGCTACACAAGCAAGAAGGTGCTCAACTAGCTACACAAGCAAACGAGCACAAGAGCCACTACTCAAGCTAAGCAAGAATGTAACAAAAGTAAATGCAAGCTTGAGCTAGAGGGGATGCAAACCACCGCGAAGAGTTGTCACACGAAGCCGCGGCGGTGGCAAATCACCGAGCGTAGAGACCAACCACCTGCAATCAAGCTCAAGGGAGGACGAAGCCTCACACACAAGAACAAGGAGGTCGAAGCCTCGGCAATCACAAATCGACACACGATTTTTCCCCTGGTTCACTTGGTCGCCACCAAGCTATGTCCACTTGTGGCGATACACCGACTTGGTGATGAGAAGGCCGCTCAAGTTGGCTCACTGCCAACAACCCCTCCGGGGAGCCCCAACTCCAATCAACACAAGACCGGGATCCTCCAAGCCACGCTCAACTAGAGTAGCCAATTCGCGCTCCGCGGGGAAGGCTCAAGAACCCCTCACAAATCCTCCTTCAGAGCACCGCACAATCTCCACGCGGTGCTTCAACGAAGTCTCTTGCAACCAAGCCGTCTAGGAAGTGGCGACCTCCAAGAGTAACAAGCACACCGGCTTGCAACACGATCACCTAGTGCCACTCGATGCAAACTCTCAAAGCAACGCACTAGAATCGATCTCTAACTCAAGTGGATGAACACTCTCAAGCATGGATGAGTTAGATGGCTCCCAAGCACCACAACACAAGCCACTAAGGCCCTAGTGTGCTCAGCAACTGCCCAAGGCCGGCCAACCCAAGTATTTATAGACCCCCATCAAAATAGAGCCGTTATACTTCGCAGGCGTCCAATTGCACTGCGCCGGACGCGTCTCCCGGACACCACCGGACGCGTCCTACGCCCTTGACTTCGTCTCAGCCGACCGTTGGTTCGTCCTCGCGTTTGAGAGATGAACTGCGCCGGACGCTGAGCTCCAACTCGCCAGCGTCCTGCGCACAGGCTGCAGACGCGTCCTGCGCTGAAGAGACGGCCGAGCTTTGCATACGATCGAGACCGCCGGACACAGCGTCCTAGCGTCCGGTGCTGCACATCTTCTTGCGTCCGGCGTGTTGCGCCATTTCCAAGCCTACTGGACCGAGTCCGCTGTCCTGGGCTGCTTCCGGTGTAACACGACTAGTGCGTCCGGCGTAGCAGCGTCGCCACTCGAGCAGATGCACGTAACGGCCATCCCAGGTCCACAACGCCGGACTCAGCCCAGCGACCGGCACTAGTAATCCTCTGCGTCCGGCGCAGCGGCAGAGGCCCACAGCGGCACCGATCGCGCCAGCGGCCCACCCGCGCAAAGGCCGACCCACGGCGCACAGGCGGAGGCGCCCGGCCCAGCAGAGCGTATGCGCGAGCCAGGCCAACAAACAGCGGCGGCCCGCGAAGCAGAATGACGCGGCGGCCCACGCGAGCAGATCGGCGCGGTGGCCCAGCGGAGCGGCAGGAGCAGGTGGCGGCGGCCCGTGAGCTGCGCGGCCTGCTTCTCCTATCGACGGGTCGGCCCAGGCAAATGCCCCAGGCGGCCAGCGGGCCCAGCAGAGCGGCAGAGGGCCTGGCAAGCCAGCAGCAGCACTTGTAGCCCAGCAATTCTCCTCCTTTCTTCTTCCCAATTTCTTTCCAGATTTCAACTCTCCAATTTGCTCCAAATTGACCCAAACAAGTTTCCTTGCCTTGTGTACTAACTCCACCATGCGTAGATGTCGATCTCATGCCTCGGAGTTAGCATTTCACACATGAAATGTCGCGCAAGAGTTAGCACTCTCAAACCGCCACTCAATCCTAGCATGTCGCAATGTTAGATCGCTTAAGTGGCACTAGATTGTAACATCTCTGATGTTATATTACCTAAAACCTGACATGTCATCATGATTAGTTGCAAAGCATTCATGTTAGGAAAACCCGATGTGCATCAACTAAAATAAGTTTATATTCTAGGTTGATTGTGCTCCTGAGATGATACTTGTTATTGCTTTTGATAGCCTAGAGGTGTGTCGCTAGAATCAAACTCGAATTCGTTCCAAAACCCTGATTCCCGACAAACTCCGTTTTACCCCCTTTTCCCTAATTCAAAATCTACAAAGAATTTGGGGTTGGTCCAAAAAGCAACATTGTAGTGCTTGATGAGACCTACAATGTTGGTGAACAAAGTTTTTCAAGTTTTCAAAAGGAATTTCAAACAAATTTAAAAATACGGTCTTCCGACAGTTGTCCCCCTTTGAATTTCAAATCATAATTCAAAAACTATGCATATTTTAGAAAAACACTTTTTGGAGAAAATGTGCAGTTTTAAAATTTGAGTTTTCCATAGTTTTGGAGTTTTTCAAGTTCTTTAGAAAAATCCAAAGTAATTTCAAATATTTCATTCTAGGGTTTTTGTCCCCTTTTCAAAATTTGATTCAAATTCAATTTTTCCTTTCAAAATTTGAAAATGGTCCAGTTGAGAAAATTGTAGAGCATGAAAAATTAGCTAGGGTTTGTTTTTGGAAATTTTCAAGCTTAGTTCAAAAATCTGGAGTAATTTGCAAAATTTCTCTGCTGGTACTGTTGCTGACGTCATCATCACCCTGTTCTTCTCACTGGCGCCATCGTCGCCGTGGCCATGGCGGCCATGCCGCCCGGTCGCCGCTGGTTGCCAGCGCGCGGCCGAGCGAGAAGGTTCGCTGCCCCGTGTCGCCTTCCCGGCCGCCGCCCTTGCGCCTTAATTCCCCGGCCGGCCAACCACTCTCCCCCTCCTTATCCTTTCTCCTTCTCGGCCGCCGCCAGCGCCATTGCCGAGCTTGAGCTCCGCCACCGCTCGCCATCGCCGTTGCGCCGCTTCCGTCCAAAGAAAAACCACCACTAGCTTTGCCACATCCTCGCGCATCTATAGAGCAAGAAGATGGCCCTCCATTCCGTCTAGAATCGCCGTCAAGCCACCTTCTTCCTCGCGGTCGGTCGCCGAGCCGCCGTGATCCGCCGTCGTCATCTTCTTCCGTCGTTGGCTTTCGCTCCAATTCGTCGTCAATTTCGTGGTCGCTTGCTCTTGCGCTCACGGTGCTCCCTTTGGTTCTTGATTTGGTGGACAGGTTGTCCCGGGACGCCGCCCGTGCCATCGGCGTTCGCCGCCGAGCACCCTGTCGCCGCCAAGCTTCCACCTCCGACCGTCCTTCATCCCCATCTTCGCGCGCATCCGACCCGCGGTGAGCCTCTGCACCCATCCATGCCCTTGGTTTGGCCTCTAGGGCGTAGTAGCACCCGGCCGCCGTGTGTCGCCGCCGGCTTGCCATTGCCGCCGCCGCCGCGTGCAAGGCCGAGGCCGTTAGGGCCTTGCGCCGCGTCAATTGGCACGCGCATCACGCTCGCCGCGTCGCGAACCGCCTTGCGCACGCGCTAGCGCCGCCAGGGAAGCTCCGGTGAGCCTTCCCGTCGCGCCGCCGCTCCGCCGAGCCGCCATGGCCGTCGGCGAGGGTGTGGCCGATGCTCCGCCGCCCCATCTTCTAGCTTAGGAGGTGCGCCACATCGCGTAGGTCACGTAGGTGCTAACCGCGTCGCGTAGGACCTCGCCGCCGGCGAGGAATCGCCGGCGAGCTCGCCGCCGCCGTCGGCCCAGCTCGGTCGGCCATGTTGGGCCGGCCTGCTACTGTTGGGCTGGGCTGTCAACAGTGTTGGGCCAAACCAGGCCGGTTTTGGTCCATTCGGTCTTTTTCTTTTTCTAATTCCTTTTTCATTTCTTTTATTGCAGAAAGTGTGTTTTTCTTTAGAAATTCATAGTAATTCATAGGTAGCCCCAAAAATTCTGAAAATTTTTATGTGTGTTCCTTATGATGTGCTCTATCCAGGAAAAATTAAAAATGTCAAATTTGAGTACTTTTGCTATGTTCAAAAATTACCCCTTTTAATTGAAAAATGAGTCTTCCTTGATTTTTAGTAATTTATTTATTTATCCAAAAATCATGAAAATTTATTGGTGCACTGTTTTTGATATAAGCTACTTAAAATTAATTTTTGAAATCAATTTGACAACTTTTGTTTTAGGACTTAATTTCCCTAGTTATTAATTATTTGTTTGACTTTGGATTTAAGTGAAGACCCTAATGACCTTCGGCACTTTAATTAATTGATTGCGCGTGTCTTTAATCTTCTTTATGTATCCGTCAAGCATCATGTTATATATTCAATCATGACAATACATATCATTATCGTGTAGACCACGTGAACGAGGAGAGTAACGCCGATCCGAAGGAGGAACCAGTTCCGGAGTCGGGTTTCGGTGTTTCCAGTGTTGACGAGTCCGGTTTTGTCTACGCTCTCGATCAAGGCAAGCCCCGGTTACATTCAAACTCTACCTTGTATTACAAAGCTTTTACCATTTGTGCTTTTGCTTTGATGCATTAAGTATTAGGAATTGCGTGATAACCTAATTGATGCATTACCTACCTTGTTACTTGTATATCATCCTTGATACCGGTTTATTTCGAAAATGCTTAGTATGCTTAGTCTTGCTTTAATAAATAGGTTTTCAACTGAGTTACTTCAGAAATGATGGAAGTTGTTATCACATGTGAATCCTAGTGCTAGATAATGAAAGTAAGATCGGTCGGGTAACTTGCATCGGGAAAGGAGTCTTGATGTAGTGTTTCCGACTTGTCAATTAAGGACCGTACCGTTGTTGTCCCTTGGATCATGAAATATAGTACTAATCACATACCCTTCGGGGAAAGCTCTGTCCTAAGATATTCTAAGGACTAGTACGGTGAGCCCGTGCATTGGGAGTGGCGAGATGGCGGGGATACTAGTTACCCTCGTGGGACGTAACCCGGATTGGAGGTGTACAAGTATTCTCGGATGGCACGGAAGCTGAGCCTAGTTCTAGAAAGTCTAAAGTCAGAACTGATATACTTGTGGGTTAGAGTCCCACGTATATCGTGTGCTTGGGAAACCCCAGCTGGGTAGATAAGCGGTTCGAACTGTCGTATGCTCCACGAGTAAGGAGACTTGATCCTCGCACCTGCATCGTAGATAAAATTGGTGGCTACTTTATGATAGAAATAAAAGAGAGTTGTATGAATTATCTTGATCTGCTGGTTTACTTAAGTTAGTTTAGCATAAATAACCCTACAGGTTAACTTGAAAGTAAAACTTGAGGTTAAGGACTCACTTTTAGTGGCTTTTCTGCAAAAGAATTGATTCTTGCTTTGGACCTTACCTTGATTCCTATCTGACCTGCATTCCTGAGTCTTCACCACTCTTTTTGTCGGGTCAGTCTTGTTGAGTACTTTTGTACTCAGGGTTTGTTAAACCCTTGTTGCAGGTGAGTCTCATGCTCAGGTGTGCTTCGCACCTTGTTGCATGACGGTTGTTCCGGAGAGTGACGACGAGTAGTGTGTTTGGCCTTGGGCAAGCACCACGTTTGAGGTGTTGTATAAAGTTATCCTAATCCTATCTATTACTTTATGGTTTGTAATAACTTAACTTATGGTTTGTAAGGTTAAAACTTATAGGCTTGTAAACTTATGTTTGTAAGACTTCCGCTCTTATACTCTGATGTATATTATTTTATTGTAAAACTGTTATACACTGCAATGTCTCTTGTAATGATTGATCCTTGCTCGGAGAATCGTGGAGGTTTCGGGTTTAACCCGACAGAGCTAATTAAGTCTTGTGGAACACATGCATTGTCATCCGAGGTCTGTTAAGACAAGGATTAGTGCATGTGGGCCACCTTACTTAGGAGGTTCTGCCACAGCTGGTATCAGAGCCGGATCGTTATTCCAGAGTATTGTAGTGTCTATTGCAAAACTTCAAAAGGTTTTGGATCCATAAAACTTAATATGACTATTTTGAGTCCAAAAATTGCTTATTATCTACCTATGTTCTATCCTTTAGTCCCCTATAGGCATATTTGAAAATCCTTGTGGTAGATAGCATGTATTATTGCCCTAATTACAAAAGTTTACATTAAGTATGTGCTTAATTTAATGTTTTTACGCTTAGATCGTAAGTTCGTTCATGCATCATGCTTAATTAACCTGTTTTAATTACCTTCCTTCTTAATGTGGTTTGGGTTAAGTAATATCAATCCTATTCATGCTAGCTTTCAATTCCACCTATCTATTCCTATCCTCATGATCTTTCTATTTCTTTAGGATGGCCCGTACAAAGCAGACTCCTCGCAAGAGTACTGGACCTAAGGGAGTGCCCCAATATCAGCTAGCTCCAAGGTATGAGATTGGAGAGAGCAGTGGTAGTTCCAATTTAGATCCATAGGCAGAAATATGCAGGCTCAGAGCAGAATTACAGAGGACAGAAAGTGATCGAGTCACTGAGGCTTGTTGGTTTCGCCAGCTCAGGCGTCGTCTGAAACACACTAAGAACCAGAAGGATCATGCTCGTGCTCAACTACATGAAGCCAATGCACGTATTGAAGAGTTAGAGGAGTATGTGGCAGAGTTACAAGAGTATGCAGATGATGCTGATGATGAGTGTCAGAGGTTGAATAATCTGTTGGATCCGGATTATCAGCGAATGGTAGCTGGGGATGATCTTGGTCTTGTTATGGGTCCGGATGAGGAAGAAGATCCGGAATTAATGGAGGAAGAAGACCCCAAAGAATTTGTACCTGTTGATGAGGATATCATTGATGAAGATGAGATGAATGCTGAAAATGAGAATGAAGAGGATCCTGAGGAAGAAGAAGATCCAGAGGAAGATCCTGAGATGATAATAGAAGAGCCAGAAGAGCCAGAAGAGGAGGAAGAGGAAGAGGTTATCCCAGTGGAGGATGGTGAAGAGGATGAGTAGAGAGTTTAGGTAGCAAGTGATGTAATATATTCCTCCTCCTTTGTTCTTGAACCCTAGTGAGTATGGGAAGTCTTGCAGAGGTGCAGACTGATGTAACAAAAATAATGTATTATAAGTAGCGTGTGTACTTGTAATATGTAACTGTTTTCTAAGTTCAATAAATCATGTGAATAAGGTTGGTTTGTTTATACAGCAGATGTCTAACACACCTGAACGTGAGGAACATGCGGAAGGTGCTCCTTTCCCACCGCCAGTTCCACCCACCTTGGCAGAGGCTTTAGCTGCACTTGTCAATGCAACCACTATATTGGCCCAGAATGCAAGGCAGGGTAATCATGGCCGTAATAACAGGGATGAAACTACTTATGTGGATTTCACGATACTCGTCCCCGTCTTCTCTAAGATTGATGATCCCATGGAGGCCGATGATTGGCTCCGCACTATGGAGCGAAGTTTAGTCTCGATTGACCGTACTATCTATCGAAGCTTGTGTTTGCCGCTCAACGGCTCGAGGTCGTCTTTGGTGCACGGTGGGCAAACTTTCTTGCGAATGACTGCTTGGACATCGTGTGACATGGGATGAGTTTGTTGAAGCTTTTGAGCTCATCATATTCCTCGAGGGTTTGATGAAGATCAAGTTAGAGGAATTCTTAGCACTGCAGCAAAGTGATAATTCTGTGATACAGTATGTGGGGAATTTTAATCAGTTATCTCAGTATGCCCCAGAACATGTGAATACTGATCGCAAGAAGAGGGAATGTTTTATCAGAGGTCTAAACACTAAGATTCAGGTAATGCTCACTGGATCTCCCAATGCTACTTATCAAGAGACTGTGAACATTGCCATTGCATTTGAGGAGAAGACTCACAAGCATAAAGAGCTGAAAAAGAAGAAGGGTGGTTTCTCTAGTTCTTTTGGAGGCAATGCAAAGCGCCAAAAATTTATTTACCATCCTCAGAATCATGGTCGTTTCCCTTATCGTCCACCACAGTTCCAGCCTAGGTAGCAGACATTTTTCCGTCCTGCTGCAGCTCTTCCAGCTCCACGCCAGCCGAATGCCCCTGGTGTTCGTATCCAAACTCCACCAAACTATAACTACCCATGCTATAATTGTGGCAAGCCTGGCCATTTCTCAAGGGACTGCCCGTATCCGAGGCAGTATGGTTATGGTATTCCAAGAGCTCCTGCTCCACAGCAACAGCAGCAGCAGAATCAGAATCGAGGTGGTAACCAGAATGCTCAGAAGGACAAGAATGACAAGAAGACCGGTCGGGTTTTCCTCACTCAAGCTGGAGAAATTCCTGACGGTGAACCTATCATGCTGGGTATGTTTTCTGTTGCCAATCATCCTGCAGTTACGCTTTTTGATTCAGACGCATCACATACATTCATCAATGGTACTTTTGTTAAAAAGCATGACATACCTATAACAATTACAAATGAAGAATTCTTTATACAGTCGCCTGGTGGGCGAATGTGTACTAAAGAGATAGTACGAGAAGTGCCTATAGATTTGGGAGGGCATATCTTTCCCACCAATATGATAGTCCTGAAAGAGCAGACAATAGATGTCATAATAGGAATGAATTGGCTGAGTCAGCATGGAGCAGTGATAGATATTTTCAATAGATCTGTGAGAGTCAACTTACCTAATAGTAAGTCTAAGCTTCTCATCCATTTCCCAACTCTCAAGAGAAAGGTTGAAGTAGTCAATGCCATATCAGCAACAAAGATTGAGCATATACCAATTGTTTGAGAGTTTCAAGATGTGTTTCCGGATGAGTTACTGGGTTACCTCCGAGAGATGTTGAGTTTGTGATTGATTTGAAGCCCGGTACTTGCTCCTATATCTAGAAGAGCATACAGGATGGCACCTCCCGAATTAGCAGAGTGAAGAAACAAGCGCAAGAGTTGGATAAGGGTTTTATCAGACATAGTCATTCGTCTTGGGGTAGCCCAGCATCTTTGTGAAGAAGAAGGATAAAACTCTGAGATTGGTTGTAGATTATCGTCCGTTGAATGAAGTGACTATCAAGAACAAATATCCTTTGCCTCGTATTGACCTACTTTTTGATCAGTTGGCAGGAGCAAAGGTGTTTTCTAAAATAGATCTCAGATCTGGGTATCATCAAATCAAGATTCGCCCTGAAGATATTCCAAAGACTGCATTCACTACCAGATATGGCTTATATGAATACTTGGTTATGTCTTTTGGGCTTACCAATGCACCAGCTCATTTCTCTTACCTTATGAACTCGTGTTTATGCCAGAGCTTGATCAGTTTGTTGTGGTATTCATTGATGACATCCTGGTTTACTCCAAGAATGAAGCGGAACATGCGAAACACTTACGCATTGTTCTTGAACATTTAAGGAAACATCAGTTGTATGCTAAGTTTAGCAAATGTGAGTTTTGGCTCAAAGAAGTTTAGTTTCTTGGACATGTCTTGTCAGCTGAAGGTGTTTCTATAGACCCTAGCAAAGTAAAAGATGTACTTGATTGGGAACCTCCAAGAACAGTTCATCAAGTTCGCAGTTTTCTGGGAATGGCAGGATATTATCGTCGGTTCATTCCGGATTTCTCAAAGGTATCCAAGCCTATCACTGAATTGTTGAAGAATCAAGTGAAGTTTGTCTGGTCACCTGAATGTGAGGAAGCTTTTCAGACTTTGAAGAAGTTGTTGACAACTGCACCAATCCTAGCACAGCCAGATGTCCAGAAGCCGTTTGACGTTTATTGTGATGCTTCAGGCACTGGTCTTGGGTGTGTATTGATGCAAGAAGGCCGAGTTATAGCATATGCTTCAAGACAACTTAAGCAACATGAAGAGCATTATCCCACTCATGATCTTGAGTTAGCAGCAGTTGTTCATGCATTGAAGATATGGCGTCACTATCTTCTAGGCAGCACTTGTCATATTTATACAGATCACAAGAGTCTAAAATATATTTTCACTCAAGATGAGCTGAATATGAGGCAAAGAAGATGGTTAGAGTTAATAAAGGACTATGATCTAGAGGTGCATTACCATCCTGGTAAGGCGAATGTAGTCGCCGATGCCCTCGATCGAAACAATCAATGTAACTGTTTTGACAAAGTGAAGCCCTGGATATTTCATTGTGCAATGAACTTGATAAACTTGGCATAGAGATTGTTCAACAAGGCAGTTTGTCTAATCTGAATATTGAGACAACTATCAGAGATCAAATTATTGCTGCTCAGAAAAATAATAAGGGAATTAAATGCATCAAAGAGAAAATTAAGGAGAAGGCTAGTAAACATGAAGAGTCTTGTTTTAGAATTGATGCAGAGGGTGTTGTATGGTTCAAGAATCGATTGGTTGTGCCAAAAGTCCCTGAGTTACGTCAGACAATCCTTGATGAAGCACACAATACTAAGTTCTCTATTCATCCAGGAAGCAACAAGATGTATCATGACTTGAAACAAAGATTTTGGTGGACCAAAATGAAAATAGAAATTGCACAATATGTGGCAAGATGTGACACTTGTCAGAAAGTAAAAGCCGTTCATTTGAGGTCAGCGGGAGAACTCCAACCACCGCCTATTCCCGCATGGAAGTGGGAGGACATCGTATGGATTTCATAGTGGGTTTACCCAAGACCTCTAGAAAGTTTGATTCTATTTGGGTTATAGTGGATCGTCTCACTAAGTCGGCTCATTTTATTCCCGCAAGGATAGAATGGAGAGCTCCTACCTATGCACGAGATATATATTGAACGAATTATGTGTCTCGCATGGGGTACCAAAGACTATTGTTTCGACAGAGGTACACGGTTGTCTCGCAGTTCCGGGAAATGTTTTGAGAAATCAATGGGAAGTAAATTACTTCATAGTGACCCTATCATCCCAGACCGATGGTCGATCGAAAGAGTAAATCGGATCCTTGAAGATATGTTGAGGTCCCGTGTGCTTAATTTTTCGAGAAATGGGATGAATGTTTACCATTAGCAGAATTTTCCTATAATAACAAGTTATCAAGAAAGCATCAAAATGGCACCGTTTGAAGCCCTGTATGGTCAGAGGTGTAGAACTCCATTGAATTGGTCAGAACCCGGAGAGCGACGATTCTTTGGGGTTGATCTTGTAGAAGAGACTGAAGAGAAAGTTAAGCAAATACAACAAAACTTAAGGGTAGCACAGTCCCGACAAAAGAGTTATACAGATAAGAGATGTCGGGCCTTGACATTTTCTGAAGGAGAGTATGTATATTTAAAGGTGTCACCTATGAAGGGAGTAACTAGATTTGGAGTCAAGGGTAAATTAGCACCCCGCTATATTGGCCCGATCCAAATCATAGAAAGATGTGGGTTGGTTGCATATCGTTTAAAGTTGCCAGAACATCTGTCAGCGGTGCACAATGTGTTCCATGTGTCACAACTCAAGAAATGTCTTCAACCACCTGACAAAATTGTTGATATTGAAGGAATTGAACTTGAGCCTGATCTAACCTATTCAGAGTATCCTGTCAGAGTTCTAGATCAGAAAGATCGTGTTACCCGCAGCAGAACAACCAGGTGGTACAAGATACAGTGGAATCGTCACTTAGAAGAAGAAGCTACTTGGGAGTCTGAGGATTATCTGTCAGAACATTTCCCAGAGTTCTATGCTTCTATCTAAGTTATAATTCCCTCTATGAGTTATAACTATTCTAGTGTGAGTTGTAAAACCCCTTTCCTTATGTCCTTGTTTGAGATGTGTTGCTTGACACATTCCCTTTTCCATTACCTAACCCAAGGCTTTAAATCTCGGGGCGAGATTTCTTTAAGGGGGAAGGGCTGTAACATCTCTGATGTTATATTACCTAAAACCTGACATGTCATCATGATTAGTTGCAAAGCATTCATGTTAGGAAAACCCTGATGTGCATCAACTAAAATAAGTTTATATCCTAGGTTGATTGTGCTCCTGAGATGATACTTGTTATTGCTTTTGATAGCCTAGAGGTGTGTCGCTAGAATCAAACTCGATTTCGTTCCAAAACCCTGATTCCCGACAAACTCCGTTTTATCCCCTTTTCCCTAATTCAAAATCTATAAAGAATTTGGGGTTGGTCCAAAAAGCAACATTGTAGGGCTTGATGAGACCTACAATGTTGGTGAACAAAGTTTTTCAAGTTTTCAAAAGGAATTTCAAACAAATTTGAAAATACGGTCTTTCGACAGTTGTCCCCTTTGAATTTCAAATCATAATTCAAAAACTATGCATATTTTGGAAAAACACTTTTTGGAGAAAATGTGCAGTTTGAAAATTTGAGTTTTCCAAAGTTTTGGAGTTTTTCAAGTTCTTTAGAAAAATCCAAAGTAATTTCAAATATTTCATTCTAGGGTTTTTGTCCCCTTTTCAAAATTTGATTCAAATTCAATTTTCCTTTCAAAATTTGAAAATGGCCCAGTTGAGAAAATTGTAGAGCATGAAAAATTAGCTAGGGTTTGTTTTTGGAAATTTTCAAGCTTAGTTCAAAAATCTGGAGTAATTTGCAAAATTTCTCTGCTGGTACTGTTGCTGACGTCATCATCACCCTGTTCTTCTCACTGGCGCCATCGTCGCCGTGGCCATGGCGGCCATGCCGCCCGGTCGCCGCTGGTTGCCAGCGTGCGGCCGAGCGAGAAGGTTCGCTGCCCCGTGTCGCCTTCCCGGCCGCCGCCCTTGCGCCTTAACTCCCCGGCCGGCCAACCACTCTCCCCCCTCCTTATCCTTTCTCCTTCTCGGCCGCCGCCAGCGCCATTGCCGAGCTTGAGCTCCGCCACCGCTCGCCGTCGCCGTTGCGCCGCTTCCGTCCAAAGAAAAACCACCACTAGCTTCGCCACATCCTCGCGCATCTATAGAGCAAGAAGATGGCCCTCCATTCCGTCTAGAATCGCCGTCAAGCCACCTTCTTCCTCGCGGTTGGTTGCCGAGCCGCCGTGATCCGCCGTCGTCATCTTCTTCCGTCGTTGGCTTTCGCTCCAATTCGTCGTCAATTTCGTGGTCGCCTTGCTCTTGCGCTCACGGTGCTCCCTTTGGTTCTTGATTTGGTGGACAGGTCGTCCCGGGACGCCGCCCGTGCCATCGGCGTTCGCCGCCGAGCACCCTGTCGCCGCCGAGCTTCCACCTCCGACCGTCCTTTATCCCCATCTTCGCGCGCATCCGACCCGCGGTGAGCCTCTGCACCCATCCATGCCCTTTGTTTGGCCTCTAGGGCGTAGTAGCACCCGGCCGCCGTGTGTCGCCGCCGGCTTGCCATTGCCGCCGCCGCCGCGTGCAAGGCCGAGGCCGTTAGGGCCTTGCGCTGCGTCAATTGGCACGCGCATCACGCTCGCCGCGTCGCGAACCGCCTTGCGCACGCGCTAGCGCCGCCAGGGAAGCTCCGGTGAGCCTTCCCGTCGCGCCGCCGCTCCGCCGAGCCGCCATGGCCGTCGGCGAGGGTGTGGCCGATGCTCCGCCGCCCCATCTTCTAGCTTAGGAGGTGCGCCACATCGCGTAGGTCACGTAGGTGCTAACCGCGTCGCTTAGGACCTCGCCGCCGGCGAGGAATCGCCGGCGAGCTCGCCGCCGCCGTCGGCCCAGCTCGGTCGGCCATGTTGGGCCGGCTCGCATCGTTGGGTTGGGCTGTCACGGTGTTGGGCCAAACCAGGCCGGTTTTGGTCCATTCGGTCTTTTTCTTTTTCTAATTCCTTTTTCATTTCTTTTATTGCGAAAATGTGTTTTTCTTTAGAAATTCATAGTAATTCATAGGTAGCCCCAAAAATTCTGAAAATTTTTATGTGTGTTCCTTATGATGTGCTCTATCCAGGAAAAATTAAAAATGTCAAATTTGAGTACTTTTGCTATGTTCAAAAATTACCCCTTTTAATTAAAAAATGAGTCTTCCTTGATTTTTAGTAATTTATTTATTTATCCAAAAATCATGAAAATTTATTGGTGCACTGTTTTTGATATAAGCTACTTAAAATTAATTTTTGAAATCAATTTGACAACTTGTTTTAGGACTTAATTTCCCTAGTTATTAATTATTTGTTTGACTTTGGATTTAAGTGAAGACCCTAATGACCTTCGGCACTTTAATTAATTGATTGTGCGTGTCTTTAATCTTCTTTATGTATCCGTCAAGCATCATGTTATATATTCAATTATGACAATACATATCATTATCGTGTAGACCACGTGAACGAGGAGAGTAACGCCGATCCGAAGGAGGAACCAGTTCCGGAGTCGGATTTCGGTGTTTCCAGTGTTGACGAGTCCGGTTTCGTCTACGCTCTCGATCAAGGCAAGCCCCGGTTACATTCAAACTCTACCTTGTATTACAAAGTTTTTACCATTTGTGCTTTTGCTTTGATGCATTAAGTATTAGGAATTGCGTGATAACCTAATTGATGCATTACCTACCTTGTTACTTGTATATCATCCTTGATACCGGTTTATTTCGAAAATGCTTAGTATGCTTAGTCTTGCATTAATAAATAGGTTTTCAACTGAGTTACTTCAGAAATGATGGAAGTTGTTATCACATGTGAATCCTGGTGCTAGATAATGAAAGTAAGATCGGTCGGATAACTTGCATCGGGAAAGGAGTCTTGATGTAGTGTTTCCGACTTGTCAATTAAGGACCGTACCGTTGTTGGCCCTTGGATCATGAAATATAGTACTAATCACATACCCTTCGGGGAAAGCTCTGTCCTAAGATATTCTAAGGACTAGTACGGTGAGCCCGTGCATTGGGAGTGGCGAGATGGCGGGGATACTAGTTACCCTCGTGGGACGTAACCCGGATTGGAGGTGTACAAGTATTCTTGGATGGCACGGAAGCTGAGCCTAGTTCTAGAAAGTCTAAAGTCAGAACTGATATACTTGTGGGTTAGAGTCCCACGTATATCGTGTGCTTGGGAAACCCCATTTGGGTAGATAAGCGGTTCGAACCGTCGTATGCTCCACGAGTAAGGAGACTTGATCCTCGCACCCGCATCGTAGATAAAATTGGTGGCTACTTTATGATAGAAATAAAAGAGAGTTGTATGAATTATCTTGATCTATTTGGTTTTACTTAAGTTAGTTTAGCATAAATAACCCCACGGAGTTAACTTGAAAGTAAAACTTGAGGTTAAGGACTCACTTTTAGTGGCTTTTCTGCAAAAGAATTGATTCTTGCTTTGGACCTTACCTTGATTCCTATCTGGCCTGCATTCCTGAGTCTTCACCACTCTTTTTGTCGGGTCAGTCTTGTTGAGTACTTTTGTACTCAGGGTTTGTTAAACCCTTGTTGCAGGTGAGTCTCATGCTCAGGTGTGCTTCGCACCTTGTTGCATGACGGTTGTTCCGGAGAGTGACGTTTGAGGTGTTGTATAAAGTTATCCTAATGCTATCTATTACTTTATGGTTTGTAATAACTTAACCTATGGTTTGTAAGGTTAAAACTTATAGGCTTGTAAACTTATGTTTGTAAGACTTCCGCTCTTATACTCTGATGTATATTATTTTATTGTAAAACTGTTGTACACTGCAATGTCTCTTGTAATGATTGATCCTTGCTCGGAGAATCGTGGAGGTTTCGGGTTTAACCCGACAGAGCTAATTAAGTCTTGTGGAACACATGCATTGTCATCCGAGGTCTGTTAAGACAAGGATTAGTGCATGTGGGCCACCTTACTTAGGAGGTTCTGCCACATAGATGACCGGGATGCAAACAAGTTTGCCCCCCTTGATAGTACGGCTATCAATTCTAAATTCGGTCATCAACTTCTCTACACACCTCATGACCGGTGAAATGAAATGCCCTAGGATATACCTTTGCCTTGCGCATTTCCATCTTCACCGTCTTCCACCGAAGTGCCAATGCAACACATGCACCGACACGATCTCAAGATGATATGATCCACTTCATATCGTCATGCAACCCTCTCGGTCCATCGATCTTGATCTCACTTGCTCTTCACCGCCTCATGGTCCATCGGAACCAAGTCTTGCCCGAGCTTCACCATCTCATGATCCATCGCTCCACTGCCTTGACTTGTCCTTCACACACCCTCCGGCCTCGAGCCAAGCCTCATCTCGATCTTCACCATTGGTCACATGACTCCATGTCATGTCACATATTCAATGAAGCTCCTTCATCTCACATTCACCTGTGGACTGAACTCCTGTGTATTCTCATGATCACACAATTAGTCCACCTAAGTTGTCACTCAATTATCAAAACCAAACAAAGGACCTTTCACCGGATTCGATCTTTGCCTTAGCTCTACTAGTGTTAGGGTTTTAGCGGTGGCACACAGGGCCCCTCGGCGTGGCTCACAGCTAAAATAATGCAGCTTGGTTATCATATATATTCACTATAAGGACTTCATTTAGCTATTAGAATATATCTTCTGTGACTTGGCATTATCCTTTGCCCTCAAGGTTGAAACTAAATTATTATATTAGAGAAAAAAAGACGCTCAACGCAATCATTAGTACCAATCTGCCTTCGCGACCAGCCTGGTGCACATCATGAAGCATACTTTTCCTTTTAATCGTTTTTTATTGTTACGTTTTTAGAGCTAGAGCATCAATGTTGTACTGCTCTTTGCTTATGAAAACTAGGAAAAAGTCTACTTCACACCCCCAACTATAGGAGGTAGACTACATAACACCCCAAACTATAAAATGGTCTAATCCACACACTGAACTTTGTAAAACCGTCTATTTTACCCCTAGATGGTTTTCAATGGCGATTTTGCTACAGTGTGGCAGGTTGCTACAGTGTGTTGGGGGTTTTTTTTTTTAATTTTTGCTAGAACTTTAAAAAAATCCTAGTAAATCATAGAAAAATCATAAAATAGAAAATCCAATTTTGTTAGACTCTATATAAATAGATCTACACCGTGAACAAATAATATGTAACATTTTAGTATCTTTTTAATCTAGCTTTAGATTAATTAGAAAATCTAATGCTGTGAAATATGTGGTGAAATTTTTATACGGTGTCCAGCTAGATTGATCACTCGCGGGGCATGGCTTGATCGGTCCATCACATGCGCTATCTAGCAAATTGTATGTAGGAGCCAATAGCCAAACACAATTATATACGTACGTATATAGCCCTAAAACATGGTAAGCAGACCTATAACACTCGAGTTGTTGCTTGATTTGCACCAATTAGCCAAACAGCCACATAAACAACGTCTCTTAATTTATTTTTATTTTATTTTATTTTGCTTTGCAGTGGAGCACAAAGTCGATGAGATGGTAGCAGGAAGCACGATATATATATGCGCGCTTGCCAGCTGAAGAACACAACCGGTAAATACTGAATTATTTATTTAAAAATATGAATATTATACAATACAATTTATATAATGGATTACACAAAGAAACCTTCAGCAGAAACCACTCAATTGTCTTTAGAAAACAGTGCATCATTTTTTCTGTACTAAAGTATACCATATTGTATAATCACGTGTAGATCTATGTATGTGGAGTCTAACAAAATTGGATTTATCAATTTATAATTTTTCTTTAATTTATTATGATTTTTCAAAGATTTAGCGAAAATAAAAAAACAAAACCGCCTGCTGCAGTGTAGCAACCCATCGCACTATAGCAAAACCGTTGTTGAAAAACCACCTAGGGGGTAAAGTAGACGGTTTTGAAAAGTTCAGGGGATAAATTAGACCGTTTCATAGTTGGGGGTGTTATGTAGTCCACACCCCATAGTTGAGGGGGTGAAGTAGACTTTTTCCCTAGCTTATATATCTTGTGCGTTACTTGTACATTTTAAACGTTGCTAGTGTCACGACCACATGTATGCCATGCAAATATCTACTCCCTCCGTTTATGGGAAACATGCCGGTCAAACTTTCTCAATTTTAACTGAGTTTATAGAAAATAGGGCAACATTTTCATCTCCAAATAATTTTGTTAAAAAACTAGACTGAAAGATCTTTCCAATGATTCTAATTACTTAGCATAAATATTTATATATTTTAATATATAATTGCTGGCAATATAAAAAAGTTGACTTCTCGGGAAGCGAGAATGACATCTATTTTGGGACGGAGGGAGTATATATATTAACTTAAACTAGAGAATTGATGCTTGTTTTTATTTATTAATTAAGAGCATATATTCTCTGGCCAAAATCATGGGCTCCAACGCGATATTAACCGCTGAATTACTTCGCCAGGACATCCATTATTATAAGCAAAACTGTAGTATGTATAGTACTATCACCTAGAACATGAGTGAGTACCCCGCTAAGATTCCAGGCCACCCGTTGTTTTGTTTGACGGGAAATAAAATGGGCACTATAGCAAAGACGACTTGGGCACACCCGCACGCGCACGCGCTCGTGCGATTTTTCAAAGATTTAGCAAAAATAAAAAAACAAAACCGCCTGCTGCAGTGTAGCAACCCACCGCACTGTAGCAAAACCGCTGTTGAAAAACCACCTAGGAGGTAAAGTAGACGGTTTTGGAAAGTTCAGGGGGTAAATTAGACCGTTTCATAGTTGGGGTGTTATGTAGTCCACACCCCATAGTTAAGGGGGTGAAGTAGACTTTTTCCTAAAAACTACCACAACAGCTTATGTAATATATACTTATGTACTGCTTGCCTTTTCCAATTTATGTATTTGTGTACTATTCTTAATTATTTTTCATATATTTCATATACACATATCATCCACTCTTTGATAACCCACGCGCACGAGGGCGTGTGTCATGTACTTCTAAGCTGACAATTGTCAAGCCTTTGCTGCTGTACAGGTTATCGGGGTGCAGCCACCACACTTAGTGCATGGGCAACTATCTAGCATGAGGTAAGTTAGTTGCTTGTACATACACATTCCATGTCCTCATCTTACCTTGTACATACACATTCCATGTCCTTATATTACACAAACCAGAAAGACCTAACAAAATCAAATCCATAACCAAGTATGTATGTAGCTCGGTCTCCATGGACAAGGACAATGTTACGAAATTAGCCCCACAGCGGCAAGCTGTCCACTAATCTCCAAGCGCGGAAGCGTCGATTGAATCTATCGAGACGAACATGCAAGATCACAGACGACACCAGAGGCACGATACTTGTTAACGAGGTTCGGATGTCTAAAACCCAGACAACTCCACATGCAACCACAAGTGATCCCATGTGGAGATGTCTGGGTTTTAAGCATCCGACGCCGCAACTTGCTTCAAACTTTTTCAAATTATTATCGTAGCCTCCACATGCGATAACACGACACCCCGACAAGTTTCGTGATTTTTCGACTTCGTTTGGATTTTATATTATTAAAAAACACTTGTACCACTCGTGGACCGTCGTGTTACGTGGACAAGGACTTCGAAATTTTGGGTGAAATTTGGGACACGGTCTTAAAACACACTCCCCAACATGAATATCATTTTTCGAAGGCCAAAGTTTCATTATTTCATGCACCTGCAGTTCAAATTTGAATAATGCGGGAAAATTCAAGTGAAGGAAAAAAATTAATGAAATATAGCTAAATGTTGCCAAAAGGGCCCAAATTCAAACATGTGCTTGTAAACAATGTATCAAGGCAACAAAAAAAGTTTGAAGTCAAAATTCGAAAAAAATGGCAAAGAGCATCCTTCGCCGACAGCATACATATACTGTCGGCAAAGAACACCTTCGCCGACAGTGTACAGAAGCGGTCGGCATACTTTGCCGACAGGGCTGACGGCGCTGCTGTCGGCGAAGCAAACAGCGACGGCGCCGTTTGGCCGAGCCAGCGCTTCGCCAACAGCGCTTCCTGTCGGGAAAGAGACTCTTCGCCGACAGCCTGACTTCGCCAACAGGCCATGGATCTGGGGCTGTCGGCAAAGACTTCTTTCCCGACAGCGGACGTTGGCTGTCGGGAAAGAGCCGGTTCGCCGACAGCCCAGATCCTGGCTGTCGGTAAACCCCTGGGATATCGGCGAACCACGCGATTCCCGTAGTGCACCGAGAGTCCACAAAGCAATACCATGTTGTTATTATGCTAAAGAAAAAAAGCAATGACCACGTCACGCTAGCTTTGCATCCGTACGTGTCTCACATGGTCACACGTCCTTGTTTCTTTCCTTTTCCAACAACCATAACCGTGTGTGATGTCATGCATGTGTATACAACTCCAATTAGGCCACGACCATACGCAATCCAAGAACACGGCCGTTCGTGCTCATCCGTAACCGAACAAGACATCCATTGTCCGTCGCACCGGGCTTCCTTCTCTCTGCCCGGACTCCACGGTCATCTGCAAGCCTTCGACCCGCAAAGCTCTATACTGTACTCGACTTAGCCCGTCGTGGACCCACCGGCCACGACGATCATGCTCCATCTTACGTCATATCCGCTTCGTAACATCATATGCTATACGGCGCCTTGTAGATGTATAATCCTCGAGAGAGCTATTGTTACGAAATTAGCCCCACAGCGGCAAGCTGTCCGCTAATCTCGCGGAAGCGTCGATTGAATCTACCAAGACGAACATGCAAGATTACAGACGACACCAGAGGCACGTGTAGGGTCGAGTGGACTAGAGGGGGGAGGGGTGAATAGTCCTTACTAAAAACTTACGCACCGGCTACCCGAAACAAATGCGGAATTAAAACTATCGGTCTAGCCAAGACTAACCCCCACTAACTACAACTCTAGTAGCACCTTGTAAAAGATCCTAAACAAAAAGCAAGGTGCTAAACTAGCTAGTGCTCACCTAAACAATTCTAGCTTGCAAGGTCACACAAACCTAAGTAACTAGTACTTTGCCACACCGGGGAGCACCTATGCAAATCTAATGAGCAAGAGCACAAAGTCAAACCTAAGCTCACTAGATGCTCAAGGACAAGGCTACACAAGCCGAACCCAAGAGCGCAACTTACTTAACTACACAAGCTAAGCAAAACACTTACACTACTTCTAGCTACACAAGCAAGAAGACGCTCAACTAGCTACACAAGTAAAAGAGCACAAGAACCACTACTCAAGCTATGCAAGAATGTAACAAATGTAAATGCAAGCTTGAGCTAGAGGGGATGCAAACCACCGCGAATAGTTGACATACGAAGTCACGGTGGTGGCGAATCACCGGGCGTAGAAACCGACCACCTGCAAACAAGCTCAAGGGAGGTCGAAGCCTCACACACAAGAACAAGGAGGTCGAAGCCTCGGCAATCACAAATCGACACACGATTTTTCCCCTGGTTCACTTGGTCGCCACCAAGCTACGTCCAGTTGTGGCGATACACCGATTTGGTGATGAGAAGGCCGCTCAAGTTGGCCCACTGCCAACAACCCCTCCGGGGAGCCCCAACTCCAATCAACACAAGACCGGGATCCTCCAAGCCCACGCTCAACTAGAGTAGCCAATTCGCGCTCCGCGGGGAAGGCTCAAAAACCCCTCACAAATCCTCCTTCGGAGCACCGCACAATCTCCACGCGGTGCTACAACGAAGTCTCTTGCCACCAAGCCGTCTAGGAGGTGGCGACCTCCAAGAGTAACAAGCACACCGGCTTGCAACACGATCACCTAGTGCCACTCGATGCAAATCTCTCAATGCAACGCACTAGAATCGCTCTCTCACTCGATTGAATGAACTCTATCAAGAACAAGTGAGTAGAGAGCTCTCCAAGCACTCCCAAGCATGGACACAAAGTCCCCAAGGTGCTAGCCACCTGCCATGGCCGAGCAAGGCAAGTATTTATAGGTCCAATGCCTAAACTAGCCGTTACTCTCCACGCGCAGGTAAGTCAACTGCGCCGGACGCGTCTCCCGGGCACCGCCGGACGCGTCCTGCGCTCTTGACATCGTCCTCAGCCAACCGTTGCCAAGTCCTCCATTTGAAAACTCCACTTCGCCGGACTCTGATCCTCCTCTCACCTGCGTCCAGCGCCCAGGCGGCAGGCGCGTCCTGCGCTGAAGGATTGGTCGAGCTCTGCACACGAACGTGACCGCCGGACACAGCGTCCTAGCATCCGGTGCTGCACTTCTTCTTGCGTCCGGCGTGCTGCGCCATTTTCATCCCTACTGGACCGAGTCCGCCGTCCCGGCCTGCTTCCGGCGTATCGTAGCAGCGCATCAAGCCAGTGGAGACGGCGGCCCAGCTCAGGAGCGAAGCGGCGGCCCAGGCGAGCGCACAACAGCTGGCGGCGGCGGCCCAGTTCAGAGCAAGCCAGCTATATATGGCCACCGTGCCGTGCCGTGCCTGCCCGTGGCACGGCCGTGCCGTGCCGTGCCGGCCGTGCCGTGCCGCGGCGTGCCATGGGCCGCACCCTCAGCCCATGACACGGCACATGGGCCGGTTGGCCGTGCCGTGCCGTCCACGGGCCACGGCCATTGGCGCCGTGCCGTGCGGCCCATGACACGGCCCCAAGGAGGAGGACGACGAAGCGTCGGGCACCAACCTGCGAAGAAGAAGAAGAAGAGCAGTCAGCAGTGAGATCTAGAAGAAGAAGAAGAAGAAGAGCAGTGGAATCTAGAAGAAGAAGAAGAAGAAGAAGCTAGGGTTAGGGTTTCGAGATCGAGACTCACCTACGCCACCGGAGCCCGAAGCCGGAGAGGAGGCCAGGGATCCAGCGTCCAAGAGAACGACACCAGATTAGACCGACGGCGAGTGGCGGCGGGAAGAAAAAGAGCTCGACGACGACGACTCACATATTCCACCAGAGGAGCAGGAGGAGGAGGAGGGAAGGCCGGAAAGGAGGTAGGAGGAGGAGAAGGAGTGGCCGGCGAGGTGTCGAGGGCTCGAGGCCACCGGAGCAAGACTGGCGAGCTCAAGGCGGCGGCGGATCTGCGGCGAGTCGGCGAGAGAGGCGAGAGCCGAGAGGGCGATAGGCGAGAGCGAGAGAGGAGAGGCTGCGCTGCGGCCGGGGGGGGGAGGAAATGAATTAGGGTTAGGGTGTGGCGACGGCCGGCTGGGAGAGCTGCTTATATATGGCCGCGGCTGTGGGCCGGCTGGGCCAAATTGCGCCGTGCCGGGGCCGTGCCGCGGCCTTCGGCCGTGCCGTGCCCGTGCTAGCCCATCGACGGCCGCCCCTCGACGGCCACCTCCAAATAGACGCCGCCCCTCGACGGCCACCTCCAAATTCGCTAAAGAAATAGTCCACCTCCAAACTCGCTAAAGAAATAGTTGATCGATATGCAGTTCATAGTACGTTCTCTCGGTAGAGTTGGATGCGATCTGCCTCGCTTGTGCCGCTGGCGTCGGTGGCCAGCGCTTGTACGACGAGAAGCTCCACTCATGCCGTTAACACCAGTCCATCCAGATCTGGATCGTCTTTCTGGGTCTGTTCTTTCCTCCTTCCGTTTTTTGGCTTCCTAACAGTATCTCTGTAGTCATGCGCCTTGCATCGAGTTTGTGGATCTCGATTTTGACAAATCTCCCTGTATATGTCGTCTTAATCGCCGTTTTGTTGTTTGTTTTTTGAAGCAGAAAGGAATTGCTATTGTTGTATTGGAATATAATTTAATTTCATTCTTTGTTACAATTTTATTTTTAATCCGGACGGATTGTACTATGGTATTGATCTTTTGTGTTCTTGTCTTAGATCTGCTTATATACCCTGGAGGCATATTCCATTCGCGTGTGGCAGTACCAAATGCATGGATATAGGCAATCTGAGGACAGCGGTAACTAAGGACTTAGTATACCACAATCCCGCAGGGGATGATCTGAATGTCACAGTTATCCAAGATGGTAGCAGGCCCGATGATGGTGCCAAGTTTCCAACGGAATCCCACAGTGATCTTGATGACTGTGACGAGAGTAAGTCTAGATTTGAGTATTTGTAGTTCCTTGAAATTTTGGATGGATCTGCAGTTGCAGGTAGGCTAAAATGAACATTTAATCATTTTGTTTCCACTTTTTCTATCCCAGTGGATGATATACATGTCGTGTATATCCCAGATGGTACCAGCCACCGTGATGGTGCAATATACAATAATAGGTATCTACGGGAAGAATATTTAGACGGTGATATTAATGACCGTAAAGAGAGTAAGTGCTTCAATAAAATGACCAACTCTCTTCCCCATTTTTTTATATTTACTCTAGAATGATTATTTTTGGAAGTATATATATTGAGAAATATATGTGTGTTTGGCAGAGCTCTAGATCTGAGTATTTGTCTCTCCTTGAAATTTTGGATGGATCTGCAGTTGCTGGCAAGCCAAAAAAAACATTTAATCATTTTATTCCTTCTTTAGACCAAATACAGATCTAAATATTTGAAGGGGAGCCTTGGCGCAGTGGTAAAGCTGCTGCCTTGTGACCAAGTCTAGGAAACAGCCTCTCGCAGAAATGCAAGGAAAGGTTGTGTACAAAAGACCCAAGTGGTCGGACCCTTCCCTGCACCCTGTTCAAGTGGCCTCTTGCAGAAATGCAATGAAAGGTTGTGTACAAAAGACCCAAGTGGCCGGACCCTGTGCAAGTGGGAGCTATGTGCATTGGGTCTGCCCTTTATTTAAAGCCATTTCTAATTTAGTCTAGAAATACCGATCCAATCTTGATCTGGGATCTGAAGCTGTGCCATATACACCCTTAGATTGTAAGCAAAGTCAGCCTGCCATCCAAATTCCAAATTGTATATATCCAAATGACAAGATTCCGTGCATATATTCATAATATTGGCTTGTGGTCTATTTGAGCCCTAGAAGTGAAATGAAATGCTAGTTAGTTGGCAGCCTGCTATCTGGTGCATAAACCGTCTTGATGGCTTTCTATTGTAACAGTGAATCTGCTAGTATGTACTGGCATATTCATATTCCATAACTTTGTGATATTTCAAGAGATGCGAAGCAAATCTTTGGGCCAGATCAGCTGCTGTTGCTGCGTAAAAACAGATGACCATCTGAGATTTGGGGTTCGAATAATCCTGAATTACCCAATCATAGTAGTATGGTCAGTGGAATAAGCAAATACTACAGGCAAAAATCAAACCAATTTGCATAGATAGACTCAATTGATTTGCATACAGATATTACTACAAGAAGGGAGAATTCAAATCCTTGAATTGACTGAAGAACTACCCACCAATAAAAAAATTGAAACTCATAATTAATTGTTGCCTAGGCACCTAGAGTCAGAATTAAATTTGGGCTTTCAAAGTTGATGCCTGAAGTAGTACCTGAATTTCAGCTATTTTGGGTTCAGGATTCAGGTTTTGCGCCCACCCCTACACATAGATGGGGGCTCAGCCAAAATGTTATTTTGACGTCCTAAATGCTTATTTGGTGAACACTGCATGACTAGATATGTTGCTTTGAATCCTAGGGTACTCAGGTATTTCTGAGTATAGTATCGAGGTTATATCTATACCATTTTGTTTATATTTGTAACTGTATATATATGCTATACTTGGAACCTATTTTTTCTAGAAAAATCGTCATACGGCAGTAATCTATCAGTGGAGGTAATGGAGCAGCACATGAACTTTGGTTTTAATATGTATTGTTTTAGTAGCACATAAACAAAAACCAAGCTGCCTTATTGGCCATACTGGCAGCTCAATATAATGAGATGTGTCAATCAAACACAAGCAAGAAATATATGAAGTTCACTAGGTCTCTTCCTTCCCATTTGGTCTGGTGGTGTGGCTGCTTGGTGTAGGTTCCACCTGGATCAGTGCACAAGACATAAGTTTGAATTCCATCCATAGAATCTGATCTGATTAGGCTCATGAGGAGTCAAGTAACCTCTCTTGTACAGAGGG
Source organism: Themeda triandra (assembly GCA_018135685.1). NCBI lineage: Eukaryota > Viridiplantae > Streptophyta > Magnoliopsida > Poales > Poaceae > Themeda > Themeda triandra. The sequence continues at coordinate 226,526 of JAENPR010000244.1, forward strand.
ATCTATCAATCAAAGCAAGCAATTGGAAGGGGGAAACCCTCTCTGTATCTCTCTCGTGATACCTATGGCACTGGTATTGTGAAACATCCAACCTCAGGTTTTGTGGAAAGTTTGCATTTGTACTTGCATACATTGAGTTATTTAACAATTTTTCTTAAGATAGTTCTGTGCAATTTACCACAAATATGTATGGCAAACAATGCTTTACCTAATACACTAATTTATCTGTTGTACTAATTAGCAATTGTTATCTTTGGTGAAGCTCGGTTAGAGCTGATGATGTTCACAAAGCACCCCGGTACTACACGATTCATGTTCCAAGTTTTCTCGGTGCTGCTGTCCAGAAGTCCTATCAGCAATGGCGCAATACAACTATATGGATACATAGCAGCACGGGATGAGAGGGATGGCATGCTTAACTATATTGTAAATTATAGCAGGGATAACCCCATCGTCGTGCAACAGGTATACTCTAAACGTTTCTGTAAACTGTTGCAAGTTAATGCTATTCTTTTTTTGTTTTAAGTCTAATATTTTCACTTGTTTAGAGATTGAGCCCACTTTTTTGGATACTCTTTACAGCTACGCAATCTCCTTAAATTATAGAACTTGGAATCGGAATAGAGGATTGGGTACGGGGATAGAGAATGGAAGTGTCGTAGTAATTCTGCCTTTTGGTTTCTGTTTTTCGGAATTGTTATTCTGTATAATATGCAAGTGTAGGCTTGTTTGCTGTTTATGCATAGATATTAATATTATTATATATGCCAATATTTGCATATTTTATTTAAAGTTCTCCATGTTTGACAGTGTAAAAGCTTTTAGCCCTGGGTGTGCACAGCCATTCACAAGGATTTGAAAAACTTTTTATATCCGTTACAAATTCATTGTGCCCTAACGTCAATACCAAATTTTGATTTTGATGCTACCAATTGACACTCAATGTCCAATCCCTCAAACCTCCTTATTTGAGGGTAAAGAGCAACAATCCAGCAGCATTTCTTGAACCTAACAACAGTCATCTGGTGAAAACTGTTAGACCTCAATGGTGTAGGATAACCTCGTGATGTGCATTTTAGATATCATGTTTGCAGAAACATGAACATAGTATTTTATAAGAGTCATGTCCCAAAAAAACACATGTACATGATCAAATTGCATCTTCTCTTCCAGCTGAGTTTCTAGCATTGGTACCTTGTTCATTACCAACATTTTAGCATCGTCTGGAGCTTTCTCTTTCATCCATATTTCCATAATCTTACATGCTGTTACGCCATTGCAGACTATTATGTCATTATCCCATATTCAGGATCAAGTCAAAAGAATAAAAGAATCATTTAATTTAAGAGCATCTCCTGGAGTATCCAAAACAGTATCTCAATCCAGGAATTTTGGCAAGATCGAAAAAAACTAATCTAACAACTCTCAAACCAACCTCCCAATCTTTTAGCAATTGGAAAAAATCACCCTAATGTGTGTAAAGTTACCCATGCATATGCAGCACCAATCTGAAGGTGGAGGGACGTGGAGAGAAAAAAAAAAGTAGGACAGTGTTCCTGATGCAAATGTATAAGAGAGAAATAAAGTATAAAGGTGGTTAGTGTGATTTAGCTGTTTAAGATTCATTATGAAAAATTATCTTTTATCTTTTTGGCATGAGACAGTGGAAACTATTGGAGTTGTAGTTTTTTTTAATATCTCCCAATATATTTGAAAACCTGTTTTTGGGAGTTTTTTTTAGATACTGTTGGAGATGCTCTGATCCCAAGCATACTTGACATGATTTACATTATATCCTTCCTCTGAAACATCAACATCAACAAAGCCTTTTAGTCCCAAGCAAGTTGGATTAGGCTAGAGTTGAAACCCAACATGAGCCTCAAGTCACAGTTCAGGCACACCAATAGCTGATTTCCAAGCATTCCTGTCCAAACAAAGGTCTCTAGGAATATCCCAACTTTTCAAATCTCTTTTTATTGCTTCCCTTCAGTCTTCCTCTCCCTCTCCTCGCAACCCTAATCAGCTAACCTTACAATTTAATTTAAGAAGAGGCGCATCAATAAATAATGAAAATACTGGCATTGTTTGCTTGATAGAAAGCGGTTTGCATAAAAAAGTCAGCAGTGACTAGGTGGAATGGCACTACAGTCTAAGGTGGAGAAGCACAGAATGGATGAGGAAAGCAAAGTAGGAGGGCTTTATCTCAGCTGTCGTTCCCAGCAAAGAACTGAGGATGCAGCAAGTGTCTTCTCACAGGCTTTCGCAGTGTTTATTGTTTGTTCAAAAACTGTGGAGCTTTGCTCCCCTGCACTTTATTAGAGAACAAGGGCAAAGTGCAGATGGTGTTAGCAAAAGGCTAACCGAGAAAAAATAAGAAAGAAACAAAGATTACAGAGCATTTAACCAAGTTCAAGTACAATGCATGTGTGCTTTGTTCTCTGAACGTGCGTGCATAGCTGGATGCTGTTGGGCCACAAGAGTAGTGGGTGGCCTGTATGGGCAGATTTAGTGGTGCACATGTTTGGGGCTGGGCAATGCACTCGGATTTTCCCTACGCAGTTCCCTACTGCCTTGCACATATAGAGATCCTGATAAAAGTTGCTTTACCAACCTTTGTTGCTGTACTAGCTTTTGCATGTGGAATTGTGATGCAACTTTTAATAGCAAAGTTTTTTTTAAGAAAAAAGTGTTTTCCCTGCTATTTAATAAAGCATATATCAAGAGTTTTACATCCACATCTGCTCGGGTTTCTAGCATATAGGAGACCAAGCGACAACTTAAAGTGGGGCTAAACCAATGTCAGTGACTACTACCAACACCATGGTTTTACCGAGCCATACTAGGGCATTAGCTTCTTTAACAAAGCAGGGCTCGTTGATTCATAGCTGGTTGTCTAAGTTCTACCTAATAAACCATAAGAAGGTATTTGTTAAACAAGAAATATGGAGAATTTCGTTGAATGGACAATCCATAGCTGAGCTGAACTGTGCGTGCTATCTAATAGTTTTGAGTTCATATGCCTGGTGCCAATAATAATACCTCTAGCAAAAACTTGACATGCCAAGGACAGCCCTATTGAGCAAAGCTTTTGAGAAGTGAAACTTGTATCTGCCATGGTTGATTGGATATTCTTCATCCTCTTCCTCTTGAACCTGTCAATTTTCAGTAGTCCAGCATTTCCGTTGTGGGTGGGGATACGTGCATGGATTTTATTGCTTACGTTGTCTAAGGTTTGGCCAGCATTGAAGCTAATGTGGGCTGGCACAGGACTACTGGTTTGTCTTGTTCGTATTATACACATGTGACGCCTTTTACTTGCCCCTGCCACCCCCTTATTAGGTTTTAGGAGTACACCTTGAAGATCTTATGTTGGATATGTAGATGGATTTTTATGCAAATACATTTACCCGCTGAGATGTTATACAGAAATGGTCTGTACATAGCTGCCGATGGGATGTAATGCATATTTGTTATTATTAATGCATTATATAGATTTCTTACCGTGTCTTGTTATGTTTTATCTGAACATAACAATCTCTGTGCAATGTATGTTTGTAGAACTTAAATGACATTGTTTCCTAAAGCTTCATAATCTATGATATTGTGTATTTGAACGTTGGCATATGGCTACTAAGCATGGTCATGTGAAGCTCGTAAATAATGACATGGACTTTTTGCAGGGTTCTCTCATTGAAATGACTGGCCCTAAGAGAGGTATCCTAATGGGTTCTGATGTTCTAATAGAATTTGACATGAGGATTAAGATGGGAGAACATGAGGATGATGATCCAGAACTGATTGATGGAGCATTTATATGCTCAGACCAAGCTTATGTACCATGGATACCATTCGAACAACGGATTATTGGCAGTTCTGGTGCAGTTGATGTGAAATTAGCAGTTATTGGGTATGCGGTGGAGGCCACGATAGAAGTTGTTATATCTGAAGTGCAAAGTTGTTTAAATTTATCTATAAGTTCCTTTGTTGACGTAGATGGTGTTCCTGAAGAAATCCAGCTTTTCAATGGTCTGATTTCTCAACCTGGGGCTCTAAGAAGGTTTGTGGTCGCAGTCCAGATCAGATCTACGCTACTTTTGAAGTTCATGTTTGGTAACGATGTGGGACTCCATACAACAACCAATACTCGGCAAATCAAGTTTGGATCTAAGCTACATGGATGTGCCAGCAGACAGATAAGGCTTAAGGAGGCTACTATCTCAGTAAAGGTGAATTGGTCCACTATTTGACTTTCTGTCGCTCTACCTCTGCTACGTGGATGTGCCACTTTCCTGTTCCTCTACCTCTGCTACATGGATGTTTGCTCTACCTCTGCTACATGGATGTGCCCACAGATACAATACAACGCAAAGGCAAAGGGGAATTGGTCCATCTCGTGAAGGTGAATTGGTTGCAGGCTTCAAAAAAGTTGCTTTTGTAGTATTTGACTTTCTTGTCGTGATGTGCTCCAGGCTCTATAAAGTTACTTTTGTGGATCTATATATGTTGCATGCTGCTTTTGTGTAGTATCTTATACTGTTTAGCTTAATGTATCAGTGAATGCTAGGAATTTTTATTCCCCGTGTTTCACAGTGCCTAAATTACTTAGGTTATGTCAATCAAATGTTTAGCTTGAGATTTATTTCCGTGAGATTTCTTGCGTCCTCAGAAGTTAGAGCGGCAATCCACGATGGGCACTTTCATATTTGCATATACATTACTCTTATACACACAGGCATAGGGCACTTTCATACTTGGATATTGTTCTCGCCTTACCTTTGAGTTTGTTTCAGCGTTGTTTGTTGCTGATGTTGTATTCTCTCACCCCCTTTGTACCTCTCAACAAATTTGTCCGAGGATTGTTGTTTATGTCCTTCTACCGCTCATCTTGCCAAGCACATGTGGAATGTAAAGTAGGTGGGAATTGATTTGATTCTCCCTGAATTCCTAAAAAAAAAAAAACGGGCGTAGGCAGTCATAGTGGATCCAGTGCCGGTCCTGAGTTTTTGGAGGCCATGGTCGAGAACTAATATACTCCCTGTCCCACAAAGGAAGTCGTTCTACGACTTGGGACGATTACCAAGGACGCGGACCATTGTCTGCATTACCCCTATACGTGCAAACAAGAAAGCTGCATTAACTGCTGTTGTATTCCGTGCGCATGAACGAAAACGCAGTGTAACAGAACCGACCAATTAATATAAACATAATGTACTAAAGATGTCGCCTAAGCAACTTAATTAGCACATGACGCTTATATCAACCCGGTAGTCCGTGAAACCACGAAGGATTTCAAACTTTCCACAATACAAACTTTTTGCATCGAATTAAGTTCAACATAAAACCGTTCATAGTAATACATAAGTTCACAAGTAGTTGATTACATCGGAGTTATGAAATATTTATTACACGCCAAGTTGAAAACCAAACTGCGGAAGCAAAATAAAATGTCGTTTTACAAACGCACACTTAGTTAAAGATAGTGCCTGGTCCTTCATCAAATCCAAGCAAAAGCATAGAGGAATGAGATATAAGAGATGACCTTGCCCAAGGTCTAATCCTCCCATAGTGGGATACGGGTCCATCTTGTTGCCACAAAGAAAGGTCTTATGATCTCGCAACAAGTGGGAATAAAACCCTGAGTACAAGAAGGTACTCAGCTAGACTTACCCGTCATAAACCAAAAATAAAGTGACACCAAGGAGTATGCAAGGCTTTATAAGTGGGATAGCCGACTCATTTAAACTTGCGATAAAAGATGAGCTTATTAAATAATCATTTAGTGATAAATGACTCTCTAGCTTATCATCTTTTAGGTTGGATCCCGACATCACTAGATTAGCACCCGTACTACTCCAACTCCAGGGTATGAGCAAACAACACTATCTTATCCTTCCGGTTGAGCATACCAAGATCAACAATATCGAACCATAACCATCTTACATTGCACACATATTTGCGACAGTGCCGCGCTCGGTCAAGTGTTCTTTGTCCAGAACGATGGCGATTATAATCGATTGCAAACCGGTGGCGGGTATTCCTCACACAAACCACGCGTCTCCCGTCGGAGTCGATTAGATCACCTTGGTCTATTCGGGTGGAATCGCGGATTTCAGCAAATACGATTACACCGGGGCATGCCCGGCTACCAGTCTCTCCGCGCGACCGGCCACCGGCTTTAATACCGCGCCCTGTGGGCAATACACTCAACTCGCTGAAATTCCGGCCCAAACATCCTCAAGGCTTCGCGGTCGGATGTCCGCATCCTTCCAGCCATCTGTGAGGCATTGTTCAACATGATCCGAGGACGTACAAAGCCATAGTCCCTTAAGTGACATCGCCGGAGTCTCCGTGGTCTATCACACCACAAACTCCGACTAGTCGTGATTTAACAAGGCCACATGGTTATGTTCTCTAACCAACCTCCATAGTATCAACCAAAGGGTAGTAACCACCTACCTCGCGGATGAGGGTCGATCACCCGTCTTCTACCGATCTAATTAAGCAGTGCTAAGCATATGCACGATCCTGAACTTAAAAGGGTAAAGGTATTCAGGTGGATCAAGGTACTCATAATGCAGTAACGGTTCCAAGTAACGCCTACAATCTTAATGCATCATAAACAATAAAGGACGCAAAGTAAATCATTTTGCAAACCGTAGGAGAAATGCTCCGGGGCTTGCCTTCCTAATACGATCAATGTTGAAGCTCCCAGTTCTCGATCACCTCACGTGTCGTGGTTCCCCTTGGTGACTCCTCCTTTGGATCCTTGTCCCACGTCACGTTCTGTTCTCCTAGCGATCCTGTATGATGCGGGTGCATGTATGAATACTAAGAATACACATGGTATGATCATGCGAATGCGTGCTTTGCTTATTCTTTCTACAAGGTAGTCAACATCATCCAAGAACGTGTACCATAAGCACATGTCATCTACTACGTTTTCTACTACAACAATGTAATCCTAGTACAACATCCCTTTCTACTATCATCCGTAAACAAGTCAGTAAAGCCAAAGAGACTACACTCACACATAATCATCCTAACCATATAACTAATAGATCAGTAAATAAATCATAAATAAATAACCATAGACCCTATGGGTATGAATGAAGACATTCTGGAAAGCTTATGAAATTATCCATCAAACATATGAAGACATCACAAACTGATTCCCAGGTTAACTACACCTAAAACTCGTAACATCGGACTCGATTCGAAAAACAGCCACTAAAACAGCCCCGGTGACCATCTTGTCACACCCATAACTCCTAAACCATTTATGCAATGACCATGAAACTTTAAAAGTAGATGGTCAAGCTAACACGCTAACTATCATCTTTAGACAAGTAAACCAGAAACCCATCTTATCATTAGATTAGCCTAGCATCAATGGACTTAACCCCTAATTTGAACATCCAAGAGTTGAACAGGAGCACCATGGTTGGCTACTCATAAAATCCTACAAAAATTACAGTCCGTAAAACATAACAAATCTAGCCTACCATCCAAATTTCACCTCATTTTGAGCAGTATGCTATCCTACACAAAAATGACAAGGCGGCAGGGAACCTAAAAATACTTTGTACTATAAAGTATACCAAACCTCAGGCTCCACTACATCAAGGGCTACCTTATGTCATATAAGGAGCCTACAAAAATTATCAACCCAAAACTAGTTCAACGAAAAGCCTTTTTGAATTTTTTCAGGAATAGCCCTAGAATCCCACTTGAACTACAACTTCATAATTTTACATATAACAAGCACATGATATATTTTTCATAGACAGGGCATCACACAAGAAGACCAACAAAATAAGAACCATATTTTTCGAGCAATAGCCTATTTATTATGCATTTTCTAAAGTATTAAGTGATTCAATAATTAATTCTAAGCTCAATATAAAAGTATCCCAAACATGTCATCTCATATTTTTAACATATACTACTCATCACAAGGAAGCCAACAAAATTGGTTTCACTCAAATCGGAGCCCTAGAACTCCCCGTATGAATTTTACTAGCATTTAATCAAAATCTCAGTAAATCATTTTTCTTTATCTTTTCTGAAAATCCATAACCGAAATTGCTAGGCGCACCCAAACCGTACCTGTGAGGCCTTCTTTGCGCTCGTGGCGGACCCGTGGATTTAAAACTAGGGTAGTCCTAAAAAAAATTTCATGCTCAATACGACAAAACTCAAAGAAAAAAAATCGATAAAATAGCTATAAATTAACCAAATTGCGACAAATTCCTGAAAAATAACAACAAAAAATGTTTGTGGGAGACAGACGCTGAATGGGCCAAATGTTCGTGGGCTGAGAGAAGTACTAAAAAAAATTTTGGGCCAAATTCCAGGGTAGGCCCGTGCCTACCTGGACTACCCTTTGGGCCCGCCACTGGCTGCGCTAGGTACACCCCGCGACTGTACCCAGCTCGGTGACTGATGACATCAGCGATGGCGTCATCGTGACGTCACCCTGGGTCCCGCATGTCATACACCCAGACCCAGCCATGCTGACGTCATCAGTGACGTCAGCGATGACGTCGGCCGGTCCCGGCTGTCACTGACACGGGGACGGCTACTTTTGCATAAAGGCCCCTGTCTTTTCTAGGAAATGCATAAGCCCAGATTTGAAGTTCCTTGTGTCATGCACATATGCACGAACACCCCTCACCTATCTTGAATTCTTGTCACGAGGTCCTCAGCTCGGGAAGACAGAGGAGGTCGAGGAGCTCGCGGTGCCGGCCGTCGGGAGCTCACCGACAGCCTCGAGGAGGCGTCGGACGGACGCGGGATCACCGCGCACCCGCCCGTGCCCTCGGTGAGGTGAGGGATGGCCCGGAGCCCCCTGGCCCTGTGAGACCGAGAGGCCGGCGAGGTCTCGCCGCTATGGCGACGCGACGGCCCGCCAAACGGCCGGGAACGGAGTGCGGCGCGTGCGGTGGAAGGTGGCGAGGACGACGGTGGCGGCGTGCTGGCGCGGGAGCGGCTGGAGGGGCGCCGACGCGAGCTCGCCAATGGCCGGCAATGGCGGCTCTGCGTGCGGCCGTTCCCGCGGCGCGGAGAAGAGAGGCGAGGGAGGGAGAAGAAAAGTGGGGAGGCGAGTGGAGAGCGAGGGATGGGCAGGAGGCCGGTGCGTCCACTTTAAGCGAGTCGAGCGGGCAGGAAGGGGCAGGCGGGTCGGAGCCCGGGCATGCGCACTCAATGGCGGCCAGGCGCGTGCTCGTGGTGCTTGAGTGCGTGGCCGGCATCGCGTAGCGCGCGTCGCGGAGCGGCGTGCGGCATCGGCGCGAGGCGGCAGGGCGAGCAGGCGAGGGGGGGCAGCGGCAGGAGCAGCGCAGCGAGGCAGCGGCGCCATCGCTGCTCCGGCGCCAGCGACGGGAATCGGGGGAAAAGAGAGGGAAGAGGGACGATGATGACAGGTGGGTCCCACCTTTTTTGTCCCGACTTGAAAATTTTGACCGCGAATAACTCCCAAAATAAAGCGAATTTGGAAAAACTCCAAACATGAAAGTTTCTCCATTTGAAGAGTAGAATACTTTTCATGTTGGAAGTTTTTGCTAATTCGGCCTAGTTTTAAAAATGTGAATTAGGGTCAAATTATAATTATAAAATTATTATTTTTCAATATTCCCCTTTGCTGTTTTGCCCTTTTTGAAAGCCTTAAAAGCATTTTCATGAATTGGTGTAAAAACAAAGTTTTCTCGAAATAATTTTCTCCATAAACTCTATTAAGGGTCCAACTTGATCTGAGCAATGTAAACAGGACTTTTTGGAAAAGTTTGAAAACTACTTAATGCATATATATAACGAATAAATCTATTTAACCACAAGGAAACAAGCATCAAGCAATTCAGGCAATTATGAGCATGAGATGCTTATGGGATGATTATGCTCATGAAGATGCAAGATTTATTAAGACGAAAACTGGAGTTGTTACACGCAGCACTGTGGAGGGGGCAAAGGCAGTTGGGTGCTTCTGATTTTTGCTGGCACAGCGTACGGCAGTAGCTAGGCATAGCTGGAGCACTCTATAGCGACTTTCTTTCTGGGACAAATTTGAACTCGCAAACGACTTGATTTCTGGGACGGAGGAAGTAGAGGCCTATAGTTCACTTTTAAAAAGTATTTATATATATTTTTTCTATAGATATATATATATATATATATATATATATATATATATATATATATATGAGTGTGGATTTTTGACTACCGGGTGTAGCGGCGCACCCATGGGAAAGCGTTGGATGGGGCATCGAGATTCGATCCGATGATTAGCTGAACTGCCTCCCAAGTGCTTAAGTGGTTCTCTAATCATGTGCTTATACGAAAGTCTCTGCAAAGCTGCTGAGCACTGGCAGTCGTCAGGACACTTTTTTGATCCCATCAAAACACTTGGAAACAAAACTGATCGCGGTTGTCAGGGCCGTATGCTGGGGCGGTGCTGGACACGCTGTAACTGGTCGCGTTGTGAGTGAGGATGGGCTGCAGCGCAAGATAAGGACCAGGGCAAAAACAAGCCAACCAAAGTGGTCGCAGTTGTCAGACTGCGTGCTGCAGGCAGCGCCATACCGCTGTTTATTGATCTCATCAACACAAAAATACAAAAATGGTGGGCACGCTATCTTTTGATCACATCAACACATATGGCAAAATAATTGGTCGCAGTCGCCAGGCTCCAACTTGCCTGCGCCCATGCCCCGCAGTCTACAGAAATATGGTACGGGGACCAAGGAGGAGAGGAGCTCGAGCCCCTGGGACCCAGCCGGTGGAAAGGAAACGCCCGCGCTCTCCTGCGGCCTGCTCCACGGTGGCCTGGGAGCAGATTGCGCCGGTGGGTGCCTCCATGGAGAATTTTTTTTTTAATTTTAACCCTTTTTTAAAAGTATTTAAGAAAATGCACCCTTTTTTTTTATAACTAACCCTTTTGGCAGTGCCTCAACGCGAGGCGCCACAATTCTACTCTGTGGCGCCTTGCATGGAGGCGCCACAGGGTGGGCCCGCGAAGGCGCCAGCCAGGCAGCCAGGCTGACGTGGCGCCCGCTGTGGCGCCCCCATGCAAGGCGCCACAGTGTGGCACCTTGCATCTATGCGCCGCACTGTGGCGCCTCCTTTGGGGGCGCCACAGCGCCTAAGTCATCGCCCGGGCCGAGCCCGAGCACCCACCTCCTCTCATTTGCTCATTTCTTCTCCCGAGTTCTTCCTCTCCCTCACTCACCCCATCCATTGAATCGACGATTTGGACCGTGAAAATTGAAATTTAATCCGTGCATTACATCATTACACAAGCACAACACACGAGCTGGCATGTGAGAACATGTACCGAACAAGGGTACAGGGGTCCTGCATTAAACCTAACATGCCTTAGGTAATTAGAAACAAGCAAAGCAAACACACGAACCGGCATGTGAGAACATGTACCAAACAAGGGTACACATGTCCTTGCGCTAACCTAACATGCCTTAGGTAATGAAAAAGACAATAATGACATAGTGTGACCTAGTAGTGGTCCCACATATTGAGCCGCGTTGCGCCTTCTCCATAATATCCACCTAGATTCGGTGGTGGCGGTGGTGGCGGTGGTGACCTTGGTCCCTTGCTTTGGTGGCACGGGCAGCAACAGTATGGAATGTTGCATGGTACCTCTTGTGAGTCGGCATCCTGGTTGTCTTCGTCTTCTTCATAGTCCTCTTGGTAGTCTGGCCGAACCAGGTCGTGCTCAGTTTCCAGCTCGAAGATACGATCCTGGAGGTAGGTGATGTACTCCTGATGCGGATAAAGTGGACGAGGATCGGCCCACTTAGTGAACCCACAGTTTTCCTTTGACTTAGAACTCTATGAAAAGTATTCTTTTGTTAGACAGACCTCAAGCTAGGTACATACTTACCAACAAAATAAGTAATAGAAATTACCCAAGCCCGCGGGCATCTCCAGAAACGACGACCTCCTTCGAATCCCTCGGTGTACATCCGCAAAAGGCAATCCTCACCATGCATACATTGTGGCCAAGGATCCTTCCGTTTCTTGTAGTTACGGACGGGATTCTCATTGCTAAAAGCATACTTAGACTCAACAGGGAAGCGTTCTTCAGCTTCACCAAATTCTTTTGGACCAAGACCCCCCCTCCCAAGCATTTGGATCTACCTCCCATGGACTTGGTTCTCCCTTTCCCTTCCCCTTCCCTCTCCCACTACCTGAGCCTCCAGACATTGTTTTTTTACCTGGGTTGGGTTTGTGTAACGAGGGTTGAAGGTGTGCATATATATAGGCGGAAAGGATAGGTAGCCGTTGTTATTCGCCATGAATGATACTGAAAAGGCTATGGCAAACGCTAGATTCCACTAAAAAGGCTACATGTTCTTTGTAGGGACCGAAAAGGCTACATGTTGCAGCACTGATCGAAAAGGCTATTTGTACGATTGCGAAAAGGCTAGATTGCACTTTGTTGTCGTAGGCCGGTACGCAATTAAATTCGTTACGTGTTACATCGAAATGAATGCACTCAGCGGTTTACGATTTAATACCAAATTCGAACTCCAACATTTGTGGTTTTATGGACTCAAATAAACTGCGCAAGTCTGCATAGAAGTAATTCTGGTTTGGGGAGTCAGGCCTTGTGGCGCCTCTGCTGGGGGCGCCACAGCCTGTGGCGCACCCAGCCAAGGCGCCACAATGCCTCAGTCCGAGAAACACAGGATTTCTATGCCTCAGCCAAGGCGTGTTAGTTCGACATTACATAAGTTTGACACAAGTTCGACATTACATAAGTTTGACATAAGTTTGACACAGGATTTGTACCATAAGTTCGACATTAGCTGGATATTAGTTCGACATATTACATAAGTTTGACACAAGTTCGACATCCATCTTAACTCCGTTCACCTAGACAGAAGTCATACACACACAAGTCCATACACACTCTAGTGACCTAGACACTAAGGCGCCGGGGTGTACGGATACTTCGGCTTCCTTTGCCTCTTTGGTTCTGTAGGAAGCACGTTGGGTGTCCCAACGTCAGTGCGGTCGCGGTACTTCTTGCGGCGAGCATGGTCTTCTTGCTGCGTTTGGCTCGACCCCTGTATTTAACACAAGTTATGTGTTAGTCGATAGTTAGTCAATGGATTAATTTTCTTCTTATGTAGCAAGAAATTGAAGACCCTTCATACCTGACCGTCTCCGTCACCCTGTGTAGGAATAGGGGCACTAAAAATTTGGGACTCGCCAATCTCATCATACGGCCAATCGAAAGAGGTGTCTTCGACCCTATCATAGCGATTCATGCCAAATTGCATAGGGTCTGCCTCTTCTTCATGGGTACCGGTGGGTGCAGGTGGTGTACCATAGTGGTGGATGCCAAATTGGTCTAGGTCAACCTCTTCCTCCGTGTAGTCCTCAGTGTTAGTGCGCATGGTGGAGGCAGGTGGTGTACGCACGATGGAGGCAGGTGGAGTACGCACGGTTGAGGTCTCTCCAACTGGTGGCACCAACACCTCTGGCTCGTGCACATAATGTGTTGTGTCCATGCATGTAATCTTTCGAGCTAGCTTCTTGGCACCCTTTCTCACCATCTCGCACAATAATCACAAACGAGGTAGTTAACAATAGTGATAATGCAAAGCAAACCATATTATGTTTCCAGAATGTAGCTTACCTCAGCTAAACGCCGTAGTGGGCTGGTGTTCCCCTCTCTTGATTGATGAAGCACTTGGGCCGCTTCATTGGACATTCTCGTCAATTGTGAGGCCTACGTAACCCAAAACCATCACGGTTCAAGTTGATGCCAAATGAGTGAACGTAAAGACAATGTTGCTACAAACTCTTACCATGTAATTCAAAAGATATGCATTCAGGGCACAGTCTCCTCTCTAGTGCGGGCATCGTAGGCATCTTCTTCGACGTCCTCGGGGCCATCCTCAATTGGTTGTTCGGTGTACGGGACGAGAAGATGAAGCCTGCTAGACCTCTGCAGCCAACTTAGGTAGTCGTTGAAAGAGGCCTGGCTGAATGGAGGACCACTCTCCAACGGAACCTTTTCCCTGTGCTCCCACAAACGGATGTACTCCTCGTGCGTTATGGCCCAGTTCGTCTCCTTGTACCTCTTCTTTCTTTCATAGCTGCACCAAGAATATTAATTAGTGAATTTAAAATTGAAACAATACGAACATTAGTGAAATTGAAATGCACCTATGCAATTCGGCACGGTGGAGTATAGAGGGGGCACTACGCCGCCGAAACCTCTACCGAACCGCCCGGAAACCCCGATTGCATTGTGCACTTCTACCACATGAAAGCAAATTAGGGGTACATCACTGCGGTACTCATCCGACTCCTCCCAACAAGTAGGGCTAAGGTAACCCTCAAGATCTTCATCCTCCCAAGGAGTCCAGTTCACCTAATATTATAAAGAGGGAGTTAGATTGTAACTAAAATGTTTGTACCAATATTGGCATAGGTATTGCTTTATAACCGGAACCGTGTCATGGTCTCCAAAGCGTTAGTGTACTCCCTATACTTGCGTTCGGGCCTGCACATGTAACCGTCTTGCAATGGTCCAGAGCCACAAAGCATTTGGCCGTGTGTCGGCACCGTTCCATCTCTGCATTTGAAGAGGCAACACTTGGTGAAGGCTAAGTATGTTAAAACTATAAACGGCACAACATATCTTGCAAACTATTGAAGAAATGAAACAGGTGTTTTACTTACAGGCAAGCGATCGTCGTAGGGGTCGTCAGAGTCGGGGTTGTTCCCTAAACGAAGAGGCCGCCCAATTGGCCATCTTTCCCAGATCTAGACCTGCAACAAGTGGGCACAACCACCAAGAGTTGTTTCCGTAGCGGTGCGGCAAGAAGCTTCACATAGGTGTCTGTAGAGCCATGCCAGCACTGCACTGCCCCAGCTGTACGCAGCTATCATCTCCCATTGTTGGCTGAGTATTTGAACCCACATCCGGTGATGGTGTTGCCCGAGCCATCGGGGAAAAGAAAAGAGCCAATGAAGTGCCACAACCAAATTCTAGCGTGCCTCTCTCTGTCCAACTCATCATCGGCAAGTAGTTGAAGGTGCCACGGATCCAAGAAGAACATACACCGGATGTACGCCGCATTGAATAATACACGGTGAGATAAAGAAGACATGCAATAGTGAACAAATTATTAGACATTAGCGGTCTGCGAACGACATGAAAGTTTGTTACGTTGTTTGCACTTCGCGGCCCGCACGCCACAAAAATGAGCCACGGCTTCCCTCCGGTTGTCCTTTGTCAAGCGACCGATCCGGCATACCCCCTAGCCGAAGGGTCGTATAGCCTTCACGTCCTGCGGGGTGACGGTCATCTCGCCACATGGGAGGTGGAACGTGTGCGTCTCGAGGCCTCCACCTATATTGTAAAAAGACAATCAAAAGGAGTGTGAGATATTAGTATTTAAAGCACTGTTTACAAGAAAGAAATGAACCCTCACTGTCCACGGCTGCGGTGAGTAGTGAGGGGTTCAAGGACGGAACACCTTTGTTCACCACACGCACAATCTCTAGGAAACCGGCACGCCGTATGTACGGCGCGTACTCCTCGAACCACGGTGCTCGGCTACCGATCACCCTAGGCTTCAAAGGGGTGTTTGCTCCCGACGGTCACTCAACAAGTGTGCTCGGTGCTTCACATCGTACTCCGCCTCAAGGAGAATTTGTACTTCTCGTCTTTGTGTGTGACGGACCCGCCGACGAGGAGCCATCCTGTTCAAAGAAAAGGCAAAAGTTTAGTCAACATTCAAATAACAATTAACCAATGAGAAGTAAATAATAACACGGAATAACTGCGTAACAGAAATTAAAGGATAACACAAAATAAATGTTGTAACACAAACTAACTTTACTAACTACTGTCGGGATGGTCTTCTATGCCTACTAGCATTATGACCCGGTTCTTTGCAAATAGGGCACAAATTCGGCTACGGGTCTCGTTGAATAATCCAACTTCGTACTTGTCAAAGCCTCTTTTTCTCATATCGTCCATGTCACACTTGAAGCGCTTTTTCTGCCTCCTCCCCTTCCCTTCCTTCTTCAGCTCTGGCCACGGTGCGAAGTCCTCACCATAATAAGGGGGCCACTGTGACGGGTCTAGGAACGGCTCGAAGGATTGCTCCCACACCTTTAGAGTGTTAGAACGAAGATAATAGGGTGACATAAATGGAGCGACCGTATGGTCAAATCCACGCTTACTGCAGGCCGTGATCATGTGGCTGCAAGGGGCATGCATGATCGCGGGACATTACAACCGCACTCAATCTTGGCAAGATCAACTCGGTAGTTCCGCCCACCATATTGTTCCCCTCCCAACCTCGTGCCACCCTTACCTCGTATACTGTACACATCCATCGAAGGACCATATGCCTCGCCGGTTTGGTCTTTTGCCAATGCCTCTGCCTCATACAAAAAATCTTGCGCGGCCGCTCCATATATCCCAGTCTCCACAAGATTCCTCTTCGCAAGTCCATACCGCAGGACAAAGTATTCATTGCACTTACGAAAGGAATACTCAACGATTCCAGATACGGGCAAAGACCGCACACCTCTGAACACATGGTTGAAAGACTCCGATGCGTTCGTGGTCATGATCCCGAACCTGAAACCACCCTCATCATATGCCAATGCCCACATTTCCTTCGTTCCAACCGCTTGTTTAACCATTGTTCGGCGCGGCTCCAACACCTTCCTCAATTCTCTCAACCCCTCGTCGAACTTATGTTTTTCTCTTTTATAACATAGATTCTTTAACATGTCACAAACCTCAGCCTTCCTCTGCTTACGCCAGAAGTTAGCGGCGAAATGACGCACGCACCATCTGTGTACAAGTGGCGGGTACCCATCAATATGTTTAGCTGCAGCATTAATGATCCCTGCATGCCGGTCCGAGATCAAACAAATGGTTCGATCGACACCAAGAACCTTCGTCCGGAGGTTGTTCATGAACCATGCCCAAGATTCATTGTTCTCCGACTCCGCCAAAGCATACGCGATGGGTACTATCACGGTTCTCGGGTCAACGGCGGCAGCCATCATCAAGGTGCCCTTGTACTTTCCGATAAGGAATGTCCCATCAACAAGAATAAGCGGACGACGGTTTCCGGGAAGGCATCCCGACATTGAGAAAAAAACCAGAAGACACGAAGTAAAACATGCCGCTTAACCGCATCCACATACAAACCTCCGTGTAAATTTGCCATCTCGGGCCGGGGTTGAAATGCTTCATTGCACACAATATACGAGGAACCTGTTGTATGCTTCCTCCCGGCTACCCCAACGGATGGCAAGGGCAATTTGCTTTGCATGCCAAGCCTTTCCGTAATCGACCTCATACTTGGTAAATATGTATATGTTGTTGTAACATCGCTACGGAGACATTGTTGTCGGCATCAACGCAACCCAATATACGGCGGGCAAGGTATTTTGCAGTGAGTTGCGGATGATCCTTATTTGCAGAATTGTCCCTGCATCTGTGGTCTTCACCCACTTTGCTTACACGCCACTTACCGTCACTCTTTTTCTTCCGTGCATGGAACACCCACGGGCAAGTATGATCGATGCATGCGCACTGGTACCTCAGCGACTTGTCGAAATGAGTGACGCGGTATGGTCTATGGTGCCACACAGCATAGTCCTTCAGAAATAGCTTCATCTCCGCCATTGTATCAAATACCATACCCTTCCTAAGGATACCACCTTTTGTATGGTCATACAATGAGTGTGCTGCCAGCTGGAGGCCGGTGTCACATACCGCCATATGTACCTCAGCGACATCTCGTAGTTAGGAACATGACCGAAAGGTTTGCCACTGCCTCATCTCGCCTAAGCTCGCCTCGTGTAAGGTGGCGGTGGGACAAATTCTTGTGCCTCGCTAATCCTACCCCATGGTTCATAAACGTCACCTTGCTCGGGCAAATCATGGACTAGCCGACCATGACTAGGCATGGCATGAAGTACCTCTATAGGAATCCGCTGGTGGCATCGGACGTCTTGGACTTGCCCTAGCATCGTGGCTGCATTGTCATCACCGAGTCATCGGAATCACTGCTAACATCATCACCAATCATGTCCTCCGCCTTCCGCTCCTCCTCTTCCCTTTCAAAGTCCCTCACATCAAAATCATTGCTAATACGGCCTACTTCAAAGCACCTACAAACTGCTCCTGCGTCAAAGTGCCATCCAAATCCATAGCACCATGAGTTTCTTCCCCTACTTCGTTTGCTTCTTGTTCATTGTAACCGGCATCATCATTAAATGGAGCCTCCTCATCATGCTCGAACCTATAGCCATTCTCCACAACCACCTCAGGCATTGCATTATTCGAGCTTTGGAGGACCCGAGTATACCGCGACCAATCCAGTGGGTTGCGCAAGGGCACCACGACATCTTTGCGCCCTAGTCTTCCCACTATCAAACCTCCCCTTGAGAGTGAAATCACCGCCAAACTTGTCACTCAATCGGCCACAAAGGTCCTCGAAGCTAGGAGGTCCATCAAACCACTCCACCTCATCATCCATCCCCGAAACATACCATCTTCCTTCCTAACAATTCCTCCGTAGAACAAATGGACACAACAATCCATCTACAAAGACATATGACGATAATGCATTAACGTCTATTACAAATAAATTGCTAATGTCACCTAGAATGTCACTAATGCCAAAAACTAACCTATACTAATTTCACTTACTAGCTAAACTAAATTTAATAGCTAAACTAACCAATGCTAATCTCACTAATTAAGTAAACTAACTATAATAGGTACACTAACCTATACTCATTACCCTAACTAACAAACCGATTATACTAAATACAAAAAAAAAAATTACCTTGGTGCGGCGCAGTGGCGCCCGCGCACTGGAGCTCGCCACCCCCGGGCCCCCCCCCGAGAGGGCGCCCGCACGAGGCCGGCGAGCCGCCGCCCCCTCCCACGCCGGCACCTCACCGGCGCTCGGCGGCGCTGGAGCTCGGCGGGGGCGGCGCTGGCGGGTGGCGAACCTGGAGGAGGCGGCGGGGGCGGCGCTGGCGGCGAGGCCGGCGGTGGCGGCGGGGCCGCGGCCGGAGCAGCGGTGGAGGCTGGCCGGAATCGGGCGGCGGCGGCGGGGCTGGCCAGGCTCCGGCTTGGATGGATGAATGGGGCGGGCTCGGGCTTGGCCACGGGCGCGTTCGGGGTGGAGGCGCTGTGGCGCCCCCATGCAAGGCGCCACAGTGCGGCGCACAGATGCTGTGGCGCCTTGCATGCGGGCGCCACAGCGTGCGCCACGTCAGCCTGGCCGCCTGGCTGGCGCCCTCGCGGGCCCACCCTGTGGCGCCTCCATGCAAGGCGCCACAGAGTAGAATTGTGGCGCCTCGCGTGGAGGCGCTGCCAAAAGGGTTAGTTATAAAAAAAAGAAAAAAACGGGTGCATTTTCTTAAATACTTTTAAAAAAGGGTCAAAATTAAAAAAAAATTCTCCATGGACCGACCTCGCACCTTGGGAGGGAGGGACGGAGCGAGGGGGCGCCGTCAGATGTAGTAGCCGGGGCGGATGAGGCGGCGTACACGCGGTGGAGCCACGCTGCCGCCCACACCAGCTCGTGGCAGGAGGCGAACGCCTGGAACACAATCGTGAAGAGCAGAGCGCAAGAGAAGATGCCTGACAAACTTAGGACGGCAACAAAATTTGACGATAAACGAACTAAATCAAAACGAGTCGCACCCAAACTTTGCATAGATGAAATTTGCATTAGAAAGAAACTATTCCCACGAAATCATCACGGATTGACCAAACTCGAAATAGAAATCGAAACCAAGAATGAAAATGGGGAAATTAGAAACAAAAATCAGGCCGCCATCTTGCCGTTCTCTCCGCGCCCAGGGGTGGGGGAGGGCGCGCCGGGCGAGCGCGCCATCTCTCCGCGCCCAGCGCCGCCGGCGGCTCCTCGCGGTCGGGAGGAAGCCTCGCCGCCAGGGGTCGGAGAGCGCGCGCCGAGGTTCGGGCGGGCACCGCTGGGGCTAGGCCACGAGCTCCGCCACCGTGAGCACGGGGCGCCGCCCGTCCGGCCGCCTCTGGATCCCACGAACCGCGCGTAGAAGGCGCTTAGGCGCTCGAAGACGGGGCCGGCCGAGGCGAACTGAACGGAGACGGGGGCACGGCGGTGGAGGGGGGCCACCACGGCCGGACGCAGGGCGAGGGGAAGAGAGCGCCGCCCTTGAGCTCCTGCCGTCGAAGCGGATGGGGATGCCACGGCCTCGGGCTTGGGGACTGGGGAGGGCAGGGCGCCGTCGAGGTGGAGGCACGCCCCTGCCGCGACTTGCCGCTGCCCTGTGCCTGGGTCGCCTCCCCCTCCTCCACCCGCGGCGTTGCCCCTGCTCGGCGTCCATGGGGCGCCTCCCACCTGCGCGCGGCATCGGCGCCCTGGCGCGGCGCGGGAAGGCCCCATCCTCGGGCGCGGCGCGCGAGCATGGCCCGCGAGGGAGCGACCCCGAGCACGACGCGACACCGGCGCGCGCGCGAAGGCCAGCAGACCGCCGCGGGATGAGGAGCTCGCGACTGCCTCCGCCCGCCCTCAGGGGCCTCCTCCATGGATCCACCACGGGGGACCGCCGCCGCCATGGATCCACCACGGGAAGGACGACGCGGTGGGCCTCCCCTGCTGCTTGCTCGACGTGGAGGGAGTCATGCCCGCCGCCGGCCCAGGGAGAGGAGGGCGCTGAGGTTGGGGCGGTAGCCGGTGTTCGAGTACGCCGTGGTTGGGGCCGACGAATTATCCTCCTCCGGTGGGGGATGGGGGGCCGCTGCTGGGGCAAGAAGATGGGAGAGGGGGCCGGTGGTGTATGGAGGAGGGAGGAGAGGCTGCTGCGGCTGCCTCAGGATGTCGCGGGAGCGAGCTCGAGAGGGAGCTGCCGGCGAGGTGAAGCAGCGGCCGCGGTGGGTGAGGACGCAGGGGAGAGGAGAAGACACGGCCAGAGGGGCGACGGGGGGCTCGAGGACTCGCGTACTCTCTGGACCATTCGTTTCTCTGTGATGAATGAAGAGATAAGGAGAGACAGGGCCACTGCTGGCCCTGCATGCGCAGTCGCTCAGTCTGCGCGGTGGCAGGCGCCCAGGGTGATTAACGCGGTGGCAGGCGCCCAGGGTGATTAATCGCTAATACGCAAACAACGGTTTGCACTAATGCATCCCATCGGACGGCATCGCGTGCGTCCGCCGCTATTTTTATAATATATATATAATATATATATATATATATATATATATATATATATATATATATATATATATATATATATATATATATATATATATATATATATTAAAAATATTGTGCTACCACCGGTGTATTCTACCACCCATGGGTGACTGCTGCCACCCTCCCATTTGTGGGTAGACACAGCACAGACAGAAATCACCCTGTAGTACACCTGAATCATTGAAGCAAGCGAGGGAAAGAAAAAGTAGAGACAACAGGGACCCACTCGTTTGTCGACATGTGAGTACGTTTATTCCTCGCAGCGAATCTACCCACTGCACTCCGCCGTACGTCCCGTGAGTATTTGTGGATTTTTTTCCAGCGCTGAATCGAACAGCCTCATACTAACGAATCCACCAAATCGCGTCGGGGTGTTTGATGCTTATGCCGTCTGCTCGCCCGGCGCACAGCAAGGGGAGCGCTGTGCGTGCTGCTAGCTGCTCGATGCGGCTGCTCGCCGGCGCATGGCAGGGAGCGCGGTGTTTCTTCCTCGCAGCTTCATGGCGGGTTCACAAGCGGAGGCCGGGCACCGCCATGGCTATGTATCTGTATGCGGGGTTTGGGGATTGGGGATGGAGGGAGCCGCGCCGCCCGTCGCAGCACCACAGAGAGGGAGCCGCGCTGCCGGGATGCGCCGCCGCCGCGAACGCCGCCGCAGTGCCGCCGTGCTCGGTCGGGAGCGCCGCCGCACGCGCTGACCGCTGGATGCGCGCGAGCTCGGGACGGCAACGCAACCGCGCTTCGTCGGCGCATCCTCGCAGCTTCATGTGGCTGCTCGCCGGCGCACATCAGGTGGTAGCTGCCACCGGCGCGAGACGCCCCCGCACTCCGGTGAGCGTGTCAGCAGCTGGACTCCCCCGCTCGCATTCTGGGATTTTGTCTATGCCACATTCAAATATTGGCGACGGTAGTTTTGTCGCGCCGTTTTCGCGCGGCGGTCGGATTTTGGATGTGTTTCCGGGGAGCGACGGTGAGTCAGTTTGCTAGCAATTGGATTTAGTGCATTTCTTTTTTCATACGCGTCAACGCGAAAGATATGGTTCTTGATTTTTGCAGCCTCAAGTTTCGTTTGCCTGCCGTCGGTACAGGCGTAATCCAGGAAGCGATGATGGAATGCCAGTCCTATGGGCTACCAATCTGTCAGTGAAAAGAGGACCGGGATAATTATTCAGTACCGGACGAACGACATCGAGCAATTTTTCGGCGTATTTTACGCACACCAGCCTCAGAACTATGTGGTAGAAGCAAACACGTTATCGTCACACGTGTGATGGCAACGCACAGGCGCCTCGGTCAGGTACGCCCGCTATTACTTTTTTATCTCGAGCTAAATGCTATTTTTCGATCGGGGACAACCATGCATCAGCTTAGTAGCCGGCCCAGTAGCCGGCCCAGTATGACGGAGCAGAAACCACACAGCGCCTTATAGTCAATCGAAAGCAAAATAGGAAGTCCGCACAATTTGCAAGAAACTATTCTTTCGAACGTAGGTAAAAAAAATGAAGTATAGAATTAATCGTATGTAATCGTAGGTTAAAAAAAAAACAAGCGCAGCACGGCAAGCATTCGTAAATGTAGTTTTGTTGCATATTTGCACAATGAATTATCGGGACTTTCTGTCTGAAATGAATCTTTCAACAAAGGCCCAAAATGCACGTCGATCCGTTCAGCCGGCCCAACACACAGCAAACGAATGTAGAACTAATTATTAGATTTTAGCTGGCCCAAAACACACAAACTGAAGTTCACAACAATATCAACGGCCTGATGGCGGTTGAAATTTGTTGTCATGCAACGGTACAATGTCTCAAAAAAAAAGGAACAACATGGTGATCAACCGCCACACAAACAAAGTTCTAACGGCCCAAAGAACTGCCTTTGGTACGCTCAGGTTTGGAGCATGTCTATCTGGACGTGCAATTCACCGTGATTATGAGTGAAGCTGAAAGCAAGTATTGAACCTGCACATATCCCTTTAACAGTCACGAAATTCTTCCAGCCTCGTGTGAAAGCCGCTCTACCATCTTTTCCAATTGATAATTTTAAAACAACGCCACCGGCCTTGTCGCAGTCCATGTAGAAAATCCTAGGCTTCTTTCCCCGGAAAAACGGGAGAACATTCCCCTTAGTG
Organism: Themeda triandra; assembly: GCA_018135685.1. Classification (NCBI taxonomy): domain Eukaryota; kingdom Viridiplantae; phylum Streptophyta; class Magnoliopsida; order Poales; family Poaceae; genus Themeda; species Themeda triandra. The sequence goes on from JAENPR010000244.1 coordinate 249,911, forward strand.
AACAACCTTGGCAGTCTCTGTCACAGTAAGAGTATACAGGTCAATATCGCATATTTACATGGGGATCTACTAAAACATACAGTTTCGTACTTACCATTCTATTACTCGCAAATGACGTGCTATCCACTCTGCCAATGTAAACGCCAAACTTCGGGACCTCCCAGTTCAGTTTACACGCTATGTACTCAATCATACAATCTTGCAACTCCACATTTTTGCCGATGGTAATCTTCGCGCGCCACGCAGCAAGCACACTGTCCGTGTCTCTCCCTGAATCTGCGTGACGTGGGCAGACTACTCAAAGTTAGCTATTTTTCCAATCAAAACACTTTTCTTTTTTTGGCAACCAAAAATAGTTTGATTGTGGCACAATACCTATATGGTCACTGCACTTATCAACATTGTTCTCAGCACCAGCATTCCTGGGCACTTGATTTGTTCCCATCACGCCAGCAGCATACCCGAAGCACGAAACATATAATTAGCGTAAAGAAACGAAAATAATTTATTTAGGATTCGTTAAACGAAAACAATCAGTGCAGATGGAGCACCTCCCCCTTCTTCAACACCATTGTTATTTGCCAAGGCTGGTCCAACGACTTGTCCACACACATCGCCCTCCACGGATTCCTCTGCAATTCGTGAACTGGTCACATGGGAAAGAGGTATAGCGGGAAAACAGTGCAGTATCACAACATTTTTTGCCCACATACCTTGCTTGACATCACCCTGAAGCACCCAAACAATTGTTTTTTCTATACTCCTTATATCAAATAAGAAGAAATCACCGATACAAGTACCCGTGTTAGCTAGGAACCCTTCCCATCCTTTGGTAACGATGAACTTACCATCCAGCTTTTCTACTTCGCAATAGTACACCCCTATATCGTTGTCCATAAGTACTACGTGTCTGTTGGTATCCAAACAGTATTTTGCGGCAATGTCATCAGGAACCACCTAAACACAAGATCGTTTTTAGTAACATCAGAATCTGAAATCATGCCGCATGTTTCACTGATTTGAGTAAACAAGCAAGGGAAGTACCAGCGTGGAAGTCATGTGTTCATCCATCCTGCAGTACACTTTAGATCGGTGTTCATGCACTCCCACCGACCCCCGAGCAATCTACGGTTTTTTAATAAGAGTATCGGTGTGAGCTACCACGAAACAATGCAACTATGAACAACAGCAACATAAACAGGGGGAAAAAAACAAACCCCGGATTGGCTGTGCCCCATCACTGTCCGGATCGACTGGCGCGAATCCGGGGACCGGGATTTGACGCCGTATCGAGGCTGCGAGCGCCGCTGGCGAGGTGGATTCAAGGCGAGCCCCCGGCGGCGACCTTCAGGTAATCCCAGGCGGGCACACGATTGGTCAAGCCCGCCCGCGGCGTCGGCTAGGGCGGCGGCGCGTTGACCGACTATCGTCTCTCTAAATGCAGTGGCGTGTAGCGGTGGAGGAGCACGCTGCCAGCCATGGGCGGATGGGGGAGGGGATCAAAAAACAGTCGTTGTCTGTGTGATTTCTCGCTTGGGTGGGCGGCGGCTCGGATGGATGGATTGCGACGTCCGTGCGAATGGGGAAATTTAGTGCTCCCCCTCTATACACTGTGCACGACGCCCGCAATAACGCCGGCGCAGGTTGTCAGAAGCCGTCAATCTGATGACCAATTTTTTTTCACCTCTGTGCGCGGCACGGGGCATTACATCCCAATTGAAGCCCCACCGGTCATGCATTGCTAGCCCCTATACATCGTCACCCTGCTATCCAAAATTATTTTCAGAGCTCCGCGCCCATACGTCGAGCTTCATGTAGGGTGGCAGACTGTCTATAATTAAGGTCAGTCTGTAAAGTTAGCCTGGTCCAGATAATCGATTCAAACTTTTTGCGTCCTTCGCGCCCACAAGTAGAGCCAGATTTGACGCCAACACGCGCCACAACACATCCCTGGGCACTTCATTTGTTCCCAGCACGCGCCACAACACGTGCCATTTGAAGATGTGGCCAAACAAAATCAAACCAGTTTGCACTAGCCCGACAACACATCCCGTTTGTCTATTTTTCCCTTTTATTGGTCGATTTTGTTCCACGAACTACAGGGACAAAAAACCGGTCCATTGGCGTCCAGAGGCGTCACGAGGCAGATTTTTTTGTTTGACACAATCAGCAGAGTTTGGGCCGCATCAGGGCCGCAGGGGTGATAAATGTCGCGGCCCAGCGGGCCAATTTACGACTCTGCAGACTGCCACCGTGACCCGGAGCTTATCCTTCTTCTCCCACCGTGACGCTCAACGAGCACTTAAGGATCAAAATGTAATACGTTTTACACAGTCACGAATCATGGAAAAGTCATGGTCACATGAGTTTCAAAAAAAGAAAAGTCATGGCCACAAGACTTCATCAATCTGTACACGCAAAAACCATGCTCACATGCCATCATTTTTTTTACGTGAACTTTTTCAAGTAACGAAACAAGGGTACAGTCCATTTTCACGAACAAAACGACGGAACAGCATATTTTCTAAATTGTAGAGAGTAGACAAGTTGCATCATAAGTGAAGCCTCTCACTTCCGGAAGACAGAAACCAATAAACTAAAATCAAAGGGGCATTTGGCAGGCTAAACAGAATTATACAACAGAACGGACCGAATCCGTGCACAAATATGCATACGATGCCACTACTTTCATTCAATGAGGAAATCAATGGCTATGTCCAGTTCAGTTTCCTTATTGGCGAAGCTGAACGCCAAAAGCGATCCCGGACGTATGCCATTGGCCATTGCGAAATCCGACCAACCCTCTGTCAAGGTCGCCCTCCCATCCTTGCCGATCGAGAATTTTAGACGCCGATCAACTTCCCTTTCGGTCTTCATGAAGAAAACCGTCCGCTTTCGCCCCAGCAGAGGCATCACATGTTCACTGGTGAATTTACGCGGCAGGCGCTGTAATCAAGGGTTCAACACAGCAGTTAAACCATCAATGGTTTTTCTCTCATATGCCGAAGGGTGTGACAAAAAAAAAGACCAAAAACATACTAACCATCCTGTTCTCTGAAATCGAGGTTCTGTCCACTCTCCCCACGTAGATCCCAAACTCTGGCAGCTCCCAATGCATTCCTTCTGCAATGAACTGAACCATCCGATCTTCCAAAAAAACCCCTTTGCCGAGAACGAACTTCGCGCGCCACGCTTCCATGTTCTCTCTTGGTCCTAGTGAATGAAAAAAAAAATCATACCTCGTACGCACATTGAACACATCGGGGGAGTTGGTTTTACCTTGAACGCACTGAACTTCATCGGCACCAGTCCCGGTCGAACTGTAGGGCGGACCGGTCGAACTGCTTGTGATAGAAACCGTAGGACTCGGACTACGCCCTAGCACGATTGTTAAGCTCAGTAACAACAATGTATTCATTATTTTTTTTACCGCCACGCGATGGAGAGAACAAGACACGCTTACCAAGTGTTATTGGAGTGGCAAGGCAGTGCACATTTTCACCCACCAAACCCCCGCCCAGGCCCGCGACACCTGCAAGTTGATCTGACAATGTTGCGGCTTTCACAAATCAAGCAATCAAGTAGCGCTACGTAAACGATCGGCTTTGGGCCAAATAACCCCCTGCATCGCCGCATATATAGTTCTTACCTGGGGTCATTGAAGATCCCACTCCGTCGCAGGCATCTGGCTTGTCACCTGGAAACACCCAAACAAAGGTTTGGTCTGCACCTCTAACATCGAATACCATGAAATCGGCAACAGCAACACCTGCCCTATGGATGAACTCATTCCACCCTTTGGTGAGGTAAAACTTCCCATCAACTTGGGAAACTTCGCAACAGTAGACAATATTGTTCGAGTCAACTAGACAGATGTTTTTTCAAACTCCAGAGAGTACCTACGTGCAATTTCAATCGGCACCATCTGCACATAATTATGATTTCATCATTCCTAAACCCCCTTTTTTTTCGACGGTACCCTATATTTTTTTTTGTCTCTGACCAAATTGGAGTGGAACATACCGCCGACGAAGTCATGGACTCATCCATCCGGCAGTGCAGTCTCACGCCGCGTTCGTCCTCGCCTATCCGATGGATAGAACTCTGCATTTAAGCATGAGATACAAATTTTAATAGCATCATGGGCTTGTAACGCGAGTGTCAGTTATGAAAGAACTATCATCCTTTTTTTTTATACCTTTGAGACGCCGTGCCCCATTAGTCCTCAAAGCGTCAGCGGCGCGGAATAGAACTTGCCTGCTAGGGAGTATAACTACAGGGAGAGATCTATCTATATGACACCTACCAAGACAAGCGAACCCAAAGGGCCTTTTCACCATGGGCTCGTTCAAACCAAGTCTTTTTATAGAGACACGGCACCGGCACACAGCTTAGGTCACACGGCCCAACGAAACGAGCTCGTGATGAGATGCAAGGAATTATTTTGGGACCTGCACCGGCACGTGCTGCAAGATTTTGTCTGCAAATCGGGCCAGTACCTTTCCTGGCCCAGCAAAATAAAGAAGGTTGGTCTCCATGATGAGATCCAAGAAATTATTTGGTCCCGACAGCGGCATGCCCTGCAAAATTATATTTACAGAAAGCATCAGGACGTCATCTGGGCCAGCAATAAAGAAGGTGGGTCTCCATGATGAGATCCAAGAAATTATTTGGGCCCGACACCGGCATGCCCTGCAAAATTACATGTACAGAAAGCACCAGGACGTCATCTGGGCCAGCAAAACCAAACGGTGTACTCGCCTCATGTGGACGCAACGAACAAGTCTGGGCCGGAACCGGAACGCATTTTGCAAAATAACATCTGCAAATTGGTGATCCACATGCCTGGCCCAGCGAGGACCCACGTCCCCATAATCACATAGAATTCAGCCACTATGTTTGCGTGTAACAGAATAAACGTAGGGAGCTGCATACTGCAGGTACCTGCGCACCGCTCGGGGTCGACAACAATCGCTTCCACCACTCCGGGATGAATATGTGTTTTTTTTTGCGTCCACGCATGTAAAGGGCTGGTAGAGACGACACGCATCATGTAGTAAAAAATTATAAAAAACTCACCACCGACTCAGCCATTGTCTCATCCACCACGCAGCACAAAACCATTGGCCACCTTGGTCAGATCAAGTCATCCCAACAAAACCCTGTTGTAGCATCACAAATCATCCCAACACAACCTGTTGTAGCGTCACTCCGATCTCTTTTTTTTTTACGTGTCACAGCTTCTCAACCCGATTTTTACGTTTTCATGGCATTGTATAGATGACTTTTTTAGTCCACAACAGAGGCAAATGGGATGTAGCATTTCTTTATTCAGCAATACTAACACAGTCATTTTTTTATTCAACAATGAGATGAAAGTCGGTGGATACATTCAAACACGCAAACGCGCCGCGCCATCGGTGCTAGCAAGACGACACTGTTAATACAAATTATTCTCAGAAATCATAAACATAGATTTCCAGGTGATCATCCGACCAGCGAAAACGTAGCACCAATGGCGAGCCTTCCTCGATAGAGTAGGTATGCAAGAACTTCGACACCCCTTCGCCCAAGAAAAATGTCCCTACCCCTTTGTAGGCCTCAAACTTGACCAGATGCGGCTGATCCTGGCCATTGAGGAACAACACAGCGTGGGGTGGGCACCCACGGGCCTCAACAATCGGTGAAATGTACTCCTCACCATATGGCCTTGCCAGCGGCTGTACACGTGACAAGTGTTAGATGTAAAGGTCAGGCAGTCCGATTGAATGCATTTCAGCAATAATTTGATAAATGGAATCCTTACAAGGTAATTGCACGTCAAGTTGACTGCAGCTACCGTCGTGTAGTACAATGGAACCAGAAGATCAAACGTTTTTGAGAGGTTGGCGAAGAAATCACTCATCACAGCGTCGATGTTTGTTCTGGTCGCGTTGTAAACAGATGGCACGGCCTTTGGTTCTATAAAAAATATAACTGCACAGTAAAATACATAACATGAAGAAAAAAACACATTCTACACGTGTTACCCAACGTACCATCCAATTCGATCGGCCTACCCATCGACCTTAGTTCACCCGGCCCATCACCGAGACAGCTTGCGGTGTTTGTTGTGTGTTTTATTTTTTATAGACATTAGTATGGAACTTCATGTTTCTCTTCATACAGCAGTTTGTAGACAATAAATCACGCAAAAAAAATAGGGCAGTCGAACGACTAACCGATGCTAGACTCGGCCGCCGAGCCTTCGGGATGATGCTCCACCCTCAAAGGGAACTTCTGAATCCCAACAGTCCCGCAGAAAGCACGAACTGTCCATGTTTTATGCTCCATGTACTTCAACATGAGCACATCCCCGCAGTGGCACCCAAACCTGTTCAACATCTCGCTCCATCCAGCCGATAAATAATACACGGCACACCTCTCGTGCAAGAACACCCTTGAGGCGTGGCCAAGGCAGTCCCGCATCAATGCGCACTCACCCGGCGCCAGATGGCACGCGTTGACAGCTATAGCTGGGACTAGCTGCAGGGAGGTGCGCAAAAGAGAGAGAGTGGTGGGGATTGGTTAGTTCATTATATTTCTGTCTCAATACATCAAGGCAACAAGTTTACGTTTTTGCGAAAAAATTACCAGACGACGCATGTCGTTTGCTCCAAGGCGAATCATCTGGAACTGCGGCACGCACTCATCCCATCCGCCCAACCCACTCTGTTCATGGTCATAGTAAATACGGCATGATCAGTCAATATCAAGCACACACTATATAAAAAGCTAAAATGATATAGCGAACCGGCACACCATTGATTGGGCGGAACCCATGTATCCAAGCAAAAATCACTCCACAAGAAAAGCTCAGCACCGCAGCCTCAGCACGATGCTTTTTTGAATCAGGGCGCTGGTCTAAGGAGCGAGACGAAAAGGCCGTAGGCGGAGCCTTTCTCCGGTTTTGTAGCGAGGGAACTCGATCCTTTCCCGCCACCCCCGTGCACCAATCCCACCCGTCAGATGTCCCATATTATTCGGCACAAACAGTACGAATGCTGACGGGCCTACACCATGACATGGCCCAAATAATAGCAGCCGGAGTTTTGATACGTACAGAGGCCCACTAAAGATGGGCACCCCACTAACTAGACACACAAACCAGGCCACCCCACAGTTACTAAAATAATTTACGATTTTACGCAGACAACATTCACGCGAGTGGCCCCTGCGATCCGCAGAAGCAATGCTGGCGCATCAAAAAATGCCATTGGACCACTTATAGATCCTCTTGGCATTTTGGCATTTTTGGACCACTTATAGATCCTCGTCCTCGTCTTCTCAAAAAAAAAAAGATCCTCTTCCTCGCCAAGCACACGCGCGGTATTATTTTTGTGGACGCAGGTTTTTCAACGTGTTAGTTTGGGTGGTGGACCACTTAAATACTATAAGACACGTCTTACTTTTCTTCCGCCACTTTTGGTTTGGGGTTTTGTCTATGTGCCAAACAAACAAGATCCACCACACAAGTTACTTTTAAATGTACTGTCAGACCTAGCACGGAAACAACATTTCTTGAATACGTAGCACAGCATGTAATAGGATCCAATATTTTGTCAGAAACCAGCACAAAAAATTTGCACATCATATTTTTTTTTGTTCGGCCCGCAATGCACCGCATTCAGGCGCTTAAAAAAATTGTGATATCCATATTTAACGCCCGGACCATTCATTATTTTTGTTCATTTTCACACCAAAAAACGAGGAATATAGAAGTCTGCCACGACACCTTTTTATTGAAAAAGGTAAGTCGATGGACAACTGTACAAGCAGCTTATATCAAACGAACACGTATAGCAATCTACATAATCCATATTAAACACAGCACAATTATTATTTAATCTCGGCCGCAAACCATAGTCTCAGACGATAGACATTTGGGGAATGCAACAAACTAAAACAAACGCAACGAAAACATGAACTGCATCCCAGCAAACATGGAAGTCTAAGCCAGGAGCAGTTTGATTAAAAGGAGTCCAGTCCAACACATAGTCCCAACAAAGATCGAAGCGCACACCACGACATCCAACACATACAAGACGAGTTTAAACTGGGTAGAGGGCCCACCCATCTTCAGCAATGTAGAATTTGAACACGTAGACGGAGCCGGCGACGATCTCATGGGCGTGGGCGAAGTCACTCCATCCTTCTTGTATCCTCGCCAACTGATCGCCCCTTTTGACTATAACCCCAGGGAAGATCAACCTGCTACCGTTGAACTTTAGTCCAATCGGAGTAGGTCCTGCCGGGAGCCTAGCAGACACCCTTCTGTTCAAATTCTGCAAGCAATTCGCGTAGGCAAACAGCATGTTAGCAGATGATTCCGCACAATCGATGGTTTGACGGAAAACACATTATTTTTCTGCACATAATCTATCTTTTAAGCTGACTCTCCGAACTCACCACTGGTCCACCGGTCGCAGCTCATTCTTTGATCGTCGTGGCGAACAGTATAATCAGGTGTTGAGATCGGCACCACACACCGTACAGCGTGCTGACCAGCTGTGTGGTGCGCCTAACCCCCTGCGCAGCGATGAAGCGGACGTCCTCCCACCTAGGCTCCTCGGCTATCAAAAACAAGAAAACAACACGTGTGATCAAAATGTGCCAATCAAATCTATGATCTATACAGCTAATCTGGCACTGTACCAAACGAATTTCACACGCACCTGGCTGAGACACCACAGGCGTGGGTTCTTCCGGTTCTAGTTCCAGTCCACATCTGGCATATATCGTGAGCGAAAACTCACGCTCACCGTTGTGTTTGAACAACCCAATATCACCTTGTGAGAGACGCTCACCCTGTACCACATCTGACCACCCGTCTCTAAAAACGAAACTATCCAGGTAAGACTCCAGCCAGACGCGGTAGATTGCCCCGCTAGGCCCAACTATGCTGAACCAGTGCGTGTCCAGCTGCTCGCGGTCTATGACGAACCCCCTCGGCAAAAATTGAAATAAAAGAAGGATGAACTGTGTTCGTATTTACGATGAACTATGTGCGCGTGCCGTCTAGCGCAGATAGAAGTGTGTAGCTGGTGGTGTGATCGAGGCTTACCATCATGTCGGAGATGTTTCCGATGAACATCTTCAGGAACGTTGACCCGAGACCAAGCTTGAACCGTCGAGGTCGCTGCCCTTCCATCGCCGACGAAGAGGAACCGAGCGCTAGATCCAGTCCAGGAGTCTGCTGCTCAGCCGGCGCCGTCGGCTGTGCACTAGTAACAGCCATTTCCTGCCGGCGCTGCGGAAAAACAAAGTATCAAGACATCCCAATCAGTAACACAATCTACAGAAATATGCCCGCGCCACAGCCTGCCATGGATATCTTCACAACTTGCCTTTCTCTTCTTCTTAGCGACCTTCTCGCCACTCTGTGTCCTGGTGGTGGACTGGCCGTCCATAGGCGCGGTTGTGGCGAGGGGGCGCTTGAACGATCCATAGCGAACCAAGCCGTCGGCCGTCTCCATCATGCCGGACACCGCCGCTCGCTCAGCCGGCAGCGGGTTTCGCAGCCTGGTGCGTGAGTTTTTCTGGGGGCAGAAGCAATGACGCGGTTGCTGGGGCTCGTTGCAGGCTTGCGGGTGAGTCCAACCGTTCCGAGGCTCAACGCTAATTTATTGGCTGGCCGTCTACGAGAAAAAAAATGGGACGCTATGGTAAATGTAAACCATCTGAAGCACGCTGCGGATTTTACAGTCGCACCGGAGAAATTAACACAGTCCTTGGGTACCACATCACCGTCAGCGCGTAGGGGGGGTACCTGAATTTTTCAGCGGGTCCTGTAAAAGACAATGCAGATGTGGCAGCCTTTTTTTCACACCACATGTGCCACCTGTCTGTTTCAGACCAGGTCAGGGGGGGCCATCAAGCGTGTCAGGCGGTCAGTGCACGCTACATTTTTCATTTTGTATACTATAGCTTCATCGCTTGCAACCCAATGACACCTTTGAACTTGTAAAATCTACCCACCAACAGAACCAAAATAAGATGCGCATTTGTTCTGAAACTCGAGTACAAAAAAATCTCTCAGAACTGATCAGTTGGGAAAAAACATTATTAGCGATGCACACTCAAAAATTTGAAAAGTATTCTAAAATATCTCTTCATTTTAGAATACTTCTCATATTTTTAGGAGACTGGAGAGGCCAAAACCCCTTTTCACTAAAATATCTTTTTTTGAACCAACTCATAAGCTTTACCAGTGATATACACGCAGAGTGCTGAACACGTCACTCTCTCCGTGAGCACCGAGACCATCTCTCCGTGAGCACTCTCAGCAGCACATTCAAACGCGAAGTGTACCCCAACATCACACTATGCTCTATACGTGATCCTTTATACTGAAGTCGGGAACGCACTGAAGCAAGGCAACGGGGTAACGTCATTGCGTGCGTGGGAGATTTCAAACATTTTTTTAAAAGGAGCTCAAGGTTTTTCCATCGTCAACAAAGCTGTTACTATCACTGATAAACATACACATCGAATTAGAATATTATAAGATATGCAAATTTGCGATAGCACCATTACAAGGGCAGTAACAACGATCAATCAAAAGCACAATGAACAACAAATAAAAAAGTCAAATGACCACGTGGACCGGATCCTCTTGCCTAGTGCGAAGGACCGGTACAAAACAAACTACCGTTAGGTGGCAACGGTAACCAGCAGGTATCGACTGGATGCATGCAAACTTTCACACACGAGCAAGATGCATGCACCACTCCACTACTGGACCACCAACCAAAAAATAATTGCCACGCCCATTCCCGGATCGCATGATCCATCATCTGACCCCTCATGCAGAGCACAGTGGACGCAGCATGTTGTTGACACAAAATGTGGCGCACTGTGTCTCACACACAGCAAGCCGGAAAGCCTAGCTTCAATCGGGTGCCCGGGCGTCTGAATCCGGTGGCGTGCCAGTCGATTTGACCTGAAAAATCGACAAGGGATAAAACGGTAAGATCATAACCGGAACGTCTTTGGGTGAGACCAGACAGTTCCATCTTTACGGCCCCGAAGCCACTTACGACGACATATAGCTATAGAAGCTATCTCGCAACAGATTGCATTTCATTCGGCTAAAGTAACATAACCGATATAAACGAACGAACTTGCCGAATACGGTAGATGAAGACATGTTCGAACAAGATTAAATCATTAAAGCATATCAAACTATATCTCGGGTTTAAAGCATCATCAAGCACTAACATCTAAGGATAAGTAACTTATAAATATAAATCCACTAAATAATACATGCATAGGCTACTCCAACTAGTCCGCCGCACGTCTAGCCTTCATAAACCCGTCGAGCATAAACCCAAGCAAGCTAATCCACCGCATGATACCACTCGCTATGAATTTACACACTCCTTACTATTAGATCAATCCACCGCATGATACAATCTAACAATAAAGAGCTAAAAGCACATAATTACCTAACAGATCTATAAATACTCGCTACATGTGTGAGCATAACCGTATCGGCAAGATTGCCGAATCGGGGTCCATGAAGAAGGAACAAACAAGTAACATGTAAAAGGAGCCTATCGATTAAACCGATCTCTAGTCCACCGGATGACTAGCTCTAGAGTAACCCAAAGACTCGCATCTCGCCGCACGGTACCCGGTCCTGTCAAGGCTTATCTACATATAACGTGAATGAACCCGCAACACGTGGCAATCTAGATAGATCTAATTCGGCTATATGAGCTTGATCTACTCGATATTGAATAAGCATGAAAGGAACGATCAACAAGCCGAAAGAGTATCAATCTAGATTGGGCAAAAGAGTGTTGCAAATAATTAAACATTAAATAAAGCAAGCAACACGTGATAACTTAATGAATCTATTAGATCTTGCCAAATCTAAGAGAGCCGATAACTATCTTTACTCATGTCTTAATCCGCCGCACGATACAAGGCACAAGCAAAAACTTCCCATCATTAAGCTTAAATCCGCCGCACGATACTAAGCAAAACGGATGAGACTACTTGCATCATAATCTAAATCCGCCGCATGATACTAGACATGATAGCAAGGTTGCCGGGACTTACGGAGGTCGACGGATCGATTGGCCCTCTCGAAGAACTCGACGACACGACTAAAGGACTCGAAAGGTGGCACGTAGCCGGTTGTATTGATTTGGTTGTGAACCCTTATTACAATGGTCGAGGGTTTATATTTATACCCCGGACGAGAACATGAGTCCTAAGCACTTACGAACTATCTAAACAAAATTGGAAAGACAAAAACACGCTAACTCTATCCATAATCGGAGCCCTTGACCATCACGACTCCTTCCCCTTTCGATCAGCTTCCCTTTCCTTTTTCCGCCTTCAAACGAAGCGGTTGCCGACCGCTTGGCCATTTGCCGAACACATGAAAATTAGCCGACCGCATATGCATTTGCCGAATCTCTCTCAATGCCGCCTGCGGGTCCACCTGTCATATTCCTGACCAAATTCTGGTGTTAACACATGCCCCCTCAATTTCGAGATAAAAGGGTTTTATTTCGAAATTGATTTATCAAGCCGAGCCTTTCGCCTAGGTCGGCACCGCCAACGCCATGCCGCCTCTTGAGATCTGCGCTCACCTTCTTTGTCTTCAATGGCGACGGAGACTTCAACTAGCTCCATCATGGCAACGGGAACTCAAGAGGAGTTTCTAGAGGTAACCCTACTCGCTTTCACCCATTCGGCAATTTTCTTTAATCATTTTCCGATGTGTTCTTGATTCATCCGCTTTACTTTTATAAAGGAAATGAAGAACGAGATTTTGATTTCCAATCTTGCTCATCCCGGGTCATTTTTCCTTGGTCCGATGGGAGACCCTAATCCGAGGGATTTTATTGAAAAGGAAACTTTGAGGATCCCATTCAAATCCAGGATTGCCCCCTCAAATAGATGGCCGAACACTTTCAAAACTTGGCCCCTTCCTTCAATCACGGGATGGCGTGATTGGTACCGTAGGATGCAATCCAGAACAGTGATTTCGGGAATCACAAGATATTCAACACTACTTGGAGCTCTCTTTAGCGATATGCCGAGAAATGACTCCCTCCCGATAGCCGCTTCCCACTTTTGGTCCGACGCCATTAATGCGTTCATCTTCGGCCATGGCCCAATGTCAATCACTTTGTCGACATTTTCATGATGACCGGTCCGAATATCACCAAACCAACCTATCCCTTCAAATACAAAAGCACTAGCTCACGTATGCGTCAAATCGGGAGGAGGTTGGGCCAAGTATGTTCGACTTATGCTTCAACCGGCCCCGTGTCTCGATAAAGAGTATAGGGCTTTCATGAACATGTGGTTATGCAGATTTATCTTACGTGGCAAGTCCAATGAGCCCACTCTAAATCACATAGTGATGGTGAAGAATTGGCCGCAGCAAGCCGATTCCTTTGGGCAAATATCTCGCCGGGAGCATTCTACCACATGATGCATCGATCACTTTGTTCGATGAGGAATCGGGTGAAATCTCCTGTGTCAATGGACCATGGTGGCTTCTTCAGATGTGGTTGCAACTATATATGCATCAGATTGTATCTGTTGATCTTCACAACCTGAACTTTCCTTCAATCAACTACGATGAATGTGAAGATCCCAGATACAAGTCTTGTCAGACATATGGGGAGGCTGCATCTTCAATCATCATTGACTTGGACCTGGGCCATCTTTTCAAGATCTTCTACAAGGGATTCAACCACATGATCTGGTTTCCCTACAGAGAGAATAAAAATTTAACCCTTCCCTGCAGATTTAGCTATGAGCTGGGCTGCATAGATGATGATTCCAGGGACATCTTTAATTCTTTCATCAGACCTTGTGCTCTACCAGCAGAATTTCATCATGGCCGGCTGATAAGTTCAACTTATGAATTCTACAACCCAAACATGGTTGCCGTGCAGCTTGGACTTGGTCAATTGCCCCCAAGGCCATATTTTTCAAGCATCATCGGCCCAGAGAGTCATTTGAACATAAGCGAGGCCAACAAAGTCTTCAACCTTGGATGTAAGCTTCCGGTATATGAACCTAATCCTTTGGTGATAATTGAAGCCGCTCATCCTTCATTCACTCGGTGGCAAGAATGGCATTCTCACATTTTCGAGCACAAGTCCATCCTTTATGCCAAGTTTTAATGCCCTCATTCTCTCTTCGATGATGAGGTACACGCTTATGGCTACCTTTTACTTCATGTCTCTCGCTTCCTGTTTCTAAATATCTTTTTGAACAGGATAATGCTCCTCCAAGTCCTCCAGAGGTTCAATACTGGCAACCTGGCCCTAATGCTGCTCTGGGGCATGATGCTCCAAGTTTAACGGTGTTCAACAAAACACCCGCGATGACACGGTGCTCGAAGGACCTTAAAAGAAAAACTCCTTCTTCCCTTATCAAGGACACCGCAATTCCCAAGAAAACAAGATCAAAGAAAGCTAAGCCACTCTCTCGGTATGCATATCCTTGAGTTTTCCATTATCATCTCGCAAATGGATTTGTGCTTATGGCTTTTGATAAACACAGCCAAACCCCAAAGCCCCGGGATAGTGAACTTGGATAACTCCCCGAAACTTCTACTCGGCCAAGCAAATGCCAATGAGTCTCGCTAGCAATCTTGGTATGTACTCATACTTGTTATTTTCATCTCTTTGTTCACACACCAATCTTATCTTATATTACTCAGATAATCATGGAGGAATAGCAGAAGAAACTTCTCCCCATCAGGCAAGTGATCAAGCAGGTGATCAGAGAGAAGTAGCAGAAGAAAATCCTCCTCACCATATCACTGAACAAAGAGAGGCAGAAAAAGAAATTCCTCTTCATCAGTCAGGGGAGACAGCAGAAAAATCTCTTCCCCCACATGTGCCAGACTCAATACTTTTGACAGATTCTCTGACAATTCAGGATATATTAACGAGTCATGACACCGTTATTCCCTGGAATGGCAATCGCATCGTCATTCAAAGTCTTGATGCTACCGATCAAATTCTTGCCGAAGAGGTATCATCTTGATCTTTCTCAATCATTCCTTATTTGAATCAAGTCATTCGGCTAAAATAAATTTTCCTCCCGTTATCGTGGTACCGCTCTTCAACAGCCGCTTTTCTCTCATTCTTTGAAGAGTTTGCCGATGATGATGAAGTCTCCTCCAATCGGCAATTATCATCGAGAGTCGAGGTTAAAGCGAAGGCCATAATTTCATTTACGGAGAGGGATATTGTTGACTCGACTCGGGAATCGATAAAATAAGGGAAATGGCGAGCCACTTGGCCAAGAGCTCCCTTCGATCTCAAGGATGCCATAAACGCCTTGTCTCATCTTGATGACCATTTTGCCGTTGTCAAGAGAGCACATAAGAACACATCTGACAAGGCTATCTTGGAGACTGACAAGGCAACCAGAGAACAGCAAGTTAAAAAGCTCTACTCTGAATTTAAATCAGCCAAATAGTCCTTGGAGCCG
Source organism: Themeda triandra (assembly GCA_018135685.1). Classification (NCBI taxonomy): domain Eukaryota; kingdom Viridiplantae; phylum Streptophyta; class Magnoliopsida; order Poales; family Poaceae; genus Themeda; species Themeda triandra. The sequence goes on from JAENPR010000244.1 coordinate 265,427, forward strand.
GAATTGCAGAGTATGAGAAATGAGAGGATTAGACTGGCAGCTCAGTTGGCCCAATTGGACGCCAACATTCAATCTCATGAAGCCAAACTTGCCACTCGCCACCTCTTGACTCGGCCAAGACCAAGATAAGCTCCCTTGTCAAAGAGACCAAGCAAATCAAGAGCGGACGGCAAAGCAGATCCAAAACTCGAAGTTGAAGATAAAAGAGCCCTTGATGAGGTTAATAGAATCAAGACCGATGCTCGAATGTCATCGGTTCTTATCGAATGTGTAAAACCTTCAATCAGTAGGATGAAATTTGTAAACATTATGCTCGAATACATTGCACTCAAGCAAAAATTTATTTCCTTCGATTTAATATTTTGTTTTTCTCTTTCTTTCTCGCTTCGTTATCATTCGGCTCTTCCAATCACAATTGTACTCCGTGCGTTTTAACCGAACGTAACTGCTGCTGCCTCAAGTGCTCACTTTAGCCGAATAGCTCTCATCAGCTATTTAGCCGACCGAGCGTATGGTAACTGAATCGCCAGTGGTGATGGGCTCGGCCCAACTCAACATCGGCCCATAGGTGTGGAAACCCTATCCTGTCGCTTGGCTTTCCAGCAGTCTCGCCACGGCTCCCACGTTCATAAATAGGACCAGTCGGCTCCCACCATCATCACATCAAGAACAAGCAGTTGCTATCATCCCTAATCTCTTCCACTTCCTCTCCGCCTTCAAGCCCCCAAAAAACCCCCCCACCACCACCAATGGCGAGCGGCGGTGATCGCAACAAGCGTCCGCTCGGGACGAGGCGGAGCGCAAAGAACCGGCGCCGACGGTGAGATCTTCAACCTTTTGAGTCGTGTTGCTTTATAGCCTTTACCCGATCCGAGTCTCGCCCCCTTGCGGTTGTTCATCTTCTCGATCCGTTTCGGGGTCGTCGGGAACACCGGCGACTATGTCGCCAACTTCCAGAGGAGGGTCGCCCGGGCCGGCACTCACACTCCTCCTTCTACTACCGCTCCTGCTCCTGCGGCGGACGCGGCGGAGGGAAGCAGCCGTGGTGGCCGCCGTCTGTAGTAAGAGATAACTTCCCCATCTTGTCTGCGGTTTCTTTTTCTTATTTAGCCGATCTTGATTGCACCCTGTTTGTAGAACGGCGAGGATCAAGCACGGCCAATGGCGTTTTCGCGCGCCGGCCGCGCGTTCGACGCTTTCGCTCTGCGCCGGCTCCGGCTCCGGCCCGGTTCCCGCTCTGCTCCGGCATCGGCGCTCTTGGCCTCATCGGGGTCCGCCTCTTCGTACCGTCCTATATGGGACGGGAATGACGAGGAGATCCGGCGCATGCGGCCGCTTACGACGCCGCCGCGTACCGCCGCGAGAGGGACGAGGCGATGGAGCTTCTTGGTGAAGAAACCAAGAAGTTTGGGATCGCCGGTTGGAGTGGGAGGACACTTGCCGGCGATGACGGAGACCATCACCGCACTTGTTCTACCGCCATTGCTTGATTTCCATTTTTTCTTGATCTCGCTTTACTCACCGTCCCGTCTTGTTTCCTTTGCGACCTCAACGCGGAGCCGGACCGCCCGAGGTTGGCGGCGCGCGGCGGCCAACCACGTGAACGCCCGGGGCGACCCCGGGCAGATCGCCTCGAGGCGGTGCTCGGTCGGATCGACGACCAGCCGCTCTTCATGGCGTGCGCCTCGGCACCGCGCTTGGCTCGGCGGGGATGTCGCCCCGGGACCGGGGACGACTACGCTCCGATGCCGACCGGCTTCGCGGCGGGCTTCCTCACGAGGTCGAGGGCATCGAGGGCCTCGGCGGGGTACGACGGCCACGCCGACGCCATGGCCAACGCCACCAACCCGAGTCCGTCCTCAACAAGCTCTTCACCGAAGAAGAGGAGTAGCTTGTATTAGGATTGGCGCGGGTTGTAAATAAAATTTTTTAATGAAGAATGTTGGCCGTCTCCTTGATTTTGTCTCGTCTTTGCTGCAATGGTGTTCTGGCAATCACGTTCGTTCTTGCGAATTTTCCTGCCCCTTAGCTGGCATTTCGACTGCAACAATTTTCCCGAATGAAATTCTCCCGAACGCCTGACATCACCTCAGCCGATTAGATCTTGGCACTGTTCCATGACTTGACGGTTTGTAGCGTAGCACTTCAATTCTCTTTATCTTCTCCCGATAAACCCATCAACTGAGAGATAAGATCAAACTATTCATTCATACTTTAAAAAAAAAATTGGCTAAAGGCGATACAACTGCGTCGGCTATTTTTGTTCTGAAGATAATACACACGATATCGGCTATTTTTTGCACTAGAGGCGATACAATAATATCGGCTATTTTTCTCCAACTTCTTCCCTTTGTTCGAAGGCAATTTTATTCAATCGGCTATACCACGTTTACGTCATAGTCACAATTAAGATCCAACTTCGACACTTGGATAAAACTTCTTAAGGTATCTCGCCATTGATGGCTCTAGTAAGTTCTTCTCCAAATAGCGTTTTTCGTATATACGCATTACAGTGTGCGCAATCGACAACCCGAAAAGGTCCTTCCCAATTTGGTGACCATTTGCCAAATGTCTTATCCTTTGTACCAATCGGCAATATTGTTTTCCAAACCAATTCTCCTTCGCAAATTGCTTAATTTTAACTCTCTTGTTGTAGTATTTGGCAACACGCATTTTATTCTTCTCGATGTTCTCCAAAGCTTTAAGACGAATCAAATGCAAATCTTCTAATTCATCCATCATCAAATCCTTATAATCTTTTTCTCGTCAGTCCTTTTGTAACTCAACTCTCCTTGATCCCGATTGCAACTCCCAAGGCATTATAGCATTATGTCCATAAACCAACTCATATGGAGATGCTTGTGTGGATCCATGGCAAGCCATTCGGTAAGCCCACAATGCTTCATTAAGGACCAAGTGCCATCTCCTTGGTTTCTCATCGATCTTCTTCGGATAATCTTGATCATGATCTTATTTGATGCCTCGCTTGGCCATTGGCTTGTGCATAATAAGGAGAAGAATTATATAACCTTATCCCCATGCTTTCGGCAAAGTCACAAAACTCGAGGAAGTGAACCGAGTCCCCGATCGGTTGTAATGGTCTCGTGGAATCCCAAACCTATGAATTATATGCTCCTTGACAAAAACCGATCATATTTTTCGATGTGACTGTTTTCAAGGGGATAGCTTCAACCCACTTGGTGAAATAATCTGTTGCCAACAACACAAATTTGTGTCCTTTGCTAGATGGAGGATTGATCTGTCCAATTAAATCTATACCCCATCCTCTGAACGGCCAAGGTTTGATTATTGGATTCGGAAAGCGAGATGCGGAGTGCTCTTTGAACATTACCAAATATCGACAATCTCGACACCCTTTGTAATATTCAAAGCAATCCTCCAACATAGTCGGCCAAAAGTACCCCGTCCTTCGATTATCCACTTCATTCGGTAAGCCGACCGATGTGCACCACAAGCTCCTTCATGAACTTCAAACATAATCTTCTTAGCTTCTTCTTGACTCAAACACTTGAGCAACACTCCATCTATAGACTTGTGGTACAACTGATCATCAAGAAGTACGAATTTAAGGGCCTTATACCTGAGTCTTCGGGAAACTTTTTGAGATGGGTCTTTCGATAACCGATAATGTCACTTCTCCAAGTCACCATTTATCCGATCAACATTGAAAGCACCTTCTTCGCTGCATAGATTTCATGATTTTCCCGATATCCGAAGCGGCTTGAGCCAATCTATTCGCTCCTTCATTGTGCTCTCGGGTATATGATGCAAAGTTACCACCGAAAAGCTCTTCAAAAGTTCCCGACATTGCTCATGATATTCTTGCAATATATCATTTTTGCATTCATATTGCCCCGTCAATTGATTGATCACCAATTCGTAGTCACCAAATACTTCAATAGCAATGACCTTCACTTCTATTAACAAAGAAGCCCTCTAAGTAAAGCCTCATATTCTCGCTTGATTGTTAGTGACAGGATATTCAATTGAAAAAGCAAACTCAAATGTATGTCCACGTGGGGATACCAAAAGAATACCAGCACCACCACCTTTGTCACATGATGATCCATCAAAAAATAATGCCCATGGGGCAATGTTAATCATATCAACAGATAAATCACGATGCTGAGTAATAAAATCGGCAATTGCTTGTCCTTTCACTGCTTTTGAAGACTCATACTTTAAATTAAACTCTGACAGTGCTAATATCCATTTGCCGATTCTTCCATTTAAAATCGGCATTGACAACATGTGTTTAATTACATCAAAACTAGATATCACCACACATTCGGCATTTAACAAATAGTGCCGAAATTTTGTGCATGAGTAATAAACACACAAACGAGTTTTTCTATAGCCGAATACCTTGTTTCGGGATCTAGTTTTTCGGCTAAGGTAAGCTATTACCCTCTCTTTTCCATCAAACTCTTGCATAAGGGCCGATCCTATTGTTAGGCTATCGGCCGCCACATACAAACTTGAAAGGCTTCTCAAGTTGTGGAGGTACCAACACCGGTGGTGCCTTCATATATTGCTTGATCTCATCAAAAGCCTTTTGCTGTATGTCACCCCAAACAAATTTCTGATCCTTCTTGAGCTTCAACAATGGAGAGAAAGGCAATACTCTTTCTGACAAATTGTTGACGGTAGTTAACGTCAATTTTTAACCATCAACATAACTTCTTTAACTGCAAAAAGATGATCATCAGCATAGGTCTAGAGGTTTGAGCTAACAAATTCCACGAGTTTTGGTACACCTATGTTTTGCAGGGCTTACACAGGAATAGAGCTAAAATGGATAAAGTCATTGAATAAAAGCATCTCAAATGATGAAATGGACTACACCATTGCGAAGGGCCCATCGCGCTGATCGAAATGGATATATCATTTGCTATATTTGGACTCCGGAATAAAAAGATATCAAGGAGAGAAGTTTTCACATGAAATGATGACGTGGCAGCACAAAAAGACGAAGACAAGCGGCGGCGGCGCCGATTGGCCCCCGGCGGGACCGGCTGTCGGCCGGCGGCGGCAGCAGCTGTCCCCCGCGGGGAGCGGCCGACCCGGCGGCCCAATGGAGCGGCGACACGTGGCGCCTTGTCGCCACGCGCGCGCAGCGCGGGAGCGCGTCCACGCGCGGGAGGCGGCCCAGGCCGGGACAGGTGGCGGCGCGGAGTTGGCTCGCGGGCCGGTTTCGCCGGTTCGCCCGCGCAGGAGCAACTGGGCCGGCTGAACCGAGCGGCCCAACTGGCCGGAAACCGCCAGAAGCTTCCAGAAAGCTGCCAGCAGGCATTCTAGGCCGGTTCGGGTCCGGTTCAGGGCCTATATGGCCGGTTCTTCTCCGGTTTTCTGCGCAGATCGACCAGGGAATATGCCAGGATTATTCTTATGATCTCCACCGCCCATCTAGGTCGGTTTGATCCAACGGTGAACATAAAACGTGACGCGGATCGATGACGTGGCGATTCCTTAGGGGCTACTCCACCCAGGGCTATATAAGGAGGGCGCCCCCCCCTAGGGTTTCCATCATATCTCTTCTACAAGATCAAAGCTAGGGTTTCAAGTCTTCATCTAATTAGAAGAGGGTCCCTCTAGTTCATCTAGTTCTAGTTCTAGTTCATCTAGTTCTAGTTCTAGTTCGTCTAGTTGTATCTAGAAAATAGGGGGAGAGAGGAGGAGAGAGCTGAGGAGGAGCCGGATCTGTCGGATCTTCCTCAACATTGTACTTTTGCAGCATCTAGTTCGTCTTCCAGCTACTCTCCAGGTTCTACAATTATTATTTCTAAGTTCAGTTCTTTATTTAATTATACTTTATTCTATTTACTTGATCTTTGCTCGTATTGAGTGCTCTAGTTATTCTAGATAATTAGAGTAGTAAACGCTAGTGTAGACGTGGTGTCTAGGCTATAGTTTACCTGAGTTTGCGCCCAATCCCACGGATAGTTGTGGTAGCCCCGGCAGGTGACGGCTACGTCGGGCCTTTGTATTCCACCACGTTCGGGTTGGTGTTTCGTAGAGCTTTTTGGCAGCCTTCTCCCGACTACTTTATTCCCAATCTCTTTCGAGAGTCGGAAAGGTACTGTTGCTCCATAGTAAGTAGAGTGTAGTAAGCCTGATTTTGATCACCCAATCAACTTAGAAAACTCTAGAAGGTTCCTCTCTACCCACCAAAAACATTTATATCTTTCTTTTCTTACCTTTATCCTTGGACGACCTTGATTCTCTAGTACACTCACGTTCCCCGTGGAAATCGATACTCTGGAATACTCCCGGGTGAAAGCTACATCGTACTCCGTGCGCTTGCGGATTTATCTGCTTACGCTAAGAAGTGTCAACAAGCTTTCTGGCGCCGTTGCCGGGGAACGGTAGCTGTGCTAGTTTAGAACCAAGTTCGCCCGTGTATCCTTTTTCATTCATCAACCACCACCACCACATGGATTTCACACCTATCTATAAATTCTTTGCTCCAAAGGGGAACCTGTTGGAGCCTTCACCATCATCAGACCCTATTCTTACAGATGCCTATGAGCTTCCCCCTGCTTTCATAGACATGATTAGGGAGTTATCCTTCTCTGGGTTAGCTTACGAAGACCCATACACCCACCTTAGGGAATTTGAGCAGTTGTGTTCTTGTCGAATTATTGCCGGCATGACACAAGAGACCCTTAAATGGAAATTATTTCCGTTCTCCCTAATGGGAAGAGCAAAAAAGTGGCATGCTCATTCCGTAAAAGGTGCAAATGGAAATTGGGTTGAACTTCGAGATAATTTTTGTCTCGCATTCTTCCCTCTTTATAAAATTGCTGACCTTAGAATAGAAGTTCTTAATTTCAAACAAAAAGAGAAGGAGACATTAGGAGCAGCTTGGGCAAGATTCTCAAGCCTTACCAATTCGGTCCAAACCTTGCCTTGCCTCGACCATGTCCTACACTATCACTTTTATCGTGGTCTTAACAAGGAAGCCGCTCTACATCTCGACATTGCGGGCGGGAGGTTCATTCTCTCATAAACTTGTTAGTGAAGGGAAAGCAATCCTAGAGAAAATCCTTGAAAACACCCCCTACTTTGGCATTTATGATGAGTTTCCGAAGAAGAAAACGAAGTCGAGCCAACCTCGACCAACAAGAGGAGATACTTGCAACCTGAATCTAAAATTCCTTTAGATTCTTCTAATGATTTAGTTGCCAAAGAATCTCCCACTATGGGAACACAACCCACATTGGAAGTCGATGAGCCCCATCCTTCCACATTCCTCTCGAAATCGAGGTAGATCTTTTTGAAGATTTTGGTAATGCCTCAAAATTTCCGGTCAAGTAAAACCTCCGGTGCACTCGTGCCATTTGAGGATAATGATGGTCCACCTAATGATCCCTTCTTAATGGAACACATTAAGGGACTTTCAGCCATCATGAGCCGTGAGTGGTTGGCGTAAACGGAGTTATCCACAGAGGTAGCCCGTATCACTACACCCTCAGAGACTTTTAGTTGCAATCTTAAGGGGACCACCGTAGAGGCTTATTATAGTCCTACCGTTGGGATGAACATTGTCTCTAAGGCTTTAGCTGAAGAACTTTGCCCTAACGAATCCTTGATCCCATCTCATAAGCTTTTAAGAACTCCATGCGGAGTTACTTTAGAAAGTTATGGGGTCATGAGGTCTATTCCCTTACGTATGAGAGGCTCTGAGTACCGTCTAGACTTTCACATCTACGACACCTCAGACATGTTCGTCTTGATTGGTGTACCTATAAGGACACTCTTTCAAGAGCGACCAAAACAATGTCTCTTAAATTTAAAGTTGGGAAACTCTACTATCGATGTTTCACTTGCACGCTCACATAATGCGATAGTAGAACCCAAACTTGAAGAAGACCCTATTGAGGAAGTCTTAATGGCATCTCTAGAAGACTTGGCCCACCACAATTCGATATTGAACATTTCATTGAAGAAGAGGAAGAGCTAGCGAGAACCTATTGAGCTAGACCTCTTTGAGTGGCCTCCACGACCCTCGATTGAGCTAAAACCTCTTCCTCTTGGCTTGAAATATGTCTTTCTTAATGATAATCCAGAAACTCCTGTTATTATAAGTGACAAGCTTTCCCAAGAAGAAACCCGTAGGCTTGTCTTGTCCTAGAAAGACATAGATCGGCCATAGGCTACTCACTCCATGACCTCAAGGGGATCAGTCCTGCACTATGCACACATCGTATTCCTACGAGATCCCGACATATCACCATCAAGGGAACACCAACGCAGGCTTAATAATGCAATGCGAGAGGTTGTTCACAAAGAGGTCCTTAAGCTTTTGCACGCCGGGATTATTTATCCCGTACCACATAGTGAGTGGGTTAGCCCTGTCCAAGTTGTACCAAAGAAAGGGGGAATGACGGTTGTTAGAAATGAGAAGAATGAACTCATTCCTCAGCGCACTGTCACAGGGTGGCGAATGTGCATAGACTACCGGAAACTTAACAAGGCTACAAAGAAAGACCACTTTTCGTTACCCTTCATCGATGAGATGTTGGAACGGCTTGCAAAGCATTCTTTCTTTTGTTTCCTTGATGGGTATTCCGGTTATCACCAAATCCCGATCCACCCTGATGACCAAAATAAGACTACTTTCACATGCCCGTATGGAACTTTCGCATACCGACGAATGTCGTTCGGACTATGTAATGCTCCGGCTTCTTTCCAACGGTGCATGATGTCTATTTTCTCCGACATGATCGAGAAAATCATGGAGGTGTTCATGGATGACTTTACCATCTATGGCACAACCTTTGATGATTGTTTGGAGAATCTAGACAAAGTCTTACAACGATGTGAAGAAAAGTACTTAGTCCCGAACCGGGAAAAATGTCATTTTATGGTTCGGGAAGGAATAGTACTAGGACACAAGGTGTCCGAACGTGGGATAGAAGTGGACAAAGCAAAGATCGAAGTTATTGAACAACTTCCACCTCCCACAAATGTGAAAGGAATCCGAAGCTTTCTAGGCCATGCGGGGGGTTCTATAGGCGATTTATCAAAAACTTTTCTCAAATCACTAGACCCCTCACTAGACTATTAGCTAAGGATGCACCTTTCATCTTTGACAATGAGTGCTATGAATCGTTCCAAACCCTCAAACAAGCACTCATTTCAGCTCCAATCATCCAGCCACCCGATTGACGCTGCCTTTCGAGATCATGTGTGATGCTAGCGACTTTGTTGTTGGTGCCGTTCTCGGCCAAACAAAGGATAAAAAGCACTATGCTATATCCTATGCTAGCAAAACCTTGACTCGGGCCACAACTCAATTATGCCACCACCGAAAAAGAGTTGTTGGCGTTGTCTTTGCAATAGACAAGTTTAGATCTTACTTAGTTGGAGCAAAGGTAATCATTTATTCAGATCATGCCGCACTTAAATACCTGCTCACTAAGAAAGATGCTAAACCTCGGTTGATCCGCTGGATTCTTTTACTCCAAGAATTTGACATAGAGATAAGAGACAAGAAAGGAGTAGAGAATTCAGTAGCCGATCACTTGTCTAGCTCCAGTATAAGGAAACACATGAGTTGCCCATTAACGATTATCTACGGGACGACACGTTCCTCGCAGTAACGCACTCTAACCCCTGGTATGCAGATATTGTGAATTATATGGTTGCAGGTTATGTCCCACCAGGAGGAGATAAGAGAAAGCTCAAGTATGAAGCTCGATGCCACTTATGGGATGACCCATATCTCTATCGAGTCTGTTCCGATGGATTATTGCGGAGATGTGTCCCGATGGATGATGCGATGAAAATCATAGAGAGATGTCATGCATCACCATATGGAGGACATTATGGAGCATTCCGTACGCATGCGAAGATCTGGCAAAGTGGATTCTTCTGGCCCACGATGTATCAAGATACAAAGGAGTTTGTTAGAAGATGTGCCAGATGTCAGAAACATGGAAACATCAATGCTCGGAATGCAATGCCACTCCGAACAACCTACAAGTAGAGCTGTTTGATGTTTGGGGAATCGACTACATGGGACCATTCCAAAAACTGGAGATGCTTGAATACATCTTAGTGGCAGTTGACTATGTGTCCAAATGGGTAGAAGCATTACCATGTCGAGCCCGATTCTAAGCACGCCAAGAAGATGTTCCATGAAGTCATATTCCCAAGATTTGGCACACCAAGAATGGTCATAAGTGATGGAGGATCACATTTCATTGATAAGAGCTTCAAACAATTCCTGACAGAATATGGAGTTAAGCATAATGTTGCAACTCCATACCACCCCCAAACAAGAGGTCAAGCGGAAACATCAAATAAGCAAATCAAGAATATCCTACAGAAGACCGTGGATGAAATGGGAAAGAAATGGAAGTACAAGCTTCATGATGCACTATGGGCATACCGGACTGCATACAAAACACCCATAGGCATGTCACCTTATCAGCTAGTATATGGGAAGACATGCCACTTGCCTGTTGAATTGGAATTTAGAGCTCACTGGGCAATCAAGAAATGGAACATGGATCCCCATCTAGCTGGCAAGAATCATCAGATGCAAATATCTGAGCTCGAAGAGTGGAGAAAAAAGGCTTATCACAGCTCCAAGATTTACAAAGAAAGAACCAAAAGGTGGCATGACAAGAGAATCAAGCACAAGGAGTTCAAGCCTGGAGACAAGGTTCTATTATTCAATTCAAGAATAAAGCTCTTTGGTCATGGAAAACTTAGAAGCAAATGGGAAGGACCATTCAAGGTGATTGAAGTCGCATCTCATGGCGCCATCACACTTCAGGATGATATAGGTAACACATTTAAGGTAAATGGTCAACGTTTGAAAGTTTTTCTTGAACCTAAAAACATAGAAGAAATTGATGTGATTGAATTCTTGCAATTTAAAGATCCAATTTAAAAACACCGCTCCGCAAATGCTCTAGACAACTAAGGCCTAACACTTAATCGGTTCGACGAGTTTTGTTGTCTATTTGAGTTGTGCAGAATTGGAAAGTTTGAGAAGAGTGAGATCTACATGTCACAAGAGTGAGAGATTATGCCAACATCCAGCTTGGGTGAGAGCATCCCCGTGTATCTAGATAAGTGTTTCTTGTTACCTTCTTATTTATTTTAATTTGCTTGATATATATATTCAGTTCGGGTAATGTTTAAGTCTCGTTAAATAAAATGAGGGTGTACAAGTTTTTGCTCTGCTAAAATAAGTTCCTAGAATAAACTCTTTGGAAGTGATGAATAGTTGCTCTGTCGTAATTCCTTTCAAGTGCCTCGTTTTCAACCTAGAACTCTCTCAAGTTTTGGACATACTTGTTCGATCTAAGATTTGCTCGAACCTAAAACTTGTGGGTAGCAAATGCTTGATCTAAGTCTAGGTAGTTGAAGGGTATGATATGGGAAGGTCTCTTGTTTATCTTGTTCTAAGTGATACTAGAGTTAAGGAGAATTTATCTTTTGAAAATTCAAAATGTTGCATGATGAGTTCCGTATGACGAGAGTTTAAATTCCTACCTGACCATATATACATGCTTGCTAGACTAAGAAGTCCACTTATACTTACTTATGCCTTGAGTGTGGTCGATTATGTTGACCCTTAGAAACTCGTCATACGGTTAAAGTCAAGATCACACACACGTACACCATGCACCCTCGCTACTTCTACCCCGGAAGTATGCGCCACCATATTCATTCATTTAGACACATCCCAAAATTGTTCTACTCCTACACTGGGAGTGAGCATCAAAAATATCCCTTCATCCATTGCTAGCCCTTCTGTTATCCAATAAAGCTCCAAGTATACGTTTGCTGCTACATCCATCAATATTTTCAAGGAAGAGATCAAGGTGCTTTATCATCATCAAAAAAAAAAAAAAAAAGAAAGAGAAAGAGAAGAAAGTAAAAGAGAGAAGAAAAAAAAAAAAAAAGAAGAGAAGAGAAGAGCAAGAAGGAGTGTCCCATGATATGCGAGATTTTCAGCTGTCTTCATGGTTCAATTTCAAGGGAGGTATACATTTCTTCAAGGAGCAAAAGTAGAATCAGGTGTTCACCATTATCATCCCTTTACCCCTTCATTTCTTCTTATATCCATCATCACCATTTTCCACTACCACCATATATCCACTTAACCCATATTTAGGGCCACACACATGCACATCTTGATTTGATTGTATGTCCAGTTTCTTCGGATCCTTGGTTTGACCGTGCAACATATGTATAAGCTCCCACCTACAAACTCCACATAAGCCTATTAGAGGTAGGGTGAGAGAGTGAAGGCACACTCGTTGTTACGCCTTATGCCAAAAATACCACATATCCCGAGAGAGAGAGAAGGCATACACCATCAATGTCTTGGTAAGGATCTAGAAATACCACATATGAGAGACTTGAGAGGAATCATACAAAGGAATCTCTCGAGTTTTATTTGAAAATCTTGTAAAACTCCGGAATGAAGGTTGAGCAAAGAGCTAGAGACATAGTGCTTGACTTGACCGTTACGTCCTTCAACCGCTCAAGACCCAAGTGAAGGCTACAAGCCCCATGGTGGAATGTAACACGGGTAAGTTTGAAGTCGAATAGTTTACTCTAATCCGGAAGAGAGTTCCGTTTGAACGCATGTGTACTTTTGAGGCGTGAAAGCATTGTAGCAACTCCCGATCCTTGTTTGAGTTTAGCTTTGCTCGGGACGAGCAAAGGTTTAGCTTGGGGAGTTTGTTGACGGTAGTTAACGTCAATTTTTAACCATCAACATAACTTCTTTAACCGCAAAAAGATGATCATCAAGATAGGTCTAGAGGTTTGAGCTAACAAATTCCACGAGTTTTGGTGCACCTATGTTTTGCGGGGCTTACACGGGAATAGAGCTAAAATGGATAAAGTCATTGAATAAAAGTATCTCAAATGATGAAATGGACTACACCATTGCGAAGGGCCCGTCGCTGATCGAAATGGATATATCATTTGCTATATTTGGACTCCGGAATAAAAAGATATCAAGGAGAGAAGTTTTCACATGAAATGATGACGTGGCAGACAAAAGAAAAGACAGAGGCGGGCGGCGGCGGCGGGCCCCGGCGGGACCCGGCCTGTCGGCCGGCAGCGGCAGCAGCTGTCCCCGCGGGGAGCAGCCGACCAGCGGCCCAATGGAGCGGCGACACGTGGCGCCTTGTCGCCACGCGCGTTAGCCGCGGAGCGCGTCCACGCGGGCGGAGGCGGCGAGGCGGGGACAGTGGCGGCGCGGAGTTGGCTCGCGGGCCGGTTTCGCCGGTTCGCCGTGTAGAGCAACCGGGCCGGCTGAACCGAGCGGCCCAACCGGCCGGAACCGCGAAGCTTCCGAAGCTGCCGCGAGGCATTCTAGGCCGGTTCGGGTCCGGTTCAGGGCCTATATGGCCGGTTCTTCTCCGGTTTTCTGCGCAGATCGACCAGGGAATATGCCAGGATTATTCTTATGACCTCCACCGCCCATCTAGGTCGGTTTGATCCAACGGTGAACATAAAACGTGACGCGGATCGATGACGTGGCGATTCCTTAGGGGCTACTCCACCCAGGGCTATATAAGGAGGGCGCCCCCCCAGGGTTTCCGTCATATCTCTTCTACAAGATCAAAGCTAGGGTTTCAAGTCTTCATCTAATTAGAAGAGGGTCCCTCTAGTTCATCTAGTTCTAGTTCTAGTTCATCTAGTTCTAGTTCTAGTTCGTCTAGTTGTATCTAGAAAATAGGGAGAGAGAGGAGGAGAGAGGCGAGGAGGAGCCGGTTGTCGGATCTTCCTCAACATTGTACTTTTGCAGCATCTAGTTCGTCTTCCACCTACTCTCCGGGTTCTACAATTATTATTTCTAAGTTCAGTTCTTTATTTAATTATACTTTATTCTATTTACTTGATCTTTGCTCGTATTGAGTGCTCTAGTTATTCTAGATAATTAGAGTAGTAAACGCTAGTGTAGACGTGGTGTCTAGGCTATAGTTTACCTGAGTTTGCGCCCAATCCCACGGATAGTTGTGGTAGCCCCGCAGGTGACGGCGTCGGGCCTTTGTATTCCACCATGTTCGGGTTGGTGTTTCGTAGAGCTTTTTGGCAGCCTTCTCCCGACTACTTTATTCCCAATCTCTTTCGAGAGTCGGAAAGGTACTTGTTGCTCCATAGTAAGTAGAGTGTAGTAAGCCTGATTTTGATCACCCAATCAACTTAGAAACTCTAGAAGGTTCCTCTCTACCCACCAAAAACATTTATATCTTTCTTTTCTAACCTTTATCCTTGGACGACCTTGATTCTCTAGTACACTCACGTTCCCCGTGGAAATCGATACTCTGGAATACTCCCGGGTGAAAGCTACATCGTACTCCGTGCGCTTGCGGATTTATCTGCTTACGCTAAGAAGTGTCAACACAAATTTGATATGAATCTTCTCACGAAATTGATCTTGCCCAGCAATGATTGCAACTCGTAAGGTTAGTTGGGGGCACAACTTTGTCTATTGCTTCCATGCTCTTTTTCCCAACTTCTATCCCTCCTTTGTGGATCAAGAACCCCAAGAATTCACCAGCCGAGACTCCAAAAGCACACTTATTTGGATTCATCTTTAAACCATGTTTCCTCGTGCACTCCAGGGTCTTTCTCAAATTGGCTAAATGTCCTTCATGATCTCTGGATTTGACTACCACATCATCAATGTAAATTTCCACAATTTTGCCGATCAACTCATGAAAGATATAATTCATGGCTCTCTCGATAAGTTGCACCAAAGCATTCTTTAATCCAAATGTCATTACTATCCATTCAAATAACCCAATGTGGCCGGGACATCCGAATGCGTCTTTGCAATATCTTCAACCGCCATGAAAATCTGATTGTAGCCGCATTGCCGTCCATAAAGCCGATGACTTCATACCCCGCCGATGCATCCACTAATAAATCGGCCACCGGCATTGGGTAACCATCCATGGGAGTAGCTTTGTTGAGATCTCGAAATCTATGCATACTCTCATCTTCCCATTCTTTTTGTAGACAGTACTATGTTTGAAATCCACTCGCATACCCGCATGGCCGAATAAAGTTTGCTTCAATCGGTCTTTCAACTTCTTTCTTTACATCGGCCAATACCTCCTCTTTATAGATTTTTCGTGGAGGTTGTTTGAAAGGACGAAATCCAGGTTTTATAGGCAACTTATGTTCAACAATTGATCGATCCAATCCAGGCATTTCGTGTAATCCCAAGCAAAACAATCTTTGAACTCCTTCAAGCAACTCTATTAATTTCAATTTATATTCGGGTCTAAATTTGCACCGATATACATCGGCCTTGATTTTGTATTATCACCAACATTGATCTCTTCTAACTTGTCGGCCGACATGAAACCACGACCCAGCCTTGCCTTTGTTGCCATCGATTGGATTACCCATTAAAAGTTACCGTCGAGCCGATCGCTTGGATCGGGCCGTTGATCTCTATCGAACATATTGACAGGACCTTCTTTCCATTTCTTACCCGAAAGGCAATCTTGTCCATCGTACTCCCAATAAGCGAGGCTCGGAAGTTGCAACACTCACCGAATCATCGCTTGAACAATCTCTACATCATCTCCTATCCACCGAATAAGAATTTGATGCATAGTTGAGGGTACAAAGAATTAGCATGGATCCAGTCCCTTCCAAGAAGCATGCTATATGCCCCCTTGCCATCAATGACAAAGAAAGTAGTGATCAAAGTCTTGGATCCAATCATTAGTTCCACATGTACGCTCCACGAGTATCGAAGCATTGCCGCAAAATCTCTAAGGATCATATCACCGCAACAAATCCTCACTTGTCATACCAAGCTTTCGAAAGTAGCATAGGGCATAATATTGATAGCAGCCCCTCCATCAACAAGCATCTTGGTTAAAGGTTTGCCATTGACATATCCCTTTAGGTATAATGGTTTCGGATGACGGTTCTTAATCGGCTTGTCAAAGATTGCTTGCCGAGTCAACACAAGTTGAGCCATCAGTCCCGGCATTCGGTTTCATCAAAGTCTCGAGTATACTTCATCTTGAACTTCTTGATCTTCAGGAGCTCTAAACTCCAATGGGATAAAGAACACCATGTTAGTATCACCCGAAGGACCCCGTCCATCATCCTTTTTCTTAGGACGCCACACCGATTTCTTTTCGGCTAATTCCCTTCAGCTCTTGATTTCTCAAACGCCGAACTCTTCTCTTTCGTCTTTTCCGCACCAGGAGGGCACCATTGTCCTCTTTGCCACCTGTATGAGCTTTCCTCTGCATTATGAACATTGCTATGAGCCCAAGCTTGATCTGCAAATCTTTTCCTCTGATATCCATCAAAATTATTCATTTTTATGCGCCGATCGTCTTCAGGAATTCTTATCCCAAGTCTATCATGGACGGGACGGCGGTTGACTCGAGATTGCCTATACTCTGAATATTGATCACTGCATTCAGGGCAATTGTTTTTAGCAGGCAATTTCAAGCCTTCATTCCAACGGTTGAAACCGAAGAAGGAACAGTTCCAATGCGATCGCTCTTGCTCTCTCATGTGTTCTTCCCTGTTCTCTTCGGCGCACTCTCGCTTCATATCTCCGACGCTCCGCCATGAATCTGCGCTCCTCTTCAATGTACCGCTCGCTCCTCATCATACTCTATCTCCTTCTCTCTCTACCATTTATTCAACAAGTGTCGTCTTCGTAACCCGCGCTTTGGCTCGCCGTGTATTTGGCAATTTCCCTTAGCCGCATCTCGAAGTTTGACCTTTCTCTGTTCGGCTATTTCGAACCGTACTTGTTGCACTTCCTCCTTGGTAACTTGCCGATTAGGGTCAACAAGACCACTCTCTTTGGCTCTTTCGAGGTCAAAACCTTCATCTTTCCCTTTTCCTTTGATTCACCGGCATCGACCATGCCTATAGAGAAAGAGACCATATTCTGAGGGAACGGGTTTTTGTCTACTTTCATCTTGCCATCAAATCTCAAGTGTCCATCTTGAATAGCCTTCTGAATCTTTACTCTGAACACTCGGCAATCATTGATATGATGAGAACTTGTATCATGAAACCCACAAGTACTTCTTATCCTTTACTCCTTCGGGGCGCAAAGATAGGATGTCCTTTTCGGCGGCCTTGACGCGTCCCTCTTGGATCGATCGTAAAGAGCTTATCTCGCTTTGCCGACATCAAAATCATAGGATCCCTTTTCGCTTCACCCATCGATGATCGACCAAAGTAGGCTCTTTTGTCCAGTTCAACTCTGCAGCAGCCTACTTCATCTTCATCTTCATATTCGATGCTTCTTCTAGAAATCCTCGATACATGTCAACGGCTTGCACTTGTTCTTCCGAAAACGAGCATCTCTCATGAACCCTTGGGCTTGATTGCTCATGGCCGTCAACTTTTGTGCAAGTTTGTCCAAGGTCTTCAAACTCCATGCCAAATAGCTTGTCTCGATATGTGGCAAGCATGCCCGCAATGACCAATTGTGCGAGTTGGTCATCGGGAATAGTCGAGAATAGCACATGTTTTTCGCTTCCGAATCTACGAAGATATTTCATTGGTGTTTCGGTAGTCTTCATCCTCATAGCCCACAGATCAACCATCTTCTTCTCATTGGTTCCCGTGTAAAAGTATGCATGGAACTTTTGCTCCAACCCCGCCCATGTTCTAATGGAATTGGCCGGCCGTGAAGCAAACCATGTGAAAGCCGGCCCCGTCGGAGACATAGGAAAATATCGATTCTCCAAGCTTCATCACTAGCAGCTTCTCCAAGTTGCATCAAGTACCTGCTAATATGTTCAATGGTACTAGTGTCATCTTGACCAGAGAATTTAGTCAAATCTGTCGGTGGCTTCACTCTTGGTGGAAGAGCTACCCTATTGTACCACTCTGGGAAAGGAGATTTATATGCATATGTCTGATGTTTTGGTTTCAGGCCGAATTGATTCTGCATCATATCAGCCATTCTGCTTAGGAGGTCATCATTTGCATCTTGCGCTCCCTGTCTCCTAGAAGGTACTCCCGACGCACTCCCGTACCTCGGATTCGGCAAAGCACTCGAGCGCCGTAATCGTAAATTCATTGTACCCATCTCCATAGATACTCTTCGCAATCTATTTGCCACCGGGGAGATCTTGTAAGCAGATGCGTGTATGTCTCGTTGTTGCACCAAAAGCTACTTGACCATGAGTCTCGTTGCTCGGTGATAGGAGGCTTCTCTTTTTCATCATGAATAGCTCCATCCTTGCTTGTACCGATCATCTCTCCCGCCCCCGCTTGGCTTCCCGAAGACCGCCGAGTGTTGAAGTACACGGTCCAAAGCAAGCTCTCCAAATCTTTCCTCAAAGCGCTTGTCAACCGCCGGACCAAAAGTATCAGCCATGATCTTGCGGAAAGTGCCCATAAAAGCCGTGTTGTGATTCAACATAGTGTCTCCCATGCCTTTGTAGATGGCTCCAACTACCCTTTGCATCTCTTTCTCGTCGTAATATCGACCGACCGGCGAGAAGAACGCGTGGGCGTTGATTGCTTGATCATCACTCGCCACTCTTGTTCTTGGAAAAAGACATCGACATTTCGTTTGAAACCTGTTCCATTGCCTCGTTCCACCATCCGGCGTTGCTCGTCGCAGTTCGTCCATAGTCACATTCGAACGTGATCGTTGTCAATTTCCGATCCCATCCTAGATCGAGAAGTGGTCCCACCGGCGTGCCAAAAAGTGTGTTGACACAAAATGTGGCGCACCGTGTCTCACACACAGCAAGCCGGAAAGCCTAGCTTCAATAGGGTGCCCGGCGTCGAATCCGGTGGCGTGCCGTCGATTTGACTCGAAAAATCGACAAGGGATAAAACGGTAAGATCATAACCGGAACGTGCCGGGTGAGACCGCACAGTTCCATCTTTACGGCCCCCGGGAAGCCACTTACGACAACATATAGCTATAGAAGCTATCTCGCAACCAGATTGCATTTCATTCGGCTAAAGTAACATAACCGATATAAACGAATGAACTTGCCGAATACGGTAGATGAAGACATGTTCGAACAAGATTAAATCATTAAAGCATATCAAACTATATCTCAGGTTTAAAGCATCATCAAGCACTAACATCTAAGGATAAGTAACTTATAAATATAAATCCACTAAATAATACATGCATAGGCTACTCCAACTAGTCCGCCGCACGTCTAGCCTTCATAAACCCGTCGAGCATAAACCCAAGCAAGCTAATCCACCGCATGATACCACTCGCTATGAATTTACACCACTCCTTACTATTAGATCAATCCACCGCATGATACAATCTAACAATAAAGAGCTAAAAGCACATAATTACCTAACAGATCTATAAATACTCGCTACATGTGTGAGCATAACCGTATCGGCAAGATTGCCGAATCGGGGTCCATGAAGAAGGAACAAACAAGTAACATGTAAAAGGAGCCTATCGATTAAACCGATCTCTAGTCCACCGGATGACTAGCTCTAGAGTAACCCAAAGACCCGCATCGCCGCACGGTACCCGGTCGTCAAGGCTTATCTACATATAACGTGAATGAACCCGCAACACGTGGCAATCTAGATAGATCTAATTCGGCTATATGAGCTTGATCTACTCGATATTGAATAAGCATGAAAGGAACGATCAACAAGCCGAAAGAGTATCAATCTAGATTGGGCAAAAGAGTGTTGCAAATAATTAAACATTAAATAAAGCAAGCAACACGTGATAACTTAATGAATCTATTAGATCTTGCCAAATCTAAGAGAGCCGATAACTATCTTTACTCATGTCTTAATCCGCCGCACGATACAAGGCACAAGCAAAAACTTCCCATCATTAAGCTTAAATCCGCCGCACGATACTAAGCAAAACGGATGAGACTACTTGCATCATAATCTAAATCCGCCGCACGATACTAGACATGATAGCAAGGTTGCCGGGACTTACGGAGGTCGACGGATCGATTGGCCCTCTCGAAGAACTCGACGACACGACTAAAGGACTCGAAAGGTGGCACGTAGCCGGTTGTATTGATTTGGTTGTGAACCCTTATTACAATGGTCGAGGGTTTATATTTATACCCCGGATGTAACATGAGTCCTAAGCACTTACGAACTATCTAAACAAAATTGGAAAGACAAAAACACGCTAACTCTATCCATAATCGGAGCCCTTGACCATCACGACTCCTTCCCCTTTCGATCAGCTTCCCTTTCCTTTTTCCGCCTTCAAACGAAGCGGTTGCCGACCGCTTGGCCATTTGCCGAACACATGGAAATTAGCCGACCGCATATGCATTTGCCGAATCTCTCTCTCTGCCGCCTGCGGGTCCACCTGTCATATTCCTGACCAAATTCTGGTGTTAACACATGTCAGGGCGCAGCACAGTGGCCGCAGCACGTCAGACAAGCGCACTGGCCACCGCCATCGGAGCAGCTTTGTTGCACTGCATGTGGAGCAGCATGTACACCAGCTTCCTCCGCGTCCGGTTCGGCCAGAACTGAAGAAAACAACACATTTTACAAGGAGATTATCGTCAAGTTCAAAGAACTTATAACAGTTTCATGTATGCAACACTCGAAATGGCACGCGCACATTACCTTGTTGTCAGTGTCACAAACGAAACCATCGTTAAATCCAATCATGCACTCAAACAGCCAGTCCAGTGGACCCCCTACATCCATCACGGCCGTCTCAAGTTGCTTACGAACAAGTAAGCAACCCCTCCACTCGCCGGTGCCTATGGAGTTGTCTCCTCTCAGCAGCCTCAAACAGCGTAGGTACTCCTTGATCAACAGAGAAGCATATTTCAAGTGCGAAGCTATCTCTGTTGTGGTAAGCCTACTCATGCCTGGGTCGAGAACTGACACCAATCTCGACTGGGTATCAATGGCATAGCAGCACCACCTGTCATGCACACGAGCCGGCACCATAACCTGAGAGTAGAGACACGTAGGAAAAAATGAAGGTTGTATAATAGTTAGGTTAGTTTATATGCACAAAGTTACCACAACACAAAACCAAACCAATGGAACAACGGATCTATTTTTCCTCTTGCAGAGGATGACTCACCACACTAGCCGAATTAAGCTGGCACGGTGGTATTGGGCTGCAGAACTGGTTGAAGGATGCCTCGCGGAAGAAAGCCCCGGACAGCACGATTGTCTGCAAAAAATAAAAGCACGATTAGAGAGACTAACTTCATCCATCACCACTACCATGCAAATTTGTTCATAAAAAGCTCGAGAGCCATACCCCCCAATGCGCATCCATGTAGTGCCTCAGCCTTTCCCGTTCGCCATGTATAAATCGGTCGCTCTCCAGCAAACGCAGGGCCAAAATGGAGGCATCCAGCATGTCCAGAGGGAAGTCGTTGCCGAGTATGAATTTTTTGAAGTCAACCCCAGTATAAACACGGCTACACTGAAGACCGCAGTCGAACCACACACTGTTTGTCCGCATAAAAAAGAAAATTATCAAGAAAGTCATACGTATGCACACAATTAAAAAAACGACTAGCAATAGTATTCTACATTTTGCATGTATAATGAGCATAGTTTTCGTACTTCGTAAGAGCTTCCTGACTCACGTCTAGCGATAACCACTTGGTAAAGTCCCACACGGCCTCTGCACTAGGGTTGGGGTATCTGTTGTTAGAACAAATAGGATTCAAGCAAGGTCTGATCGCACCCGTAACATTAGTACGCGCCGCAATCTGGGCACCGGACTTGTCGCTGCAAGTCACACCAATAGAATTCAGGCGCAGTTCTAGAGTTGTAGGCAACACAAACCGACCCTGGCGTCCTGACCCACTCCCGGACACTGCGGAAAAACAAAGTTGTGGTCAAATCTCCCATGAAAACACAAGCTTAACATATCAGCAGAACGTAAGTAATTATGATCAGGCAAAAAACTCGGTCACCTTCCACTGGAGCTCCATCCTGAGGCGCGAATAGAATGCTAGCTGCTTGCGCGAGTACATCTTGAGGAATTAGTCTACCCACCTTCGCCATGACAGATGCGTCGCTGCACGCCAGACCAGCAACATTTGCGAGCACATCCTTTACCTTCACGTAATCATCTTTCATCCCTTTCATGGAGACAAACAAATCTTCTATGCTGCCGAGGTCCACAGATGGGGATGAGGTCCTCGCATCCCCAGTTGTTGCCTAATCACCGAAGGAAAAGCACCGAGTTACATACCCATCATAGAAAACACCACTAGCTGAAAACACGCTCCTGCCATGTTTTATAGTGGGAGTTTTTGAGTTTAGCATATGTTTACCCGAGGTTCAGCCGTCACTCGGGGGCCACGAACGCGCCCAGTACCTCCTTGGTCTTCTACGGACTCCTACATTTGGATAAAAAGCAAAAAGGGCGGTATGCTAAAAATAGTTTTTGAGGTACAGATTTTTGCTAACTAACTAGAAGGGTAAATAGCATGCACGAAAATCGGGAGCCTAACCAGAGCGGCGCCAAAGCCATCAGCAGCCAGTGCACCCTCATCAATAGCAATGGCTGGTTGGTTGACATCAGAAGCCTCAACATACGGCACGATCGCCATCGCAGATGGCCTACTGTGGGTGCTCGAGCTCGCAACAACGTCCATTAGGGTTGACGGGGCCGGGTCAAAACCCTGCATTGTTGCGACATCCTACACACGGCATACACACGAAAACTCTTCCCAACAGACCAATCTAGCAAAATT
This sequence comes from Themeda triandra, assembly GCA_018135685.1. Taxonomy (NCBI): domain Eukaryota; kingdom Viridiplantae; phylum Streptophyta; class Magnoliopsida; order Poales; family Poaceae; genus Themeda; species Themeda triandra. Next base: position 288,142 of record JAENPR010000244.1, read on the forward strand.
CGTGGGAATATACAACAAAATAACAGCGTTTGCTCACCGGTTGATAGGATGAATGGATGTCATCGTCCACCTCGACTGGGTGAGTGTAGTTCTCCAAACCGAACAATCCGGCAGGCCAAGGATTGTTGTCATTTTGGACGGCGCCCCCTACTTGCGCTCCTTGGGCAAACAGGAACCATGGATGATTGTCGCTGTAAACACCGTCGACCTTGAAAAGGAAAACGAAAAGCAACACATTACTTGAGTCGAGGAGCAGAAAGACAGTGTGCACGCATTTTTTTAGTATCAAAGACTGCTTGATGCTTTTTTTCAGTTAACAAACACCCAAAGCGTACCTGGCTCCCGCCCTCCATCCGAAGTAGCCACACAGACAGAGCGCGAACAGAATGAAACACGCAGGCTAGTTGTGGCTGGTCGACCGCTGGCCGGCGTTACAAGACCACTCTATTTAAATGAACAGTCCCGTGTGAGAAACCATGGAGCCACGCAGCCAGCTGATGGAGGGCATCTTAAAATCTACATGGACGATACTGGGGTTGGCTGGGACCCATGCACCACTGTCCCAACGAGTCGTACGTAGTACTGATACAAAGGGCCCGCCACCGCATCCATTTTGGATTGATTCATTGCCAATCCACTTCGAGAATGGGGGCCAATGCTCGGTCGGCGGCACCCTGACAGCTCCACACGCACCACACACGCACCACAGGATCATGACATGCCTCACCACACCGCGCTCAGAGCCCGGTATCGACAAAACCTACACCCGCGCTGCCGGGGTGCAGACAAAACCACCGAGCCGGATCAGCCGGCTACAGTGCCTCACTAGTTTTTTAATCTTCTTTTTCAGAACTGTTGGCAGTGCAGCACCGACATATTCAGAGAGATACAGTGCGCGTGCCTGCAAAACCTATTTTTCGCGCTGCCCTCTGCATCTGTCTCGCGCTGCCCTCTCGGCCATACTACTGTCGCTGTTAAGCCCTGCCCTTTAGACCACATTATTGCGACCAGTCTGCCGGGACAGACACAGTGCACAGGCAAGCAGCGTACTAGTAGACAAAACAATGTCCACTTGGTACAAGACTGCGAGGAAGGCGACACGAGTTCTGCCCCATGCAGTCCGCACTGTGTTGACCGGCTGTTACAAAAAAATTTGTGCGGGACTTTCAGGACCCATAATCTTTTTTTGCAGGACCCATAATCATTTTTTGCAGTAACACGTGCTCATATGGTGAGAAGAGAGACTGCAACTTTTTACAATCATATTGCTCACCACCCAACATTTTACTGGCCGCATGACGACAGCACACAGTAAAGGTGTATTATTTGCCTTTTTTGTCGGGAAAGCGCACAAGTGTCCTTTTGATGGTTCCGACCGGCAGTGTATATCCACAACTCCTATGCATCCCGGTACTATTAGGGGCGAGCCTGGCAACATATACGACAAAACAAGTTCATTTAATCAAATACAAACCCAATTGTCAACAATGGACCTATAAACACAGTTCTTTCGCACAAAACGATGGCATTACCGGAGCGGGCTATTTTTTCTGAGCGTGTGTGAACTGTATCCCGCGCCCTCAAAATGGTTAAGTAGATCCGTTTTTTTTATTTTCCCCCGCTGGTGCTGTTATTAGTCCACACGAAATGTTCAAAAAAAAGGACACGGAAACACCTGACAAAACATTTTTTCTTTCCTTTTTACATGTTACATTTTTACGAGTTGAACGGCGATTTTTTCAGAGTTATCACTTTAATTTCTTTTTAGTAAACTTACACTTTTTTTTTCTAATTTTGTGGTTATTTCAACGAGCGAAAAATTAATAACCTTCAAATTTGAGGAAAAGAGCATAGTGCATATAGTCACGAAGTGACGTTCGAAGCGACGACATGGGATGCGTGCAAAGGGATCACGAACACGATCACTTTTCACTCGTCATATGCACGGTCACGACCCACTTTATTCGTACGTGTCTCAGTAATAGATATGTAGATATAAATTACTTGAGTATTGCACTACAAAGCGCTTTTTATAACATCGCGGAAATTGGTCGTTTTCTACCGGTTCGCACACTAGACGTGGCAGTACACAACGCGTGCGAACTTTTTTTCCAGAATGGACGCAACGCATGCACTGCATGAACGCGAGTACATTTTCATTGGTCCCACATACCCAGTATTGCATGCATGGGGTACCGCATGTGACCCCGCTCCAACACGCACTTCACAGCATTAAAAAACAATCAGTTTGCGTAGCTAATAAAACATTTTTATGGACGAAATCATCTTGTTCCACCAAACTAAAACATACAGATTTTGCATCCCGGGGATAGCTACCAGAAAATACTGCTAAATCCAAACCGCCTAACAACACTGGCGTGCAATAGATAAGAAAGCACAGACAAATAACAAGTTCGGGTACATTTGATCACTCGCCCCCCTGGTCGGCCCAGGAGGCCTTCCACTCACGCAGCACGTTACGAGGTCCGCTCGGCGGCCCACGTATCGCACCAACCTACCTGATGAGGCTGTACGCGCCACAGAAAACACATAACTAGGTTGCTGCGAAGTGGTCGGCATCTACCGTCTCGTAAATCTCACCAACTTCATGCAACTGACGCAGCGCTTCGCTGCAGAGACAAATACAGATTTTATAAGATCATCATATGGATCCCCAGTCGGTTGTTGCAGCGTTCAAAGCGTTCACTGATCGTGGTAAAGTATGTACCAAATTCGCGCTTCTTCTTCACCAAGTTCATCAGTGATGGCCTTTACACCAACTCCAAGGATGTCCTGTCTGCGACACAAAAAAAAGGAGCACTCACTCATTGTCAGACGCTTTTTAGGCAATACAAAATCGCTGGGATTTCGCACTCACTCATTCTGTCTCTTCACAATCGTCGCCATGACTGTACAACGCAAGCTAGTCATCTCGGAATCCTGGCGCAAAAATAATTTTTTTTAGTTTTATTCTCTGGTCATTTAAAACAAATTTCAAAAAAATCGACGTTATTTTCGTAGGGGGTGAAAGAACCTCTTGAGTGTACATTAGGTCCCACGACGCGGGTACCACGGCACTATCATCAACGGTAATTTCAGGCGGACTAGGACAATCCACCAAGACAATGGTCGAATCAAAACCACCAACAGCTGGATGGGCCTATCACCGAATATTTGCTATTTTAGTACTACAAAAAATTCAATTCACAAGCCGACGCAAAATAATAATTTTTTTGTTGGAGCTCATGTGTAAATTTTTTTACCGTGTCTTCGTACGTTTTTATTATTTATCATGAGCAAACATGGAACAAACCTCATTCGCCGTGCACAAGACGGTGCCCGAAGCAACCAATTCGCCCTGGACAGGCTCAGCCTCAGAGCTAGCCTGTTTAGTTCCAAAGAGAACCAACATCAAGACTAAAAGAAAATATATTCGAGTGGCCACATTAAGACTAAAAGAAATTATCTTCGAGTGCTAACCTGGCCCATACCCCGGAATATGCTTGCATGAATCGCGTACAGGAAGTGGTGGGTTATATCATTAAAGTCAACCACTTTCCTATGAAGGTTAAAACAAACTATTATTTATTCACAGAGGCGCATGCAAAGAAAATAACATACGAGTAGACGAAAACTTGAAGGGAAACCTTGTAGAAAACGCTTGTACACACAGAGGTCCTCTGTTTCTCACTGGTTTCCCAATCACATGGGCATAACAGCCATTGCTGAACACGGAATAAATAACAATATTACAAATCTACAGACCTGACAGGTGACATCAAAGCAATTTGGGATAGTAAGAGGGAAGCTTTGTATATCCTTCTTACCCCACGTCGCCCATTCCAATCGGCTTCGCGCCGGGTATTGGATACCTAGAACAGTTACAAGTTCGCCGTGTGAATAAAAGGATGTCAGAGTGTCCGGGAGAACAATCTAAAATATGAGAGTGTGTTTGTTATCATAATACCAATAATCAATAGACACGGCGCCAGTTCCGTCGTCTAGGATGAACTGCGAGTTCAGTTCGTAGTTCTTGACATCTAGGACACGACCAACCAGCCGAACCTAACATCATTTTTATCCACCGAATTAATAAAACTCTACCAGGTACAAACATACGAAAACAACGATTCCTGGTTAGGAAAAAATACCGTCGTGCACCCCGTGAACAATGTGGATCCACCAGATTTTGAGTCATCGATCAGCTGCTTCACAGTTACTGGAACCAGGGCTCTCGGCTCGGCTGCCTCCATCACCCCTCGATCGATTTTCTGCTGGTGGGTGGTGGGTGTCCTGAGCAGTTTTTACCGATAGCCCGCTACGCGTTTCGTCTGGTGTGATCCCAGGTGGCTCTCCTTTTATACAGAGCGAGGCACGAGTGACATACACCACGTGACGCGACGTTTGCATGCATATAATGCATTGATTGTCGACCATTGCTCCGCCTGACGATTTGGACCACGCAAACGAACCGAAATAAAAAGGCTCGCGCAGTCATTCATAGTACGTATTCAGAGGATGACGGCGGTCACATTACTTACACTTTTTCTGTCCACAGTCGAACTAATGCTTCCAAGTCCACATCTTTTACAAATTGTTGTCATTTGCACAAAAGTACCATAACATGAGAGCCGTGGTAATCAAATAATCTCGTTTCAAACTAATCGTTACATCAAACCGAAGCAAATCAACGGAACTAGGAAATACATATCATCAATAATCAGACACACACACCATTGTTGTTGGTAAAAAAACACCAAAGCTAGCTCGAAATATATCATCACGAGACATATTCAGGGAATGGGCACGTCACGTGTCCACTGTTGCCGCTGAGCTGCAAAGCGTCCGAAAGCAGTTCTTCCCGGCTAGTAGTAGACGCGCCAACCTGAACGTGTCCCATAGTTTTAAGATTTTTCACTCTACAAAAACAAACCGTATGCATCAAAAAACTACTATGACTAAAAAATCACCTCATCCAAATTTGCTCCATGGCTCACGCCGTCAAAGGTGCGCAAGAACTGTATAGTTAGCACCCCCGATTCGTTCCTGTTGGTGAAAGATGAAGGTCATAAGCATAACATGGTACCGTACAAAAAAAAACATTGGGTTTATTTTCTGTATATACTGTGTTTCTCTTACCATGGAAACGAAATGCCCGACACGTCTCTAGGGTAACACTGCAGGAGCACTTTTGTCCAGTTTGCCCAATCAACACTCCACCCATCAAAAAATGAATTGATGCACATTTGGATCGCCTGGTGTATCATGTCTATCGCTTTTGAATGACAAGACCAGTCCGCAGTACCCATTGATCTATCTACCACATAACCCGGAGCATATGCAGTTATTTGTTTCCTTTTTACATCCCAACAAAGCCCGGTCCAGTTGCCGGCCACGATGGCTGGTAGCAAAATCTAGACAGAATGAAAATATAACGTAATCTTCTTCGAAAATAAAAGGATAGACACGTAGTATTAGAAAACATAACTTTTCACCGAAAATAAAAGACGCACCAGTTGGCACTGCGACAAGTCGTATGCTATGTGGCGGCCCACGAATTGTTGCTGAATCGAATCCGACTTGGTGTAGTCCCGACGGGAAAAAACCATTGCCTACAGAATATCAAAGCAAAGGTGTTATATTCTGAAATATTTAGTTTTGTTTAGAATCAGCGTCACGCAGTCAAACAAATATTTTTTTTACCGCGAAATCAGACTCGATGATGTGCCGCCATGTTTTTTTGCTGCTGCCCCGTTCAAACTGCGATATGGACCTGATCACCACGTCAAGCGTTACATCGTCTACGTGTCCATTAGGCCCTAGTTGATCAACCAGCTGTTTTCCAGTCCGTTGAATAGTTTTTGGGACTTGATGCTCTATCCATACACTAAATTAGAAACGGGTGTTAGTTTAGCGGCCATATTTATAACCTTTTTCACGTTGCAAACTTAATTTAGAATATTACTGTCAAGGAAAAAAAAGGGCCGGGGTACTCACCCTTTGACGTCGACTGCATGGCTTGTGGCCCATTTGTACAACTCACCGGCGTGTGCATTGTTCCTCCTGGGCGGCCCATCTTTATGTTTCCACGTCGCTTTTGTTAATGTACCAGGATTCGCTTTCCGCTTCGCAAACAATCCAACGGTCCCATCGTCCTCCACACTTTCTTTGTTTAGGTTGATAATATCTATCGCCTTTTTAGCCGCGGCGAAGTGGCTTGGGAGGTTGCCAATATCAGCTAGAGGTTGACGCTGCTGTTGATGCCGACGAACTTTCCTTGGTGGACTGACAGGTGGGGAAGTCTTGCCCCCTGTAATTGGCACACGTTTCGTGTTCTGGTGATTTGTAACCGTAGGAGAACAAGCCCCAGCGGCCACAGTATTCATTTTTCCAGACACGGGCGAAGGAGACGGTCCTACATAATGTGGAATATTATAAATTTATCAGATGATGGTCTTGACGGCAGTTTTATTGATACCGAATATCTCTCCCCCCCCCACCCCCTCCCTCCAAATACCCGAACAAGGGCTGCATGCAGGTGGAGGCGTTACGACTCCTTCATCTATAGAAATTTCTATTGGAACTGCGGTTGTGCTATTGCTGCTAGCCGAGGCCCCTGGCCTCACGATACTTGGTTTTGTTAGTTGCATGATCAAATCATCTGTCTCGCGCTCAATAGCTACCCTTGCAGCAGTCAGGTGTTTGAGGCATTTCGCTTTGTATGCTTTTACTATAACCCTTGTATACACGTCGACCTGTGCAAAAAACAGCAAAAAATAAGTTTCTTATTAAAAAAAGGACGGGGAAAGTGTTTATTGTTGAACACAAACAACAAATCACCTCGCCAATCATCTCCGGCTCTCCATGGGGTCCGGCATCTACGTTTTCCGGGCGCTGTACGTCACATTTTGGCAAAGAGCCACTAATACTCTCACGCTTGGTATTTGGTTCAGCGCTGGGCACCCTCTTGTACACCACCGAAGACGCCGCACGTGGCTATTATTATCATATACCAAATGCAGTCAGTGGCACATGATTTACATAATCGTGGACATTTGCGCACCAAGTTGTAATAACATACCTTGCCACCACCGAAAACACGAGACGGCGGGCCGCCCTTCAATCCTATGCAGTCAACTGAAATAAGGCTTGATACAACGTCATATGGAAACGCCGGCAACCTCGGCACTTTTAAGTGATGGACTGACTTGACCCCATAATCCATGTTGTCCAAATAAAACACCTGAAAAATTCACAAAGAAAAGTTTTAATGATTATAGAACTAGAGGTACACATAAAAGGTTGTACATAGTTTTGGATGAACGTACGTACCACTAAGAAAATCATGCATCCAGCAGGGGGGCACGGTGTAAGCTTATTTTTGGCATCCGACTGCGCGTCTCTGCACATGCTAATCACGTCCTCGAATATGCACCTCGCCCAGTTGAAACTGGGACATTGTTCAACATCCCGTAGTGCCGGCATGAAGTTTTGGGATTCAAAGTGTGTCGATCTCCTAGCATCGGATATCATGCCCATTACGTACACTACGTACGCTATCTTGAAGGCTTCGGGATCGAAATCCGCACCTTGCTCTGCTATTTTTTTTAGGAAATTCTCAGCAGCATCGATACAAGAACAATTGCCACCGGCTACTCCAATTTTTTTCTGGATAGCATCTAGAGTCTTTCCGGATTTGTCTAGACTATAGTGCCATGGCACTAAACCGCGATCAGGCACGCCGAAAACACGACTAACGTCTTCCGGGTACATTCTAATGCTACCGCCGCTGGTCAAGTTGATGCTCTCTTTCAAACAGTCCACACGGCTAAGCAGCCATATGCAAAAAGCCTTGTCAAACTTTACATCGATCGAAACGCGAGTAAACAATCCAAAACCGGTACTATCGGCTAGCGCTAGTTGCACAGGAGTAAACTTTGACTCAATGTCGCTCAATTCCGCGAATAGCTCTGGATTACCAAAACTGTAACCTCTCCCACCACCACCATCTCTCGGAGATGGCACCACGGCGTGCACATTATCGCGGGCATTTCTTCTCCCATGCCCATTCCAGACCAGCGTCCAAACAGGGATGCGACTCATATCTTCTGTGGACTTACAGATTCAAACAGAAAAGGCAAAACAAGAGAGAAAAATGTATAAGTGCAATGAAAGAATTGCAAACACAGCACATAATCGGTATGATGCGTGCACCTACCTGTATGACGGTGGAGTGTTCCTAGTCACGCCTAATCGTCGTTGGTGTTGCTATCGGGGAACTACATCAAAGGAGGCCCGGACTCATAGCATTTTTCCTGTTTTATAGAGGTACCTTGGTCAGTCCTTACAACTAGCGGTGTCGTCTGCCCACGTCTTGCGACGCAAGGCGGGGTGAGGCCATTCAAATTTCAAAAAGATTCCGTCTTGGGCGCACACGAAAATAACATGCACGTAGACATCATCCTCCAGCTCACGTAGCACTACTAAAAAGAACAGTTCTTACTTTACACAGATCCGCCATTATTCGTTTCAACGACACAACACACATTTGCGCAAAATAATGGGACCAATTACACTCATCGGGTGGCTCCAAAACACTTTGTGACCACAGGATACTGGCAAAAGCAAAATGCACAACGCGACGGACTCGGTACAATACGTAAGCTAGCCTGAAACGGAAGAAAACACAGCAGTCTTTCGGACATGAGAAATCAAACTTAATACAATTTTCGACTGCACCGCGACAAACAAAAACTCGAACGACAAATGCACCTGAACAAAAGATGCGCCACGCTAAACCTCGCGCGGCACAGAACGCTCACAGCACCGTTCTAATTGTTCCACATCACCCACACAACGATGAACCCAACAAGCACAATCAGCACGCGCAAATGGGTCAGTAGCTCGTCTGCCTGCGCCACTTGCATTTGCGCCCCAGCAGCAACACCATTCGCCAGTTCGTCTTCCCACCTCCAAAACGAACAGGCAGTGGCCGGCTGACTCTGATTGTATCAAATAGGAACCAACATAATGAAAATCAGACGCCCTGTTTCCTTAACAAACAATAATCAACACACATACGGCTCTTACCAGGGCGTTCGGGCACTTCAGAAAGATCCGTCCCATGTTGGTCTTCGTCCCTGAGCGCCACCGAGCAGCCATGAAACCACAATGGCATTTTCTGTCAGACAACCCTCTAAAAGCTCCTCTCCCACCGGCCTGCATCCTGCTGGTGAATGGCACTGCTGGTGAATGGCACAAATACAACGAGACTTAGACGAGGGCCGTACTGTAGGTAGACGACAAACATGGCCGGCTAGTAGCCGTTGGGAGACATACCACAAAAACACAACACACAGTAACTTAAGAGCACACGATTTATTAATTGTACCCAACAAAGGCACTCACAGTACAAAACAAGACAAGAGGACGGCACCAAACTGTTACACAAGCATACACCAAAGCGTCAACATATAAAAAAACACCAGTGATCACACGTTGGAGTCATCATTTAGCAGGTGAGTAAGTTGATTTTCGACCGCAAGTGCTGCGGTAGTGTCCTTCTTCACCACAGCGATGGCACTTCCTCACCTGCACAGTCTTGTCTTCCACTGTATTGGAGGGGCACTTATTGGCGTAGTGTTCGGTGGAAGCGCAAATGCAGCATTTCTCCGCCTTCAGCCTTTTGGAAGATCTTGTCGCCGTCCTTGCACCACCAGAGCTTTCTTCGGGCGCACCGCGTACGACAGTGTCGCCCACGGGAGCAGCGGCTTTACGCTTGCTCTTTGGATCTTCAATTGGAGATTTCATCCGCAACTCTTTTGGCCTTCCTCTGGAACGCACACGGACCGGTGGTGCAGCGTGTGCAAGTTCTTCCAAAACCGACGCCGTCCTGTCACTTGGCGGTTCATCGTTGGGAACCACACCAACAGGTTCTTCATGCCCGCTAGAAGGCAGAACAGTGATTGAGCCGACAGACTCCTTGGCACGCCTTATCAGATCAAGGCCAAGCTCAAATGCCTGTCGGGACGACAGGCAGGCATTGACAAGATCAGTAGACGCCGATTGCAAAACCGCTCGCATGGAATCGCTGCTCATGAATCCATTTGCAGCAACATTCCCAGGGTCAGTGACCACACCGTCGGTCGCGTCCCTGGTCCATCGCTTCATGACGAGCACTTCGGGGATCCGGTCCACGCCTGTTTGCACCACCAACTGAAAAAAAAGGTACCCGATTAACATTGATGTGTTAGTCCGCCCAATATTTTAGGAAACCCATTAAGCAAGACAAAAAAGGTCTACTCACCCTCAAAATGTGCCTGACGGCATGCCCGAGTGTTCAAACATTCTGCACTCGCAAAAAAAACTACGGCCATCCGGACTAACACCGACTTTGAACTCGGTTTTACCTTGGTCAGCACGGCTGCTCACCAAAAGCACCCTGAAAATACCTTCGTCGCCGCTTTCGCCGCAAGTGAATGCACCAGATTTGTAAAGTTCACGTGAAAATCTCTCATACATCGCCCTTGTATATACCAGGGAAGCGTCCTTCTCGATCGGTACACCGATCCTGAACTGTCTTGCAATCTAACCCCACATTTATAACAAAATGTGATTATGTACTATAACTTGCTACCAACGATTAAAAGGAGCAAAAATCACACACATACCTGTTTAGTTGCGTGGTCCTCAGTAGCCTCATCCGCAACCCTGTCTGCTATCATCCTGTTGTACTGCTTAACGAACAAGTGCATGGGTGCAGACCTGGAAATGTATGTTTTGAGCATGTGATTTGCGCTTTCGCTACGCTGAGTACTGGTCATGCCGGCGCAAAATGTCTCGGTGAAATATGGCTTCGCCCACATAGCCCGGTTAAAGAAAGCCCTTCTCAAGAAAGCGTTACCCTCCAGACCATATCTTACGACCATGTCGTTCCACCGATCCTCGAACTCCACAGAAGAGACAACTTCATCAAGTAGCTCGTGGAGGGCACGCTTGAACCCGCTGTTCTTTGAGTACAAAGGGCCAAGCGACTCCTTCGCCCGTCGCAGCACGTGCCACTTGCACCACCTGTGCCGAGTGTTTGGCAATTCGGACGATATAGCAGCTCTCATGGCCTGACACTGGTCTGCGCAGCGTTCGAAAGAGAAGTTTTTTAGGTCAGAAATATGTTCTCCTGTAAACCAACAAAACAAACTAAGCAACTATGTCTACAAACAAACCTGTTAGGATCGTTGACGACGCATCACCCATTATATCAACAAATGTCCGGAACGCCCATTGGAAAGCCCTCGTGGTTTCTTCTGTGAGCAGCACTGCTCCAAAGATCACGCTCTGGAAATGGTGGTTCACCCCGACAAACAACCCGAATGGCAGATTGTATAGGTTGGTCCTATACGTAGTGTCAAATGTAATGGCATCCCCAAATGCACGGTACTTTTGACGACCGCTGCCGTGGCACCATAACAGTGACCTAACTCTCCTATCGTCGTCAAAGTCGATGTGGACAGCTAGGTCTGGATCAGTTTTTTTCATCTCTGCAAATAGGCTAATTGTCTTCTCCATGTCCCCCTCTATTGATTCCTGAGCCAGCCTATCGCACAATGACCGGATTGATTGTCTACGGAATGGCACATACTCACCCGCGCCACACACAGTCCCAACTATCGAACACACGCGCGAAATCTGGACATTATTATTTCTTAGGTTACGTACAAGCTCTCTTGTTGAGTCATCAATCCTATTGTGGGAGTTCCATTGCCTACGCTCGCCTACGAACTCAGATAATGGATGATTGTGTTCATCCACAAATCTACTGATGTAAAATGTACCATTGTCCCCTCGGAGAAGCCTGATCATAGCTGGGCACCCCGTCCTTATTGTGCGCGACCCGTCAGTGGTATCGTGCCCCTAAAACGGTAAGAACATGAATGATTGGTTACAAATTTACTTTATGTGCTGCCTCTATACGCGCACTAACAAGGAAAAATTACCTGACAGGCGCAAACTATATCTTGTTTTGTTCGCGTCCCATCCTTGTTGTCGCGGCTTCGGCCAAACCTAATCCCGAAACCACATTCCCAGGAGTACATATTGTAAAACTCATATCCTTCTTGTGTTGAACCAAACTCCATCCCATCCTCAGGTTTGAAGATGCGCTGCCCAGGCCTGTCCGCAGCTTCCCTGATCGCACGCTCCACGGCGCCGTAGTTCCACACGGCCGGCAAACGAACACCCCTACGCGCGAGACAGGTAAACAAATTTCAGAGATTCGTACTTAGAATGAAATCATGGCGTGCACATCTAAAGTGGCATAACCTTGGTTGCCCTTCCTCATCAGCCATTGTAACGGAGCAGATCACCCGTAGCTTCAAAAGGTTGCAAGCAGCAAAAGATGGTTGGAGTGTTGAGGTTTCGAGGCGGAGCCTCTCAATCTGCCAACTCACTATATATTGGCGGCCTGCACAACACCACGGGCCTCTCACACACCCTGCGAGGAGAAGACACGGGGGCTCGTCGAGCACATCGCCATGCAGATGGCGACAAGAAACGGGGGTGTACAGCACCATGCAGGTGGCAGACAGCGAAATGCAACGATGCCGACAAAAAAACGGCACGCACAGTACCATGCAAAACGCCGGATGGCCTGGCCCGAGTTACACCAATCCCACCATGCGTGGCGCGGTCAACAAAAATAATCCCGGCTTGGTCACATCTCATATGTCAGAAGGCTTTACAAAAACATAATTTCATACACTTTACAAAGTTGTCAGAATGAACAAACCGATCAACAGAACTACAAAACAAGATACGTAGCATGGATGAAAAAGCATATATTTTTTTCCACTGATCAAATGCTACAAGGTGAGTGACGACGAAGGCATGCACCACTCCCGTCCTTCACTGCGGACCACATTTCACGCAGGCGGTACAAAAATGCTGGACCAATAACACGTCTTACACTTTTTCCACACATCATGCTTGCGCATGAGTTTATTTTACACGATAAAGCCTACATGAACTGACAATCTAAAAAAAAAGGGAAAACTACACCTCCGGCGTTCGATCCATTACTCGACCCATTGTTGTTGCTGCGGCCACAGCAATACCGATCATGGCGGAAACAAATTGGACCAACAAAAAACAATGTACCAAACCAACAGTTTTGCGGTACATTAGCACGCACACTGTCGTTGAACTGGCCAGGTTGACGACGCCGATGGCTGTTACCACGTACCTCCTTTTTCTGAAATAATCCTCGCCCCAACGCGGCCAGTAATAAAAAGATATGACCAATGACGAAATTCCGGCTCCAAAACTTACAGCAAGCAAAGGTGAGACGAAAGATATGCAGGTGAAGGAGAGTGCAGCAAGCGCCAAGAATGGAATAGCCCCCGGAATCATGACGAACCAGGCGACAACTCAATGCTAGCTAGATCTTCCACAGCGTCCAATGGGCGCCACAACGCATCCTTATATATAGAACCGCGGGAGTCGAGCACAAGCAAGAGGATTCATGCATACGAGCCCTCGCGTCGCTGAAGATCTAGTGCTTTTTACATCACCCCCCACGCCCTATACGCTAGCTCACCGACTGTGATGATACTAGTGTTCGTATGATCTTTAATATAAAAAAAATCTAAAACACATGTTTTTTAAAAATGCGTGCCCATGTTTTTCAGGGATACATGTACGGATGGCCAATGCATGCGACGTACAATGATAGCGACTCGACCTTTTCGACTGCTTAGGCTCACGAGCGAGCTTATCAAACTCCCTAAATTATTACTGCAAGACCGGGCTCGCTGCAAAAACAGGCCGTTGGCAGGGGAAGGCCTACAAATGGATCGCGTTTCGACACTGCGAGGCCCACTTATTTGTGTTGGAGAATCGAAATCCAAACTACAATTGGAAAAAGGACTTCGCGATCTTTTCATGGAATGCATGGCACATCCTCCGTGCCTATTCACATTTCATTCAATGCGACGATGGCAGACATGATGCTCGTCATACATGATGCTCTCTGCCATCGGTCCTCATCTGTGTATGACCATATCACACTTTTTGTCTGACCACATAGCAACCTCTCTCACACGCAAAGTGAATAAGCTCGATCACATGGCTACTACATAGCACCCGCGCCCGATGCTCATCTGTCTTATAGGCACGCGCTGACTGAATAAGACTCGATCACATGTCTACTGGTCATGGACAACTGTCCTTTGTACGAGCTCATTCCCCAAAAAAAAAACAAGGTCACACTGTTCCGCAACTCGCGAGCCATCGACTCTACGTCCGCCCGTGTGCATAGACCGAATGAATAAAAAATATTCGCGAATCTACCAAAAAGCATACATGCCCCAAGATCCACAGGCAATTTAAGAGTTTTGACAATCGTCAAAGTACAAGTAAATAATAAAAATCAAGCACATAGGGTAAATGATGCATAACTAAAAAGGATAGCTTTTTTGGTCTCGTTACAGCGGCCGGAAGGCTCGATGGAACGAACTCTAAGGAGGCATGCACCGTGCTGCATAGTAGGAGCGTTCCGCCGCCAGCTATTCCGGCGTACTAATGCCCGCCCCGATGTGCACCGGTCGCGCCGGACGGGCGGTCGTGGGATGAGACGTCGATGCCGAGCTGGCCGAGGAATGAACCGCCGTCTGCTGGGTCCTGTATGCCCCTGTAGGTAGTAACGAAAGCCATGAACTGGGCGTCGGCCTCCTCCTCCGAGGGCGGACTGGAACTGATTGAGGCGGCGACCATACCCAAACCGTCCCCAAGCCACTTCGTCGTCGGCTTGGCGACAGAAGACAGCATGGGCACCCGGCTACGGAGGAATGCGATGGGGCAGACATCCTGAAGCTTCCCACCATGGGTCCAGTGCCGACGGCATGACTTGCAGTAGTGGCGAGGCTGGTTGACGTTGTAGTTGTTGTAGTAGGCGAATTGTGTGTCGTAGGAACCACACCGAGGACAACGGTGAGCCGCCGCCCTATCCGCCGATGCGGAAAGGTGCTGCTGCAGTGCCGTCGGGGCTGAAGTAGATGAACGCGACGTCGCGGAGCGCCGGCGCGACGTCGAGGACCGCTGACGTTGCGGAGCCGGGAGAATGGCTGCTGTCTTCGGTTTCCCGCGCGGCTTGCGGATGCTCGCGCCGACGGGCACCTCGCGAACAGAGCCGCCTTCCGTCCAGAAACGACGGCACGTCTTGCAAAGGTACCGCGGCTGTTTGCGGTTGTAGTTGTTGTAGTACCGGAACGCGGTGTCGGATGAGTTGCACCTGGGGCAACGGAGATGGGGCTCCTCCAAGAGGACTTGGTCTGGCCTTTCCCGGCCCCGCAGCTGCGGCCATTGCTGTGGAAGCAACGACGTTTCAAACGCCGCACCCGAGCCTTGGCGCTGTGCGGATGGCCTGGACGTCGTCGAGATGTACGAGGTGGGAGACGGGTTGGGAAGGACGTGGGGCAACAGCAAAGGCGGCGACGACGGGTTCACGCCGTCGGCACCCGTAAGCTGGTACATCCCGGCACCGTTGGCAAAAAGCCCTTGTACCATGATTTGTGGCTGGCGTAAAGTGGAAGGATTGTTGAGGAAGTAGATGGTTGGCCACCTTTCTTATAGCTGCCCCCGGCGGGAGGGGGGGGGGCTCGATCAAACAGATCATTACTGTTAAAAAAATGAAATTGATCAAACTGATCAAAACTTTGACATCAAAGTAGTACATATGGCTTTGGGCACAAAATCAAAAAAAAAACACATCGACTTTTTATTGGCAAACTAACCCTCGCTCCACCCCTTTTGATATCTGTGTTTCCAATATTATCCAAACTTCAGTCACCGTTAGTTTTTTTGCTAACGGTGAGTGCGTTGTTTCTTGGCTGTGCTCGCTACAACATATGGTTGTACTCACATGCCACACAGTATTTTTAAGCTCCTCCAACCGTTATGTTTACAGATACCTGGTGCTATAGCGAGACAACCTCTGGCTTCGACAAGATGAGGCGATCCTTTTTGCCCCTTAACAGGTGGCACGGAGAGCCGAAGAGCATGGCGGCACTCTTAGGAAGTAGATGGTTGGCCACCTTTCTTATAGCTGCCCCCGGTGTTTTTGGTGTGGTGTGTGTGTGTTGGGGGGTGTTGAAAACGAAATTTGATCAAAGTGATCAAAACTTTGACAACAAAGTAGTACATATGGCTTTGGGCACAAAATCAAAAGAAAATAACACATCGATTTTTTATTGGCAAACTAACCCTCACTCCACCCTTTTTGATATCTGTGTCCCCAATATTATCCAAACTTCACAGTCACCCCTGGCTTCGACAAGATGAGGCGATCCTTGTTGCCCCTTAACAGGTGGCACAGAGAGCCGAAGAGCATGGCGGCACTCTTAGCCACCTTTTGTTCATAGAAAAAGAAAGGGGTGATGATTTTTTATGTTTTTGCGCACGCCGTCTGTGTCTACATTGTTGTGGGGCAAACTAACTCTCACGCCATGCTTTGATCTTTCTGCGTCTCAAAAATTGGGCAAACTACGCACTCCCTGTTAGTTTTATTGATCGTGTGGTCGTCAATTTTTCGTGGGTCAAACCAACTCTCACTCCATCCTTAATTTATGCATCTCGGGACATTGTGCATACTACGCACTTGCTGTTAGTTTATTAACGGTACGGGGTTCGGGAAAGTAGTTTTCAAAATAAATCATTGTATGGGTTTAGTAAGAACTTTTTTTAGTTATGAACAAAACCACATATGATTGATCGCGAACTCATGGCATCCAAGTATTTTACTCCCCCCACCCCACACACACACACTCACCCACCCACCAAGTGACGAGCACACCTCTTGTATCATGTTACAGTTGCCTAGTGCGATAGAGAGACAATTCCTGGTTTCAAAAAGATGCGATAACCCTTTTTTGTCCCTTAACAGGTGGCATGAAGAACCAAAGAGTATATGGGCATAGGCGCGACGCTCATAGCCATTTGCGTTCGTCGAAAAGAAATGGTGATGTTTATTTCAATTAAGGCATGCAGTGATACTAACTCTCACTCCATGCGTTAATTTGATGGGGCTCAAACATTGTGCATACTATGCACACTTGTTGTTAATTTATTAATGGTACGGGGTTCGTGGAAGTAGTTTAAAAATAAATCATTGTACGGCTTTAGTTAGAACTTTTATGAACCAAGTTATGAACAAAACCACATACGATTGATCGCGAAGTCATGGCATCCAAGTATTTTACCCCCCCCCCCCCCCCCCCCACACACACACACCCCCACCCACCAAGTAACGAGCACACCTCTTTGTAACATGTTACAGTTGCCTAGTGCGATAGAGAGACAAATCCTGTTTTCGACAAGATGCGGTGACCCTTTTTCGCCCCTTAACTGGTGGCATGAAGAACCAAATAGTATATGGGCATAGGCGTGACGCTCATAGCCATCGCGTCGTCGAAAAGAAATGGTGATGTTTATTTTAATTAAGGCATGGAGTGAGACTAACTATCCACTCCATGCATTAATCTATGGGGCTCCAACATTGTGCATACTATGCACACTTGTTGTTAGTCTGTTGACGAAACGGTTTTCGTGAAAGTAGTTTCAAAATAAAACACTGTGCGGTTTTAGTTAGGACTCTTACGAACTCGATTATGAACGAATAACACGTGCGGTTGATCGCGACCCTAATGCCAAAAGGATGCCATTGTTCCTATACAGTATTGCTAGAGTGCTTGTTGGGCCGACCACCAGGCCCGCGACTAGTACAATATCTCTCTATTTTGATTTTTTGACACCCCATTAGCACGACGCAGTTGCTGACTGGAATGAAGAATTCCGGTTGTTAATCAAAGAAGCAGATCCAGTTTACATGTAAATGAATGAAATGATCGCCTAGTGTTTTGTACAACAATACTCGATCTTCCTGGTAGTTCGAAGTTTGCAAATTGCAACGGCAAATCTGTGTCCCCTTCTGGCACATATTTTGTGCCCGTGCGAAAGGAGACGGTACTGGGTGTGTGGGCCATACAGGCTAGTATTTTGTGGCACCGAAAAAAAAGGAAAAACAGCTACCGGTCAGAATCACATGCGTGTTCTCCGGGTGGTCGAAAAAAAAAGCCCACTTTTTCCGTTTCGAGTAAACTGCTGGGCTCGGGCTACCTACACGTGCTTCTACTGGTACGGCCCACTACGGCCCACCGGCGGGGGGTGGAGGCGTACAACAATCCAGAACTCCACTACGCCTCCCGGGGGCAGTAAAACACCTTCTTCACCAGCCACAGAACCACCTCGCATTACCCACCGTGGATAAAAAAAAGATAAGGCCACCGTGACCTCGACACAGGGAGCCGCCGCCGGCGCGGTCAGGCGAACGACCGGATCCCAGGCTGCCTCGTCTCCGCCGAAATAGCTTGAACATTGAACCGAGACCAACGACAGGTAACAACACCACCCGGTACTGCTTCATGTTTCCTCTCCCGTCTACAAAACCCTAACCAAATCGAGCTAATCCAGGCATTCCAGACGAGATGGCCTCGTCGGGCTCCACTGGTGACCCATGGCGTCGTTACTCGAGGGGAGCAACAAGCAAGGGCACACCTAGAAGTGGTCCTGCGTCTGCGAAGTGGGGGGCGTGGTCCAGGTACACTCGCGTCGCTGTCCCAAATTTTCTAGATCTGACAAAGTGTACCGGGTGGAAAAAAAATTTCTGTGTGTAATCTTGCTTTCAACTAGTGGGGGCGTAGGCCTGGCTGTCCAACGCATGTGTTTTCGGAAAAAAGAAAATAACATATACTAGTAATACCAATTCGACTAGTTTAGTGAAATTTGCCTCAAACTAAAATCGATTGCCATCATAATTTTCACGTTGTCTGAATACATGTCGTATTGGATTTAACTGTTGGTGTGTGCAGCCTCATGTCAACGCGATACCTTGACTAGACCTTTTGGAAAAGCACCCCTGAAAAAAGTATATAAATCTTGAAGTCATTTGCCTAAAAATGAATGAACTTTGTTCTTTGCAACACCGTTCATTCATATAACTAATTGATGAGGTGGGTGCCTGCAAAAATCTCTGAATGCGCTAATGCCGTTTGTTTTTCGATTACAGCGGTACGACATCGGGCATCCCGTCCAATGTTATCGAGCTGTCGTCTGGTAGCTCTAAGTCATATTCAACTAATGAGGTAGGGATGACAACTTCTTTTATCTAACCTTGCATAAAAACGAGGGACTGATCAAATCTGCGTACATAGTTAACCTTGCATACTGAACAGCTAGCATATTCGTTCACCTTTTTTGGCGTGCAGGAAGAAGGACCGTGGTTTGTGAACACAAGGCTCTATCCTCCATTCTCTTCCCATCTGGTGAGAATGGCACTATTAGCTTTCTCCAGACACAACCATACCTAGTTATTCTTTCATGCGAAAAGTACGTTGCTTACAAAACTTCTACAAAAACTGCAAACAGGAGGTGTTTGGAAACAGCCTAGACTGGGGCAATGACCGTTGGGTACTCATCCATACAACATCTGGGAGGATTTACAGGGTGTTCCTGGTGAAAAAGCCACACTACTATATCCTCACTAAGGGATGGAACCTCCTATTCGTTTGTGAAGGCTTACGAGGTGACCAGCCTGTGCGTTTTGAATACCACGGTGATTATCTGGCGTTCAGTACCCGCAAGGAAGAACACAACCCCCCTGATGGGACAATTGGCTTTGAGAAAGGTAATGTCTAACTACTACACTAAGCACAGCACCTGCATTGAACCCTGAATGTAATTCGGTGCACCTGCCGAATTTTACCCCTTTCGCTTATCCACATGTGCGCAGCTTGGACAGGAGGCACAGCACGCACTTACACTTCACTCGACTACCACGAGGTCCCAGGTACTGTGTTCAACGATAGAGTGCTGAGGGCCATGCACACTTCTTGGAATGCATCAGTTTCAGATCGCCCTATGTACATCTGCACCATCAACAAAAGTCAGGCGACCAGCAACTCGATCGTACGCCCCACTAGCCACACTTTTCCTAATATATGAACACAAATCTGTTTTGCAGTTTCTGATGAATCCCTGCTTTTTGCAGTTTTTCTCTGCTAAATACAGTGAGTTTTTGCCGACCAAGAAGGAGATAGTGGCCATGCGATTCATTGACTCCCCAGTCACAACCAGTGGTTCAATCGAGTCCGGCGGCAACGGCAAAAAAAGGATCGGCAAAGGCTGGAAACCGTTCGTGGAGTTTCACCAAATCCAGCAAGGGGATGTACTCGTCTTCCGCTGCTACAAAGGTCCGGCGGTGTGGGAGTTTCTGATCTGCTGAGCTTAAATAAAACCCACCACCAGTAGCTATGTGCTCGACGGCACGGGCGCACATAAAGTGTCGCAGCTGCCAACCAAGAACGCCAAATCCTTCTATCTAATATTTAGTATGTCAGCCCTAGTAGCAATTAGAGTCTAAAGTGTAATAGCTTATAATATTATGACTCTGTGTGGTCCCTCCAGTTAACTCAAAACTCTGAACCTTATGTACATTATGACTCTGTGTGGCCGCTTGCAATGATTCTCGTATTCCTCTTTTGTAAACTTTTAGTTTGATCACAAGTCATTACTTACGCTGTTTGGGGAATGCAGGAACTGAATAACGAAAAGGTCATGTGATCCACGAAATAGCAGAGAAGAAAGGTGTTAACAAAAAACACCAGTTGGGCCGGCCTCTAAAAAGAAAGGACTGTTTTGTGCACTGCTGCCCCGGAAGATGGGGAATTACTGAAGACCGGACAAGTAAAAAGCAAAAAGAATCTGTGGTCCATGCACTATATTTTTGAGTATGTGCTGTTGCATTTTTGAACACTTTCATAGAAATCCTGCTAAAAAAGATATTAGCGGTCCATGGAAGGGGGGTAGCAAACTCCTCTATGCCTTTTTGACCTATGCGTCTCAAATCTTGTACAAACAATCGTACGACACTCTACGCCTTGGCCTTTTTACGTCTCCCATATTGTGCAAACTATGGACTCATTGTTAGTTTACCGAGAGTACGTTTTTGTTCGTGAAAGTAGTGTAAAAATAGCTCATTTACGCGTTTCTAACTCGTTCGTGTTTTCCCCGACCTCACCATAACCATCACGTCTGGATTACGTGGATTTTTGCCATGGTTGACAAAACATGTCAAAATGGAAAAAATAACCATACCCATGATACTAAACCCTAAGCCAACAAGGATGGCCTTTTTTCGCGAGAAAAACTTTTTGCCGGCAGAACTTTGGAACGGGCCGGTCATCGTAAAAAAAAAATCAAATTGGACCAATAAACTACCAGTGCTGTACAAAATGTTAAGACATCAAAACAGGCCCAGAGAGAGATCGATGGGCTGGGTGTCAACGATAAAAAGGCCAGAAAAATTCCACATGCCATCGCCATACTTCATTTTTGCATGGGCCAGGTTTTGAAAAGGCCCATCCGGGTAACGAATGCGAAACCTGTCTGCAGATCCACGAACACCGCAGTGGCGTGACCCGGCGAGCACCTTCCCTTCCCGTCCTCAAAAAAAAAAAAAAAACGAGGGTCGTGTTACTTCGCGGGCCGTACCAGCACAGACGTAATAAAAAAGCGCAAAGATTCAGGCAGGTACTTTTGTGTCGCAGCGGGTAGGAGACAAGTCTGGACGGCCCGCACCTGGTCGCTGTACCAAACTGATCAAAGCGTGGTCCACAAGACAAAAAAGTGAGACACGGGTTTAAAATGTCCTTGCTTACCTGAAATAGCAACGCACTCCAGCCATCCAACACGCCAAGTGGCAGTCATCGGGTGTGTGGGCAGCTACCACCCATGGCGGGCAGCTACCACCGTTGGCAGCGATTTCACTCTTATATATATATATATATATAGCTTATTCTACACCAAGGCACGAAATACACGTAAATATCGTCAAATATCGAGCAATACGGCACGCGGTCGACGATCGCATTAGTCAGTACGCGTCAGTATCACACGTCAGTATTATGAAAATACTGACATATGAGTAAATTATGCAAATTTGTTCGGTAAAACACTCAGTAACTAAAACTGACCACGAAATACAACCGCGTCCAGTATCAGTCAGTAGAACGCGTCAGTAACACGAAATACTGAGTAATACTGACACTCGAGTACCGGATTGGTTCAGTATAACAGGTTGGTGTAGAATAAACTATTCTACACCTGGGTGTAGAATAGCATGTAGGTATATACTCTTATAAATATACGTCAATTTCAATAATGTTCAATAGATAAAAAAAACTTTTATAGAATATCTCAGTGTTCATAAAATGGATATATGTAATAAATTAAGCAATTTCTTCTAACATTTTAAGATGCATAATCATTGATTATACTATTGATATCAATCTCATCTAACATTTCGAGATGCAAATCATTCTTTAAACTAAAGCGTCAAAGGGCCTCTTCCTTGACATGGGGCCAGACATGCGCTTGCTTCTATATTTAGCCAACAGGCCAAACGCAACAATCAAAAACCAATAGCCCATGTATATGTATGTATACGTGCAGACTATTATTAGTATATACCGCCTTCAAAATGAATCAGTTAAAGTTAGAACTGTCCTGCATCTTTTCTCCTAAAAGACCCGGATGTTATCGTAATCACCCTGCCAATCTGTCCACCCGGCACTAATTGCCTTCGTCTCGCGACGTAGACCCCGGCCCCGCGGCAGTTGCTGAACCAACCCATTAATCCCGTGCGCCGTGCTACCTCACCCCACGATGATAATCCCGTGCTCCCGGCCCTACGCACGACGCCAAGCACCGCCGCACCGGTTGCTGAGCCCCGAGCTCCCTAGCATCGACCTCCCTCCGACCCCTCCCTGCTTCGACGACGACTAGTGCGCCGCGCCTTACTCTCGTCCGCACAACCGGCGGCGGCTAGCGTGCGGCAGTGGTGCCAAGCACCGCCACACCGGTTGCTGAGCCCCGAGCTCCCTAGCATCGACCTCCCTCCGACCCCTCCCTGCTTCGACGACGACTGGTGCGCCACGCCTTACTCTCGTCCGCACAACCGGCGGCGGCTAGGGTGCGGCAGTGGTGCCGGCCTCCGGACAAGGATGCGGCCTCCGTCTGCCTCGCGAGGACACCTTCCCAGCGGCAGAGGCGGCGCGGCATCCCGACGGCGCAGCGCCCGTGTGCCACCCTAGCGGCGCCTCCAACCAGGTAACCAGAAGCCAAGTTGATCCCCTGTTCAGCTACGGTATCTGAAGCCCACACTCGTACTCTTCCGAACCTTCAGAAAATAGGGATTACACAAATGGGAGCGGTGGAGGAAGTGGAGATGAACTCACCTGCGCTGCTCACACGTGCGGAGGCCGCCTTTTCGGCTTGGTGCTCAGTGGGGCGGCGAGCACAGGGAGGGTTGGATCTGATGGGTGGGTGTAGTTCTGTAGTTACCTCTTACCGGTTGCAGTGAAACATTTGAGTATGCAACGTAAGGTGAAATAATTCCAGTGTACAAATGGCTTTACTTCTTGATCTGTTGCAATTCTTGGAACTCTTTCCAATTGATTGATTCAGTTCTTCATCTGTTGGGGGATGGCAAGAAATAATTCCAATATACAAATTGCTTTAGCTTTTGGCGGGTCTGAACAGTTTGCAGTCTGAATTATCTTTTGCTATGTTGTGGTCGATGTGCAAGTTATTGAAGCAGACTATCAAAGAAAAGAATAAATCAATAATACTTGTATCTCTGATTATCTTTTACTAGCAAATATGCCCGTGCGTTGCAACGGGTGTCGGTAACGGTAGAAACACAATAACGATCAATTTCACTATTTTAAGGAGATGATAATTCTTGAGCCAATAATATATCCTAGTTCATTTATTTGTCTTGATTTTGTAGATAATATTGTCTGTACTTCTAGTTATTTTGCACAACAAAAAATATAGTCATTATGAATCAATTAGTAAATCTTGGTGTTTTTTCAATCCACTAATTCTTTTCAATTGGCTTTGTATTAGCAATTGAAACTCTTGGGAATTGGGACTCATTGGACCGTGGTCAATCTTAAATCAATTAGAAAGTGGATTTGATAGTTCGGCTCTTGCTCATAGCAATCTAGTTGCCATCTCTTATCTAGCTATAGAGGTTGCAATATTGATACAAGTGCCATTAGTGTGAGGTGCAATGTCCCCATGAAAAGCTTCCACAGATCGTTCATCCCTCGATAACTGGGATATCATCTGTATCCATGCTGATCTCCACTGTGTTCGCTTTGGTGCTGCTGAAAATAACCTAGCTCGGCTCTTGCTCATAGCAATCTAGTTTCCATCTCTTATCTAGCTATAGAGGTTGCAATATTGATGCAAGTGCCATTAGTGTGAGGTGCAATGTCCCCATGAAAAGCTTGCACAGACCGTTCATCCCTCGATAACTGGGATATCATCTGTATCCATGCTGATCTCCACTGTGTTCGCTTTGGTGCTGCTGAAAATAACGTAGCTCGGCTCTTGCTCATAGTAATCTAGTTGCCATCTCTTATCTTGCTATAGAGGTTGCAATATTGATACAAGTTCCATTAGTGTGAGGTGCAATGTCCCCATGAAAAGCTTGCACAAACCGTTCATCCCTCGATAACTGGGATATCATCTGTATCCATGCTGATCTCCACTGTGTTCGCTTTGGAGCTGCTGAATAACCTATCCATTAGGTCCAACTCCATCAATTGGTCAACTATTTTCGTATCCTCTTGGAGATGGCCCAAAAGAAGCTATATGTACGACAACGTAATATAGCGTCCACTGGCAGATTATACCTAGTGAGTTTGCTTTCCACTAATGCACGACGACGTGGTTAAGCGAGAAGCACATACTATACGTGGGTGCGTAAGTGCTTTGTGTAGAATTCCTTCACTAAGATCTAAGCCCTGGATGCATGACACGTGTTTGTCGTATTTTGTCTCAAAAATTGATATGAGTTGGTCAAGCCAGAAGCGTCACGTGTCTCAGAGGCAGGGTCAGATTTCGAGACATTCCAAGGCGGTATCAATTGAGAGTGTGTACCCTTGGCCGCACATATACATAGTGCCTCATCTATTTTTTTTTTGTTGATTGCATCCAAGCCGAAAGACATGCTTCAATTTTATTATTTTTATAATTTTCCTAATTAAATAGGTGCTCTAGAATTCCGGTTCATCTAAAAATCTATCGGCATTTACAATCTCTCGTATGTGTAGAGAAATCTATATGTACACCTGTTATCTATTTATTTATATTCTATACTTATGGGTTTGCGAGTAAAGGTAATTTATAGGTAGAAAACCTTAGCGCTCTTTTCTTCATCCTTTGTGTTTTCGAACTTATATATTTGCGACATATGCAAGGATGACTTAACGCACTATAGACAAGGATGATTTAATCCACTATAGACAAAGCACAACTTAACAAGATTTATAAAATATATGGATAGATGATATTTTTATGAAACTAATAAAATTGGTTTGACATTTTTCTGATTTTTCTATGATTTTTGGTGAATTTTGCAAAATCTCTAACATTTTGCATCAGGAACCCTGATCTACTTCAAAAACCATTAATACCCTTCCATCTTTTCTTTGTTCTTATATTTTTACATCAAGAACCCTATATTTCTTACTATTCTTTCCTCCACTCTAATGTTTTCATCAAGAACCCTATATTTCTTACTATTCTTTCCTCCACTCTAATGTTTTTGGACACCGTATATACAATAGCATACCATACCGAGCCGTGGTTTATTTCTTTTTCCGATGTGTGTACGAAGCCGTGGTGGCGGACAGAAAAATCTTGGCAGACAGAAAATACATGTTGGAAATTTTGACAATTAATTAATAGGTATAGATTAAGAAAATATATCTATAATAGCTGTGTCTTGTACCCTGCTTTGATGTGTTTCTGCTGGAAGGAAAACCCACCAGGTATGCCAACCCCTTCTCGTCCCTTCGTGAGGTGTGAAATCGTGCACCCAAAACCTGAAACTAATTGGCTATTTGTCTTTTGTTCTGATCTAATTACATGTTCCTACATGTATTATGCTGCCTACTAACTTCGATCCCTTCAAAGACGCCGCACGGTTACCACGACACCTGTACTATGGGGGCTGCTTGTGTTGCCGCACGTCCATGACGCTCATGAGAGGCCAGAGCTGCAGGCCTGTAGTTTGCAGTCAGGCAGTGACTTGTTCTGCTGCGTGAGGCTTGGTAATTCCGAATTCTCAAATAGAAGTACTAATTTATATTTTAATGTGGAACTCTTTCGGAATTTAGAAACACGATACATTGATTTTTGTAGTCTACACTTTACCCGGGATCAATAAACTGGATAGTGTTGGGAAACTCTTGGAGATAATATACATGTCCCTTCGGATCCAGTGCATAAGGTTTCTTGATAGTTATTTGTTTTCTCTCGCGATTGGTTGTTGCTTGGGTTTCAAAAAGTTTTGCTTGTGCTCGTAAACTGCTCGGCAGAATGCCTGGCATTGCCTGCTCAAGTTGTTTACTTTCCTAGGCCTTATGTCTTAACTAATACTGCAGCAACACAGAGAAAATGATCATTCACATGCTAATTTCCCTTCCCTGATTCATATAAATATAAATCCCATCCTATAAGCTAAATCAATATCCGTTCGTGTAACCTGAAATAGGCAGCCTGTAAACTGAAACTGATAACTGATGAATGATGATGGTTAAAATTCATTCAGTATCCATTAACTGTCTGACTATACGGAAATTAATGTGATGATGGTAAAAATTCATTCAGAAGTATTATTTAGGCTATAATGAATTTTGTATCCTCACTGCCAATTACAGAGGTTTAGGTTATATGAGATTTATCATGCATTTTTTTATGTATCTCGATCTCTTGCTTGTTAAGTACATATGTGCATTTACTTTGTACAGATATAGTATGCTCCTTGGTTATTTAGTATTGGCAGTCTCAGTTATTCTGCATGGGAGTTCTCATTTATAAGATTGCTTGCTAACCTATATCAGGCACCGAGAAAGAAAAAAAAAATGACAGTAGCTGTAGCCACAAGATATAATGCTACCTTGCCACTTCTGCTAGCTTTTGAAAGCATCATTATTCATTAGCACATTGGAGAATTATAGCAATATCTATCTCAAAACATGACTAATCTGCTCAGAAAGCTGATAGTAGTTCACCTGGTAAACGGTGCTTACCATCCAGGGGTCCTAAATAGAAAAGGTCTAGATACTCTCCTTTTTCTTGCATGTTTCTTTCGGTCCAAGCCTTCCAATACAACAAGATTGTGAGAGCTCCATCTACTACTATTAAGATCGAAAATGTCACAAAACCGACCAAATTATAAGAGCACATGTACGAAAACAATCGTCAGAGCGATCAAATCTTCACACTTGAACCCATATAATCCCGGTAGTCAATCAAAATCGCGAAGGATTTCAAACCAACTTGCAAGAACCAAGATCGTAGTGATTCAGCACAACACATCACCTGTTACAACATTTCACATATAGTTCAACATCTTACATAAATATCGGAGTACACTTTAGTTATGACAAACCAAGTTCAAAGTAGCAGAAGTAGCATTGTTTTAAAACCAAATCAATAACTTAAGGTTTACATTGCCAGTACAGGTTCATATTCCACAAAAGCATAGCCAGATAAGGAGTCTATGGAGATCATGCCCACTGGTCTAGTTACCTGCAACAAGAGGGAATAAACCCTGAGTACGAGAATGTACTCAGCTAGATTTATCCGGCATAAACCAAAAATAAAGACTCCAAGGATCATGCAAGGCTATTTTTGGTGGGGTTGGCTTAACTCATTTTGCATAAAAGCCTTAAGTAGCCAAGAAAAACCATTTTATTTATTAGCATCAAGTTAATAATCATTAACCTGCCATCTATGTTTGCACCTATACTAATACAAGCAATTAAGTAGAGCATTACATAACCATATTAGGTTTATCATCAGCTATCTTGTGAAGTATCATCAACCATTCAATCAATTTAGAGTTTGCAAGTATGGAGATGTTCCCGTCAAGTTCTCACTATGCAGGAGAGATGGCAATTCGAATCGATTACTACCCCGCTGGGGAAAATATTCCTAACACCAACCCGGCAAACCCCGCTAAGGGTAGCTGTAGATCGCCTTTGGTACAACTTAGGAATCGCAGATCCAAGTAGCGCCTCACTACCTGGTTTGCCACCATGCCGCTGGACTTACAGACATGACTCCCCACGCATACATACTACCTCCAGCAATGAGCACTTGATACTCCTCGATTTCTGGCATAAGTTGAGCTACTCGGCTTCGTGGCGGATAACCTCCGATCCAACCAGCTAAGTGTTAGGCATCGTTCAACATGACAAAGAAGGGCTCCATGCCTTGGAGGTGATTAAACGACATGACGGTTCGCTCCACTTCCAAGACCCGCCAGCCTTGTAGCTTCCACTCACCGCCTTGCGTGCGATTTACATACATATGGTTAACTTCCACGATAGCATTATATAGCCAACCGTGATCCAGTAGATCCTAAATCTAGCGGGTGACAAGTAATCGCCCGACTTCTACCTTTAAAGTACTGCTAAGCATCTACAACGCTTCTTCAACTCAATATGATTCCAGGGATTGGTTAGTGGACAAGAATGGATGTATGCAGCAAGAGTTTCATCCAACTCCTAAACTTAAATGCACAATACAAATATAATAATATATATGCATTGCTTAAGAAAGTAGGAGGCTTAGAATGCTCCGGGGCTTGTCTGGAGTCCGAGTCAGGTTCTCCTTAACCTTCCACCATCTTGTGGACACCTCCATCTTACACTTCCCTCGTCGAGATCGTCCACCAAACACCATCTTTGGGTTGGTGTTGGTATAAATTAAGTGCACATAAAATATGAAGGATTCCGCTAGCGCACAGAACTTACCATTGTAGCATTTTACCGGGAGTAAACCAGGTATCGTTATTTATATTTTACCACATGGAAGCAAGGGTTAAAGAATCTGATAACTCACCATCATGTATCTACTAACTTAGCAAACCAACTAGACTAAAGCAAAAGTAAATGATATATGATAGGATATAAGAATAAAAGCACATATGAGAATTCTATAATAAATGAGTAGCTAGCTAAAGTGAGAAGACAACAGGAGAGATCAAGGTTCTAAATACTTCTCTAATACTCTGGGTTCTATGATAACAGGGAATGGTTAGATATAGTGATCACACAATAGCACTTTGGAGCAGTAGGTCCTTTCCAACTCTCGAAGAAGACTGGGTAAAGAGTAGTTGGGAGAAGGCTGCCGAAAGCTCTACGAAACACCAACCCGAACGTGGTGGAATACAAAGGCCTAACAGAGCTGTCACCTCTGGGGCTACCACAACTATCCGTGGGATTGGGCACAACCTCAGGTAACCTATAGTCTAGACACCATGCCTATACTATCGATTACTACTCTAGCTATGCGCAATAACTAGAGCACTCAATACGAGCAAAGATCCCATGCTAAGATGTAACAACTATACTAGGCATACATATGGAAGGCATGAAGTAGATAGAGAAGATAAATGTATTAAAGCATAAGTCTTACAAAGAGTAGATACAAAGACATACCAAATCTCTGAAGACTTCTCCAGAACCGGAGCGCAGCTCCGCTCTCCCTAACTCTCATCTAGATCTAATCTACTACATTGGAATGTCTAGCTCTAATTCTCTAGAGAAGAGAGGTCATCCTTTCAAGGGACACCTCTGCCTCTGATCCCGACTAAGAGATAATGAAATTAGGGTTTGGGGGATGCCTCCTCCAGGGGCCAGGGGCCCTGTTTATATAGACCTCTAGGATGCACCACAGCCCTCGGATCAAACCGACCTAAATGGATGATTATTATCCATCCTCAAAGGCGGTGGAACAGGGATCCGCGAGACTTGTTCTGATTGGTTGAAGTCCCGGGGCGGCCGACTTAAAGCCCGGGGCGGCCGCCCCGTCACGAGCCGGTTCAGGCTCCCGTTTGGTCCAGAGCCTTCTCGAACCTTCCTGATTACAGAATTTTGACCGGATCCCGATTATCTCTATGTAAAGCTGACATGTGGGCCTTCCTTGGGTATTTTCAGCTGACACCCTGCAGAAACAGACATTCACCAAAACTCGTGGAATTCCATTAGTGTAAGCCCTATATCTAGAAGGTAATTATTTTTAGGTCCTTTTTCATGTCTAGTTGACGGTAAAAATTGACATTATCGACCATCAACAACTCCCCCAAGCTTACCTTTTGCTCATCCCTGAGCAAAGATAAACTCAGTGTGGATCAGGAGTTGCTACAGTGCTTTCACGCCTCGAAAAGTACACATGCGTTCAAACAAGAACTCTCCTTATTCTGACTCAAAACTTACTCATATTACCTTTTACCATGGGGCTTGTAACCGTCACTTGGGTCTTGAACAGTTGAAAGATAGAACGGTCAATTCAAGCGCTATGTTTCTCGCTCTTTAATCAACTATTATTCCGGAGTTTTTGCAATATTTTCAAATAAAACTTAGAGTTTCCTTGTATGACCATTTCAAGTCTCTCATTTGTGGTTTTTCTGGATCCTCTCCAAAGCATGTGTGTAGCGTATGCCTTCTCTCTTCTCTCAAAATATGTGGTATTTGTGGAATTAAGGCATAGTGAGGTTTCCTTCTCTCTCTCACCCTACTTCTAATAGGCTTATGTGGAGCTCATAGGTGGGGAGACACTCAAACTCACTTGCATAGTTAAGGCATGGATCCAGAGGAACTGAGCATACAATCAAGTCATATGTGCATGTGAATGAGGGGGATGAAATGAGTGATAGGATGATGGTGATAGTAAGGAAATCATTATGATGGGTGATCAGTGGTGAAGATCTATTTCTACACTTGCTCCTTTGGGGATAACATACCTCCCTTTATTTGGAAACTTTGAAGACCTTTGAAGAGGAGGACTTCGTTGCTTTTTTTTCACTTTCTTTCTTTTTCGTTCTTTTTTTCTCTACTTTTTTTGAGCAACCAATCCTTTTGAATAAAACTATAGTAATAGCAATAGGGAGTATCAACTGAAATAACTGGAGCTTTATTGCACAATGGAACAGGATAGGATGGCAATGAATATTTTTGGGTGTTCACTCCCAGTGTAGGAGTAGAACATTTTCTGGATGGATCAGAATGAAAGGCGTATATAAATGTGAATGGATGGATGCATACTCCCGGGGTAGGAGCAGCACAGGTGCGTGTCTCCACGATAGAAACAGCACATAATGTGGTGGAATGCATACTCCTGGGGTAAGAGCAGCATAGGTGCGTGTCTCCAGGGTAGAGACATCACAAAGTGGGGTGGATAAAGATCTATATGTGGGTGGTACTTCTAGGAACAGAAGTAGGACAAAGTGAATGTAACATTATGAATGGGTGCATGCTTCTGAGGACAGAAGTAGCATAGATCAATGGATGGAGAGCACATAGTATTGACTTTAACCGCATGACTAATTCCTAAGAGTCAACACAGCATAACTACACTCAATGCCTACAAAATGATCTAAATATAGATGGTGCATCTAGCGTACCTAGATGAAATGCAAGATGCAAGTAGGGATGAAAGTGGTACGGATAATCCTCCGCTCCGATCCGCCCCAAATCCAAATTTTAAGGATATGGAGAAGTGTTTTTAATATCCGGGCGGATGCGGATAATCCGAATCCGATTATATATGGAAGCGGTGTAGGATATGATATTGGTGAAATCCGGCGGATATGGATTATCCGATAATTACACATGGATTATCCGATGCTCTTAATAGGATAATCCGAATTTTACATAGTCCAAGCGACAAGAATACAAGCCAGCCCGACCAAATATTATGTAGCCCATGTTAATTATACACTAATTTAAGTATCTATTCATACTATATGAAAAGGTAATGTTGTGATTGTGTATTTGCCTAATTGGTATGGCGGCTACTCACTAATAATCAGCAATAGGGACGGCGGACGCACGCAGATGCAGTCTTCCTATGCTTAAAGTCTTGATAGTGATTATTTTGAATTGTATTGTTGTTTTATTAATTTGGTTAATTAATTGTTTCTCATCACAAAAAACAATATATAAGCACATATTATCCGACTTAAAAAAACTTGCTTCCGCTGTCGGAGCGGTCCAAACCCACACCATTTCCGATATCCTAAAAAAAAATCCGTCTAATATCCGCTCCGCTTCCGAATCCGATGCGAAAAATAGGATTAGGATATGGAGAAGCTATTATCCGCTCCTATCCGATCCATTTTCATCCCTAGATGCAAGTGTTTAAATACATGGAAGTGCAATGGACTATGAATCACATAAAGTAAGCAAGATAAATACATAACTACATCATCAGGCATCTAAAAGTCTCAAAATTTGAACTGTAGCCTTATCATAGCATGGAAAACACCTCATAAAAATTTAGTCAGAAGGAGCTACACAAAAAGAGATATGAATTTGCCCCCTTTTTAAACATGAATTAAAAGCATAAATTATAAATAATTATTTTACTACTAAACATGGCATGTTTCATATTTTTAATAAAAACTAAACATCACCGGAAACTTAAAAACTTGGTTCACCAAATTTGGACCAGTAAAACTCGAGATATGATTTTCCAAAGATCTGATCTAACCCTAACACTAGCTGTGCCATTGACAGGTGGGACCCAGGGGTCAACGGACCCACTGGACAGAGACACAGAGAATAGGAGGCGGCTTTGACCAGCGATATCTTGAAAACGGTGAGGTTTACGGCGAAGCCACCACCACCATTGGCTTCGTTTTGCATCGGGATAGGTCACCGCAAAAAGTTTTGCATTAGGGCAACCACAAGGAAGGGCGACTTCAGCGGCGTACATACATTACGTAACCGGCGATGGCCGAGGAACGGCGAGCGGCTCAGGGCTCACCTGGGGTCTCGGCAGATGCGACGAGGGCACAAACGAGGTTGAGGAGGATGGCGCGAAGGCTCACGCGCCGCTGGAAGTGGCAAGGCGGCGGTGACACCGGCTCCCGACCGTAGCGCGCGGCTCGACGACCGCTGCCATGTCGCTGTTAGAACCAGGCCCGGCCCATCTGCCGGTGTCGCTCGGTTCCTCGGAGCCGGCCGTCTTTTGGGTTGTGTAGGCCCAAGAGCTATATGTTGTGGCTCCAGTGGACCTGGGGGAGCGGTGCCGGCAGATGGGTCGGGCCGGCTCCAAGGAATCGAGCGGCACCGAAAATTGTTAGAACCAGGCATGGCCCATCTGCCGGTGCCGCTCAGTTCCTTGGAGCCGGCCCGGCAGATGGGCCGGGCCTGGTTCTAACAATTGGTATCAGAGCCGGGTCAAGAACCCGCAACAAATCTCGGTTGGGTCACACACAGACGAGAGAGCCCCTACAGGTGGGCCTCGTCATGACAAACATCTTACGGCCACACAGAAGTGTGAGTCAAAAGAGTTGGGTCCGATGTGTGACTACGGGGAGATTGTTGGGGTTAGTCCCACATCGGTAATTGATGATGGGGGAGCACAACATATAAGGCAGGGCAGTCCTCACCTATCAGACTAGTCTTTTGGGTTGTGTAGGCCCAAGAGCTATATGTTGTGGCTCCAGTGGACCTGGGGGAGCGGTGCCGGCAGATGGGTCGGGCCGGCTCCAAGGAACCGAGCAGCACCGGCAGACGGGCCGGGCCTGGTTCTAAAAGTGGTATCAGAGCCAGGTTGAGAACCTGCAACAAACCTTGGTTGGGTCACACAGAAATGAGAGAGCCCATTACGTGGGGCCTCGTCATGACAAACTTCTTAGGGCCACACAGAAGTGTGAGTCAAAGAGTTGGGTCTGATGTGTGACTACGGGGGAGATTGTTGGGGTTAGTCCCACATCGGTAATTGATGATGGGGGAGCACAACATATAAGGCAGGGCAGTCCTCACCTATCAGACTAGTCTTTTGGGTTGTGTAGACCCAAGAGCTATATGTTGTGGCTCCGTGGACCCGGGAGGAGCGGTGCGCCGGGCCGGCTCCAAGGAACCGAGCGGCACCAGCAGATGGGCCGGGCCTGGTTCTAACAGTCGCTGCTGCCGCTCTCCGACGCGGAGAGGTCGACTGGCCGAGAGGGTGAGGCGAGCGATGCGAGAGCAACGGGCGCGAGTGGTGAGGCGAGCGAGGCGAGCTAGCGGCTTTTCCTCTTTTGCGTGCACGAGAGGGGGTCCCACACCGGTGTACGGGCGACACCGATGCTCGCCGGCACCTCTCGGCCGCGGCGGCGCCGATAGGCAGGGGCCGGGCGGGCTGTCGGCTCGGGCCATGCTGACAGGCCCAAGAGGCCACGGCCTGGCCGAAAAGCCCAAAGCTGTTGGGCCGGCCAAAACGGCCCACTAAAAATTCTGTTTCGCTGAAATATTAGCGATGCACAAATATTAAAGCGCCAATAACTCTCAAACCATACAGAATTAGACCAAGACATAATTGACAACATTGTAGAGCTTCAAAAGTAGAACAATTTTTTCAATTTGAGTTTGAACCATTTCTGCCTAGATTTGGAACTACAAGCATCCAAAGTCATCTACTCGAATCTGGAAACTACATTCCAGACTTAGCCAAAATCAGAACCTAAAACAGCCCTGAACCTCAATGTTCTTTACCCCATAGCTCCCAGACCATGCCGATCTGGTTCAAGACCAAATTGACAAAGTTAGAGAGCTACAAGTTTAGATCTTATGTTTACACTGAAGCTCGAGCTAGTTTTGCCTATATTTGAAACTATAGGACTCCAAAGGAGGGTACCTTGAACTGAAAACTAGATTCAGACTTAGCAAAAGTTCAGTCTTACTGGACAGCAATGAAATCTGACTTGGGGGGCACTTTAGGGGCTTTTCTGGGCATTTTCAAGAGATGATTATTAAATAACTTTTGATCCACATAAAGTTCAATACAAACTTGCTGAAGGGTGCAAAGTCATCTGAACAGTTTACAATAAGCTTTTTAAACAGTCAAGCAAAAAAGGTCTAGGAGTCAACATAAATCGAAGTTGAACCTAGAAGCTTAACTGGACTTAATGATCAACATGAATATTGCTCCAAAATGTAACCTAAACATAGTTAAGATATTTCAGAGGCTAAATGAATCACCTATGTACTGACCACACATGACCGGAGCATAAACAAACATAGCATAAACATATATCAACCAATTCACATGAGAATATGAATATAGAGCATGAGATGATGCTAATGCATGGATTAATGGTGCTAATGCTCATGTCATGCCATGCAGTTAGGCATCATAACACCTGGGGCGTTACAGAAAAGGTTTGCAATTTGTACATGATTGAATTTTTTAGTTTTCCACATCATGCGAGATATTTTCTATCCTGGTGAATCACTGCTCCAACTAAGGAAAAATGTTATCAAGAAGACCACCCCTATTGATTTGAATGTGATGAAAATCACTCTTTTATTGAAAAAAATGGGATTCATGTCTGAAATCCCAAATGTATTTCTTCTGTAGCTTTGAGTCCGTGGAATTCTTGCCAGTGTGTATTTGTTGCATACGTCAGGTCCATAAAATGGAATATGATAGCGATTTAGGCTTGGTTGCACTCCATACTTGCAACCAAGGATTTCATCTATTTAATATTCTAATATTCTCTTTACTTCTCAATTGCTCTTCATACTAACAATTTAGAATTGTAATAACAGTGGAACTAGAAGAAAGGCTGCGGTTTTCCCAAAACCCAGCATTTTTAGAGTAGCCGTCATGGTCAGGAAGGAAAACATGAGGAAATAGCAGATTGTGAGTTGGAGAAAGAAAATAGAAGGCAGGTTGCTGTTATGTGAAGCTGCTTGGTGGGAAGGCACACAAGGGAAGGCACACGTACAAGGCATGTTAGGTTTATGTGAACCTTTTAATTCTTTGCAACTAGATGAAACAATTATGTGTAAAAACCATGGCTACCCTTACCCATTTCACGTTACAATTATGGGTGTAGAATCTTGACATTCCTCTAAAACAAAAGTTTTGGATTCCTTTTTCTTCAAACAAGGTTGTTTTGACTCAAATATGATAAATTGGTCAGAAGCAATGGTCAAAACAGTGTTGATGGTAGGCTTTTAGCCCATGTTATTGGCTTCAAAGAAGACGTTGAGCTAGAGTTGTGAACTACTAACAACCCCTTAATTATTGGATTCAAAGAAGCCATTTAGTTGAAGTTGTGAACTGCAAGCACAACTTTCAAGATGTTCAATTGATAGCCATGTATGTCTCAAATTAAACATGATTCACATAAGATATTTCTCTCATATGTACTAAAAATATAGAGGAAGTAGAAAATACATAGAATTGTGTGGATTTTGAAACCCGTAGCAACGCACGGGCGCGAACCTAGTTAAGTCTAAAAGATGCCTCGGCTTGTCATCTTCATGAATTACTCCCTTAAATATTCTGAGCAACTAATATAGTTAAGAATAAACTATACTCCGTACTTATTATCGTTCATGTTTGTTAACCAGCGGATCCTGTTGTAAGTTTGGCCATGATCACGGTACAGAAAAGAAGTATAGCATGTGCATGCATGCATATAAAAAGATCAAAATGAACCTTACCTTTCATTGCTATGCTTACATTTTTTTTTAAAAAAAAGGGGGTGGGGCATGTGGGTGGGGTGTGTGTGTGTGTGTGTTGGGGGGGGGGCGTTCCCCACCTGTATTATAGTACTAGGTGAGTGCCCGTGGGTTGCAACGGGACAACAATCACACATGCATGTCAAACGTGAAGAACTCAAGCAAAAAAACACAATTCATTCCACCATAAATAACACAATTCACATTTCACCATAGATAACACGATTCATTCGGATTGATGATGCTCCTTTTGAATAGAGCACCAGTCTGTACTTACGGATTTGAGAGCAAAGATGGTCAACATGAAAATACATTTCATACAGAATGTAGCAACATGAGATATGCATAGCATTGAAATACAAGTGATAAAGAGGACATTGATCAAAGGTCAGCTTGCTAATTGTTGCATCCAAGTTTTACAAAACCATGTCACAAACAATTTCTGTAACCAAATTAAAT
This sequence comes from Themeda triandra, assembly GCA_018135685.1. NCBI lineage: Eukaryota > Viridiplantae > Streptophyta > Magnoliopsida > Poales > Poaceae > Themeda > Themeda triandra. The sequence continues at coordinate 325,251 of JAENPR010000244.1, forward strand.
CAGATGTGACGTATCTAGCATGATGTTGATGCCATCATCTTTGTACATCCTTGTTGTACCCAAGCCAAGCTCACCTTCCACCATAGTCATAACTCATGTTCTTCCACCGTAGTCATATCTCAATCTGGGCACGAAAAAACAAAGAATCGAAACCGAACCAAAATAACCGGTAACCGAAACCGAACCAAAATAACCGGTAATCGAAACTGAACTAACCAAACCAATCAGTTTTGGTTCCTGTTCGGTTCCTGTTTCTCAGGAACCGAATTTAATCCGATTAGTTCAGTTCCAGGGCTCGGTTAACCGAATTAACCTGAAATAACCGAAGTTTACTCAGCCCATAGGGAATGTATGCTGGAAAGTGAAAACAGCCCAGCCCAAGAAATATTTTCACTCTCAAAGGGCTTCTCGGAGTTTCTCTGACTCCACTGGATTACATGTTAATTTCCAGAAATCCTTTCTAGTGCCAATAAATGTCAGCAACCAGAGAACCTCCACTACTACATAATTGATTTTCTAAGTCGAGGCCTTTTTTTTCACAGGCGGGCACATTTTTTGTCCGCTGCGGTAAATCGCACGATTTACCGCAGCAGGCATCTTAAAACGTCCGCCATGAAAAATAAGGTATTTACTGCAGCGGGCATCTTAAAATGCCCGCTACAGTAAATAGATTTACTGCAGCGGGCATTCTATTGGGCCCGCCATGATAAATGAGTCCTGGCCCAAAATCCACAGAAGCCCACTAACTCACAGGCATATATATATACGCAAGTAACTAGGTTTCAGGTTCACTCTCACTCACCTTCGGCCGTCTTCTCCCCGTTCGCATCCTCTGGCCGCTCCACCTCCACCTCTGGTTCGCATCGTTCCCTATCACCCTATCCACCTCCCTCCCACCGGTCTCCACCTCTGGCCGCTCTATCTGCGTGGGGCGACTGTAGGATCTCTGGAAGAGTAAAACGGCCTAGAGGGGGGGGTGAATAGGCCTGCAACAAAATTTCTTCGAACTGCTGTCAGTCCAGAGGGCGCGGCTTTGCCGCCATGTAGACCGCTTGACCGCGCGCTATGCAAACGAAACAGAATAGAGTGTAATTCGAAATCTGTGCAGAAACAAGTTTACCAATCGACTTTCCAAGCTTCCTACACCTGCAGGGAATACAGATCGAGATCCAAACACAGCCCAACAGGTGGGAAGAAGTAGATCGACCTCAAACCCTAGAAAACACCTCAACAACAAGTATGAATACGAAAACCAAACAGCACAAGGTGACACAAGTATTTAACCCATGGTTCAGCTTGCCACCAAGGCTGGCCTATGTCCACGTTGTTGAGGGAGTCCATAGACTCAAGCTCACCACTAAGGCTAGCTTACTCCTCGGTCTCAAGTCAAGAGAGTGAACTCTTAAGATGAGGGGTGATTTCTTAGTATTGGGGTGAGGTTACAAACCTCCCTAGGCAGCCACACGAGTTGGCAGCTCTAGGGCGACGCCTAGCCGGCTAGGAGCAAAGCTCCAAGAGTAATAAACCCTAGGGCGCCGGCCAAACGTGCACCAAATGCTCTTTTGACAGTGGGAATCAGTGGATCCACTCTCCAATCGAAGTTTGCTGCCCTTTTCCTCAAGAATCCGTGGTGGAATCAAGGGGAATGAGATTGGAGCTTGGGGGAGCAATGGAGGGGGAGAGAGAGGAGCTTTTCTGGTGCTTGCAACGGTTATGTCGCGAGGTAGACGAAGAAGTAAGTGAGTGGGCCGACAGATGGGTATAAATACCCCGGGTCCCAACGGTCACTTATAGGCGCGCAGCGCCGCGCCCCCAAAAAAAACAAGAAGATATTGAGTTGTTGGTGGCTGTTTTGGTGGTGGATGAGGTTGGTGTTTAAGGATTGAGCATTTGGTAACACTTTTGACTAACAACCTTAGGATCCCTCTTGATAGTACGGCTTTTCCTAAACTCAAATTCAAACCGAAAATGAATTTAAACCTTCTTTGAATTCGGCAAAGCCTCCTTTTAGAAACGGGGACCCCTCCAACCTGTACATCAATCTTCCATATTTCAATGCCTGCTTGTCATCTCAATAAGTCTCATTAGTTCCCTAATTTGGTGGTCATCAACGCCAAAACCCACATTAGGGCTTGATTGCACTTACAGCGACGACGCGAGGAGGGCCAAGGGAGGACCTGGCGGCGTGGCGCGGCGCGCGAGGCCCGGCGGCGTCCCGATGGCGTGAGGAGGTCCGCTTCCTCCCTTCCCTCGACGATGTGAGGTGGGCCATGCAGGGCCTGGCGGCGCAGCGCAAGGAGGTTCGGCCGCCCTCCCTTCCCTTCGACAACGCGAGGTGGGCCGATGCGGTTAAAGCTCCGGTTTGGTTTTGGTAAATAATGACACTCAAACGTTGCTAATGCTCGGCTCTAAGTGTGGTTAGACACATAGCAACGTGACGATGGACATGGAGCATGGTGATCATGATGATGGACAAGGTGGACTTGTGGCATGATCGAGCTCCGATGGAGGCCCATGGAGATCAAGGCAAAGGTATACTTGATAGGGCTTTCCAGTTTTGGTGATCGAGACACTTAGCGAGTGTGATCACATTTAGGATCGATAACCGACTATCAAGAGGGGTTTCCTCAGTTCATTCGCGGTCCTAAGTGCCTCTAGTTTCGACTTTGCATGATGCATGAGAGGCTAACTAGAGTGCTAACTCTTGCACGACTTTTCTTGTGTGAAATGCTAACTCCGAGGCTTGAGATCGATATCTATGCATTATGGAGTTAGTGTACAAGGCAAGAGACTTTGTTTGGATCATTTTGGAGCTTGTTGGACGCATGAAATGATGACGACAAGGCGGCGGACGCTGCCGGCGAAGGGCGCCGAACGCCGGCGTGTGTCCGGCGGAGGAGGCCTGGCGCGCTGGTGGGCTGGGCCGGCCGGTCCACAGCGCTGGACGCGGCAGGAGGCCAGCGCCGGACGCTGGGAGCCGCGCCGGACTGAGTCCAGTAGGCCTGTTGGCCGTGCAGCACGGTGGACGCAGCGCCAGCGGGGCTCCGGACGCGCGTGGATCACGCGGTGCCGTGCGTCCGGCGGAGGTGCTGCGCGCGCTGGCCGACCCTCGTCTTCTTCGGCGGACGCGTCTTCCGTCTGGGCAGCGGACGCGGTACGGAGGTGGTCGGGCGTCCGGCGTAGTGCTCCGTTTGAAATGAAGCTTCGCCAACGGGCGGGACGCTGCGAAGTCAAGGGCGCCGGACGCGTCCGGTGCGGCGCGAAGGACGCGTCCGACGCTGTGGAGCTGCTGGCCGTGAAGAGCAACGGCTCTATTTCGACCCTCCGCCTATATATACATGGATGGCCAGTTGTGGGAGCTCTCTTGGCCATTAGACACACACTTGTTCATCCTTTGAGCTAGAGAGACACTCCCCCACTCATCTCTTTGATTCCTTTGCTAATCTTGAGAGAGATTTGAGTGAGAGCAACTGATTTACATTGAGAGTTGCATCTAGAGGCACTTGGTCTTCGAGTGGGCTGCGGATTCTTGTTACTCTTCGGTGATTCCCGTCACCGTAGACGGTTTGGAGCAGCGGGTGGTGGTTGAGCTCGACTTGGAGATTGTTCGAGGCCACACCGGGTTCTTGTGAGGGGTTCTTGATCCTTCCCCGCGGGAGTTCGCGAAAGGATACTCTAGTGGATTGCTCATGGCTTGTGGATCCTTGTCTTGTGTGGAGATTGCAGCTCCCCATTGGGGTCTTTGGCACCGAGCCAATTGAGCGGGCAACTCACCAAGCAAGTGCATCGCCACAATGAGGACTAGCTTGCCGGGAAGCAAGTGAACCTCGATAAAAAATCATTGTGTTGATTTGTGATTGCCGAGGCTTCGACCTCCATTGTGATTTTGCTTGAGCATCTCTAGGTGATTGGTTTCTACGCTGGTGTTTGGCCATCTTCATCTCTACGCGGCGGTATAAACCTTCATCCTCTCTTTACATTCCCGCAAAGTAGAATTGCTTGTGAGGTTGGCTGCGTACCTCTACTTGTGTAGACTAAAACCGCTGAAAGCTCCGGTTTGGTTTTGGTAATTAATGACACTCAAACGTTGCTAATGATTTGCTCTAAGTGTGGTTAGATACATAGCAACGTGATGGTGGATGATGGAGCATGGCGATCACCGTGATGAACATGATGGATGTGAAGTGATCAAGCTCCGACGGAGGCCCTTGGAGATCAAGGCGAAGGTATACTTGATACGGCTTTCCGGTTTGGTGGTCGAGACACTTAGCGAGTGTGACCACATTTAGGATCGATAACCGACTATCAAGAGGGGTTTCCTCGGTTCATTCGCGGTCCTAAGTGCCTCTAGTTGTGACTTTGCATGATGCATGAGAGGGTAACTAGAGAGCTAACTCTTGCGCGACATTTCAAGGATGAAATGCTAACTCCAAGGCTTGAGATCGACATCTACGCATGGTGGAGTTAGTGCACAAGGCAAGGGAACTTGTTTGGATCAATTTGGAGCAAATTGGACACATGAAATGACGTCCTCAAGGCGGCGGATGCTGGCGGCGCTGGCGCCGGACGCCGGCGTGCGTCCTGCGAAGGAGGCTTGGCGCGCTGGTTGGCTGGGCCGGCCGATCCACAGCGCCGGACGCGGCTGGAGGCCGGTGCCGGACGCTGCGAGCCGCGACGGACCCAGTCCAGTAACTCCCCGGGAGGAGCAACGCGCTGGACGCTCGGCCGGGGGCACGCCGGACGCGTGCCGAACTCACACGCCCAGCGTCCGGCGGTCGCGGTCTCGGGTTCGGCCTTGCCAGCTTGCCGTCGCAGGACGCGGCTGGCGCTTCGGCTGCGGACGCGGACCTTGTGGACTTGGGCGTCCGGCGGCGTGGCGCATTCAAACAAGGACGAGGCAACGGTCGGCAACAGAAGTACCCGCGGCGAAGCAAAGGAGCACCGGACGCGTCCGACGCAGGTCAAGGGACGCGTCCGATACTGTGAAGTTGAAGGCCGCGAATTGCAACGGCTCTATTTTGGCTTGTGGCCTATAAATAGATGGATGGCCGGTTGTGGGAGGTCTCTTGGCCATTTGACACACACTTGTTCATCCTTTGAGCTAGAGAGACACTCCCCCACTCAGCTCTTTCATTCTTGAGCATCTCTTGTGAGATTTGAGTGGCAAGACAAGTGATTTGCATTGAGAGTTGCATCTAGAGGCACTTGTTCTTTGAGTGGGCTATAGATTCTTGTTACTCTTCGGTGATTCCCGTCACCGTAGACGGTTTGGAGCAGTGGGTGGTGGTTGAGCTCGACTTGGTGATTGTTTGAGGCCACACCAGGTTCTTGTGAGGGGTTCTTGATCCTTCTCCGCGGGAGTTCGCGAAAGGATACTCTAGTGGATTGCTCGTGGCTTGTGGATCCTTGTCTTGTGTGGAGATTGCGGCTCCCCATTGGGGTCTTTGGCACCGAGCTAATTGAGCGGGCAACTCACCAAGCAAGTGCATTGCCACAATGAGGACTAGCTTGCCGAGAAGCAAGTGAACCTCGGTAAAAAATCATTATGTTGATTTGTGATTGCCGAGGCTTCGACCTCCTTGTGCTTGTGCTTGAGTTTCCTAGGTGATTGGCAACTACACCGGTGATTGGCCATCTTCTACTCTTCGCGGCGGTATAATCTTCCTTCACCTCTTTACTTACCGCAAAGTAGAATTGCTTGTTGTGGTCGGTCGGGAACCACTCTTTGAGTAGTTTAAATCCCGTGGGTAGAACTACTTGTTGTGGTCGGTCGGGAACCACTCATTGTGTAGAGTAAATCCCGTGGGTAGATTTGCTTGGTTGGTTTCGGTGAACCGACATTGTGTAGCTTGATCACCGTTGTTGTGTGTGCAATTGATTTGAGTAGCCTTGCTTGGTAGGACGGCTTGCATAGAGTAGTTGAAGCATTTGCTTTGCCCATTTGCCGCCTTGCTATCTAATTGGGTTGTCTAGTATTCTTGCTAGAAATTTTATTAGGCTATTCACCCCCCCTCTAGCCATTGTGACCTTTCACGTGGTATCGGAGCCAGGTTACCGTTTGTTTGAGTTGGATTGACATCCTACGGTGAAACAATGGCATTGATTATGCATATCAACAACACCAAGAAGGCACCATCATTTCGAGGTGATGACTATGCCAAGTGGAAGCTTAAGATGAAGAGTCATCTCAAGTCAATCAACCTTGAGGTGTGGAAAGTGGTGGAAACCAAGTTTGAGCTTGTTGAGGGTGCGGTGCCAACACCGGCCGAATAGAAGAAGCAACAAGCCAATGATGTTGCCGTGAGTGCTTTCCATGAGGCACTTGATGATAAAGCTTTTGAGCTCATCAAGAACCTTGAGGTTGCTCATGACATTTGGAAGAAGCTAGAAAAAGCTTATGAGGGCACCGAAAGTGTCAAGACCGCAAGAGCCTACATGTTGCAAGAGAAGTTTGCAAGCTTCTCAATGAAGGAGGATGAGAGTGTGCCGGAGATGTTCCATAGGCTCCAAGTCATTTTCAATGAGCTCAAGGGGGACTCTCAATTCTCCACCAAGTTCATGAGGTGTCTTCCCAAGAGATTTGACATGTTGAAGACTGTCATGGTGAAGACAACCATGAAGGAGAAGCCAACTCCCAACCAAGTCCTTCAAGAGATCAGGGCCGATGATGAGTTTAGAGAAGATCATGAGATGGAAGAGTTGGTGAAGAAGAAGAAGAAGGAAAATGAGAAGAAGGATGATGACAAGAAGAGTGTGGCATTCAAGGCCGCATCATCCAAGAGCAAGGGCAAGAAGAAGAAAGAAGAGTCTTCAAGTGAAGATGAACCACGCTCAAGCTCAAGTGGACAAGAAGATGAAGTGAGTGAACAAATGGCACTCCTTGTGAAGAAAATGGGGAAGCTGTCGACGAAATATCAGCGATAGTCCGACCAGGGGTATGCCCTGACCGGTAATGGATTGGCGGAAGGCGTACGAGATTGCGAGCAAGATGTAAACAGGGAACAATCACACGAGGTTTACCCAGGTTCAGGCCGCAAGGATGCGTAAAACCCTAGTCCTGCTCTCTGTTTTGATTATGATGTGGATGTGTGAGTCTGTGCGTTATGCCAGATTCTCCCCTCTGGCACGGGGGTCCTTGCTCTCCTTATATATTACGGGGTACTAAGTTTACATGCTTTACAAGTCTAAACTTTCCTATCTCAGCTAGGTCTTGTCCTCCTTGTCGGTCTTCGATAATCTTGCCTGTTTTAGGCTGTCCGACTAGCCTGGGCCGATCGGTCTTGGAGCTTGATGGGCCGGCCTGGTGATAGCGTGTCGGCCCAAACTAGGCCGTGAGGGTATATGGAGTTTATACCTCCACAGCTAGTCCCCGAGCATCATGAATCTTGAGGGAAAAACACCGTCTTTGCTTGGCTGAGTGAGAAAAGGGTGGTCGGACACATGTTCGACATATGGTCCGAGCAGGGCTGGAGGACCGTCTAGTGTTTCCGACCACTTTTTGCTTGCACTTAGTTGACGTTTTCGGTTTGATCGAAAGATTTATGATGCTCCTGAAAAGAAAAAGAATTTTTAAAGGGTCCCAAATCTGGAGACGTGGGCCCTCATTAGTGTGTGATGCCTGCCATCACATGGTATCTGTTGTATTTGGTCATTGTCTTAGCTTAGTTTTGAACTAAACTCTTTGTAAAGAAAAAAAGATCAGGCCGAGTCATGCAAATGACGTGGGCCCACGTAGTCCCCGAGTTTGCTGTAAGATAGTATATGTTGCAGCAAGCTCTAAAAGAAGGATCTAGCCCATGTCACCTCTCAGGTGACGTGGGCCCACGTAGTCCCCGAGCCTGAGATGAGGTGGAACACGTTATGTCAGGGTCTAAAAAAGAAGACAACCTGCTCATCGCATTGTGTTTTATGTGTTTCCGACCACTCTGTGAGTGAGACCGAGCAGGCCAAATTTCATTTGGGCTGGTCGGTTTGAACCATACCATGACTTTGTCATGATTAAGCTAAGATAGCTTTGCTACTTAACTCAGTCCCCAGCATGGCTGTGAGACCATGGTTTTGAATCTAAACCCATGAAATAGCTTTGCTATTTGTTTGCCAGAATAACCGGTATCATTGGCGAAAAATCCCAGCTCATCTGTCGGATTGTGTGGGTTGAATTATTGATGCTATACTGTAACTTTGTTACATCGGGTTGGAACAGCTTTGCTGTGAACCCAATCTCTTTAAGCAAGGCTTTGAGACTATAGCTAAAGAACAGACTTAAAATTGGTCATCAGTAGCTTTGCTACTGGACCAGCTTTCAGGTTGTCTGGTAAGCTGTGTGTCTGTAAGTAAAAAGAAAAATGTGTTTAAATGGGCAGAGGAGGACTAACCAAAAGGCCTTTTATTTGGAACGGCCCAGTCTTCTGGCCCGTTTAAGGAAAAAGAACCCTAATGAGGTTGAAAAAACTCCAGTGCCGCCGTCATTTGGACTACTCGCTTTCATTCTATCTCGAGACCTTGTTGCCAGCGCCTTTCTCCCACCTGAGCTCTGCGTCTAGGGTTATCTCGAGCAACTGCGTCTTTGCTTAGCCTGGGAATCATGGCGAAGAAGCGTCAATCTACAGCCGAGAAGAGGAAGGGAAAGAAAGAGCAGAAGGAATATGAGAAGCAAATGAAGCAGATTTGGTCGCCCACTCAGTCGACGGCGGCGTCGGTGAATGCTCTGGCGGATGGCGGTATGATTCCGCCGTCATCCTTTGGAGTATGGCGTGTGCCCCACGAGGTGAGGCATTCCCCCATCCTTATGATGGTGAGATAATTGTGTTCGAGGATTATTTTATCAGGGGATTGGGTATCCCAATCCATACTTTCTTGGTGGAGCTTTGTATCCTTTGGAAGATATCAATCTGTAACCTCCACCCAAATTCGATTATGACAATTGCGCTCTTTGTTGCTTATTGCGAGATGTATCTTGCAATTCCCCCAAACTTCAATGTCTTTCGTTATTTTTATGAATTGAAGAGGAGGGGAAATTTGGGTGGTAGTCCAGTAGCTGGAGCATGCTATATTTCGCTTCGTGATGGAATGCGCTCACGCTGGCTGTCTTTTACCCATACTGATAACGTGAAGGACTGGTTCAAGAAGTGGTTTTATATAAATGACAATGAACAGGGGAGGCCTGTTCCTTGCGATATTACACATATTCCTGAACCCAATCATTTTTGGTCGGATAGACCAAATGCCACTGAGATGATTGAGGTGAATGAGATAATTGCTATGATGAATTTCAAGGGTCTGAATGGATTTACAGTAGCAGCTGTTTATATCTCTCGCCGTATCCAGCCTCTGAAGGAGAGATTTAACTTTTTGTGGGAATATCGTCTAAAAGACGATCCTTCTCGTGAATCTCCGGAGGAAATTTCACTTGATGATATTAATTTGAGACTTCTGAAGATGTTCAAATGGGGGGAGGATACTCATATCCCTCGTCCTACCATTAGGCCTTATGATTGGAGGATGCCACCCACATGGGTATTTTTCTGTGTATTTGCTTGCTTCTTATGTTTTAATACTTGGGTAATACTGCTATTTAACTGATCTTCCTGTGTTTATAGGGCCGTCATATATATGTGTCCCGAGTGCCTCTTGATAATCTTCCTGCTGGGGAGGCTCTGCAGTATCAGCGTACAGGCTTTGATCGAGGCATCGACAGGATGGTGGTAGCTGATGAAGCTATTGATCCTGATGGTGATCGGTCGAAAGCGGCTGGGAAGCGAAAGGTTGTTTATGAGAAAAAGAAATGATCTGGCATCTTGACGGGGGGGCTCTATCATTACAACCTTGTGCATCTGGTGCCCAGAAACGTCGGCGTCATCAGATTGCAGAATCGTCAGATTCTGATTCTGGTTCTGATGATGAACTGACTCTTGCTGAGATTGCTCGGCGCAAGAGGGTGCGTTCTGATGGTGATCAGGATAACGTCTTTCTTCTGCAGGGGGCTAGTCATGCTGAGGAACAGCCCATTTTACCAGTTGATCAATCTGGTCGTTCGGGGGACCTTGCACAGGATAATGTCTTAGGTCAATCTGTAGAGAGTCAATGTGCTCCTGCTGCCATTGTGGCTCAAGATGGTGAAGCTCTGGATGTTACTGGTCGGACCTCCCCTCCTCATGATCTGAACCAGCTGACGATGCAAGGTGATTCTAATGTTGGGACCTCTGCTTCTACTAGAGATGGGGAGGCAGAAATGCCAGATTGGTTCAATCTGCATTTTGAGCAGTCTGAGCTGTAAGTTTAGTGAACTTGTTATCTTTATTTTGCTATGCTTTATGTTATCTTGATTGCTGTAAGATTTTTGTTGCAGGGCTCCTATTACTGATGACTTGGCCAGGGAGCCCTCAGTTCCTGAAGCCTTGGTGAGTACTAGAAGCGCTGTAGCGAACCCAGTTTCTGCACCTGAAGTTATAACTCCTGCTGCCAATGCTGTTGTGGATCACGAAGCTGCCCCTGAAGTTGTACAATCTACTGTCGATGCTAGTGTGGATTCAGGGGCAGTTCTTGAGAATGTTGCTGCTAATCCTGCGGTGGATGCTGAGGGTATCAATGTTGGAGCACCCCTTGGTGATGTTCAGCCATTATTGCCAAGATTAGCGCTAGATTCTTCCCTGGTTTCTTCTCCTGGAGGTGATCGATATCTGAATATGCGTTTGGGTAGTTTTGAACCTAGTGCATCGACTGCAGATCATCCTGAGGTAATGGAAGAGATCAGAGGGGGAACTTCTTTTGGTGCCCATATTCCTGGAAGCCGCAGCTATATTGCTCGTCAGGATGACGATGGCAGGTGGCAGATTTTTGAAAATGTTACCAGGGGTGCCATTTCTGATGGATTTGAGCAAGTATTTGCTGATCTCAAGGCTCGGATCAAGGTTAGTACTTGTTTTGGTGAGATTTTATATTTTGCTCCTTTTTTGTAGGTGGTTGAAGATGTTGCTGAGGAACGCCGTCTCTGTATAGAGAAATTCAAACCGACCATGTGTGAGAACGGCCTTCTTCGAAAGCATAATGAAGATTTAGAGTGGCAAATTCGTGTTCACGAAGGTCGTGAAAAACTTTGGGAACTTGAGAAAGATTCCCTGTTAAAGAAGGTTGCAGCCCTTCACGAGCAAAACAAAGGTTTGTTTTACTCACTCTTGTTATTTGTGGTTTTAACAAGATATGACAATACTTGATTGTGTATTTTGTATATTTGGAGAGTGATAGAGCTCTGATGGCCGCTGAAATCGCTCGGCTGAATGGAGCGGAGAAGAAGGCCCGTGCAGAAATTGAGCACTTGGAAAAGGAGGCGCGAGGTGTGTTTTTCCCTTTCTATCTTCTTTGTGGTCGTTTTGTTCTTAACGTGTCTTATAAGTTGTATTTATGCAGAAACGCATGATCGTCACATGGCGCAGTTTGGCGTGCTGAAAGATGAGAGCCAGCGTTTAACTGACCGTTATTTATCCATGGCGGACGGATTGCGGCCTTTGTTTGCTGTCCTTGCGCGGGGTGAAGTGAGACCAACAAATCCCCTTGCTGCTCCTGAGTTCATTGTAGATCAATGCCGCTGTTCGTGGCGTTTGCTTAAGGAGTTTGTCGGTAAAGGGAGCCGTTTTGTTGCGTCAAGTGTTCTGGCTCTTGTCCAGTCTCACTTTCGTCGAGCGGATCTAAAGCGTTTGGAGTCTGGAAGGCCTGCAGATACTTCTCCGGAAAAACTCAGGGATTTGCAAAAGGCTTGCTGGAGCACCGCCTGTATTGTTGCTGGCAAGATAGATCTTGTCCCTGAACAATGATTGGAACTCAGCTGTTGTATTAAACTTTGTGGTGCTTTGCACCGATTTATTTGTAACAGTATCAGATTAACTTTGATGTAAGTGGTGGTACTGTTTTTATATGCCTAAAAACAATTACAATTGCCGTAGTTGTTAGGCATAAAATTTGATTAAATGCTCTATATGCCAGGAGTTCGGCAGATCTCTAGGTGGATCGTCTAGAGTACACAGTTTATAAGTTGTGGGTCTTGTGACCGCTTTGACTAAAAAAGTTCCTTCCCAATGAGACGACAACTTGTGAAGGTCGTCTGTTTTCTGAATTCTCTTAAGGACAAGATCTCCGACCACAAACTGTCTTTCTTTTACATTTCTGTTATAATAACGTCATAGGGATGCTAGATATTTGGCCGTTCTTGGGAGTGTTTCCAAGTTCCGTTCTTCACATGAATCTATGATAGCTTTTCTGACTTCATTCGTAGCTTCCTCATCGTAGTTCTTTGTTCTTGGTGAGCCGAATGCCACTTCATCTGGCAAAACTGCTTCAGCACCAAATATCATGAAATAAGGTGAGACGCCAGTATTTCTGCTTGGTTGAGTTCGAAGGCCCCATATCACAGCGGGCAATTCATGATACCATCTTCCTGGATGTGTGTCGTTGTCTCGATATAGCCTTTTTCGTAGGGCATCTATGATCATGCCATTTGCTCTTTCCACTTGGCCATTAGCTCGAGGGTGAGCTACTGATACATATTTTACTTTTGTTCCTAAGTCTTCGCAAAAGTCCCAAAATTCTCCACCTGTGAATGTGGATCCCAAATCTGTTATGATGGTGTTGGGTACGCCGAAACGATGTACGACGTCTGTTAGGAACTCGACAGCCTTTTGGGCATTTGCCTTGACTAAAGGCTTATATTCTATCCATTTTGAGAATTTGTCTATAAGTACATAGACAAATTGGTAACCGCCTGGGGCTTTTTTGAATGGTCCTATCATGTCTAGCCCCCAGCATGAGAAAGGCCATGCTGCTGGTATTGTTTGAAGCTCATGTGCAGGGACGTGTATTTGTTTGGCGAAGAATTGGCAACCCTTGCAATGCTGAACCTTTTTCTTAGCATCGGCGAGTGCAGTTGGCCAATAAAATCCTGCTCGGAATACCTTTCCGACCAGTGCTTTTGAGGCGGCATGATTGCCACACATCCCTTCATGGATACGTAGTAGTAGTTCTGCTCCTTCGAAGGAAATGCATTTTTGCAAGACTTCAGCACTTGCATTTTTGCGCATAAGTTGCCCATCCACTAGGACGTAATGTTTGTTGCGTCTTATAAGGCGCTGCTTTTTTGTTTTGTCTGTTGGTACGTCTTCGTCAATGAGATATCGAATAAAGGGGATCCTCCAGTCTGTTTTTGTCTCTTTTGTTTGTTCCAAAGGTTCCACTGGTGGTGTTTGTTCGTTGCGACATGTTGTAGTTTGGAAATCCTGTCGTTTCCTTTTCTTTGGATGGATAACCTTGGAGTTATCTATAGATTTTTTACCTGACCTTGTTACCGGAGCACTTATTCTAAATGGTGCTGGTCGGATTGATGCGATGATATTATTTGCTACTAGTCGGAGATGAGCCATCAGTATGTCTTGCTGAATGTTGTTTGTTTTGTTGTTGTCATCTGATGGAGGTGTTTCTTCCTGTGCCGATTCTTTGGCTACCTCTTGTGTGACAGATGGTAATAGTAGATCTTGAACAAATACATCGGGTGGCATTTTTGCTCTATCAGACCCCAATTTAGATAATTGGTCGGCTAGTTTGTTCTTTTCTCTTGGTATATAGGTAAATTCTAGGCCATAGAATTTATTCTCTAGCTTCCTTATCTCTGCCACGTAAGCTTCCATTTTTTCATTAGTGCAGTCCCATTCTTTGTTGATTTGTTGGACAACTAGATTAGAGTCTCCAAAGACCAGGAGTCTTTTTATGCCCAACTCTATAGCAATCTTGAGGCCGTGAAGTGCGGCATCGTATTCAGCTGCATTGTTTGAAGCTTTGAAGTGGATGCGTAGTACGTATCTTAGGGTGTCACCGCTTGGGGCTTTGAAAACGACCCCTGCTCCTGCTCCTTTTATTTTAAGAGAACCATCGAAGAACATTTCCCATTGTTTGGCTTCATTTTCAAATGGTGGTAAGGACATGTCCGTCCACTCTACTAGGAAATCAGCCAGAGCTTGGGATTTGATGGTTGTACGGCTCTGTAATACCCGATTTCAAGGACAAAACCAGATATACACTATATGTGAGTCACTGAAGACAAATCTCACAGATAGCTACAAGTAAGGGCAGTATCAGTAAACAATGCTTAAAATAACGTACTTAGTATTAGAGAGAGATATACCCTTAGGTAGCAATCAACGAGAATACACTCCGATCTTCGATTAGACTCCATTCCACCGGATCCAAACCGATCGGTTGATCACAAGCCTAAACTCCACTCCCGAGGTGTGGGGGAATTGCAAGAGTGAGTCCATGTCGAACTCCGCAAGTATAACAAATATAATCTCATAACCACATGATCAGGTAAACATGATTAAAGAATAACAATTAAACAACATTCTCAAATTAAGGGGGTGATCACTTATTCCATAAGAATCCCTTGGCCGCCCTAACCGTGGGCACGGACGATAATCGATTTAACTCTGCGCAGAGGTGTACCCTTTACCTGTGAGTCGTGATTCCCATTTGCTCGGGTTAATTACTCCCATAACACTTCCAAGGTGAATGAGCAGGGTCTCACTATAAAGCCACCCAAAAGTTCGTCTAACAAGCAAGGGTCGCCTTGTCGTCGGATATAGGGAATCCCTCCTCCCAAAGTGGCACACATCCTACCCGGCTATACACACCATGGAGGAGCCGCCCTATACCCAATTCAGCCCTCCCTCTCACAAGCTAGAAAAGGTCTCTTGAATGCACTAGAGCCAGAGCCATATAGCCCCCACAGTGGCACGTTAAATCCCGGATGATCGCTTACAGGTAAGTCATCTTTTATGTTTAATCATATATTTATTAATCAAGCTTACTAGATCATGGTCACTAAAAGATAATCCAAGCTATACTTGCCTTAAAATTAGGTCCTTTCTTCAAATCCCAAATCTTCTCGTAGAACTGTTTTCTTGATCTCCAACTTCCTCTTGATTTTCAACGTTTGCTCACCGACTCGACAAGATCATAGAACACCACTCAAGCAATCTTTGCAATCATACACGAAGCAAACAATAGGACTAAATTAGAGCAGTGCACCATTCATAGTAAAACAGTTTGAAAAGTTTTTAAAAACAATCTACGCATTGCTACGATCATGCAGATGTGAAACACACACTATTTGGAGCTACGGTGCAAAAGAAACAACTACCGAAGATTTGCTTTGAAAAGAAATCTCTTTATACTTCATTTATTTTTATTGAGGTAAAACAGGAATCGGCTATAGGAGACTAGCTACGAGATGGCTTTCATGCTGCAGAAGGGGACGTTTAGCTTGCATATAAGCTTGACTTGCTGGCTGGTACTCAGGGATGTAGCTAGGGAATCTATTCAGGATGAGTAAAAGACACATCTTATTGAATTGAGAAATAAATAGATGATGGTGATTTGTTATGCATGAGTGACATCTATGACATTAGCATAATTGTTAATAAAATAATGCACAAGAAGATGTACGTGCGTCTCACCTTGAGTCATGCATGCACAGATATGCATACGCTTGCTGGTGATGGACGAAGTAGCATCTACTGAACATAAAACATCGCCGTGTCCAATAGTGCAACACTGGTACGGTGCTTGATCCGGAGAAGATGGTGCTTCACGTAGGAAACATGCAACCTCCTGGCCACAGTTGGATCAGTAGCCGGTGTTCCTGCTTGTGCACTTGCTTGTGGAAGCAGCTGCACGAGGATCTCAACGGCAGACAAGGAAGACGACGGCAGATCGGTCTCAAAGCCCAACATCAACAAGGGCGATGGCCAGCACAAGCTATCATTGGGCAACAAGCAGAAGATATGAAGATTAATTAGCTTCAATGGCAGAGCGAGAGGAAGCAGATCCATGATGACTTGCCCCTGTAGGTTTGAAAACAGAATAAACATGGAATAGAATCAATCTCGAGACACGGCAGGATGGCTCAGGATGATTGGAGAGATATCAATGTATTTCTACTGTATTTGCAGATTTAATTTTGTAAACAAAAGCGATAACAAAACCGATGTGATGTCATCAAAGCATCATCAAGGCAAGAATTGACGTCCTCAAGCTAGCAAACGGTGAGCTTCGCTGGAGTCGGCAACATTCATGCCTCGGTTTAATTGCTACGGTAAGAGCACTGGATGGTCGAGCAGATGGAGACCTCACCTGACAGAGTTTAGCGGACAGGGAAAACTCGATGGCATCGTGGGCTCGACGGGACGGCCGGTGACCTCCTGCAGGAGTTCGGCGATGCTGATGAACAAACGACATAGATGAAGAAGGGACAAGGAAACGACTTTTGCAGCTTCATCACCTTGACACAGAGCTCGGCAACAGATCGCAGACGGCGGACAGCTGCTTCCTGTCAAAGACGACGATGACGTGAGCAGGACAAAGACTAAGAGATAGAACATAGAAGGAGAGCTACGATAGCTTCAGGAGATAGAGCACGTTTGTTGTCCGGGGAGCACGTCGTGTGCATGGCGTCTCCGGAATTCCTGGAGACTGGGCAACGAGTCTCCAACGACGGGGAAGAGCTCGGCGAGATCCAAGGGTCAGCTAGGGCTAGAAGGAGGCGATGGCAGAGAACAACCAAATAACAGACAGGGCTTGCAATGGCGCTAGGCGTGCTGAGTTGCAGGAATGTTTTAAGTACCACGGTGCAAGATGTTTTAAGACAAATCAAGGAATATAGATAATTGATTAGGAAATAAAGATGAAAAGAAGGGCACGATCTTGAAACTTCGGGTTTGCTAGGGCGTCAGATAGATCGAGCAACCGTGGCAGGGGTGGCCAATGCACTAGTGTCTGATTGCTTCACGAGAGATACGCAGAAGAAGGATGCCGCTGCCATGTGGGGCTGACCTGATGACCTGCGCTAGACTTGGAGAGCAGGGCCGGTAACACAGAACTGTATATACCTATTTGGGTTGGCAATGTATACAAGCGTATATACATATATGGCAGGAACGGGATGAAATAACGGGCAGGCTTGATTTCTATTTGGCTGGCTTCTTCAAGGATGATATGATCCCGTCCCTATTTGCATTAGATTCATACGATGCAAAGCCTGATGAGCAAGAGTATATATGAAAACGAGACTCAGGCCATACGTAAGGGAGAGATGAAAAGCTTTTACTTTTCCTTTATTTTCAAGACCTTTTCAAATAAGTTAAATTGATTTTGAAATCCTTTTGAACTTGGATCAAAACCAATCATCACACAATAAAACAATGCAGCAGCATGTATGCTCAACATGTTTCTAGCTCTATGATTAATTTTAATTTAATAAAAATATTTTTCCTAGGTTTTTATGAGCACAAAAATTCAGAAAAATCATTTTTACTTCTATTTCCAAAAATGCAAATTTTGGGGTGTTACAACTCTACCCCCCTTAAGATGAATCTCGTCCCGAGATTCGGAAGATAGTGATCATTTTGCCATTGACCTTCTTTGCTTCCTAGAGTAATACCACCTTACCGACAAATGATTCCACTTTGCTATGCATGCTTTTAACCATACTCCAAATAACATACTCACTGATTCCAAGTCTTTGATGAACACTCCAAACAACTCGTTCGTGACTCCAAATCAATCCTCAGTTAATTTCCAGCTATTAAGTAATACTTTTTTTCCATAAATAAGCTATTGCAGACCCGGGGTGCTAGCTTCCCTTCACACCAATGCACATTGCACTTATCATAAAGATCATCTTAAGATGGTTGTGTGAACTTGACTGTATACAACACAATTGATTTTAGCATGTTCCACTATATCCCCTTTTTGCAACCTCATAATTGTACCTCTGTAGTGTAATGCTAGTTTACTTAGCACAAACACTCCTTATCACTCGCAAAGACCACCTTACTGTCAATTGTATGACCAGCTCTTATCCCCATAGATTCCACATTATATCTTAACATATTCTGTCATTTCCTTTTCAATCCATACTTTCAACTCTCCTATTTCCAACTTCAATGGACAATTGACTTTTGGGTCAAGTTCCTCAAACCTCAAACATAATTCTTAACCCATGGTGTCGTCCAAAACTCCCTAGCAATACTCTCCTTTGCTAAGAGCAACGATAACGACAATTCCTTAGTTCTTTCTTCTTCTAATTAACCGTTGTGATTCTCCTTGTTCAAAGATGAACTTTATTAACTAGCAACTATATAGTACTAGTGACATCACTTGATTTCTGCCTTTACTTGATCTTGGTGTCACACGAACTTTTATAGCACCCATTATATGCTAAGAACACTAACAACAACTTTTTCCACCCCAAGTGACTGCATCCTCCAAATCGCCAAGGCATAAACCATGTTGGGGGCTTGTGGGTTATGGCCCACTATAGCTCCACAAAGGATAAATTGACATCTCATAAATTGATTAGTCCAACTCATGCCTCCCTAGTTCACGCATAACCCAATGCTTTCCTACACATACCACATCCAATATCTTGCTAAGACACATTATATTATAGGGAAACATTCTTTTGTCCAACTTTAATGCCTCTAGTGAACCTTTGATAGAATCTGACCCTCCAAGAATATTCCAAGTTACTCCTTACATAGGCTGATTCCAACTCAACACATCTCCCTTGAATTCTTCGTGTAATTCCATCATTAAAGACATACCATCACCAAGAAGATAACTTCCTCCAAACAAAACTCACACACCACGGTTAGTGTAAGCTTGAAGCTTCATAGAATTCAATTGTAGAGGTGTCCGACATCACACTATTTCTATGTCATCATCACCAGCTTGACTTGAGGCATACGCAACCACTCTACTTTCTGTGCATAAGAACACACCTCCAACCTTAACAAGATGCATCACAAAGCTTCTTACTCTGACCTGGTGACACCAACACTAGAGTTGTAATTGATTTCTTCCTTAACTCTTCAAAACTAGCTTGACTCTTATTAGACCATACGAACTTGGCACTCTTCTCTAGCAGAGCTATCATAGGCTTAACTAGTTTGGAGAATCCTTCCATGAACCTCCTATAGTAACCAGCCAGACAAAGGAAACTGTAGATCTCACTCACATCAGTGGGCGGCTTCCAATTTAACACACTCTTCACCTTATCTGAATCCACTGCTATACCTCCATTGGAGACAACATGACAAAAAAAAATCCTTTAACCAAAACTCACACTTCCTCTGTTTAGCACACAACTTATGTTCTCTACACTTTTGTAAGACTTCACCTTAAGTGTTTCATCATGTTCTTCTTCAGTCTTAGAGAACACCAAGATGTCATCAAAAACTTATCAACATATTCCATAAACACCTTGTTCATCATGTACATAAAGTAGGCAGGTGCATTGGTCAAGCCAAAAGCATAACTATGTACTCATACAACCCATACCTCATAGTGCAAGTTGTCTTCAATATATCTGCATTCTGAATCTTCAACTGATGGTAACCGTAATGTAGATCATTCTAAGAAAACACACAAGCACCTCTTAACTGATCAAACAATCCATCAATCCTCGGTAATGGGTACTTGTTCTTAATGGTAACTTCATTAGGAGAACGACAAAATCAACACACACACGTTGAGAACCATCCTTCTTGTCAACAAAGATCATAGGAGCACTCCATGGAGTCAAACTAGGGCATATGAAACCTTTCTCCAGCAACTCCTACAATTGTTTCTTAAGTTTTTCTAACAAATTACTAATGCCTGCTTAGGGATAGACCTCTCAACAACAGAGACAACTGCTATTCAGGTAACGTGCGTTGAGTGCATAAAACCTTCATCTTGCAACTCCTTCATGGCTAACCCCCTTAAGATAACATCAAATAGGGGAACCAATGGATAGCTTACATCTTCTAAGTGAGCTAAATTACCATAAAGACCTTTGATATTCAAGAGATACTCGTATGCATAGACAGAAACAAATAATCTGAAATCTCTCACGAGCAGCAATTCAGCAGCGCAGAAAAAAATAACTGTAACTCCAGTTCTGTTAATCCAATAAAGTTGTGTCTTATACTGCTGGAAAGATTATCAAATTACCCACAACTTTCTTATTGATCACCTTGGCATATTCTGATGTTAAAATAATCTTTCGCAGTCATACTTGAAATCTGTCCAGAAAATATGACAGCACCAATGCAGTACCTTGCAACAGTTATATCTCGAGCTCTGTTGATCCTATAAAGTTGTACTTTACACCATTGGAAAGCTTATGTAATCCTCTGTAACTTTCCTATAGAACATGTTTCCAGATTCCATAGTTAAGTGGGTCGAAAATACTCCACATGTGAAACTATTCTGGATTCCAGACAGCACAGATACACCGCCTTGTGAATTCCATAGCTCCCAAACTAAAGTTGATATGAGGGTGATCCTGACGGCGTTGGAAAGGTACTGAAGTCTAGATTCTTCCAGAAAATTTCATAACCATTGAACATATAAATCTCGATATATAAGAGTAAGACCACAGACTGCTCCAGATTTCTTACAGCACAGATTCTTCGTCTTGTGATTTTCGTAACTCCCAAACAAGAATAGCTTTTATGATGATTCTTGCGCTCAGATAAAGATGTTAAAGTCTAATTTTGTCCAAAATTTTCTCATGATTTTTGGTCATCCAAGAATAGAGATAAAACCGAGGAATACAGATTGCTACGAAAGGACATGATAGGAAGAACAGGAGGGAACCAAAACCCAGCTATCTATTCATTAACCCTTATACCTTAAGCCTATAAGCTAAATGAAATTGCGGATAAAACCACAAGATCATTGCACTCATTACAGAAATCCAAAACAATCATTAACATAAGCACAAAGCAACTAAGCACTTAAAGTTCACAACCACACAAAATGACTGACTCGACTTTACTAACTTCGCGACTAACGGTTTATTGCATAGGGTCACTAACTCCTACTTCTTGAACACGGTGTGACCAGCGACATCCGGGTAACATCTCTTGCATGGGGTTGAGCGGGGCATGTCTTCCACTTCATTTATCTTGGGTAATCTAGCACGACTTCTCAACTGATCTATCTCATCAAGAGCTTCCACATAGTGTTGCCTTACTTCTGCCACCTCTAGTTGACTATCTTCCAGCTTTTAATGTAGGATTTCTATGGTCAAGGCCATCTCCTTTGTTTGCTTATTCCGCTCTATGCAGGGGTCAACCATAACACTTTGCAACATTCCAGGTGGCCATCGAGGAAAATACTTTTGCATATCATCCTTCATCTCTTCATAGTGTTTCCCACGATATGCCAATAGAGCTTGATGAGCTTCTCCATTATGTGGTTTTGTTAGAGTATAGTTCCATCTAGTGAATCATGGTCCTTTATAGCTGATGCAAGCGGCCTTCTTGTTACGAATCATCTAAAGAGAGAAAATTTAGATGACGAGACAAGGTTTGCATAACTTGAGCAAAGATGAGCATATCTTTTGGAAAATAACAAGGTTGGAGAGATAGCAAGAAATGAACAAGGATGAGAATCAAGGCTTTCAAGCAAGCATCAAGGAGGAGATGAATATCAAGGCTAGAGAGTGAAGAAAAGAATTTCAGGGTATGTAGAACAAGGTTGTTCTAGCAATTTCAAAACACTAAAACGACCAGTTTCTAACTAGGCTTGCGTCCTACAGTCAGCATTGAGCTGATACCACTTGTAATACCCGATTTCAAGGACAAAACCAGATATATACTATATGTGAGTCACTGAAGACAAATCTCACAGATAGCTACAAGTAAGGGCAGTATCAGTAAACAATGCTTAAAATAACGTACTTAGTATTAGAGAGAGATATACCCTTAGGTAGCAATCAACGAGAATACACTCCGATCTTCAGATTAGACTCCACTCCACTGGATCCAAACTGACTGGTTGATCACAAGCCTAAACTCCACTCCTGAGGTGTGGGGGGAATTGCAAGAGTGAGTCCATGTCGAACTCCGCAAGTATAACAAATATAATCTCATAACCACATGATCAGGTAAACATGATTAAAGAATAACAATTAAACAACATTCTCAAATTAAGGGGGTGATCACTTATTCCATAAGAATCCCTTGGCCGCCCTAACCGTGGACACGGACGATAATCGATTTAACTCGCGCGAGAGGTGTACCCTTTACCTGTGAGTCGTGATTCCCATTTGCTCGGGTTAATTACTCCCATAACACTTCCAAGGTGAATGAGCAGGGTCTCACTATAAAGCCACCCAAAAGTTCGTCTAACAAGCAAGGGACGCCTTGTCATCGGATATAGGAAATCCCTCCTCCCAAAGTGGCACACATCCTACCCGGCTATACACACCATGGAGGAGCCGCCCTATACCCAATTCAGCCCTCCCTCTCACAAGTTAGAAAAGGTCTCTTGAATGCACTAGAGCCAGAGCCATATAGCCCCCACAGTGGCACGTTAAATCCCGGATGATCGCTTACGGGTAAGTCATCTTTTATGTTTAATCATATATTTATTAATCAAGCTTACTAGATCATGGTCACTAAAAGATAATCCAAGCTATACTTGCCTTAAAATTAGGTCCTTTCTTCAAATCCCAAATCTTCTCGTAGAACTGTTTTCTTGATCTCCAACTTCTTCTTGATTTTCAACGTTTGCTCACCGACTCGACAAGATCATAGAACACCACTCAAGCAATCTTTGCAATCATACACGAAGCAAACAATAGGACTAAATTAGAGCAGTGCACCATTCATAGTAAAACAGTTTGAAAAGTTTTTAAAAACAATCTACGCATTGCTACGATCATGCAGATGTGAAACACACACTATTTGGAGCTACGGTGCAAAAGAAACAACTACCGAAGATTTGCTTTGAAAAGAAATCTCTTTATACTTCATTTATTTTTATTGAGGTAAAACAGGAATCGGCTATAGGAGACTAGCTACGAGATGGCTTTCATGCTGCAGAAGGGGACGTTTAGCTTGCATATAAGCTTGACTTGCTGGCTGGTACTCAGGGATGTAGCTAGGGAATCTATTCAGGATGAGTAAAAGACACATCTTATTGAATTGAGAAATAAATAGATGATGGTGATTTGTTATGCATGAGTGACATCTATGACATTAGCATAATTGTTAATAAAATAATGCACAAGAAGATGTACGTGCGTCTCACCTTGAGTCATGCATGCACAGATATGCATACGCTTGCTGGTGATGGACGAAGTAGCATCTACTGAACATAAAACATCGCCGTGTCCAATAGTGCAACACTGGTACGGTGCTTGATCCGGAGAAGATGGTGCTTCACGTAGGAAACATGCACCCTCCTGGCCACAGTTGGATCAGTAGCCGGTGTTCCTGCTTGTGCACTTGCTTGTGGAAGCAGCTGCACGAGGATCTCAACGGCAGACAAGGAAGACGACGGCAGATCGGTCTCAAAGCCCAACATCAACAAGGGCGATGGCCAGCACAAGCTATCATTGGGCAACAAGCAGAAGATATGAAGATTAATTAGCTTCAATGGCAGAGCGAGAGGAAGCAGATCCATGATGACTTGCCCCTGTAGGTTTGAAAACAGAATAAACATGGAATAGAATCAATCTCGAGACACGGCAGGATGGCTCAGGATGATTGGAGAGATATCAATGTATTTCTACTGTATTTGCAGATTTAATTTTGTAAAGAAAAGCGATAACAAAACCGATGTGATGTCATCAAAGCATCATCAAGGCAAGAATTGACGTCCTCAAGCTAGCAAACGGTGAGCTTCGCTGGAGTCGGCAACATTCATGCCTCGGTTTAATTGCTACGGTAAGAGCACTGGATGGTCGAGCAGATGGAGACCTCACCTGACAGAGTTTAGCGGACAGGGAAAACTCGATGGCATCGTGGGCTCGACGGGACGGCCGGTGACCTCCTGCAGGAGTTCGGCGATGCTGATGAACAAACGACATAGATGAAGAAGGGACAAGGAAACGACTTTTGCAGCTTCATCACCTTGACACAGAGCTCGGCAACGGATCGCAGACGGCGGACAGCTGCTTCCTGTCAAAGACGACGATGACGTGAGCAGGACAAAGACTAAGAGATAGAACATAGAAGGAGATGGCAGCTACGATAGCTTCAGGAGACAATAGAGCACCGTTTGTTGTCCGGGGAGGATGTATACGTACGTCGTGTGCATGGCGTCTCTGGAGATTCCTGGATGTGAGTCTGGGCAACGAGTCTCCAACGACGGAGAGAGGCAGTCGTCGTCGAGCTCGGCGAGATCCTGAGTTTGGGCGCAGGGTCGAGCTAGGGCTAGAAGGAGGCGATGGCAGAGAACAACCAAATAACAGATGCGGCAGGGCTTGCTCCTTTTGTATATATATGGCGCTAGGCGTGCTGCTAAGTTGCAGGAACGGGTCGGCGGCGAACTTCCATCGGCCAGAGTCCCAGACAAGCACGGGAAGGTACCACGGTGCAATGCCGGAGATGTTTTAAGACAAATCAAGGAATATAGATAATTGATTAGGAAATAAAGATGAAAAGAAGGGCACGATCTTGAAACTTCGGGTTTGCTAGGGCGTCAGATAGATCGAGCAACCGTGGCAGGGGTGGCCAATGCACTAGTGTCTGATTGCTTCACGAGAGATACGCAGAAGAAGGATGCCGCTGCCATGTGGGGCTGACCTGATGACCTGCGCTAGACTTGGAGAGCAGGGCCGGTAACACAGAACTGTATATACCTATTTGGGTTGGCAATGTATATAAGCGTATATACATATATGGCAGGAACGGGATGAAATAACGGGCAGGGTTGATTTCTATTTGGCTGGCTTCTTCAAGGATGATATGATCCCATCCCTATTTGCATTAGATTCATACGATGCAAAGCCTGATGAGCAAGAGTATATATGAAAACGAGACTCAGGCCATACGTAAGGGAGAGAGATGAAAAGCTTTTACTTTTCCTTTATTTTCAAGACCTTTTCAAATAAGTTAAATTGATTTTGAAATCCTTTTGAACTTGGATCAAAATCAATCATCACACAATAAAACAATGCAGCAGCATGTATGCTCAACATGTTTCTAGCTCTATGATTAATTTTAATTTAATAAAAATATTTTTCCTAGGTTTTTATGAGCACAAAAATTCAGAAAAATCATTTTTACTTCTATTTCCAAAAAATGCAAATTTTGGGGTGTTACAGGCTCTAGAATTTCAAAGTGTAAGATTGGATCGGCGGGTGGTGGTTGCGGGTCGGTGGCGGCAGCGGAGGATCGAACAGACCGTGATACCAGGTTGTCAAAGGCGTCGGGCCCTAGGGTAGCTGGCCCTCGGCTACGCAATTCGTAGCCTCGGTCCGTCGTCTTCTCCGGCGAGGTTTGCCCCTCCACCGCAGGCTTAGGGTTTTAGAGAGAGAGAGAGATTGGTTTTGATAATATATTGCTTAATCCTTCAAGTCCCGATTACATCGATATATAAGGCGCTAGGCCAAGAGTACGGGAGCAACAAGACTCCAACTAATTAAGGAAATAACAAACTCCAATAATTAAGGAACTAAAATAGAATCTAATCATCTTGTGCCTAGCCACTTCCTTCTGCCGCGAGGACGGCCCGTGCCGCGGCCCGCTCCTGCGCGCGGCGAATGTCTCGGGCACGCCGTCTGTAGACCGTGCCCCACATGACAAGTTTATTATATGACTGAAGCTTCACACAGATTCCATCCGACCACAGTAGGGCGAGGCCTCCACCGTGACCATAGCTTCCAACCCCCACACCGTTAGAGAAGCCTAAACTCCTCCGCAGTGCTTGAACATCATTAGAAAAGCATCGTGTCTCTGGCAGAAACACCATCATTGGGCGATGTAGCTCTACCAGGCTACGAACTTCTTGAACTGCCTCGGGCTGCCCAAGGCCCCGGCAGTTCAAACTTAAGAGTTTCATTGTGCCCGGCGGGGGCTGCTTCCCGCAGCCGCCGCCGATCGCGCATTTGAACTGGAACTTGATCTCTTTTGCTTCTTTGGCGACGCCTCAGAAGCACTAGCACCCACCTCTTCAACACTCTTGCCCAATTGATTGACTCTCTCTATGACCAGCCCTGCCGGGACAATAGATTTCAATTCAGGAACTGGAACATTGAGATCCGGTGTCATCCCAGAACCTTTTGCCTTTCTCTTCCTCAACACAATTTGATTATTGTCTTTTTGGACTTGGGAAAGCTGATGGCTTGCACCTGCACCCATGTTAGCTCCATCCACTCCTGGAGCAGTTTGCTCTAGAGGTGAATTAATCTCCTCATCCTCATCTCGCACTGACCCATCCTTGGGTTTAGTGGAGCGTAGATCCTCCGATCTAGATGATGAGCCCCTTGTCTGCTTGGAGCTTGCTGATGGTCCGCTACCGAAGGACTCCGCGGCTGCCGCCGCAAAACTCTGGGGTTTCTTCTTTTTTACCTCCGGTGCTCGGAGTTTGAGATCATAGGGCAATTTCCCAGAGTCATTGCGCACCAACGGTTTGTCACAGTCCAATTCAGAATGGCCTATAACCCCACATGACAAACAATAGTAGGGGAGTTTCTCATACTGAATATCAAACCATTCTGGTTCAGCATCCTTCTTTGTTTTCAGGAGCACACCCCTCCTTAAAGCTTTCGCGACATCAATGGCGACACGAGCTCACAGGAAGGAGCCACTGGCCTTTCCATCTTTGTCCACGTCCATCTTCTTCACTGCACCGATCAGACCCATCGCACGCTCCCCCCGGTGCTGATTCATCCAGCCCACAGGAAGGTTCAAGATCCGAATTCATATTTCCATGCGATCAAACATGATCTCAGAAGGTTTCAACCGCTCATCATAGGGCTGCAGCACTAATGCATATTTTCCAACTAACCATGGAGAGCCGCCGAGCGCTCGCTCCATATCCTTCTGGAACTTGAATTCAGCAACGAAGAGATTATCTTCCTTCTCTCTGATTGATCTAATCTTTAGGCCATAGGGATTTCCCCACGCCGGCTTCATTGCCTGATAAGTCGTGGTAGCGTGCACGGATTTAGGCGAGAGAATCTTGCCAAATAGTGCCCACTCCACCACCGGGGAATCTCCCAAGTCCTCATCATCGCTGAACGCCGCTACATCCTCCTCCTCCGCAGTCAGGTTCAGATTCTGTAGCAGCTCCTGGACATCGGTTTCCTTGTTTACCGACTTTCCTCTCCCGATCGCAGCCATGGCTATGTGGATCGAGGGAAGCACAAGGTATGTCGTGTGCAGATGCAACACGCACAAAAGATTGATCCCGACCTAGGGTTCCTAAGCGGCGCACACCTAGAGGGAAGGAATTTGTGGTCGACGGCGCCGGAATGGCTAACCGTCGATATACGGTGGCCGCCGCCGACTAGCTGTCGGTAGGCGGGGCGTGGACGTCGAGACCTTTGTGGTCACCGGCGGCAGCGGACCTAGGTTCACCGGCGTGGTGAACTAGTTCAGGGTCGGGAACACGATCGCCTCCCAAGTCGCCTTCGAAGCGATCCAAAACTTACGGAGCGTCATCTTCTGTGTCCGACGCGTGGTGATAGGGAATGAATTTAGGATGTCAGTCATGGACTTGGTGGTAGTGGCCGAAGCTTGGCTTTCTTGTGTTTTGTTGTGCAGTGTTATGAACTTGACGAAGAGGTATCAGTGCGTTTCTGGGTTTTGCTTAATTATTACTTCAGTACATTGGCTGAGCATATTAGAAGGATGATTTAGTTCTATTGGCACAACTTTACCCTTGTTTTCCAGAGATAGATGACAGCTATGATAATTTCTTCCTTTTAGCCTATGGGCACTTGTGCAGTGGCGGATCCAGGATGGGGTCAAAGGGGGGCTAAATAGTAGAAATTTTGGTTGACAATGAAGAGTGGGCAACTATTTAGGCAATTGTTATGACTAAAAATAGACAACTAATATAGAGTGGGCAAAATATACATGCAATATACATGGTGGCATGCATATTTACACATGAAAATGGGCTAATTAAGGGTAATTTGGAGCTAATTCTACACTAATCCTATGGGTGTTTGAGGCTCACGGGGGGTGCCCCCCCCCAGCACCCTCCGTGGATCCGCAAATGCACTTGTGGGTTGTGGCACAGTGGCAGTGGCATATATAAGGCAACACATATTTGAGTGGGACACTGGTTTCACTATCAGCAAAATACACATCCTTATGCTCATGCATGTTTCGTGTCCTATTTACACTTTAAACAATGTAGTCTTTGCTCATTTCATTTGATGTTCATCAATTCTCTAAATGTCCTTTCCTCAAAAATTCTCTCAATCTACAAATGATGACTTGGCACAATCGATGTTCTTCTTTGCTTCATTTCTTGTTGCTCAAATTGATTTGATGTTCACAAAATACATGTATGACGCTTAGGGAAAAGCTTGTCTTTTGGTGACAATGTCTTAGCCCATTTCATACAGTCATGAAAACTATGCAGCTTGTCTTCTAGTTGTATGAATTTGCGCAACATAGTGGATGATAGCAAACCGGCTACTTCCCAGATGTGTGGGCCCTTAGCTTCATGCTACCACGGTGGAATAGGCCTATGATTCATGTTGCTTGCTTCACAACCAGTTTCCCAGTCCCCGAACTGCGTACAACAAGTGTGTACATGAATCGTGTCACCTACCGACCAAACAACACCTTACCTGGTTCTTGGTGAAACAAGTCCATGGCCTGACCGCCCCCTGCTAGCAGTGCTAGAGCTCCTAGCCTCCTACTCCATGAACAACTTTACCATCCCATCCCACTTTCTTGTCTTATCCAGCCCTGCCAACTCAGCCTCCCAAAAGCCTCCAAACCACCCAAAACACTCGTCTTCTCCCACCCCATTGTTGGCCTTCTCTCATCGGCCCAAGATGCGGCTCCCACTCCGCGCCACTCATCACCACTATGTCCTCATTGAGGGTGTGCAGCCGCTGCTGGTCAATTCAGCGTCGCACCACGCGACCCTCTAGCTCGCCAAGCCCCACGCTTCTCTGAACTCCTCACCCCCAGCGACCACATGAATCTTTTGCCCCGCATCAACTGCGACCTCGAGAGCAGGGCATCTTCGGTGGCATAGTTTGTGTCACAAGCGGCGATGGCCTCCTCCACCCCGAGTTCTATGATGTCCCCATCATGCCTGCCTTTGTTGCCAAGTTTCGTGCCGCTTGGGGAAGTGAAAGCGGAATGGTGAGCGTCAACGGCAACAATACTGACAACATAGATCCCAAAATCACACACCTCATCTACAACCCACTCGGCGGCGATATATTTCGCCTCCCGGACATTAATGACACAAAGAAGGTCCTACCCATTATCCAAAGGCATCCTCATCCAATCCATGCGTGGGCACGGGCCGCCTGACAGGTACGCCGTCGTTGAGCTCAGTGTGGAGTGTGAAGGAGATAAAAGGAACTTCATCATGCATCGAGCTTAGTGTGTAGGGTGGAAGGGATTAAAGGAGCTTCGTCATGTGATGCCTCTTCTCGAGTATAAGGGTGTGGGACAAGTGGTGGGCTTGCCTTCCCCGCTCCCACGGGCACATCAGATTGATATAGACCTCGAGGTGGTAGCCTTTGTCGGATGATTGTGGTGGGTTGATCTAACTTGGGGTTTAGTCTCCGCCAACCCATTCAGTGATCGATCGGAGCTACGCTTTGTCTGTGTTGTAATTTTTATTTAAAAGACAAGGAAATATTGTTTGTTCCAAGATGAAATTGAGTCAAAGAAGCAAGACCGAAAGATCTCTATTCTTATTACCATGATATGTTATTGTCTTAGGACTATAAGAATAAAACTAAACTAAACTATTATTGTCACCATGACCGACTATTGTCTTAGAACTATAAGAATAAAACTAAACTAAATTATTATCACATCCTCGTGTTGAGGACTTATCCTATTATTTATTTTCTTCTAAAATTGATACATAGACAAAATAGTTCATTTAACCAACAAAATGAAAGGGTGAAGGAGAAAAGGCAGAGAGCCCAAATGGATGAACATGAAGAAGTCCCTCTCCACCTCCCCCTCTTCCTCCCTTTTATAGAAACGAGATTCTCGTTATGCCCCTAGTCGGGGGTTTGTATTGATAGAAACGTTTCTAAGGGAACCAAATAGACCTTGGGTAGGGTTGGCATTTACAAAAATGTCAATAAAGGCTACAAAGGGCCCCTGAATATTATTTGGTAATCCTTAGGCTATGTAATTGGCCCCTAAACATGATAGTGGGGGGTCACCAACATATCATACACCCCATGAATAATGAGTAAAAAAAATAAGCATAGTATAAATAAATAAACAATTGTCATTTTCTTAACATATTAAGTAATATATGGGATTATATTTGATTATATTTTATACTGCATGTGTTTATGTTGTATGTTGAAAATTGCAATGTATACTTGGGAGGATTCTAGAAAGATATGCAGATTACAAGAGAAAATGTATTTTCCATGCAAGATTAAAAGCTAACTTCATGACAAAGAAATAGACATAAATGGAATATTTGACATACAAGATTATCCCTTTGCTATGCAAGACGAGGAGATCAGAGAAAAGTCAAAAAATAATGTAGAAGCTAGATAATATATGTTGAAGCATGGAATGTTCTATAACTAGGATATTTTGTGTCAAATGTTTGGATAATTACCACTTGGCACCAATCCGATGGTTCCTTCCACCCCAAGCCATATCAGGAAGCAATGCCATGGTATAATGGTATGAAGATTGGTGTGATAGGGTAGCTAGATAAAAAAAAAAAAAGCAAAGTGTGAGTCCTTGTATCAAGTAAATGAAAATTGAGTTCTTTTGTGTAGACAGTCGGTCTCATATATTGGTGTCGGTGAGAAGCTATCATGCATATATTGTGGGTATAGATTCATACAAGAAGATGTATCACACTACCTCCGAATAAGTCGGTGACTAAAAACATCTCCAACAATTTCTTAAACATCCTCCTAATCTTTATTTTTT
Source organism: Themeda triandra (assembly GCA_018135685.1). NCBI lineage: Eukaryota > Viridiplantae > Streptophyta > Magnoliopsida > Poales > Poaceae > Themeda > Themeda triandra. The sequence continues at coordinate 356,189 of JAENPR010000244.1, forward strand.
AGAAAGATGGGAAACCACTGTCAAACAACTCCTAATATTTCCTCTTTACTCTTTTAAGAAATGGGAAATTCCACACCCTTCTGCGTAACTTTACGCGGGTGAAGCCGCCACGCTGCTCGCGTGCGGCGTCCATCTTTTCCCCAATTCCATTTCGATGATCGTCCATTCGGTTTCATTCTGAGCGAACGATGGGACCTCACATTTCCTTTCTTTTTGTTCCCATTCAGTTTCCTTTTCTATGTGCCCACGTGACTTGCAAGTCAGCATCGCGGTCTTCCGTGCGAGCAACTCCTGTGTTGATGACTTGATGTCAACGCTAACATAGGCAGGAAAAAGAGACATTTATTTTAAAATGCTATAGCTATCAAACAGTATATCTATGGGCCATTTGTACTATGGGCCATTTGTGCAGCTACTCCTATTTTAGAGGCTAATTGCTTGTTTGTCCTCATTTTTTTTAACTTTGCTTGTTTGTCCCTGTTTTTTTAAACCGAAGCCTCAAGTTGCCCCTGTTCTATGAAGTGCACTTAACACCGTTAAGTCCAAGCTGAAAAGATGAAGATGCCCTTGACATGAATAATCCAATCCAATTTTGTTTTAAAAATAAATAAACAAAAAAAAAGGAGAGACAGAACACTAGCAGCTTCTCTCTCCTCCCCACCTCGAACTCAATCTACATGGAAACAGAGAAAAGCTCTGTTCCGATTCCTGCTCATCTCCCTGAATTACCAAAGCAAAAGAGATTAGGAAATTTCATCAGGCTACTTGTATGGTGAGACACGGCTGAGTTGGGTGATTTCTCGCTGCTCTCACGGGACGGCTACGGTAATTCGGCAAAGTATAGCAATGAAATGGATGGAATCGATCAGTAGAATTGTTGTGAGGTCAATAATCATCATCCAGAGATTTACATGTCCGGGAAGTTGGAGCTGCTGAAGAAATTAAGGACGGAGAAGGTGGCCGGCGACGGCATGGTGGGCTTGGACAGAAGCAGGCTGCTGCTGCGCGGGCTGGGCGCGAACGGCACCTGGTCCATCCCAGCCGCCACGGCGGCGCGGGTGCCGGCGGAGGGGAGGAACGGGCTGAGCCGAGGAACGAGCCGGGGTCGCCCGGCATCGGCGAGAAGAGACCCGTGGAGGCGGCCGGAGGGAGCGCTGCGGGGTAGAGGATGCCCGGGCGGACCGCGAGCCAAGGACCGACGCGGCGGTGATGCTGCTGTCCGCGGCTGTCGAAGCGGAACCGAACGGATGCGAGGAGGCCAGGCCACGCGAGGCAGCGACGCCGGCCTGCGCGAGGCCGCATGCCTGCCCGCGCGACGCCACGTGCCCGACCGCACGAGGCCGCATGCCCGCCATGCGCGCCGCCTTGGACCTGGATTCCTCCCGCCGGCTAAAGATAGCAGGAGTCGCGGCCTCGGACAGAGACAGGACCGCGGTTCACTTCTGTGGAGGGGATAAGGGGCAGTGTCATCCTTTTTCCCTTTTTCTGAATTAGCAAACATTCTTTTTAGGCTTTAATTTTTTACCACCTCACGGAAGTGCAAACTAGGGGCAAAGCGGTGCGTTCGGTTTAAAAAAACATGGGCAAACAAGCAAAGTTAAAAAAAATAGGGGCAAACGAGCAATTAGCCTTCAGAATAGGGCAGTTGCACAAAAAACCCTATATCTATTTGCAATTCTACTCGCACCAGTGTGTTCTACTCGATGAGACAAACAAAACTAGATCCCACTTTAATATGCTTCGAATATTTTTTTCATTTTTTCTATACTATAATCAAGTTATACCTAAGTTATAGATAAAAGTTACGTGTATATGTATAAGTTAGATGTAACGTTGTAAGTTATGTGTTATATGTAATAAGTTATAGGAAAAGGTCTACTTTTGGCCATTAAATTTTTGGCAAAGTTTAAAAATGACCATCGAACTCAAAAACCATATATTTTTGACCATCTAACTTTTAAAACCGGACATAAAAAGGCATGCACTGGTTTTGAGGCCGCGCTAGGCTGGTTTTGAGAAGTTAAGCCATAAATATTATTATTTTTTATACACAGTTCTTCAAACTTAAAAAAGTTTGATCTATACAATACCCTAGGTAATTATCTTTCTGAATAGGGGAGTTGCATGATAGCGTCTACCACCCAAGTAAACTCCAAGTGTGTTTATTCTTTTTTATTCTATATATGCACAAATGAGCTAAGTTTTTATAAATACTAAGTTAGCACCCTTGGTCCAATATATGACACATATTCTACTTTATTCTTTCTCTTCTCTGCACCTCCTTAATCAGCCCACACGCTGGAGCTACCCTAACGGTTACCTCTGATACCGGAGGAGAGTCACCGAGCTTTCCAAACCTATTTTTTCAACCAAAACAACAATTAAAACACGTGCAAGGATAAAATATGTGTAGCGAAGTGTGCTTATCCTTTAGTATTCACTCTATTTTTTGTGTGACATTTGCCACTTTTTTTTCTAGTTTTGGTTAAGTTTATCTATGATGATGCTGATATTTGGCACACCAAAATGGTAACTTTCAAGTGTGTAATATGAGTCTTAATAAACATAGAACGATGGAAGTGTCCAGCTGAGGTTTGTATGCATGCTAAATCTTCCTGGTTTACTTATTAGTCGGGGGGAGATCTTACAAAATGGTAGCTTCAAGCGTGTAACATGAGTCGTCTGAATAAACATAGAATGATGTAATTATCCAACTTATATTTGCATTATGCTAAATCTTCCTGAGATTTGAATAAGTGTGAACTTCAAGTTGCTAAACTAGGAATTGTGGTGTAATGCCAGACTGATGGCTTGATTTTACCATATCAGCGTGTGAACTATCAATGTTATGTGTATTTGGCCTCAAAACCAGCCTAGCGTGGCCTCAAAACCAGCGCATGGCCTTTTGTGTCCGGTTTTAGAAGTTAAATGGTTAAAGATAAATGGTTTTGAAGTTCGATTGTCATTCTTGGACTTTGCCAAAAGTTCGATGGCCAAAAATAAACTTTTTTCTAAGTTATATGTACAAGTAATGTGCGTAACTTTGTAACGTTGAAGATCAACTAAGTTACATGTATAAGTTAGATTATAAGTTATATACTAGCAAAGATGCCCGTGTGTTGCAATGGGAACAAAAATAATGTCATATTATTGAGTTGTTATCTTTTGTGATTTCATGTGTTGATGAGATTGTTAGATGCACTACAGGAACCATTCAAAAAAAATTAAAGAAGACGACCAGTGGCACGGATTATTGTATTTCTTCAATAGATCATACACACCATAAGCCAAAGTTTAGATCTGACATGAATGTATAGATCTTTCTAAAAGCGAATTATTTCTTACAATAACAATAATTATATTGGCACTACAAAGAGCTAAATATTTTTTAATTTTTCTGCCCCTCCTAACTACGGATGTGAAAAATTGTCTTTTTTCACTGTTTTTATATGGCAATACACAAGGTTTCTATATATAAATAAATAACATGGATAGTTAGGAACTTTGTAGTTAGGAGAGGCATTTTTTTGGCTCTTTATAGTGCCATATAATTATTTATATATAAATAAATAACATGGATAGTTAGGAACTTTGTAGTTAGGAGAGGCAGAAAAATTAAAGAAAAAGAATTTTTAGCTCTTTATAGTGCCAATATAATTATTGTTATTATAGGAAATAATTCGCTTTTAGAAAGATCTATACATTCATGTCAGATCTAAACTTTGGCTTATGCCGTCTATGGCCACCTTGGTGTGCCCATGCGCACTAGTTCAAGGGGTCATCATTCTGGCCATCACCATTCGCTGCGTGCTACGCAAATAGCAAAGTTAGGGAGCAAAACCACGGGCTCTGAATTATACACAGACAAACTCCAATAAGTTAATAGGGAGCGTATGCTACGGAAACCAGCTTCCCGTGGAAACTATGGAAACTTGCACGTGGATCGTTAGATCTAGATCCGATGGATATGACTAATGTGTTAGAGATTAGCAATTAATCCCTCCCACTCATCCCTCCCTAATCTCTTCTTTTGCAAATTAAACCCCAGAAGCCCTCCCGTGGAAACGCCGTCATCTTGCTTGGACTTGTGTTCGATCTCAGCAGCTCGGTGAGCAGCATCTCTCTGCCTGTATACAGTAGCACGTGTGTGTTGTTGGTCTACAGAAGGAAATCAGCAAGCAGCTCTCAAATGAGTTCACGTAATTAGCTTTGTCATGCTTCCAGGAATTACTCAAGCAATCTTTTGAATATTGAGATAAAGTACTAATTTCACTTCTTCGAGGAATTAGCTTTGTCAAGCTAGATGCTTTTATCTTTGATTGGTCCATAGCTTCGATCTTGCATTAGCAAATTATCTCTGACCGGCCGAACAATATGCTGGCACATGGCCGGTTGCAACCATGGCTGACCTGCAAAGGACCGGCACAGGCCAGCTGCGGCCGCCCCTGGAGTCCTGGACGCCTTGCCGCAAGCAGCGGCCGGCCGTGGCAAGCCCGCGCGTGGCTAGGGATCGGACGCAGCGGCCTGGGTTTCGTCGAGCCGCGATGATGACGGAACGATACGACGGTGTTTCCACGGGAGGGCTTCTGGGGTTTAATTTGCAAAAGGAGAAATTAGGAAGGGATGAGTGGGAGGGGTTAATTGCTAATCTCTAACACATTAGCCATATCCATCGGATCTAGATCTAACGATCCACGTACGAGTTTCCATAATTTCCATGGAAAGCTGGTTTACGTAGCATACGCTCCCAAGTTAATAACGTTAAGTGTAGTCAGTTCAAGAGAGTACCCCTCACATAATCGAAGTCCACAAAAAGAGAACATTCACCTCTTTGTTGCATGGTTCTGCACAGCTCTATGGTTTCATTGCCCTCTTTCGGAAGAACCTTCAAAGTCAAGGCTAGCAAAATTAGAACAAAACACCAAATGGCTATAACATAGTTTCAGATGAATGAAATTCAAACATGCATACCACATACCTCCAATCTTGCCAGATTGGAAGATCTAGGAGCCATATCAGACATATACTAAACTATGTTTTTGAAGACGACAAAGCAGTGGCCAGAGAAGCCATTTGTTTGACTCTTCTAGATCCATCTTCAATTGGAACAAATGGCAGTGTCCTCCTCTTCTTGTGCATAATGAGAATGCATTCTTCACCTTCTAGTATCTGAACCTATATGGATTCGAAATAAACAACTTACAACGTGTGGTTGCTGGTGCCACTAATAAAGCCAGAAATGTCCCTACTCTTTTCAGAAAAAATGATTAGTCTTTAGGAAGGATGTCAGGATCGACATCATAAAGTCACAATCATCATATGCCCTGTTCTCTAGATAATCAACGTCCCCTGCATATTCAGCGGGCCAGGGAAGGTCATATCCTTAATATCCCAGTCAGCCTGCACAGTGAAACAAGAAATAGACATGCTTAAGTGTCATTTGTGTATATTAAAAAGGTGAAGGAAAATGTGTGTGTGTATGTGTGTGTACGTCACAATTTGTGTCGTTCCTAACGCCATTTATAAACAATTAACTTGTCTTTGGGAAGGATCTGCTGTCAGGTGCATCATCATACAATCGCAATCATCAATTGACATGTTCTTAAGATTATCAACATCCCCTACTCCCCCGTATATTCGTGTGTATAGTGTGTGACACTGGAACATTGAGGGGAGTGTTGCACACACAAGTTCCTGTGGCACACGCACAAATAGCAAAGTTGGGGAGATAAACCACAAATTCTGAATTAAAGATGGGGGTGGTTCAGTTTAGCCCCGTGGTTCGTGGAACCAATCCATATAAACAACCCTAATGGGCTCCTCCAACAACCCATGATGTTGCTTAGGATCGATGGATCAGAAACCATAGATCCAAAGGGTATAAGGTTCGATCCAGCCCCTTGCAGTGCTCGATGCTGGCCTCAGCACACGCGGATGGCGCAGAAGTGGACGCGGTCGGTGTGACGGCATCGGTGGGTAGGAGGGTGAACCCACGAATACAACGAGCAGCATGTCCGCCAGCAGCGAGCACCTCCCCATGCTGCTGCACGCCATGGGCAGTCAGGGCAAAGGACAACCAGCTAAGGCACACGAGAGACTAGCTCATCATGTCAACATGCGCGGCTGATCCATGGGCGTGGGCCCATCAACACGTGGCATGTGTCCTTCATCAGTTCAATGAGAATCTGAAGGAAACCCGTCTCGATTTGGTAGGCAATCAAAGGCTTTTGTGTTTTTGTTTGAGAATTACACAGTACAACGAAGACACTCACAATAGGCACATACACTCACCCCTATGAACACACATACACAAACCGGGCTGAGCCAGCGGCAGATCTCGAGATTCATGAAGTCACCACAGGCGCCTTGTTGTCGACCGAGACGTCGCCAACCACTAAAGTGTGTTGTTTTGGTTCCTTCCCTTTGGTTTTGGTTGGCCTTTTTATGGCTGCATCTTGCCCTCCCCTTGATTGTCCACCAAAGGAATAGGTCACTCTTGATGATCTCACCACGCAGGCGGCAGCGACTGGGACACAGGGTATGGATCTGAAGACAACAGGTAGACGAGAGGCTGACCTGGAGGCCGCCTCCTGATCCTCATGGGCGGGGTAGGAGCCGAGCCGAGCAGAGCAGAGGGCGAGGGAGAGAGATTGGGATAGCTCATAGGAGATTTGGGGAGGGTGCAAATTGAAGGAGGGGGAGAGGGAGGGAGGCTTTTGTGTTGTTGGTTTTGGTTGGTCTTTTTATGGCGAGGTGCATCTCATTCACGGTTCATGGGCGACACATCATTGTTTATGGGCTTTTGTGTTGTGTGTTGGTTGTGGTTGGTTTTTTTATGGCGAGGTGCATCTCGTTCACAATTCATGGGCGACGCATCATTGTTTATGGGTGAAAGGTCTTGATGGCTAGAGGGGGGTGAATAGCCTAATAAAAATTCCTTCAAAGACACTTAAGACAATTTGATCAATATAAAAGGAGGCGAGAAGTGGTTAGCTTAGCCTACTAGGATTCTATGCAAGCCACCTATTCAAATCACAATTCTACTTATATTCACTCAACCGCCAACAAGATAAACACATTAGCTAAGCAACAAGATAAGCTAAGGTTTAAACAAGCTACACAACTAGCAAGAAGAAACAACTAGAAGGTAAACAAAGTAAAGCTAGGAGGGATTGAGCTTGTTATACCGTCGTTGTAGAGTAGATTGATCCAACCACAATATACAATGAGAATGAAGACCAATCACCGGGAGAATACCAATATCAATCACACAATGAGACAAAGTAATTTTTCTCCCGAGGTTCACGTGCTTGCCGTCACGCTAGTCCCCGTTGTGTCCCTCAACACCACATGGTTCGGTGGCTAATCGGTATGACACACCGAGCCTCTCAAAGGCGCCACAAGAACCTACCAAAATGGTGAGAAGTTGCAATGACACGAGCAATCCACTAGAGTTGCAATTTGGCCCTCCGCCGGGGAAGCACAACAACCCCTCACAAATTCACCTTGATTGGGGGCGGACACAATCACCAAATCCCCTCACCAATCAATCCAACTCCAACCGTCTAGGTGACGGCAATCACCAAGAGTAACAAGAAACCTGCAATCACAAGAATCACCTAGTGCCACAAAATGCAAATCACGAAATGCACACACTAGGGTTCCCTCAATCCTCTCAAGAATAAGCACCACACTTGAGCAGGGAGAGGAGAGGGAGGAGATTCGTAGGGGCTCTCAGATCTGTCACTAGAGCTCGATCTCTCAATGGATTGAAGCACAAATCAATGGAGAGTGAGAGAGGAGGAAGACAGAGCTTTCTCTGTTCTTGGTTCTCTATATGCAAGAATGAGGAATGGGAACCAGCGAGAGGAATGAAGGGGTAAGGCCTTGTTTTATTTCCCTTGTCCAGCCAGGCCACCCAACCGGCAGAACCAGTGTAACGGGCAGAAAGCATGGGTAGCTGACGCACACGAGGCTTCCTACGAAGCTTCCTGCTTCTCCTTCTTTGAATGGATACCCTGGCAAGGTCGACAGAAGCAGCAGCAACTGCAGGCACCAAATAAATGACCGAGTGTCTCATCTGGCCATGCATTTCTTGCTTTCACACGATGTGGTCATACTTGCATGCAGCCGCAAGCCCCTTCATCCTTTTGTTGGGAATATGCCCTAGAGGTAATCACAGAGATGATGATATTCCGCATGTATCCATGATATGTAATGTGTCCATTGAATATCCATTAAAGACAACTTGTATTGATTGGCAATTATGTGAATTGTTTGTGGAACTCTTTTACTTGTATGGTTATTCTATATTTGTCCCTGGTCGGAGTTCATGTGAGGACACACATGAATATTAGACTAGCACATTATTAGTTGATGAGTATGTTTCACAAGTCATGGACATGGAGATGTCAAACTAATAATGTGGGCACATGTATGACATGTAGGCTGGACTGACCCGACATGAGATTGTCTCTATACACATCATATATGTTATGTCCTTTGACCTGAGATTGTAGTATGTGCTTGAGATGTGTATCGACTTGCTTAGGGACGACAAACGCTACTCCGTTCTTGGGTAGTTATAAAGGATGTCTTCGGGTTTGTCGAGAAGCATCCGTGAGACATAGACAATCAAGATGGGACTTGCCCCTCTCTAATGAGAGTGATATCACTGGATCACTCAAGTGATTAGATCAACAAATGCATGGCCGTGCTTGGGTTAAGTGTTAACCCACGAGTTGAACCAAATATCATGAGGCAAGGGAGTGACTTGTATGTGGTCGTAGTGGTTCATCGATATGATCATTTGCGTGCACATAGGAGTTGTCACGCCTTGCTAGAGGGCCGTCGCCTATTGGGCGAGTAGGAGTATTCGGCCCATGTCTATGTGTGCGTGAACCCATAGGGTCGCACGCTTAAGGGGCTGGAAGCCTAATTCGGGTTGGACCAAATTAGACAAGGCTTAGGGTTTCTAATGGGCCTCCAACTCGGGAGCACATGAGAGACGCCTATATAAGTAGAGGGGAGGGGCGCGGCCAAACCGAATCCATGCCTTTGGCAGCCGCCGTCGCCCTCCACGCTCTCGCCTTCGCTCCTCGCGGACCTAGCAGTCCGGAGGCGCATCGCTTCTCCCTCGTACGTGTGTGATACCTCGGAGGTGCTGCATCTGGAGCACGAGGACGAACCGCACGAATCGCAAGTGGAGGGAGGAGTTGCTGGACGACCACGCAACTGCACGGCACTGCTGCGACGTGTTCGACTACATCAAGTCGTCTTCCGCTGCATCTGCGCGTCTAGTGGTAATCCCGTAACCTGTAACTAGCAGTAGATCCTGGGAGATGAGGTAGAAAAGTTTTGTTTTCTGGCTAGCATAGCACCGTCATAACCCTTCGGTGGTATCGGAGCTCTATACTGCGTCGTTATAGGTTCTGGATCTTGCATATGTGATATGCGCGGTTTTAGATGAGTTTCTGATCTTGGTTCATGGTCTTGCCGCGTTGGTCTTGTAACGATCTACTCGTACCGGTCGGAATTCCGCCATCCGAGTTAAGTGATACATGTAAATCCAATCACGGCGAGTTAGAGATCAATCAGATTGATCGAATTGAACCCTAGGTCAAGTGCCTAGCGCATGAGATGCGCGGCGGCGGCAGATTGGATCGGCCGTCGGGCGCCGAGTTGCCGAGAAAAGTTCTGTTCATAAAACGGCCGTAACTTTTCAACCGTAGCTCGGATGGAGACGATCTCTAAACGAAAGTTGTAGCAAATTTCGAGATGGACCCAACCGAATCCCACTCCGTCGGATTCGATAAGATTAGAATTGTCAAAAGAGGTCCGCAAGATAGGGTTTTCGCGATTTACTTTTAGTAGTCGAATCGGTTAACTCTGTTTTGCAGGTTTTGATGACTGGTATAGCCCTTATGTGTATGTAATGCATGTATGTAATTAAATCATGGCTTGCACGTCATGAGGATGACAATATGGGCTGGAGCCACATAGATATTGTCAAAATTATTGTAATGGCCTGCGTGCCAATCTGTGATGATACTATCCGCGACTATGTAATTTTAATTCACTAGCTTTGGCGTTAGTGATAGTTAGTCATGGCAGATTCATCACTGAAGGATGGCATACATGGATCGTGGAGATGGAGATCACCATGATGAACAGATTGATGAGATGGAGATCTCGAAAAGAACAATGGGCTATACCAAGTCATATCTGTGTTTATGTCGTTCTTACTATGTTCTACTTTCACATGCTATAATATTTTTATCTACATTCGTGCGGTAGTGAAGTAGAACGATCCCTCAGTAATGTTTAAGTTCATGCTCCCCCAAACCTTGCACGTCATTTGTCTTGTACAATCGGTGGTGGGTCTATGAAATTAGGGTGCCACCGATTTTCCTTGACTAGACAAAGTTCGTATCGGATACTTACTGCAGAAGGTTTGGTTGCTTGAACAAGGTCATCCTAACGGTTAGGGACTTTGGAGCATAAGAAGTTGGTAACCCAAGCATAGAGATGCTATCCAACAACAAGAGTCATATGTGATATGATTAGCAAAGAGTTGCTTACCGATCTATCATGTCTTCTAGCGGTGATGCTAAAGCTCACTAGTCGACTTGCTAGTTGTGGGTCTTGAATCACTAAGTTTCAATCGAGGGATATTGATTTTAGTGGGAGTAGATTATATTTGATATTATTTACTCTATCATGGATACTTTGTCTTAGTATTTTGCATTACTTTTGTTGTAGATTAAATGGTGTCTTCTAAGCAACCATTTACTTTGCGTTCAATTCTTGAGAAAGATAAGTTGAATGGAACAAACTATGCGGATTGGATCCGCAATCGAGAATTGTTCTCGTGGCTGAGAAAAAGGAGGAATATCTAGACACCCCTTTACCAGATGAGCCTGCTGATGATGCATCTGCTGCTGTGAAAAACGCTTACAAGAAAGCATGTGATGCTGATCTTGAGATAAGCTGCCTTATGCTTGTATGTATGGAATCGGATCTGCAGATGCAGTTCAATAACAATCACTCAGCGAACGATATGATCGTGGCACTTGAGGATATGTTCCAAACTCAAGCTAGGACTGAAAGGTTCAATGTCTCTAAGGCGCTTGCTGAGACCAAGCTAGCAGAGGGTGCAGCTGTTGGGCCACACGTAATCAAGATGGTTGGTTACACTCAGAGGTTGGAGAAGCTAGGCTTCCCAATTGGCCCAGAGTTGGCTACTGATTTCATTCTCTCGTCTCTGCCACCCAGCTAGGGAAACTTCATTGCGAACTACCATATGCATGGTGCGGAGAGGGGCTTGAATGAGTTGTGTGGCATGCTGAAAACAGCAGAGGCAGACATTAAGAAGCAAGTTGGTGGCCAAGTGTTGGCAGTCCCGTAACAAGCCTAACTTTAAGAGAAAGAAGGGCCGGGGGAAGAAAAAGGGCAAGGCTAAAGATGAGATCTCCAAGCCGGCTCCACCCGCCCCCAAAGCCGGACCACCGGCCGATGCTAAATGTTTTCATTGTGGTAAGAATGGTCACCGGAAGAGAAACCGCAAGCCGTACTTGGCGTCCTTAGAGAAGGATGGCGGTAGTAAAGGTACTCCCGCTCATACGCTTGTTGTTTATGTTACGTACATCTTCCTCGGTAACTCTTATATCAATTCTTGGGTATTTGATACCGGATCGGTTGCTCATATTTGCAATACGATGCAGGGAATGATAAGAAGTAGAAGCGTGGAGAAAGGAGAGGTTGATTTCCGCATGGGCAACAATGCAAGAGTTGCTGCGTTGAACGTCATTGTGTCGCCTTCATGTTTGATGAAGGATGGACGATGCAACTTCACCGCCTTCAAGATTTATATTGGAATTGAATAATTGTTATTTTGTTCCTAGCTTAAGTCAAAACATTGTGTCGCCTTCATGTTTGATGAAGGATGGTTATTCATTTGCGAGTAAAGACAATGGTTGTGTTATCTCAAAGAATGATATGTTTGTGGCTTTTGCATCCATTGTGAATGAATTATTTATTTTAAATCTTGATGATGCACCTGTCCCTTGAATGGATCGTAATGTTAATGCTAAAAGGCCTCGGCTTAATGAGTTAAGTCCTATATATATGTGGCATTGTCGTTTGGGTCATATAAGTGAAAAACGCATGAAGAGGCTCCATGATGATGGACTTCTAACTTCGTTTGATTTTGAATCTTACGAGACATGTGAGGCTTGCCTATTAGGCAAGATGACCAAGATGCCTTTCTCCTGCTTTAGTCTAGTTTTCCTAAGTTAGTAGAGAAAGCGACTCTTCAACCCTTCGTAAAACTTAATGGAACTAGTACATAGTGATGTATACCAACGGTGGACCAATGAGCACGATAGCTAGAGGCGGTTTTCGTACTTCATAACTTTTATCGATGACTTTAGTAGATATGGCTATGTCTACCTAATGAAGCATAAGTCCGAAACATTTGAAAAGTTCAAAGAATTTCAGAATGAAGTAGAGAACCAACGTGGCAAGAAAATTAAGGCCTTGCGATCTGATCGTGGAGGCGAATATTTGAGTCATGAGTTTAGCAATCATCTTAAGAGTTGTGGAATTGTTCCGCAGCTTACGCCACCTGGAACGCCACAGAGAAATGGCGTGTCTGAGCGGCGTAATCGGACTTTGTTGGACATGGTTCGGTCTATGATGAGCCAGTCGGACCTACCTTTATCGTTTGGGGATACGCTCTAGAAACAGCCGCTTTCACATTGAATAGGGTACCATCTAAGTCCGTAGTTAAGACACCATATGAGATATGGACTGAAGAGTCCTAGTTTGTCTTTTCTAAAAATTTGGGGTTGTGAAGTTTATGTTAAACGGCTTATATCAGATAAGCTAACACCCAAATCGGACAAATGTTTTTTCGTGGGATATCCGAAGAAAACTTTAGGATATTACTTCTACAACCGCTCAGAGGGCAAAGTGTTTGTTGCTCGAAACGGTGTTTTCTTAGAGAAAGAGTTTCTCAAAAGAGAGAAGAGTGGACAAAAGGTGTATCTTGAAGAAGTTCAAGATGAGCCGATCGAGAAGGACTCTACGAGTGATGCTAATGTAGCAGAACAAGTTGAGATGCCCGTGGCCACGAAACACCTCCACAACCACGAAGATCGGCAAGACTTCGCGAATTGCGTGGGGATCTGTTATTGTTGGACGATGACGAACCTACAACATACGCGAAGCTATGATGGACTCGATTTCGAGCAATGGCGAGTGCCATGAGATCCGAGATAGATTCCATGGGAAATAATCAAGTTTGGAACTTGGTTGACCCGCTCGATGGTGTTAGACCCATCGAGTGCAAATGGATCTATAAAAAGAAGAAAGATATGGACGGAAATGTTCACGTCTATAAAGCTCGACTTGTCGCAAAGGGTTTTCGGCAAGTTCAAGGAATTGACTACGATGAGACATTCTCTCCAGTAGCGATGCTTAAATCTATCCGGATCATTCTAGCAATAGCTGCCTATTTTGATCATGAGATTTGGCAGATGGATGTTAAAACAGCCTTTCTAAATGGAAATTTAGAAGAGGACGTGTATATGATACACCAAGGTTTTGTTGATCCAAATAATGCTGGAAAAATATGCAAGCTTAAGAAATCTATTTATGGGTTAAAGCAAGCATCTCGGAGTTGGAACATTCGTTTTGATGAGGTTGTCAAAGGGTTTGGCTTCCGTCAGAATGAAGAAGAGCCTTGTGTTTACCAAAAGGCTAGTGGGAGCGCTATTGTGTTTCTAATCTTGTATGTGGATGACATACTATTGATTGGGAATGACATTCCTATATTGCAATCTGTAAAGACTTCACTGAATAATAGTTTTTCTATGAAGGATTTAGGAGATGCAGCATACATCTTGGGCATTAAGATCTATAGAGATAGGTCGAAGAGGCTAATAGGATTATGCCAAGATACATATATTGACAAGGTGTTAAAACGGTTCAACATGGAGCAATCCAAGAAAGGGTTCTTGCCTATGTCACATGGTATGCGCTTTAGCGACAAGCAATGTCCTTCATCGGGATGAAGAGCGCAAACGCATGAGTAAGGTTCCATATGCTTCGTCGGTTCCATCATGTATGCCATGATATGTACTCGCCGAGATGTCTATGCTCTAAGTGTTGCGGCGGTACCAAGGCAATCCTGGTGAGAGTCCTTTGGACGTTTGGTTAAAAACATCCTTAAGTACTTGAGAAGGACTAAGGATGAGTTCCCGATCTATGGAGGTGAGGAGGAGCTCATTGTAAATGGTTACACCGATGCTAGCTTCCAAACGATGTAGATGATTCACAATCTCAATCGGGTTTTGTGTTCACTGTAAATGGTGGTGCGTAAGTTTGGAAAAGTTCCAAGCGGAGACCGGTGTCCGATTCTACAACGAAGCCGAGTACATTGCAGCTTCTGAAGCTGCAAAGGAAGGTGTTTGGATGAGGCATTTCCTCATTGATCTTGGTGTGTTTCCTAATGCAGCAAGCCCATTGAATCTACATTGTGACAACAATGGGGCGATAGCGCAGGCTAAGGAGCCTAGGAATCACCAGAAGAACAAACATGTACAGCGGAAATTTCACCTCATTCGACAGTTCATCAGTGAAGGTGAAATTAAAATATGCAAGATACATACGGATTTGAATGTAGCAGATCCGTTGACAAAGGCCCTTCCACAGACTAAGCATGAGGTGCACATGAGGTCTATGGGGATTAGACATATTAGAGATTAACTCTAGTGCAAGTGGGACACTGTTGGGAATATGCCCTAGAGGTAATCATAGAGATGATGATATTCCACATGTATCCATGATATGTAATGTGTCCATTGAATATCCATTAAAGACAACTTGTATTGATTGGCAATTATGTGAATTGTTTGTGGAACTCATTTACTTGTATGGTTATTCTATATTTGTCCCTGGTCGGAGTTCATGTGAGGACACACATGAATATTAGACTAGCACATTATTAGTTGATGACTATGTTTCACAAGTCATGGACATGGAGATGTCGAACTAATAATGTGGGCACATGTATGACATGTAGGTGGATCGACCCGACATGAGATTGTCTCTATACATATCATATACGTTATGTCCTTTGACCTGAGATTGTAGTATGTGCTTGAGATGTGTATCGACTTGCTTAGGGACTGACAAACGCTACTCCGTTACTGGGTAGTTATAAAGGATGTCTTCGGGTTTGTCGAGAAGCATCTTTGTGAGACATAGACAATCAAGATGGGACTTGCCCCTCTCTAATGAGAGTGATATCACTGGATCACTCAAGTGATTGGATCAACAAATGCATGGCCGTGCTTGGGTTAAGTGTTAACCCACGAGTTGAACCAAATATCATGAGGCAAGGGAGTAACTTGTATGTGGTCGTAGTGGTTCATCTGATATGATCATTTGCGTGCACATAGGAGTTGTCACGCCTTGCTAGAGGCCACTGTCAGCTATTGGGCGAGTAGGAGTATTCGGCCCATGTCTATGTGTGCGTGAACCCATAGGGTCGCACGTTTAAGGGGCTGGAAGCCTAATTCGGGTTGGACCCGAATTAGACAAGGCTTAGGGTTTCTAATGGGCCTCCAACTAGGGAGCACATGAGAGACGCCTATATAAGTAGAGGTGAAAGCTCCGGTTTGGTTTTGGTAATTAATGACCCTCAAACGTTGCTAATGCTTTGCTCTAAGTGTGGTTAGACACATAGCAACGTGACGGTGGATGATGGAGCACGGCGATCACGGTGATGAACATGATGGATGTCAAGTGATCGAGCTTCGACGGAGGCCCATGGAGATCAAGGCGAAGGTATACTTGATAGGGCTTTCCAGTTCAGTGGTCGAGACACTTAGCGAGTGTGACCACATTTAGGATCGATAACCGACTATCAAGAGGAGTTTCCTCGGTTCATTCGCGGTCCTAAGTGCCTCTAGTTGTGACTTTGCATGATGCATGAGAGGCTAACTAGAGAGCTAACCCTTGCGCGACATTTCATGGATGAAATTCTAACTCCAAGGCTTGAGTTCGACATCAACACTTGGTGGAGTTAGTGCACAAGGCAAGGGATTTGGTTTGGATCAAATGACGAGTACAAGGCGCCGGACTCTGGCGGCGAGGGCGCCGGACGCTGAGGACCTGAGTCCGGCGTGGTGGACTTGTGTGCGCGCGCGTGGGTTGGCTCGCTTGGGCAGCGCCGGACCCGTCTCCTAGCTGGCGTCGGACGCCGGTCGATGCGCCGGACCCTGTCCAGTAGGGCTGCTGGAAGGAGCGCTCGCCGGGCGCTGGGTGAGCCGAGCACCGGACGCTCGCCGGTCGCTCGTTGCCTGGCGTCCGGCGGTCCGGGTCTGCGCGCACGGGCAGGTCGCTCCACGGCGCAGGACGCACCTGGCGACGGCGCTGCGGACGCTGGGCATTGGGACCATGGCGTCCAGCGATGAAGACCTCAACGCGTTGACGTGGCTCGCTCGGACAGCTGGAGGACGAGACAACGGCGCCGGACGCACCTGGCGCTCTGCGCCGGACGCTCCGCGGTGATCAGGACGCTGTCCAGTAAGTTTCGTGCGCAGGACGCAGCGGCGGACGCACGGCTTCGGGCGGCAGCGGACGCAGCGGCGGACGCTGCGCTGGCAGTTCGTTCAAACGGCTCAACGGTCGTCTGAGGACAAGGTCAAGGGCGTCGGACGCGTCCGGCGCAAAACGTAGGACGCGTCCTGCGCAGTGCAATTGAGAGATTCCGAGGACCAACGGCTCTATTTCGACTTGGGGTCTATAAATATGAGGTTGGCCGGCCATGGGAGCTCTCTCTTACCCATTCTAACACTCTTGAGCATACTTTGAGCTAGAGACACTCATCCCCACTCATCTCTTTGGTTCTCTTGCCATTCTTGAGAGAGATTTGAGTGAGAACAGGTGATTTGCATTGAGTGTTGCATCTAGAGGCACTTGTTCATCGAGTGAGCTGCGGATTCTTGTTACTCTTCGGTGATTCCCGTCACCGTAGACGGTTTGGAGCAGCGGGTGGTGGTTGCGCTCGACTTGGTGATTGTTCGAGGCCACACCGGGTTCTTGTGAGGGGTTCTTGATCCTTCCCCGCAGGAGTTCGCGAAAGGATACTCTAGTGGATTGCTCGTGGCTTGTGGATCCTCGTCTTGTGTGGAGATTGCGGCTCCCCATTGGGGTCTTTGGTACCGAGCCAATTGAGCGGGCAACTCACCAAGCAAGTGCATCGCCACAACGAGGACTAGCTTGCCGGGAAGCAAGTGAACCTCGGTAAAAAATCATTGTGTTGATTTGTGATTGCCGAGGCTTCGACCTCCATTGTGTTGTGATTGAGCATCTCTAGGTGATTGGCTTCTACACCGGTGATTGGCCATCTTATACTCTTCGCAGTGGTATAACCTTCCATCCTCTCTTTACTTACCGCATAGTAGAATTGCTTGTTGTGGTCGGTCGGGAACCACTTCTTGTGTAGCGTAAATCCCGTGGGTAGAATT
Organism: Themeda triandra; assembly: GCA_018135685.1. Classification (NCBI taxonomy): domain Eukaryota; kingdom Viridiplantae; phylum Streptophyta; class Magnoliopsida; order Poales; family Poaceae; genus Themeda; species Themeda triandra. The sequence goes on from JAENPR010000244.1 coordinate 373,726, forward strand.
GCTTGGTTGGTTTCGGTGAACCGACATTGTGTAGCTTGATCACCGTTGTTGTGTGTGCAATTAAATTGAGTAGCCTTGCTTGGTAGGACGGCTTGCGTAGAGTAGTCGAAGCATTTGCTTTGCACATTTGCCGCCTTGCTATCTAATCGGGTTGTCTAGTGTTCTTGCTAGAAATTTTATTAGGCTATTCACCCCCCCCCCCTCTAGCCATTGTGACCTTTCAAGAGGGGAGGGGCGCGGCCAAACCGAATCCACGCCTTTGGCAGCCGCCGTCGCCCTCCACGCTCTCGCCTTCGCTCCTCGCGGACCTAGCAGTCCGGAGGCGCATCGCTTCTCCCTCGTACGTGTGTGATACCTCGGAGGTGCTGCATCTGAAGCACGAGGACGAACCGCATGAATCGCAAGTGGAGGGAGGAGTTGTTGGACGACCACGCAACTGCACAGCACTGTTGCGACGCGTTCAACTACATCGAGTCGTCTTCCGCTGCATCTGCGCGTCTAGTGGTAATCCCGTAACCTGTAACTAGTAGTAGATCCTGGGAGATGAGGTAGAAAAGTTTTGTTTTCTGGCTAGCGTAGCACCCTCATAACCCTTCACCTTTCACACGAGTAAGTGTGCCCGCATGTGTGGCCTATGGCCATTTCCTACTCACGTACAAGCAAAGCATGCACTTGTCCATAAATAGAGCGGGTCCCAACCGGCTAAGAATAGCGAGACCCAAAGCAACGGTGGTCATTCCAAATTTCTCTGTCTCGTGAATGAAGCAGCAGAGACGGCCACTCACTCCTGGTTCTGATAGGTTGTCCGGTAGCTTGCCGCGAGGAGCAGTTCTGGTTCTGATGTTTGGTCCGGTCAGTTTGCGAATAGCTCTTGGACTTGATACTTGGTCTGGTCTGCTCTTTTTCCTTTTTCTCATGAGCAGCAAACAACAGAAGATAGTTCTCTGAATATTTATCCAGCAGCTATATTTGTCAAAGCACAACCCTTCACATGATTCTAACCCTCAAGAAATTACCAAAATAATTTTAGCACTTGTGTTAGATTTTCACAAATAATTTTAGGATTAACCTCAACTCGCCGCAACACTAAGCGTTATACATATGCAAATGAGACTCACACTTTAGTGGCACTAGATAACCATTGCAATTAAAGATTTCCCCTCTTCATAGTACGGTTATCAATCCTAAATCATCCACACCCTCTATGGTGTCTTGGATGCAAACCATAAAGCCCTACTTTATACCTTTGCCTTGAGTGTCGAGGATCGAGTAGGAATGCACCTTCATCCATCTTGATCATGATGAGCATTTGATCAAATAAGACATTCTTGATCCTTGCTCCATCATGTCACTTAGGCCAATCACCACATAGCTACACACATGCTAGATCAAGATGATTAGCACTAGGCATTGTCACTAATTACCAACAACCAAACATGGAGCTTTCAATCTCCCCCTTGGTGGTAATTGGTGACAACCCTTTCACAAAGATATTATGATAAAATTTTGAAAGACTTCAAGTCATGTTGTCCAAAAGAATTACATAGTGTAAGAAGTGTGGACAAGTGATCAAGAAGTTAAGTTGGTAGTGAGAGCTCCCCCTACATGTATGCTATATGTTTGGATTTAGGAAGCATGCATGTTTAGATAGGAAAAATAGGAGCATTCACTACCAAGAGGTGCCAAGAGTTTAGATTATAGACCTTTGAAGCGTGAAAAACATCAGAGTAGCGGAAATACCATCGTAGCACCATCTTTGTTGGATACCACTTGCTAAAAACAACAAAGAACTTGATACCTCGTGAGATCAAACTTTAGAGAGAACGGTATCAAAGAGCAACTCGAAACCTATTATGCTAGTAAGACATTCCATCAAGCATGTTTGAGTTTAGCAAGACACCACACAAGTAGCAAATATGAAAAGAGAATGCATTACAATGCATCAATCATATGGAGTGCATGTAGAAATGCAACAATCATGCTTAGGAGCTTGCTCCCCCTGCTTGTGTGCTCAAAAAAAAAAAAGTTTTATCCCTCTCTTTTGCTCAAACCACTCTATCTTTGTGACAACAACTTCTCCCCCTTTGTCACCAAAGACCACAAAGGATAGATTTTATATAGAAATCAAGTTGTTGTAGCTTAAGGTCAAGTTGTGGTTCAACCTAGATAGCTTGCATAAGTGACAAACTTCGGTTTGAACCAAGGGCAAGCTTCTTCACACCTCACTAGAAGGGTTATCATGGACCATGTTGAAGTAATCACTCATACAAGTTTTCTAGATTAAACATTTAGGATCACAAGCTCCCAAACAAGTCATATGCCACCACTAGATCATTTAAAGCAAAGAAGTAATAGTGGTACCATATAAACTCTAAAACATTTTGTTTTTCATGAATGAGCCTAGAACAAGAGAAACATGACTAGATGCTCTAAACACATCCTAAGCAATGGATGAATGACATGTCAATCAATGATACCTTTGCTTTGGTCGAAGGAGAGGCACATCATAAGTGGGGTGCATCAACACATGTTGGAGAAATCAAGTATGTTCAACTCATTCTTGAGCTTGTGAAATCTCATCTCATCTAGTGGCTTGGTGAATATGTCGGCCAATTGATCTTCGGTGCCCACACTTTCAATTGAAATGTCACCCTTTTGTTGATGATCTCTTATGAAATGATGGCGCACATCAATATGCTTTGTTCTTTGATGTTGAATTGGATTGTTGGTGAGCTTTATTTCACTTTTCATTATCACATAGCAATGGCACATTCTTGAATTTGATTCCATAGTCCTTCAATGTTGCCTTCATCCACAAGAGTTGTGCACAACAACTACCCGCTGCAATATACTCGGCTTCGGCGGTAGAGAGTGCCACACTATTTTGCTTCTTGGATGACCATGAGACTAGTGATCTTCCCAACAATTGACATGTCCCGGAGGTGCTTTTTCTCTCAACCTTATCACCGGCATAATCAGAATCCGAATATCCAATTAGCTCAAAGTTTCCACCTTTAGGATACCACAATCCAACATTTTGCGTATGCTTCAAATACCTCAATATTCTCTTTGTTGCTTTCAAGTGACTATCTCTTGGTGAGGCTTGAAATCTTGCACACATACACACACTAAACATCACATCGGGCCTTGATGCCATCACATAGAGTAGGCTACCAATCATTGATCTATATAGTTTTTGATCTATCATGTTGCCACTATTATCACTGTCCAAGCTTTCATTTGTGCCCATTGGAGTTGAGATGCTCTTTGCACTTTCCATGCCAAACTTCTTGAGCATATCTTTGATGTACTTTGTTTGACTCATAAATGTTCCTTCCTTCTTTTGCTTGATTTGTAGACCAAGAAAGAAACTAAGTTCTCCAATCATTGACATTTCAAATTCTTTTGCCATCATTTTTCCAAACTCATCACAAAATGCTTGATTTGTTGAGCCAAATATAATGTCAACATAGATTTGCATCACAAATAAGTCTTTGCCAATCTTCTTGGTGAATAGAGTAGTGTCCACTTTACCCATGACAAACTCTTTGGATAGCAAGAAATCTCTCAATCTTTCATACCATGCTCTTGGTTCTTGTTTCAATCCATACAAAGCCTTCCTCAACTTGTATACATGGTTGGGTTTCTTGTCATCTTCAAAACCAGGAGGTTGCTTCACATATATCTCTTCTTGAATGAACCCATTTAGAAATGCACTTTTGATATCCATTTGATAGAGCTTGATATTGTGAGTACTAGCATAGGCAAGTAAGATTCTAATTGCTTCTAATCTTGCAACCGGGGCATAAGTTTCACCAAAGTCAAGACCTTCTATTTGTGTATATCCTTGAGCTACTAATCTTGCTTTGTTTCTCACTACTATCCCATCTTGATCTTGTTTGTTTCTAAAGACCCACTTTGTTCCAATGACATTGTGATCCTTAGGCCTCTCAACCAATTCCCAAACTTTATTTCTCTTGAAATTGTTGAGCTCTTCATGCATGGCATTTACCCAATCCGGATCATTCAAAGCCTTGCTAACATCATTCGGTTCTTCCATTGACACAAATGAGAAATGTGCACAAAATGATGCCAATCTTGATCTAGTTTGCACTCCCTTTTCTATATCACCAATGATGGAATCCAATGGATGGTCTCTTGCAATATTTGTTGGTTGAAGTATTTGACTTTGATTGCTTGGATCTTGTTGATCATGTGTTGGAGATGATGATCTGTCCAAATGTTGATCTTGTTGCACTTGAGATGATGTACTAGCTTGATTTTGCACTTGAGAGTCATTTGCTTGAACTTGATCTTTATTATCATCCAACTCAATCACTTGTCTCGGCCTAATATCACCAATATCCATCTCTTTCATTGCCTTTGACAATTGAGTTCCTCTTACATCATCCAAGTTATCTTCTTCATCTTGAGAACCATTTGTTTTATCAAACTCAACATCATGAACTTCTTCAAGTGTATCATTTGTCTTGTTCCAAACTCTATAAGCCTTGCTTGAGGTTGAGTATCCAAGTAAGAAGCCTTCATAACATCTCTTTTCAAACTTGTTCAATCTAGAGCCCTTCTTCAAGATGTAGCACTTGCAACCGAAGACTCTAAAATATGCAATGTTTGGTTTTCTTCCATTCAAGATCTCATATGGTGTCTTCTCTAGAACTTGTGGCAATAGAGACGATTGCTATAGAAACATGTCGTGTTGATTGCTTCACTCCAAAATCTTTGGCTAACATTGTATTCATTTAGCATTGTTCTTGCCATATCAATCAAAGTTCTATTCTTCCTTTCAACAAGCCCATTTGATTGAGGTGTATACTTGGCCGAAAATTGATGGTGAATTCCATGCTCATCACATAGCTCTTCAACTCTTGTGTTCTTGAATTCACTACCATTGTCACTTCTCACTTTCTTGATTGTGGTCTCAAACTCATTTTGAACCCTCTTAGAACTTCTTGAATATGTCAAATACATTACTCTTGTCCACAAGAAAGAATACCCATGTGTATCTAGAGAAATCATCCACAATCACAAAGCCATACTTGTTTCCACCAATACTTGTATATGTGGTTGGTCCAAACAAGTCCATGTGCAACAACTCAAATGACCTTGATGTACTCATGATGCTCTTCAATGGATGAGTGTTTCCTACTTGCTTTCCGGCTTGACATGCACTACAAAGTTTGTCCTTCTCAAATGGGACATCCTTCAAGCCCTTCACTAAGTCATGCTTCACTAGTTTGTTCAATTGCTTCATGCCAACATGACCAAGTCTTCTATGCCATAGCCAACCCATACTTGATTTGGAGAACAAGCATGTTGAAAGTTGAGTCTCTTCTTCATTGAAATCGACCAAGTATAGATTCTCATATCTAAATCCCTTGAATATCAAGTTTGAACCATCAACACTTACTATCTACACATCATCAACACCAAATATGCACTTGAAGCCAAGATCACAAAGTTGTGCAACCAAAAGAAGATTGAAGTTCAACTTCTCAACTAGAAGCACATTGGAAATGCTATGATCATTTGAGATTGCAATTCTTCCAAGCCCTTTGACATCACCCTTGCTATTGTCACCAGATGTGATACTTTCAATGCCACTTGTATTGGGTTTGATTTGGTTGAACATTCTTGAATCACTTGTGATATGTTGAGTGCACCCACTATCAAGCACCCAATGTCTCCCTCCGGCCTTGTAGTTTATCTACAAAAGAAATCAAGTACTTTTAGGTACCCATTTTTGTTTGAGTCCTTGGAGGTTAGCTACTAAGCACTTTGGTACCCATATAGCCTTCTCCTTTGGGCTCATCCATGGTGCACCAATGAACTTAGCCTTGACACCACTTTTACCCTTGACAAGAACATAGAATGAATCAACTTTAATAGAGGATACAAGGGCTTGTGCTGTCTTTTTGGTACATGCTTGCTCTAAGTGACCAACTTGCTTGCAACTAGAGCAATAGTTACCATTTTTCTTCACAAAACTAGTCTTGTGAGGAATAAAGGCAGCCTTGCCTTTCTTGGGGATATAGCCTAATCCTTCTTTATCAAAGGGCAACTTTTGGCAACCCAAGAACTTAAGCAATCGGTCACTACCACCATAAGCCTTTGCTAAGGCATGGTTGAGCTCATGTACCTCCTTCTTGAGGTTTTCATTTTCAACTACCAATGTGGCATCACAAGTGAAACCATCATTACTAGTGGAAATAGAAGTGGAGGTGCTGCAAGAAGTGTTAGTGGACTCAACAATAGTAGGTATATCAATAATATCACATGTTAGTCTAACATCATGAGTCACAATAACTTGTTCCTTCATGTCCTAGTTCTTGAGCTTCTCTATCATGGTGTCCTTCTCTTTGACAAGCTCAAGTAGAGAGGAGTGGGCTTCCTTAAGCCTAGTGTGAGACTTTTCAAGTGCCTCGTGGTCTTCCTTTAGACACTCACAAGATGCTTGAATCTCATCAAAGGATTTCCTAAGAGTTTTGAGCTCTTGTTCAACTCCTTTGCACTCTTTACACTTCTTAAGCTTCTCAAGCTCATCCACCAAGGCCTTGTGCTTGGTGTTCTTTTCATTGTGCTCTCTTTCCAAAGCCTTGAACTTCTTGTTGAGCTTCTTGTAGCCTTCGGTCATTTGACCTATGACCTCCATGAGATCTTCCTTGGAGTAGTCCTCCTCCTCATCATCACTCCTACAATCATCACTATCACAAAGATCATCATCACTATCATATTGTACCTTAGTGGGCTTAGCCATAAGGCATGTCGATGTAGTGGCAAAGAGTGATGGCTTGGCGATGGCGATGCTTGCAATGTCATCATCACTATCATCATCATCACCATTGTCGGAGGCATCACTATCCCAAGTGACTACAAAGCCGCCACCCTTCTTCTTCTTGTTGATGGTGAATTTTCTCTTCTCTTTCTTCTCTTCTTTGTCTTTCTTGTTCTTTTTCAACTTCAACTCCCCATTGTTTTCTCTTTTATCTTCATAGGGACAATCAACCACTATGTGATCGGGGCTCTTGCAATTGTAGCATGTAACTTCTTTGCTCTTCATGTGATCTCTTCTCTTTCTTGAGCCATAACCTCTCTTCTTCATGAACTTGCCCATCTTTTGCACTAGAAGGTCCATGGTCTCATCGTCAAATAGATCATCATCATTGTCAACCTTGTTCTTGCCCTTTGATGAAGAAGCCTTGAATGCAGTAGTCTTCTCTTGCTTGACCTTGTTTTCCTTCTTTTCGTCTTCATCATCTTCATATTGATCATCGGTTATGACATCACCAAGTATTTGATTTGGAGTGACCTTGTCCAACCCTTCTCTTAGTATCATCTTCTTCAACATGACAAACTTCTTTGGAAGAGCAAGCAAAAACTTGTGTGAGAAATCCTTGTCCTTGACATCCTCTCCAAGACTCTTGAGATCATTGACAATGACATGGAGCCTATAGAACATCTCTGGAATAGACTCATCATCCTTCATCTTGAAGTTTGCAAACTTGTCCTTGAGCATGTAGAGCTTGGCGGTCTTCACGGTTTTTGAGCCCTCATATGTTTCTTCCAATCTTGCCCATACTTCACTTGCCATTTCAAGATCCTTGATTTGCTCAAAGACCTTTGCATCAATTGCACTATAGAGAGTATAGAGAGCCATTGTGTTGCATTGATTGTTGGCCTTATCATTGTCGGTGAGGTTTTCAGGATCAATAATAGCATAGTCATCACTTGTCACCTTCCACACTCTTTCATGAATTGAACCAAGGTATCTTCTCATCTTTCTTTTCCAATGATCAAAAGATGTCATGCCATCAAAGAAAGGAGGCTTGCCCCCAACATGGTTGAATACAACTTGTGCCATCTTACACCGAGGTTGTTAAGCCTTCTAAACGGTGACCACGGCTCCGATACCACGTGAAAGGTCTTGATGGCTAGAGGGGGGTGAATAGCCTAATAAAAATTCCTTCAAAGACACTTAAGACAATTTGATCAATATAAAAGGAGGTAAGAAGCGGTTAGCTTAGCCTACTAGGATTCTATGCAAGCCACCTATTCAATTCACAATTCTACTTATATTCACTCAACCGCCAACAAGATAAACACATTAGCTAAGCAACAAGATAAGCTAAGGTTTAAACAAGCTACACAACTAGCAAGAAGAAACAACTAGAAGGTAAACAAAGTAAAGCTAGGAGGGGATTGAGCTTGTTATACCGTCGTTGTAGAGTAGATTGATCCAACCACGATATACAATGAGAATGAAGACCAATCACCGGGAGAATACCAATATCAATCACACAATGAGACAAAGTAATTTTTCTCCCGAGGTTCACGTGCTTGCCGTCACGCTAGTCCCCGTTGTGTCCCTCAACACCACGTGGTTCGGTGGCTAATCGGTATGACACACCGAGCCTCTCAAAGGCGCCACAAGAACCTACCAAAATGGTGAGAAGTTGCAATGACACGAGCAATCCACTAGAGTTGCAATTTGGCCCTCCGCCGGGGAAGCACAACAACCCCTCACAAATTCACCTTGATTGGGGGCGGACACAATCACCAAATCCCCTCACCAATCAATCCAACTCCAACCGTCTAGGTGACGGCAATCACCAAGAGTAACAAGAAACCTGCAATCACAAGAATCACCTAGTGCCACAAAATGCAAATCACGAAATGCACACACTAGGGTTCCCTCAATCCTCTCAAGAATAAGCACCACACTTGAGCAGGGAGAGGAGAGGGAGGAGATTCGCAGGGGCTCTCAGATCTGTCACTAGAGCTCGATCTCTCACTGGATTGAAGCACAAATCAATGGAGAGTGAGAGAGAAGGAAGAGAGAGCTTTCTTTGTTCTTTGTTCTCTGTATGCAAGAATGAGGAATGGGAACCAACGAGAGGAATGAAGGGGTAAGGCCTTGTTTTATTTCCCTTGTCCAGCCAGGCCACCCAACGGGCAGAACCAGTGTAACGGGCAGAAAGCATGGGTAGCTGACGCACACGAGGCTTCCTACGAAGCTTCCTGCTTCTCCTTCTTTTGAATAGATACCCTGGCAAGGTCGACAGAAGCAGCAGCAACTGCAGGCACCAAATAAATGACCGAGTGTCTCATCTGGCCATGCATTTCTTGCTTTCACACGACGTGGTCATACTTGCATGCAGCCGCAAGCCCCTTCATCCTTTCACACGAGCAAGTGTGCCTGCATGTGTGGCCTATGGCCATTTCCTACTCACGTACAAGCAAAGCATGCACTTGTCCATAAATAGAGCGGGTCCCAACCGGCTAAGAATAGCAAGACCCAAAGCAACGGTGGCCATTCCAAATTTCTCTGTCTCGTGAATGAAGCAGCAGAGACGGCCACTCACTCCTGGTTCTGATAGTTGGTCCGGTAGCTTGCCGCGAGGAGCAGTTCTGGTTCTGATATTTGGTCCGGTCAGTTTGCGAATAGCTCCTGGACTTGATACTTGGTCCGGTCTACTCTTTTTCCTTTTTCTCATGAGCAGCAAACAACAGAAGATAGTTCTCTGAATATTTATCCAGCAGCTATATTTGTCAAAGCACAGCCCTTCACATGATTCTAACCCTCAAGAAAATTACCAAAATAATTTTAGCACTTGTGTTAGATTTTCACAAATAATTTTAGGATTAACCTCAACTCGCCGCAACACTAAGCGTTATACATATGCAAATGAGACTCACACTTTAGTGGCACTAGATAACCATTGCAATTAAAGATTTCCCCTCTTTATAGTACGGTTATCAATTCTAAATCATCCACACCCTCTATGGTGTCTTGGATGCAAACCATAAAGCCCTACTTTATACCTTTGCCTTGAGTGTCGAGGATCGAGTAGGAATGCACCTTCATCCATCTTGATCATGATGAGCATTTGATCAAATAAGACATTCTTGATCCTTGCTCCATCATGTCACTTAGGCCAATCACCACATAGCTACACACATGCTAGATCAAGATGATTAGCACTAGGCATTGTCACTAATTACCAACAACCAAACATGGAGCTTTCAATGGGCTTTTGTGTTGTGTGTTGGTTTTGGTTGGTCTTTTTATGGCGAGGTGCATCTCGTTCACGGTTCATGGACGATGCATCATTATTTATGGGAAAGCAGTAAATGGTGTGAGATCTTGGTGCAGTGCAATTTCGTCTCGCGGCTCCGGCACTCGCCTCGCCTGGTCTGCAGTCTGCAGCCCTTTTAGTTCGATCTGTTGGGAGGAGAGACGGTAGCGGATGCACACACATCTTCATCGATCTACTGGAGTGTGTTTGATGAAGCAGTCAAGCAGATGCTCCACTTGCTAGCCTACCTACTTGCTTGACTAGATGGGGGTGGACCCTCACAATTCTTTGGAGATCCTGACCCAAGCAGCTCTGGCTAAAGGGATTGAATGTTGCCCCTTCCATCCTTGTATGGATCTATGGATAGTGTCAGGTTCGCTCTCCATGGAGCAACCATCCCCATCAGAATTAAATACAAACAAATTCCAATAAGTAAATAACTATTTTACAATGCTTTGGGCCCAGTCTTCTCTATGCATAGATAGTGAGTTCAAGATAGTATCCTTCACGGGAACCAAAGATCACATGAAGGGGAGGGCATTCGCCTCTTTGTTGCATGGTTTTGGAAAACTTCTTTCAGTACTCAATTCAGTTTTAGATACCAATTCAGTTTTGTATTTAAATTTAACAATTATTTGATACCCAATAAAATATTAGGCAGTATATCAGGAAATCCTTTGCATCAAACTTTGTATTTTACAATATCTGTGAGATATATGGCTGATACACTTAACACAAAAGCTAATTACCAAAAGAAATCCCAAGTGTTTATCAATGCTAACTACTGGATTCCTTTAAGTTATGACAAAAGGCTCACTTGAAGGCTTCTTTTGCTTTGTTTGAGGATCGCATAGTTAATAACAGTAATTGCAGTGAGTTCAAGACAGTACCCTTCACGGAATCGAAGGCCACCACAAGAAGAGGAGGGCATTCACCTCTTTATTGCATGGTTCTTCACAGCTCTACGGTTTCTTTGCCCTCTATGGGAAGAACCTTGAAAGTCAAGGCTAGCAAAATAAGAACAAAACACCAAATGATTATAACATAGTTTCAAGTGAAAGATTTTCAAACCTGCATACCACATACCCCCAATCTTGCCAGATTGGAAGATCTAGGAGCCACATCAATCATATAAGTCAAGTTCTTACTAAACTCTGTTTTTGAAGATGACAAAGCAGTGGCCAGAGAAGCCATTTGTTTGACTCTTCTAGTTCCATCTTCAATTTGAACAAATGGCAGTATCCTCCTCCTCTTGTGCATAATGAGAATGCTTTCTTCACCTTAGCATCTGAACCTATATGGATTCAAAATAAACAACTCACAGTGTGTGGTTACTTATGCCACTAATAAAACGAGAAAATGTCCTCACTCTTGCCAGGGAAAATGACTAGTCTTTGGGAAGAATCTGTTGTCAGGGGCGTCTTTATAGAGTCATGATCATCATTTGCCCTGTTCTCCACATAATCAACATCCCCCTATATTCGGCGGGACCGGGGAAGGTCATAACATTAATATGCCCATTAGCCTGCACAGTGAAACAAGAAATAGATATGCTTGGTTCTCATTTCTGTATATTAAAAAGGTTAAGGAAAATGTGTGTGTATGTCACAATTTGTGTTTACAGTGTGTGTGACACTGGAAAGCTGAGGGCAGTGTTGCACACACAAGTTCCAGTGGCATGTGCACAAACAGCAAAGTTGAGGAGAAAAAACACAAAACTCTGAATGAAATGAAGACAAACTCCAATAAGTAAATAACTGTGAGTGTGGTGAGTTCAAGATAGAGGAATCAAAGATCACAACAAGAGGGTAGACGCCTCTTTGTTGCATGGTTCTGCACAGCTCTATGGTTGCAAAGAACCTTGAAAGTCAAAAACAACAAAACGTCAAATGGTAATAACATAATTTAAGGTGAAAGATTTTCAAACCTGCATATCGGATACCTCCAATCTTGCCAGATTTGATGATCTAGGAGCCATATCAGGCATATAAATCAACTCATTACTAAAATTTGTTTTTGAAGACAGCAAAGCAGTGGCTAGAGAAGCCATTTGTTTGACTCTTCTAATTCAATCTTCAATTGGAACAAATTGCGGTATCCTCCTCTTCTTGTGCATAATGAGAAAACACTTTCTTCACCTTCTAGCACCTGAACCTATATGGATTCAAAATAAACAACTTAATGTGGGGTTACTGACGCCATTTATAAACAACTAGTCTTTGGGAAGGATCTGCTGTCACGAGCATCATCATACAGTCACAATCATCATTGGCCATGTTCTCTAGATAATCAACGTACCCCATATATTCGGCGGGCAAGGTCAGATCCGGCATCGGCACCTTCCTGATCTGCGTCTGGTCACGGCTTCTTGCTTGGGCTTGGGCAGTGGCGAACGGTACAGAACTGTTGTGGGGAGAATTCATCGTCAGAGGTGTCTGAGCCGGAGACCATGGCAGGCAGGCAGTAGGTAGCTAGAGCGATCGAGAGCGAGAACGAGAGATCAATGGATCCGAGAGCAAGAGCGAGAGAGAAGTGGAGAGTGCGAAGGGTTCTGAGGCTTGGCTCCCCTTCTCCCCTTCATGTCACACGCGCCGCCGGATGCAATGGGTTGCAGTGAAGCTACTAGGACGGATCCCTAGGAGCATTTGGGGGAATTCGGTCGGGATTCAGGAACACCCCATCAGCCTACACAGTGAAACAAGAAATATATATGATTTAAGTGTCATTTCTGTATATTAAAAAGGTAAAGGAAAATATGTGTGTAGGTCAAATTTGTGTGTATAGCGTGTGTGACACTAGAAAGCTGAGGGCAGTGTTGCACACACAAGTTCCAGTGGCATGCGCACAAATAGCAGAGTTCGGAGCAAAACCACAAACTCTGGATTAAATACAAACAAATTCCAATAAGTAAATAACTGTGAGTGTGGTGAATTCAAGACACAGGAATCAAAGACCACAAGAAGAGGAGGGCAGACGCCTCTTTGTTGCATGGTTCTGCACAACTCTACGGTTTCTTTACCCTCTTCGGGAAGAACCTTGAAAGTCAAGAACAAAAAACACCAAATAGTAATAGCATAATTTCAAGTGAAAGATTTTCAAACCTACAGCGAGCATCTCACCATGCTGCTGCACGCCATGGTCAGTCAGGGCTTGTTTGGATTGGTCCCTGGGAATCTTGCCTGGTGCTCATGCAGCTCCCAGGCGTCCAATTTCGAGCACCAGGGGCCAGGATGGCTGCCTGGGCGCGATTGCCTGGGAGGCATCAATCCAAACAGCCCCTCAGGGCAAACGACAACCAGCTAAGGCAAAGGAGAGACTAGCTCATCGTGTCAATATATGCTGGTAATGCTGGCCGTGGTCCCAACAGCACGTGGCATGTGTCCTTCGTCAGTTCGATGAGAATTGAAAGAAACCCCGTCTCAATTTGGTAGGCAACCAGAGCTTTTGTGTGTGTTGGTTTGGGTCCTTCCCTTGGTTTTGGTTGGCCTTTTTATGGCTGCATCTCGCTCATGGACGCATTTATTTATGGGAAGCTGTAAATGCAATGAGGGTGGAGTGAGATCTTGGTGCAGTTTCGTCTCGCTCCGGCACTCGCCTCGCCTGCCCTTTTGGTTTGGTTGGGAGGAGAGACGGTGGCGGACATGCACATATCTACATCAATCTACAGCTAGACTAGTGGAGTGTGTGTGTGATGTAGCAGTTAAGCAGATACTCCACTATATATGGCTAAATGAACACAGCCAAGATAATAAGAGGGTACACACACAAAACAGGCCTACAACAGTGAGCCAATCGATACAGCCTTCATGAACAAAGTGGGCTACGTTATTTGTTTCATTTAACTGCACATTGCCAGTAGTACTACTAAAAACATGACGCATACTAACAAGAATTTCTGTATAAAATGTGTAATGAGTGACATCTTTAACAAAGTAATTGAAGAGCCGATTTCCCATTCACAAGGCATATTCACAAGCAATGCTGCAATGATCGGCAAGCTATACAGATTACAGTCAGTACAATTGCACAATCAAACATACAAGAGCCAAAAAGATTGACCGTCCCTACTGCTAGCTCTTAGTAGTGTATCAAACATGAAACATGCCCATAAAAACAAATAACTATCAAATGGAACACAAGCCTGTAATACATCCATAAATCAGCAACAGAACCTGCACAAATATGAATTTGCTACAGAAAGGTGAAAAGCAGGAACTACGTTTATGACTAAATAAACCCAGACAAGGTAGTCAAGCAGGTCAACATATATATCAGAACCAGAAATAAGTTAATCTATACAACCATAAATGATCTAGAAGGGAAACACATGATTCATTTGAACCACAATTTGTCGTTAGTCATTACTACTTAAAAGGCATGCATAACTAACCCAGATCAGTAATGCTTTCCCACATATTTCCGGTAATGAGTCAAGCAAATCTGTCACATTTTTAACTTATCCTTTGCTGCCTAGAGTTTCCAATTCACAGGGGCATATTTGCAGGCAATGCTGCAACAATCAGTAAGCCATTCAGTCCACAATTGCACAGTCAAACATACAGCACCCAGAAAACAAATGAATGGCATACTAAAGGGAACTTTTGTTAGTGTAGTTCTTGACAGATGCATCGAAGGTGTACAAATCACAATGTAGACAAAGAAACAAAATTCTAGAGTGAAAGATAACCAACAAGAATTAAAAAGTAATCTATGACCAAAACGAATTCAACAATAGCAAAGCGGCTTCTTCATGGATCATCCAATCGAAGCAATGAGGAGAAAAGGCCTCGCATTTCATACAACATTAAATAATGCAATGCAATGGTGCACGCAGGTCAGCAAGTGCAAGGAATTACCTTGCGAGAGGCTGCATTTGGCGGCCTCGGCATCCTTCTGGATCGACAAGGAGGGCTGGACGGACGCACTCTTTGGGGGTCTTGGTGGGCGGGGAGCAAGCGGGACAGAAACAAGGAACCGATGGAATGCCCCAGGAGGCGATGGGGCGGAGGCACAATGTGTGGCGTCGTGGTCGCGGAGCAGCTCCTCGTCGCGGCCGCCGGAGCTGCTGGTGTCGCAGAGGATGGTGTGATGGTGTCCGAGTAGATGGACTCCCGCGTGCGGTCGACGGGGGGTGGGGCGACGCATGATGTCAGCGGCGTCAGGGGCTACAGTGTAGGCGCCGCCGTACGCTTGCGCTCGAGCTGCGGCGCGGCGACCTCGTCGACGACTCTCCGCGGTGGCCCATGGGCCGAGAGAGGAGGAGGTGATGACTTGACGGTGGGCCGCGGTCAGGGTCAACTGAGGCCCAGGCCGCCCACTCAATTCTCACACGGAGTATTTTCCAGAGAGAGAACCGAATGTTTAGGCTGCCCGACGAACTTAAATCGTCGCAGCAAAAACCGCTCTCGACTTGCATTGCTCTTGAGGATTCACGAATGGCAAGTGCTGGAGCTGCAACTAACGAGCCCGTCGGCGACAATGCCCGCCATATACCAACCGTTCCCCATTAAATTTGAACCTGAAACACGACTTATTTGAATAGGAGAGAAAAGGACAGATTTCATTTGGGTTATTTGGTCTAGCTTGAATAGTTTTTGACGGAGTAAATAAAGATTAAACAAGTATCATGTCGATATTTGGGAGACTAGTTTAAACAGATTATATTCCCTCGAGAAACATCTCCTTCATTCTTGTTTATACTTTTTTTTAGAAGGGACGGCAAAAGCTTTGCCGCGATTTTTATTAGACGAAGAAAAAGAAAAAAAAAGAAGGCAAGTGCCCCCTTGTTTATACTCTTCGTGCAAGTTTCAACTTTTGAATTTGGTCGATGGTCCATGTCAGGCCCACCATTAATAATGATCTTAATAGTTTACCGTGTCCGCTACAGATTTGATGTTAACAAGCCCTGTTTTTTAAAACCAAAGAGTGCAGCAACGACCAACCTGCAGGGATGATTTGTTAACAAGCCTTGCGTTTTTAAAAGAAAAAGAGTAGAGCACGGTTGCTAAAACTCGACCAAATTGATAACCTGCAGGGATGCATTTGCTTGTGTCCTGAGCCTTGCGTGCTGTGACTATGAAGAAAATGTTGTTAGCCGGCCGTAGTGATGCACAAGAGCCAAGATGGCTGCGTCGCGACATTTACAAATGAGTTTTTTTTTTGAAAAAGAACAAAATGAGTTAGTTAAGTTAAAAATGCATATATAAATCCCAGCTGAGCATAATATGATTTGGATCGACCCGGCCGTCTACACCTAACCACTGAACCTTCATGACGTCCTTTCGCTGAATAATACAAGCTCAGTTTAAGCACGTCACGGAGACTGATTCCTTTGGCTTTCGCTTACTCGATCCGTTTTTATTTATAACGAAGACTTGCATCTTTCAAGTCGTGAGTCGTGTGACGAACTTTGTATGTTCATTTTATTTCTATATACATGTACATTAGTCTAAATAAGACGTGTGTGCATGCGTGTTGCGAATGTCTGCATTGTACTATGTAATTTTAAAAAATCATCTATAGTGAACTTTAATCATTTATTAAGAATGGATAATTATATTTGCAAAAGGATTATGGGATGGAAGGTTCTCTAAAGAATTACTTCCTCTATAAAAAAAATAAAATTCTATATTCTGAACAAGACCAAAAAAAAAAAGTTTGACCAAAATTATAGAAAAATATTACCAATATTCATGTATTCAAATACATTTGCTCTGAAATTTTTCATAATTAATGTAATAATACTTTTTTAGTACCATAATATAAATTCTACGAAATTTGGAATCATTTGGCTTCTTGTGAAACGAGAATAGCTTTCTTTTTGAAACTGAGGTTTTCTATATGATTTTGAAGTCTGCATTGTACTATGTAATTTTAAAAAATCATCTATAGTGAACTTTAATCATTTATTAAGAATGGATAATTATATTTGCAAAAGGATTATGGGATGGAAGGTTCTCTAAAGAATTACTTCCTCTATAAAAAAATAAAATTCTATATTCTGAACAAGACAAAAAAAATTTAAGTTTGACCAAAATTATAGAAAAATATTACCAATATTCATGTATTCAAATACATTTGCTCTGAAATTTTTCATAATTAATGTAATAATACTTTTTTAGTACCATAATATAAATTCTACGAAATTTGGAATCATTTGGCTTCTTGTGAAACGAGAATAGCTTTCTTTTTGAAACTGAGGTTTTCTATACGATCATTAGGCAGCACAGAAACATGGTTTATGTTGCTTAAAAAAAAAGAAACATGGTTTATTTACTGAGTAGACTAAAAATGCAAGCATCAATGTTTAAGAAATTTTAAGATGGGTCATCTCCACCGGGTCTTCTTTTTTATTTCCTTAAAATCTCCTTTAGGGGAATGGAAATCCATGATTCATGATTGGGAAAACATGACTCATGTGGCGGCGGCTCCGGCACGGTGAGCTCATGTGGCTCCCGCGTGGCGACCTCACACGGCATGTCTGCACGGTCTCTTACGAGGCGCAGCTGCTTCCTTGGAAGCACCGCGCAGTGGGGGAAAGGGAAAGGTGATGAGTTGCTCTTCCTTTTCTTTGAGGGACGATTGAGGGATGTTTTTTTTCTTGGTTGAGAAAAACATTTGGGAAAAGAGGATATGAGCTTGTTCTTTGGTTTCAATCCCCTTTTATCATTAGTTATAGGAAAAGAGAATCATCTTTTCTTAATCTCATGGAGATGCTCTTGATAAGATCGCATGACCCTTGTAAGCCATGCGGGCAGGCCGTGCTTCCCTGATAGCAACGTGCCAAAGCCCAACGACGACAGGGTCTTCCTCTTTACAATATTGAGAACCACTAGACGATCGAGTGGGATGGCAAGCGCCCATTTGCCGTGTTGGTCTGACCTCGAACACCACGACGCGAGGCGCAGACAACAAGCCGGCACAGAGCAGTGCGATCAGCTCACCTACTAATTGGCGCCTCCGATCGCCGATTCCACCACTCCACGAGTCCCCAACACATCCATCTCGCGTTATTGCACCTGCACCCACAGACCTCCAACGATGGCAAGGCTCGTCAGCGCACTATGCGTCCTGCTCGCCGGCGTCGTCGTCGCTGTCTCCGCGGCGCCGGCCATGGAGTCCGAAGCGGAGGAGCCTGTGTCCACGTACATTGTGCACATCGCGTCAACGCACGCGCCGCTGACGTCCCGTCCCCGCGCTCTCTCCTCGGCATACCGCTCCTTCCTTCGCGACAACCTACCCGCGCGCGTCGCGCGCCCGGCGCCGAGGCTGCTGTACTCGTACGCGCACGCCGCGACGGGGTTCGCAGCGCGGCTGACGGGTGCGCAGGCCGCGCACCTCGCCTCGCAGAGCTCCGCCGTGCTAGCCGTCCTGCCTGACGTCACGCAGCAGCTGCACACCACGCTGACGCCGTCGTTCCTGAGCCTCTCGGAGTCGTCGGGGCTGCTCGAGGCGTCCGGCGGCGCCACGGACGTCGTGATCGGCGTCATCGACACCGGCGTGTACCCCAAGGACCGCGCGTCGTTCGACGCGGACCCGTCGCTGCCGCCGCCGCCCAGCACGTTCCGCGGACGCTGCGTCTCGACGCCGGAGTTCAACGGCACCGCGTACTGCAACAACAAGCTCGTCGGCGCCAAGTTCTTCAACCTGGGGTACGAGGCCGCGCACGGCTGGGCGGTTGGTGAGACGGACTCCAGATCGCCGCTCGACACAAACGGCCACGGCACGCACACCTCGTCCACGGCAGCAGGCTCTGCCGTGGCCAACGCCAGCTTCTTCGACTATGGCAAAGGTACAGCCACCGGCATGGCACCGCGCGCCCGCATTGCTGCCTACAAGGTGTGCTATACAAGGGGGTGCGCGTCCTCAGACATCCTCATGGCATTTGACGAGGCCATCAAGGACGGGGTCAACGTCATCTCCGTCTCGCTCGGCGCTGTCGGCCAGGCGCCCCCGTTTTACAGCGACACCACGGCTGTGGGAGCATTCAGCGCAGTCCGCAAGGGCATCGTCGTCTCTGCCTCCGCGGGCAACTCTGGTCCCGGCGAGTTCACCGCTGTCAACGTCGCGCCATGGATCCTGACGGTGGGTGCGTCAACCCTCAACCGCCAGTTCCAAGCGAACGTCGTTCTTGGAAGCGGCGAAACCTTCACCGGAACTACCCTCTATGCCGGCACGCCGCTCGGTCCAACAAAGCTACCGCTAGTCTATGGAGGCGACGTCGGCTCAAGCGTCTGTGAAGCTGGCAGGCTGATCGCCCGCAGAGTCGCCGGCAAGATCGTTGTCTGCGACCCTGGCGTGATCGCTGGAGCATCTAAAGGAGTAGCCGTAAAGCTTGCCGGAGGAGCTGGAGCGATCATCATCAGCTCCAAGGGGTTCGGCGAGTTGGTCCTCACCACCCCGCACATCTACCCCGCGACGGGCGTGACGTTCGCCGCTGGCGAGAAGATAAAAAAGTACATCAGAACCAACGCGTCCCCGGTCGCGACGATCGTGTTCCTCGGCACCGTCGTCGGCGGGACACCGTCATCCCCAAGAATGGCATCCTTTTCCAGCCGCGGGCCAAACCTCCTCGCGCCGGAGATCCTCAAGCCGGACGTGACCGCCCCCGGAGTGGACATCCTGGCCGCATGGACTGGCGAGAACTCGCCGTCGGAGCTCGATAGCGACACGAGGCGGGTGAAGTTCAACATCATATCCGGCACCTCCATGTCGTGCCCTCACATGAGCGGCGTCGCCGCGCTACTCCGGCAGGCGCGGCCGGACTGGAGCCCCGCCGCGATCAAGTCCGCGTTGATGACCACCGCGTACAACGTCGACAACGCCGGGGACATCATTAAGGACATGTTCACCGGCACGGCGTCCACGCCGTTCGTGCGCGGGGCCGGCCATGTTGACCCCAACCCCGCCCTCAACCCAGGTCTTGTGTACGACGCCGGCACTGACGATTACGTCTCTTTCTTGTGCGCGCTCGGCTACACCTCCAGGCAGATCGCCGTCCTGACGAGGGATGGATCGACGACAGACTGCTCGACACGCTCGGCCGCCGTGGGCGACCTCAACTACCCGGCTTTCTCGGTGCTGTTCGGCTCCGGCGGCGACGAGGTCACGCAGCACCGCATCGTGCGCAACGTCGGGAGCAACGACAGGGCCACGTACACGGCCACCATCGCCAGCCCCGCCGGCGTGCGCGTCACGGTGGAGCCTTCGACGCTGAAGTTCAGCGCGACGCAGCAGACGCAGGAGTACGCCGGAGCAGGGAAGCATAACCGACAGGTACACGTTCGGGTCCATCGTGTGGAGCGACGGGGAGCACAAGGTGACGAGCCCCATTGCCGTCATCTGGCTGGAGAGCCAAGCAGCGGCGATGTGATCCGGTCGACGTCGAGCAAGCCATGTGTGCGCTTGTGTTTATTTTTCTGTTGCAGGTTGCATTACAAAATAAGTTGCATATACTTCCAGCACTGATTCATCCTACTCCAACCAACAAGAGACTTCTAAGGCGTAATTTGTTATAAACAAAATTTGTAGCATATTTTATTACTTGGACTTTCACCTCCCAACTTCTTTCTATCGCTTACTTGGTTCAGGGTGCTACAGTCGGTTTTGGTTAATCACAAAATGGTCTCCTTTTATCGTTACAGCTACATTCTTTCGTTAACCAGCAGGAAAAACACCGTCGGCACAAAAGCTTTGCCGAGCATAGTGCACAATTCATCATATACAAATTTGATACAACAACTGGGCAGTCAACTACTCACGCCACTACTGACGAGGGCAGAAGAATCACAATGACCAGCCATGGGACTATAGCACAACTTGATTGGTAGTTTCCTTCAGATTTGTTTCGCAAAAAAACAAAGATTCTGTCAGATTTTCTATACGTTCGATTGTGCTTTCGAATTTGTGCTATAAGATCTTTCAAAAAAATTTGTGCTATAAGTATCTGCCGGATCGCCTATATAAAAAAAAATCATATTTGATCATATAAAAGTTACTGCCAGATAATTAGACACTCCTAATAATCTATAGAAATTTAGAAAATAGGCCAAGCTAAGGCGTGACAGGTCGCTACTCAAGGTAATTGCGTGACCCTTTGCCCAAATAACTGACCGCATCACCAAAACAAAGCTATTTTTTTTGTGTCAACTAGGCTAATTATGTATGTCAGGAGTAGGGAGCAGGTGGAGATGGTACCTTGAAATGGTACATTTGGACTAGTCCATTTTATTCTCTTAGAGCAACTACAAGCGAAGAGCTTCCATGTTGTGTATTCTATATCTGACTATTTTGGTGGAGAAAAAAGAGTCACAACACCTATTGTATCTAGTTGTCATCTCCAAGGGTTTTGCATTTTTGCTTTGGCATTTGTAGTCATTTGCCAACTCTCAAAACAAAATGCAAAGGAATAAAAGAGGACATCTCCAAGGCAGCGTGGGTGGAGGGATGTGGTGCAAAAGTCGCGCGCGGGGACGTCGGAAGCAGCGCATACGACAAATGCCAAGGGCGAGGGGCTTGGCATATATGCCAAGTCTCCCCCTCCAAATACCAAGTTAATGAAAATGCAAAGGCTAAATGCATAACCATTGGAGAGGGTTTTTTAGGAGTTTTATGCAAATTAGTAAATGCCAATTCCAAATGCATAACCCTTGGAGATGCTCAAGTTATCTATCCTGAAGTTCTCGTACGTCAAACATAGCTCGCATGTGCCGCTAGCTACCTCTCTCGCTGTACTAGAAAGGTTGTTGGAGCTTTTTATTTTTTTACATGGTTTTCTATTTTAGAGGCTGGCTAAATCATAAGTTTAGTTATTTATCTTTACCAACTCTCTTGGAGTTGCTCTTAAAACAACACAATTATGCCCTTTTGTATATTGTCCGTTTTCTATCCTATTTGCCAGTTATTTTCAAGATAACTAAATTTTATTATAATTTTGATTAAGCCTTTTGCGAAATTTAGTTCACCATTTTTCTGTAGCCCTGATTAATATTTTTAATTACTGTATTATTTAATCTAGAATATTATAGTCGTGAAGCTAGAACTTTTTATTTAGGTTGAGGCATTTTTTACAGTGAAGCGAGAACATTTTACATTTACGCTGGATCATTTTTCATATATGAAACAACAACATTTTGTGAAGTAAATTTTTTTCATAAATCTAGAACACTTTTATGTGAGATGGAATATATTTTCCTCATTGGGAAAATTTTATGAAACCATTGAGTTTTTTTTTTTTTTTGACAAGGTATGAAACCATTGAGTTGGATGGATGGAAAAAATGTTACGTTGATAGGCACTGTTGCGCAACTCAGTGTTCTTTTAATTGAGAAACGGGCAACTCAGTGATGGGCTAACATCTGTTGGATTCATCGATTCCATTCCATTGTTAAGCCACAATCGGCCTCTCGCAACACGGCCCAGCCAAGCCCAAAACAAAGGGGAAGAAAAAAAAGGAAACTCATTGTCAACGAAGAGTCCTTCACGATCGTCAACGAAGAGTCCTGAATACAATACCAATGCGAACGACGGAGACAGAGACAGAGACAGAGACAGAGACGGAGATGGAGACAGAGACGGAGATGGAGACGGAGACGGGGTCATGGAGACGATCCATCCACTACATATATACACGATCACGGGAACGTGGCCCGTCAATCAAAGCAGATGTAGCCGCGGACGATCACAACGATGATGGAGAGGTTATCGCAGGTCCGCAAAACCCTCGGGGAGATTGACGCCCGCGTCCCTGACGCGCTCCGCGTC
The DNA here is from genome assembly GCA_018135685.1 of Themeda triandra. Taxonomy (NCBI): domain Eukaryota; kingdom Viridiplantae; phylum Streptophyta; class Magnoliopsida; order Poales; family Poaceae; genus Themeda; species Themeda triandra. The sequence continues at coordinate 396,582 of JAENPR010000244.1, forward strand.
GCGTTGGGGCTCGGCAATCGACTGTCCCCCACGCCATCTCCCGGCGAGGACGACGAGATCGCCGACTTCGCTACCTCCCTGTTGCAGCCGCCGGCGACGACGACTGAGGTCGACGGTGCCGGTCCGGATGATGCCGATAACCTTGGCCCGACGGAACCCGACGCCGCCTCGTCTTCATCGGCGCCGATGAAGATCGTCTGGGCGTCATGCTACGTGCCGAAGCACGACCACGACGCGCACTTCGGGAACGCCAAGGCCGGCGTCGTCGGCGTGTTTGACGGCGTCGGCGCGTACGAGGACTACGGCGTGGACGCCGCCGCCTTCTCCCGCGGCCTCATGACGAGCGCCTCCGCGGAGGTCGCGGGGCTGGAACCCGGCGCTCGCGTCTGCCCCCGCACGCTGCTGCAGCGGGCCTACGACGAGACTGCCGCGTCGGGCGCGACGGGGGCGTCGACGGCGGTGATCCTGTCGCTCGCCGGAAACGCCCTGGACTGGGCGTACGTCGGCGACAGCGCCTTCGCCGTGCTCCGGGGCGGCAAGATCGTGTTCCTGTCGACGCCGCAGCGGCACCTGTCCCACACCACGCGAAAGAAGCTTCGCTTCGCCTCCAACGACGACCGGCGGAAAGAACTTCTCTTCACCTCCAGGGACCCCACGTTTCAGCTCAGCGCCAAGCAGGGCGTAAACTGCGATAGGCCCGCGGATGCCAGGACGGGGCAGTTCGCGGTGAGGACCAGCGACGTCGTGGTGGTCGGGACGGACGGGCTGTTCGACAACATTCTCGAGGAGCAGCTGGAGGTCGCCGTGCAGATGGGCACCAAGCTGGGCTTCTCGCCCAAGAACATGGCGGACATCATCGCCGCCGTCGCTTACGAGAGGTCAAAACAAACATGGTCAAGGCGATTGCGCAAGGGGAAGCCGGACGACATTACGGTTCTAGTAGCGTTCATTGTTCAATCCGATTTGTGATGTAAACGCGCAATTGATGGCATGCTGGGGGACCTGGGGTTCATTATCAGAGTTGAGTATACATGGCTATCTGGGGTTAATTATCAGAGTTATGCATGGCTATCTGGGGTTAATTATCAGAGTTATGCATGGCTATCTGGGGTTCATTATCAGAGTTGAGTATGCATGGCTATCCAGCCATAGTTTTAGTTTTACAAAAACGAAAGTGAAATACTACTGTATACATTATCTAAGCATTTAAGACGTCTCCAAGACTTAAGTTATCTTTGTTTTATTCATGCTTTATTATGTAAGGATGAATCCTAACTCTGAATTCAAATGTTTCGGCCAACCTATGTGTTCATATGAACTGGAGACCTGTCTCTACTATGCGTGCAATTCAGGTCAGGGTCTGAGCTTCAGTTGTTTCAGATCTTTTGAGCTCCCACATGGACTCTTGTTTGCCTTGGTGTGCTGGCAGATCTGGAAGGAGCGCAACGCCTGCTGTTTTCAGAACGCAACCACAACCGTTGGTGACACACTTCAACTGATCAAGGCCGAGGCGGATTGCTAGACTGAGGCGGGGTGGCTAGGCTTCGAAGCCTAGCACAAGGATATCTTTGTACAATTTTTGTCACGATGTATCATGTTGCACCATGTTATCCCCTGCTTAATAAAATTTACGCGCAACGGCCTGGTCTCGAAAAAAATGTTGCAGTATATTTTTGTCACGATGTACAGCTCAAGTGTATTTTCTGCCGGAAATGGCTTCTTGAATACAAAGATACGCAGATAAGCACACTCGTATGTATTCGCGAAAAAAAGAACCCTTAACCCGCCACAACGCCCTTAGAAAGCGCAACCTACAAATTAGAAGTTCAACTTCCTCGTTTTGGTTCGGCTGATGGTTTTCATAACTGATTTCGACTGCTTTAATTGTGTTCTATGAGAGGGAAAAAGCCAAGCCAGCTGAAACGAGCAGGTGTCACAAACACTGGTGTGTTTATTTTTGTATGAGACAATACCTTCAATCCAACTCCACCTAAAATCAATTCATCAATCTTTCCCGACCCACCCCAACGCGCACAGCCCCAACATGCAGCACTGACATGGGGCGAGCACAAACAAGTCCGCATCAAGAAGCCAGCTACATCATCAAAAGAAACGGTGCAGTCTGATGTGTACCTTATAATTTTGGTCAAACTCGGGATACTTTTACTGTCCAACAAAATTAGAATGGCTTAAATCAGGAATAGAGGGAGTAGCAGTCGTGATATTTTTACTCAAATAGTGAATTGTTACCAAGAGAGAACTTGGTGCCAAACAATCTGGGCAAAAGGACAATCCAAGCAAGGTGGGCGATTGTCTTCCAAGGTCCATTACAGAGATCACACACATTTTGATGTGACGCCAAAGTTTTCCGTCATTATAATTTTGTCTTGGATCTAAGTCCATGGAAAGAATCTGCACTTATCTTCTGATCGAGCTTTCCAAATGCTGCTGCTTCTGTAGTGCTCAACGCTTCTGTTAAAGTGAGCTACATTTTTTTTTTTTGGACAGCATGTGAGCTTACATAAGTTGATTTCACCATGTACTGGCTATTTGCTGAATTTGCTGTACAAGAGGTAAGAGGGCCTGGCTTGTTCAATCTTCATCAGATGTCCAAAAGAATTAGATGTTGGATGGCTTAGGAACACTCAGGTGTTGCAATAACCATGCTCGCCTCTTATAGCATGCGTACACAAGTGAGACACACAAAGCATAGAGGAGCTATAAACATGCCATCATTAAAAAAAAAAGATGGTACAATGATCATTCCAGTCATTACAAACTTGTTCATACATGTCAAATCGCCATCAGCCATAATGACACCCTCGCTGCCTTTGTAGGTGCAAGCAACCAATCACATACACTACTCCAACCAACCTGCTCCATGAAAAGAGAGAGCTGCAAGCATGGTCCATTGGTCCACGCAACCATGGTATGGGCAGCTGAATTATTCCGTGGTTGAGTCGAGTAAACAATGGCAGGCAGGACAGGATGCGTTGAGATCGCGGATCTGATGGCCGTGTTTCTTCAACCCACACCGGTAGCCAGTAGCAACAGCAGCAGTCTACATGGCTGCTGCTCCACCGTTGGACGGCCATGTCACGGCAATGGGGCTGGTGACGTCGTGCACGCCGTCGCTCCACGTGATGGACCCGAACGAGTAGCTGTCGTCCACGATCACCGGGTTGCCTGCCACCGCGATGGTGATCTCGTAGCCCAGGCTCTGCTGCTTCCCGTCGAACGCGAGCTTGCTCGGACTCACCGTGACGTCCACGCCGGACGGGCTGACGATCTTGGGCTCGTACACCGCGCTGGAGTTGCTGCCGACGTTGCGCACCACCCGGTGGTAGGTGACCGAGTCTTTGTAGGAGGAGAAGACGACGGCGAAGGCAGGGTAGTTGAGGTCGCCGGAGCGAGCGAATTTCCTCGAGCAGTTGGTGACCGACTTATCCTGTGTGAAGATGGAGATCAACGACGGTGAGTACCCGAGCGTGCAGAGGAAGGCGACGTAGTCGTCGGTGCCGGCGTCGTACACCAGCCCCGGGTCGAGGGCGGCGTTCGGGTCGACGTGGCCGGCGCCACGGACGAACGGCGTCGACTCGACGCCCGTCGCGAGGTCCTTGATGGTCTCCCCGGTGTTGTCCAGGTTGTACGCCGTGGTCATGAGCGCTGACTTGATCGCCGCGGGGCTCCACTCCGGGTGCGCCTGCCGGAGCAGCGCGGCGAGGCCGCTCACGTGCGGGCAGGACATGGACGTCCCGGAGATGATGTTGAACTCCACGCGCCTCGTGTCGATTTCCAGGTCGGTCGGGGAGGAGGCGCCGGTCCACGCCGCGAGTATGTTGACGCCGGGGGCGATGACGTCGGGCTTGAGGATCTCCGGCGCGCGGTAGTTGGGGCCTCGGCTCGAGAACGCCGCCACACGCGGCGCCGACGGCGACTTGCTGATGACCGTGCCGCGGAACTTGATGGTCGCCGTCGGCGACGGATCCGTCTGGACGTATGACCTGATCTTGTCGCCGAACTTCTCTCCGACCATAGTCGCGGGCACGAGGTGGGAGTCCGCGATGAGCTCCTCGCCGCTATCCTCGGTGTTGGCGAGGATCATTCCAGCCCCACCGGCGAGCTTGACCGCCGCTCCTTTCTCGACGCGGGCGTTGTTACCACGCAGACAGAGCACGATCTTGCCGGCCACCTTCTTCGGGTCGAGCTCGCCCATTATGCACAGACGGGAACCACAGTCCCCGGCGAACACCAGCGGCAGCTGAGTGGAGCCCAGGGGGTCGCCGGCGTACAGAGACACGCCGCCAAAGACGCGGCCGTCACCGAGAACCACATCGGCGGGGAACTCACGGTCGACGGTGGACGCGCCGACGGTCAGGATCCACGGCGCGATGTTGACGGCTGTGTACTCGCCGGGGCCGGAGTTGCCGGCGGAGCAGGAGACGACGATACCCTTGCGCACCGCGTGGAAAGCACCGATAGCGATGGAATCGGTGTAGAATCTGGGGGCGTACCCGCTGGAGCCGACGGAGAGTGAGATGACGTCGACGCCGTCGGCGACGGCCTCGTCAAAGGCCGCGAGGATGTCGGAGTCGTAGCATCCGGACGCCCAGCAGATCTTGTAGGCCGCGATGCGCGCGCCGGGGTCCATGCCCACGGCCAGCCCCTTGGCGTAGTCGTACAACCCGGCTCCGGGCACCGGCGAGCCAGCCGCCGTGGAGGCGGTGTGCGTGCCATGGCCCTCAGTGTCCAGCGGCGACTTGGACTCCTTGGTCTCATCGATGGGGTGGCCAAGACCAGCCTCGTAGCCCTGGTAGAAGAACTTGGCGCCGATGAGCTTGCTGTTGCAGTAAGCGGACGCGTTGAAGGAGGCCGTGGAGACGCATCCGCCGGAGAAGGACGCGGGAGGCGGGCCAAGCCCATCCGTTGCCGCGAACGAGCCCCGGCCGATGGGGTAGAGCCCGGTGTCGAGCACGCCGACGACGACAGACGACGCGCCCCCCGTCGCGGCCGGAAGCAGCCCGGCGGACTCGGTCAGGCGGAGGAACGCCGGGGTGTGGGTGGTGTGCAGCTGCCGCGCCTTGTCGGGGTACACGGCCAGGACGCCGTCCACGGCTGCGGCGTGCGCCGCCTGCTCGGGCGTGAGCCGCGCGGCGATGCCCGTGGCGGCGTGCTGGTAGGAGTAGAGCACGCGCGGCCTCGGCGCGCGCAGGCGGCGCGGGAGGAGGCGGCGCAGCACCGCCTCGCCGCCGCCGTTGCCGCGCGCGGCGGATAGCGCCGGGTGGTCTGATGACAGGTGGATGATGTACGTGGACTGCGCGGTCTCCTCGGCGTCCGCCGCGGCCGCGGCGACGGCGGCGAGGACGGCGAGAGCGAGCACGACGGCGAGACGCGGGCCCCTGATCCTCGCCATGGTACCTGGAGCAGATTGGCCAATTCCACCGGGGTTGGTTTGGGATAACAGTATCACATCATAAAACAAGTGTGGGCCCGGGCGATGTGTGGACCTTGGATTGGCCACGCTGTCGAGGAGATCGGAGTCTGGTTTCCCCAGGCTCTGTCTCCTTTGAGTCCTTTGGCTGAGCTGAGCTTTGGACTTTCTACCTACCTTTCGCTGCCTCATTGTCATTGGGGGAGACGTGGAATGTCTTTGTGGGTGTTTTCGCGTATGCATGTAGACACGTCTTAATGCAAGATACATGAAGTAAAGGCATTATTCACTCACTACTCGCTCGCAAGCAAGAGCAGTTGTACAGTAGTAGATAGGTTTTGCGTGTTTCACCCAAGCTTTTAGACAGGGACAGTGTTCTCTTGTTCCCCTTTGGGAAATTATTAGAATTGATGCTAGATGTGGACTTCCATGACCAATTGACCATTGTTTGTTAGCTATACGTGATTCTTTAGTGGAGTTTACAGAACAGTAATGGTACTCTTGGGTCTAGGCATAGCGTGGAAGAAATCGTGGCGTGGGGCTTTCAAGTAGACCGACAAGATTTTTGTTAACTAATCATATCTATATGTGTTGAGGTCGAAAATTAACTAATTTTAATTTCAATCCAGGAGTACAATTAAACAAGTCTTGAGTGTGTTTATGATATGATCATGAAATATTCTTTTCTTTTTTCTTTTTCTCTTTTTGAAAAAAAACTTGGATCATTTGTTCTCCCATACACATCAGGATCTTCGCACACTAGGTGCTCTGGTTATTAATCATGTCTAGAGTATGATCATTAGTGTAAACATGGTGTCTATACTACTAATTACTTGAGTTTGCGTTCTATCTTATAGATAGTTGTAGTAACTCAAGGAGTGGCATCTCTATCAGGTGGACATAGTCTACGATGTTTAGATTACTGGTACATGTTATCATAGAGTTATCTCTAACCTCCTCAATAATTGGAAAGGATTTGCTGCTCCTAAGTAAGTCATTGAAAGAACCTAGATCTTGATTATTTAGAGTTTCTTAGAAACCATAGAATATTCTCTTTACACTCCAATATTACCTATCTTCTTCCATCAAGTTACCACTAAAAGCTTTTGATTCTACTACTTTACATTCTTCATGCAAATCAATACTCTGAAAATCTCTCGGTGAAAGCTACATCATTATTTGTATGCTTGTAGATTTATCCATGAGTTAAGGGAATACTACCAAGCTTTCTAGCGTTGTTAACAGGGAACGACAATTGCCTTACTAGCGAACCAAATTGGTCCATGTAACCTCACCATCACCTTCACCGAATGGGATCCACATATATCTTTTGACTATGGTTTTGAAGAGTGTGTATTTGGGGATAGTACAATCATCACACCCTTATGACTACAGGTTTTGCCCTATTTTCATAGTCTTATGAATGGAAGGCGAAGATCCTTATACCCACCTATAGAAGTTTGAGCAATTGTGCTTATGCTTGGATATTTCTGGCATGATACAAGAGACTGTGAAATGGAAAAAAATTCCACTCCATTTTTGAGAGAGCAAAACAATGGTATAATCATAACCATAGGAGGCATAAATGGAGACTGGAATGGGCTTCAAAACAAAAAAAAATTCTTGCTTTTGCTCCACTTTTCTAGATTGCCACATTTCAAGCAAAAATCCTTACTTTCCAACAGAATGAGGAGTCTCCTTAGAACTAGCTTGGGTTAGATTCATGAATTTAGTCATCTTTTGCCCAAAAGATCATCATCGATCATGTTCCTTTACAACATTTTCATCTAGGTCTTGATAAAGAAGTTACTCTACTTCTCAACATCTATTCAAGGACCATTCTAGCATAAAACCATTGATGAGGGAAAAGTTATCCTTGATATTTTTTTTAAAAAAAAAACAGTCCCTACATGAGAATCTATAACAAACTCCCCAAACAAGTTGCGTCAAACTTCGAATAAGAAGAGGAGCTATGTGTGCCCAAGTTACAGTTAGATAGCTATTTCTGTTAATTCCAAATTGAAGACTCACCAGACACCATCACTAGCTATAAGAAAAAAATTCAGTATCATATGTTATATTATTCTATTAAAAAAAAGACGTCACTTCCCACCATATCGTATCTATGAAGTGGGCTTAAAATGCACTAAAGCAATGATGCAATATAGTTATATATTCACACTGTTAATGTTAGGAACACATGTGACTACAAATTCTTGCCTTGTCGAATATGTATTCTTTGTATGGCACGAATCCTAAAAGTTAAAAACACTTACAATGTAGTATATCACAAAAAAATTATGTATAAGCAAAAGCAATCTCGATACAACTACTACCAATCATCACTTTGCTGATGTCAAGATTTGGGATACAAGACTTATCCCTAAATATACTTTGCTAGTACAACTATTTGCTCTATCCACCACGTCTCTGTCCCAGTGCCACTCGATTCGATAGTCAAGGGTTAAATCAAGTGTCTTCGAAAACAATAAAAGAAAAAGAATTAGTAATCATTAGAATGTTTTTTCATGAAATAAATTATCAGAAGTTAGGCATCTGACAAGAAAACAATCACCATATGATCATACATGACCATTTTTTACAAGACAGCGCGAGAATCACATATGCAAATATTTCTTTCAACCACAGCTACTTTTGTGTCTGTTTTTTCTAACATCATAACCTATGAACATTACTCTATGAGCTAGCCAAATTTTGGTGATATGGGCTCCCTGCAATACCAATTTGAATCGTTGCTACGGAGATTCAAATACCCTCAATAAGTTAGTGTTAGCAACACAGCTCAATTGGTTCACAGGTAACTTGATTCAGTAGCAGGAATACAAGATCTCAAGGAGAGGAAGATCTAAGCAAAGGAATCAAGCAGAGGAAGAGGAGCCGGTATAGAGGAAGGAGGAGGAGTTGGGGAAGAAGAACAGTGACTACAATGGAAGGGGATATTCGATAATTTCATTCGATGTCGATCCTTGGCCACTTAGTCTCCTTTTGTAGACAATGCCCCCCATCTGCCAGCCTGTATCATGGGCCCACATGGACGTCATGATAGTTAGTATCCTTGTGGTTAGCTCATGTGCCAAGCACGAGGGGAAAAAGATAAGAGGACGCCTCCACACCGCTGCGGGAAGCACCCCAGCAACCACCTCCACCACCGAGGCCTGGTGTTGCTCTCAAGCTCTTACCTAGGGTTCCATAGATGATATAGGTCCATGATACTGGATATTCTAAGATCTACTATCTATGAGCATGCTGCATTAAATTCCCATGCTTTTGTTTTTGTAAAAGCATCCTAAAATTACTCACATTTGCATAAGAGTGAAGATCAGCCACAAAAAAAATGTTCAAATAGCGCGGTGTTGGTTCCCTAAATTTCCAACTATCCTACAGGAGATGGAACTGGCAAAGGCAACTTGATATTATATACATATCGAAACATTGCAAGAGAAGCTATATGATGAGCATCTCAGAAGCTAAAACAATAGTACCCTTTATGTAAACTATCTGCATAATTAATCTATATAAAATGTAAGTCGCTATTAAGATAAAAGAAGTATATACCGAGCACAAATTTCATGGTTCCAAATGTCAATGTATGATTTGATAATCTGCATGTTTTCAGATAACTAAGTTGATACTCACTCAACTTGTTCGATACTGATTTAATAAAATAAATATAAATGTCAAAAGCTCCTCGTATTCCTAGGACCGAGAGCCCCTCCTCGCCTCGCGTCGTCTCCCCGGGGGCGACTCGAGGCCCCGCCCGCCGCCGCCAGCCCCATCCACCCACGCCGCCGCCGCCCCTCGCCGGCGGCGGTGGCGGGGGGCGCTCAACAAGGCCCCACCCCCGCACCCCTGTTCTCGGGCCTCCTTCCCCAGCTCCATCTCTCCTCCCCCTCCGTTCCTCCGGCGTCGGCGACCTCCGGCCGGCGGGTGGCGGATCCAGCGCCTGCTTGGCCGGATCCGGCCGGCCCGCGGCCGGATCTCCTCCCCCCGGTACCTGCTCGGCCGGACCGACCGGCGACCCGGCGGCCTAGGGTGGACGGTGGCGGCGGCGGTCTCCGCCTGCCGGCCCCTCCCCTAGGCCCGTCCGCGGCGGCGGCGCGTCTGGGGCTGCTGCGTTGGTGGCGCCCCGGTTCGGTGGCCGGAGCAACCGGCGGCGGGCTGGGCCAGGGTCGACGGCTGCGGCGACGGGCCCTGCCGGCCAGCGCCTCCCCTCGACCAGCTCGGCGGCGCCCGTCCTCCCCGCGCCTAGACTCGTGGGCCGCGGCGCTCCCGCAAGTGTGCAACTTATAACAATATTAGAAAAAATATAAATGTCAAACAAAAGGCTAGAATATAGTGAGACTAACGAATGGTTGGCTATCATATTCTTGCAGAAACTCATTAATAATAATAACACAATGTTGCAGCTTACTACTTATAAATATTCGAACATGTTCAAGATTTATTCAAAATACTCCAAATCCACTGAATAGTACAAAAACTACAACTATGCATCTGCACCATTAGGCACTAGAGTCAAATAGCTTCTCCAATTTTCTAAAGTTTTGGTCTGAGAATCTTGCTTTCACTAAATAGTATAAAAGAACACATTCTGCCCATCCTGGCTGCCACAAGTAAAATATTCCCTCGGTGGATGCCTAATATCCAAAAAGGTAGGACATATTTTGCAGTCATAGCCGCTCTTCCCATCTACACACAAGCATCAAGAGATTAAGTAAAAAGGCTACTTTAGTGTTATCAGCTATCGAAGGAGAATATTCATACCAAGTAGGACGCAAGACATCACAGTATAACTCCTCTCTTTTGTGGGTTCTGATTTCCACTTTACTTCAACAAAAATGGACACATAGCTAGGACAAGCAATATCCCTCTTTTGACCCATAAGGTTGCAATGATTCCAATAGTGTCCCTCAAACACCACAGGGTACATGGTCATGTTGTCAGGTACCAAATCATATTCACAACTCTGCAGTTGAAACACATAATAAAACTTAATAAAGGATTATATGTGCACAAAGTAAAATAAACAAAATTCACATAGCAGAGATTTCTTACAATATCTTTGGATTTCCAAAATTCCATTGCAGCGTTCCAGATACACTTCTCCATTGCAGGAAAAGCCTCCTTATCCGCCGGTCTACAGAATTAAAAATGACAAATATTATTGGCAATAACAAAAATATGCGGTTTGTGTCCTCAAATCAAAAGCCCTGGACAGCGAGATAATATTACCAAATAAATCAAATCATATAAATCAGGCTGGCGACGTGATTATTACCTGCTGATGCCAAGGAAGCGATCATAGTCGAGGGTGGCGCTGATTTGGTCGCAGTTGTCCAGATTGACGAGGATGGAGCCTGGCGAGCGGAGAAGACCGCGTCGACTCAAAGAGTCGAGCCGTGCTCGCCTCGCCGCCTCCTTCTCCGCCTGCTTCGTCAACCTCTCCGACTCCAGCCGACTCACCGCCTCCATCTCCGGCTGCTGCTCCTTCGCCGACATCGCCGCCTCCACCGACTCGCCTCTCCTATCTCCGCTCCGCCCGATCCTTTGCCTCGCGTAAGGCTTGCGTGTTTGTTTTATGAACCGACGTGGGGTGGCCCGTGTCGGATACGATCCCGTACCTGCAGCGTCAGCTAGCAATGTATTGAAATTTAAATAGGCATCCACTAGCGCTTCAATTTGTTGATGATGATGAACACGACTCACGAGAGTGGCAACTCGCCGCTTTCCCGGTCATGCCCCGACGGCAAGAAGCGGAGATGTGCTACACTATACTATATGACATCGCCAACATTAACTACGGCGAGGAGCACGTCATGGTGCCCCATCGAGCACGCGCTCGTCCGCTCCTACGTCCTACTTGGCGACATGAAGAGCCTTCAAATGAAGCGCATCATGAAAAGAGTCGAGGACATTTACCAGCCGGAGGCCATCATGATGCAATGCAGCAGCGACTCGCTCTCCAGCGACATGCAGGCTTGGCCAACTTAACATGTCGATCGGCAGCCATACAAAATCTGTCAGCTACACGACCGAGAGGATGCCGCTGCTCAGCATGCTGCCGACGCCATACGTTCAGGGACATGGCCGTGCCAGGCCCTTCATGCATGTGCTCTGGTTGTAGAAGAACTTGATCAGCCCCACCACCAGGAACACGTCGGCCCCCGCCAATCAGCATGAACTGCGGAGCAGGAAGTGCATGACGAAGATGGTGTGCGGCAGTTCGTGCTCGCCGGCTGTGGCGTCGTACTCCTCGCGAAGCTCAGCCTCTTGCTATCGACCGCCGCCATGTGGTCGCGCCATCGTGTCACGACCTGGAGGATCAGCCCGTCGCCAATGCGTGGTTGCAGCGTCATCTGCGCACGTTTTTTAGATAAAGGAATAAAGCCTCCAGCCTTGACATTCACAAGTGAATGCTTAAGACTTAAACTTACAAGCAAGGGGCTTAGCCTAGAAATCCACTAAACGGACAGTCAAGATAAAAATCTGGGTCCTTACATAAGAAGGCTGATTGACAAACAATAGGGATTCTACATGCCAATCTTCTTTTTAATCTTCCAGGAGCCGAAGAGTAGTTGTAGCATCATTCCCTCCAAAGGTCTGCAACCATCATTCAACATTCTTCCCTCTTTCTCTATAGACAAGAGGGACCATTGCCTGATCCAAAAGGTCACCCTGAAAATCACCTACAAATAGGAGTTAGCAACTGTATTTTGGAACACTGCATCATTTCTATTTAACTATAAAACCCAACATATTGACGCAATTCCCACTAAAAATTTGGCCTCTTAGCCCTGGAGCAAATCCTCTTATCCAAAATCCAAATAAATGAGAGTCATTTTTTGGTGGTTGAATGTTAAAAGTGATGAACATTGTGTTCCAATCAAATCTAGCCACACGACAATCGAAAAAACGACGTTGAATGCTTTCATCCAAACCACATAGATTGCACTTAGAATCTCCTTTCCACTTTCTTTTTAATAGATTGTCTTTTGTCAAAATTACCCCTTTTTTAGGTACCATAGAAAAATTTTAATTTTCAGAGGCAACCTTGCATTCCAGAACACTTCTTTCCCAGAAGTTCTCACTTTTCATTATTTCCATGTATAACGATTGAGATGAGAAAACTCCATCTTTATTTAATTGCCAAATGAACATGTCTTGTTGCTTAGATTCACCTATATCACTAAAGAGACTAGCTTGAGCCACTCTCTCAGTCTCTCACCCGCTATTCCTCGTCTAAAAGAAATATTTAACGGAGTTGAACTAAGCACGCTAGCTATTGAAACCCCTTTTTTCTCACTACCCTGTATAGGTCTAGGAACATCCGCATTAGCAGTTGTTAATCCAGCCATATATCTTCTCAAAATCTCGTTTGGTGGCCACTGTTTATCTTGAACCCTCCATGTTGGAACAACAAGTCCTTCACCTCCATCAAACCTGATCAGAAGTGTGAATCTCCTAGTCTCTTAACTATTTGAGACAAGCATTTGTCCTTGACCTACTTTTTAAGTACATTTTGTGATAAGCCATCTTCATTAAAGAGTTTGAACAGCCATTTACTAAGTAAACACTTATTCTGAACTTACAAGTTTAAGATCCCCAATCCCCCCATACATCTTGGCTTACGGAGTATACTCCATTTTGCTAACCTATATTTCTTCTTGTGCTCATTACACTGCCAAAAAAATCTGGATTGATAGTAATCTAGTCTTTTCCTCACCCTTTCAGGGATCATGAACATCGGTAAACTTGACAAGACTGAGTTGATCAACACTAATCTGCCTCCTGAGGAAAGAAGCTTTCCTTTCCAACTACTAAGCTTTTTCTGGAAGCGCCCTTCTATTGAGCTCCAATGTTTGTTTGAAAGTTTCCTGTAATGCATTGGGATACCTAAGTATCTGAAGGGGAAGCTTCCCTCTACACAACCGAAAAGATCCACATACTCCTTGTCTTTGTCTTTAGCCCTACCGAAACAAAACAATTCACTTTTGTGAAAATTATTTTTTAGGCCCGATAGTTTTTCAAAGGCTGTCAAAACTAGTTTTAGATTTCTAGCTCCCTCTAAGTCATCTTCCATAAAGAAAATCATGCCTTCTGCGTACTGTAGAATGGAGAGCCCATCATCCACTAGATTAGGTATTAAGCCTCTAAATTGTCCTTCATTCTTTGCTCTCGACACAAGTATGGTCAGCATGTCTTCTTCACCACATTTTTGTGCTACTTTGGCCATGTCGTTTCCAAGCCTTTTTCCTAGCACACTACGAAATACCACAAGCATTGAGCAGCGGGTGAAAATGTGCAATATTTGTGCATTTAACTAATCATACCTGAAATTGGGTTCGGCTCGCAGAGAAGCATACATGCATCAAGGGGTCATTGCATGGAGTGTCTGTCTTAACATTGACCTCCTCCATGACATACTACATGGAACGAAGAAGTCGTCAGCATCCACCAATGAAGAACCAAAATTTAATGAAAAATAAGAAAAAAAAAACCTTGCACAGAAATAAATGCGTCTGATTGATGACTACAAAACGGTTCCATAACTTCAGAATGGGAAACAAGCTCAGCTCAACTACTATAGGCTTCAGTCTAACAAACCTCTTCTAGTTTGCCAGTGATGAACAGTGAGCTGTTGAGATGCAAAGAAACTTGATTCAAGAAAAGGAAGAAGTTTGCCAGTGATGTCTTCAAGAAATTCATTGTTGTCATAACGTAATGGTGACTACTCCATACAATAAATTTGGCAATAGGATATGCTGGCTGAGGCACTGAGCCTCATTATCCTCTTTGCAGCCTCGTGTAAAAAGAAAATAAGCTCATCTAAAAGTCAGTTTTTATACTACCGATACATCTTTAGGTTGTTGCCATATCTGGCTCAACTTTGGTACTAAGTGCGCAAATTTTGACTTGAGAGTGAATAGCCTTCTTTATCATCGCTGATGCTCCTATAAAACAAGCAAGGTCCGGTTTATCATCGGATGGTTGTGTTCGCCGATGAATTCCTTCACGTACCAGAGGCAGTAATGTTCCGTGGCCTCCGCCGCTTATTCTCCCTATTCATGAAACCTTCACAAGTGTATCACCATCGATATCTTGGATTGTGGTTAATGACCTCGATTATGTTGTGAACAACTTTAAAGTTCGGTAGAATGAACCGAAAATAATCCATTCTATTGTATATAGATTTTTTTTTTTCTGAAACCAATACAGACGGGGGCGCTCAAAATCAGTAATGACACCCGGTAAACAGTTTCGAAAACATTCAGGGCACAAGCCAAAAGAATAGGAACATACTGCCTCAAATATTCGTAAACCACCACTTAATGTGCCTTTCGTTCAAAGCCATATGCTGCATTGGCATTATCAGCCTTAGTCGAGGCAAGATATGTGAAGCAGCTGAGAGTCTGAAGAAAGATGCCTGGCTTTGTGAGGCGTTTTTTGTTCTATTCTTGGATCAATCTCTACAGTTTTGTTTTACTTGTTTGCTAATACAAGATGAACGTACACTGCCAAGACATTTTAGAAAGGAAAATAACATCTACTGAAGACAGCCATGGAACGAAGGGGAGCGATCTGAGTTTACTCGTTCGGAACTTGCGAGGGTGGCGCAAGGCGGCGGCGCAAGGCGGATCTAATGGCGAGGACAGAAAAGCGATTTCGTATTAAAATCGAAAAGAAAATAAGTAAAAGTCAGTTTTTATACTGATACATCTTTAGGTTGTTGCCATATCTGGCTCAACTTTGGTACTAACCAGAGGCAGTGATATCTTTGATTGTGGTTAATGACCTCGATTATTATGTGAACAATTTTAAAAGAATGAACCAAAAATAATCCATTCTATTGTATATAAAAAAAAAAAAAAAAAAAAAAATCTTGTGTCAACATTTTATTTATAATTATTATTTGGTCCCTGAGCTTTCGTGTACATCGCTGAATATTTTAAAACACGGGAGTAAGCAGAGCATATCCTCCTGCGCTGTGCCTGTGATCGATGAGGCCAAGCATGTGTTTCTTATGTATACAAGCAAGCTTTAAACCTCTAGAGATTGGACGAGTGGTTGATACCATACCATAAACAACGGGTACTATGATTGCATCAGTATGCTAATGTACAGCTGGTGTGCTGTATTGTACCGTGCATTCGGATACCGACTGAGGTAAGCTCTGACGCATGCTGCCCATTCTTAAACTCGCGGCCATACACGGGCTTACTCCTCAAGTCATGTTGTGCCATGCATGACTCACCACACCAAGAGAGTGCTACAAGACAATAATCATGCCATAGTGTCAACGTCAGGTTTTTTTAGGTAATATTGATCTAGAGATTCTCTGTTAGGATGGTCCAGCTACGGCTGTGTTAACCACCTACACTCTCGTAAACGTGTTATATGCTTATTAAGCTTTTCTTCTTAATACAATAATACATAAATCTTTTATGTACTCGATAAATTTTTTTTATGGTCATCACTCGCAGTCCAAGTTGCGCGGAGCTACAAGAGTGATTTCTATGAAGAGCAGCGGGCCCTCTGACAGCGCTTCCATGATTCTCGCGGGGAGGGGAGGAGTGACAGTCACCATCAAGCAGTTGGGAATGGCTGAGAATCGACTGAACCAAAATTAATTGATGTCCATGCATGCACTATCTTTTTGCATGGAGTTCTATTTTACTTTTTTTAATAACCCCACAAGCAGTCGCTATCTGTCAGTGTCAAGGTATACACAACAAAATAACAAATTAGTTAACTCCTTGTTTATAGATTCCTTGCTTATTGAGCTGGTAATAATAATACTAGAAAGCTATCAGTAACAAGTATATAGCACGGCGTCTCCCTCTGAAGTCTGACCTTACCATTTCCCGAGAGCAGAGCAGAGTATCCATCCACACCGGCTATGAACAATTCTACGTAAGCTTAATTAAGTGCTTAACAGTATCCTATAAACTACTCATGCTCCCGCAAGAATCACGGCCCTACCCTCACATGCCATTGTCCATAGCTCTTAACTGGTAGCTAGCTAGTCTCCTCCTCCTTGCCTTGCCAGGGCAGCACGCGCGCAGTGATCTGATGGGGGACGACGACCAGCAGCTCGTTGCAGCGGCGGCCCGCGTCGCCCCGCGGCGGCCGATGATGTTCCGGGTGCCGCGGAGACTGGTGGCCAGAGCCGCCGCGGCGGGTGGAGCCGAAGCGTCGGCGCCGCTGGTGCCGGCGGCGGGGCCAAGAAGGAAGAAGAAGAAGATGGTCGTGGCGAGGCTCGGCGGGAAGAGGAGGCTCTTTGGCGCGATCCGGCGGCTCCGGATGCGGTGGTTGGCCGTGCTGTACAGGCGCACGCTGCGGCGGCTGCGCGCCTACTACGCCACGGCGATCAACGACCTCCTCGAGGGCGCCGCCGTCATCGCCTCCCTCCGCGGGTCCACCGCCGGCGCCGACTGCGCCTTCGGCACCGCGTTCGCGCCGGTCGTCACCATCGGCTACTGACGAGCTCTCACGCCCGGGCCAGCTGCTGCATGCATGCGGCGGCACGCAAACTTGTCGGTCGAGCCCGTATGGAGGTCTGCTTGGTCTCTCGCTCGCTCTCGTTTTCTATTGGTCCCTTCCCCCTCCTTCATCTTTATCTGCCATGTTCTTTGCTAAAAATTAGCACGTCAATACTTGTTCATCTCCATCTGTGTATTGTATGTCATCTTTTCTTGTCGAACTCGAAAATCAGCAAAGAGCACAAACAAAGAAATAACTGTTTGTAACAGATTTGCTTGATAATAATGCATATTTTCCCATATGATTCTATTGATTGATATTTTTTCTAAAAGAAAAACAGAGTTCTCTATCGATGTCTGCATATTCATCGCACGCTACGTAGTACTAGAAGAACGCTCTCTTTTTTCCTTCTTGTCCTACAATAATACGTACACTAATTATATAACAGATTTGAAACAGACGCATTGCATTGTACTATACTGCACGCCGTGCAGTACTACTCACGCTCTCTTTTTTTTTTCTTATTTGTCCTACGATGCGCATGACTGATTACTTATACATGATGAAGTTTTTATTTGAGTCATTTTGCAGCATAGTTATAGAAGTATTTCATATCTAGTATAGTATTTCTGATAAACTTAATCATCCAGAAATCCCGAGGGGAGGATGAATGCGAAATATACAAGGGAGGAACAAAAAAAATGCTTTTTTTTTAGAGGGCCAACAGTACAAGTTTCTTCAAAAAAAAATAGTGTTAGTCTTTTCGTCTCTTTTTTCCAAAAAACAAATAAATAAAGTATTATATTAATTATACTATTAAAATAGCTTACAGTAACTCGGTGCTTTATTTGCTTGTCGCCTTACAAACGCCCACACCTCATTAAACAATGCACCATATTGTTATTTGGCAAATAGACTTTGTATTCATATATTTACAAAAAAAAGTCTAAAAAAATACCTATCCAACAGTTTGGCAAATAGAATTGTCATTTTGGTTAACTTGCCAAAAACCTAGGAAGGACTCCCATAAGTCGCAAAAAAAAAAAAGAAAGGACTCCCATATATGCACAACCGGCTCGGGCTTGGCATTGCTCGCTCTCGTCCACAATTTTCTTTTTTTTTTTTTCAAATGAATCATGCCAAACCATTAGACATTGTCTTTTTTTTTTACCTTTGCCATATTTAATTGTGACTTAACAAACTCCCTCATTTACCAAACGAAATATGTAAAACGGTTAGGGATGCTCTAATATTCATCAGCTATATATACTGAAAAAAGCTAATATACTACTCCCCATTCTGCTCTCTTTTATTCTTTATTAATTGTTTATGACTTATGCATGATCACCTTGCTTACTTGAAAAGCTTTAAATTAATTAACCCTCTTTACTAAAATGAATGCTCGGTGAATTCTGAAATGAAACACGATGCAGTGTCTTCCTCCCTCCGATACGCGACAATAGAGACATTTCTTGATGGGTTGGGTATCTTTCCTTTCAAAGATCCTATAGCTCATCATGTCGAAGCCACGACTGTGTCATGTTGAACTATGCATATGGCCACTAGCCACTATGAGTAGAACTTGTTGGTCAAACCAGTCCAAACCGCCTTATATGGCAGAGATAATGACCATTCGCGCGCTCCGACTCAGCCTTTTTCTTTTCTAAAAACATGTGGTAGATATGATCGGAAAGAGTTCCAATAATACAACTGCGATACCGATCGATAATTCACCAAGGAATCAACACGAGCACTAGGAAACAAACGCTGCAACTTTATGTCGTTGGACACAACTGCACATTTCGAACGATTGCAAAATGGACTCGAGAGATCGAGAGAGAAGGGAAGGAGCGAGACGTACGATTCTAATTTTTTATTTTATTTGCACAATCATCATCAACAAGTGACGTGGACAGGTGAGACAGACTAATAATCAAATCTCCCAACAAACAGTATGCGCGATTTTCTTGATTATGTTATGATGTTAGGATCTGAGAGCATCGCGTCAAAATTAAATCCTCGTTGCTCGAAGTCAAAGTGCATATGAATATGAACAAGATAACTCAATGGCAGCTGTCAATGGAATTTTTTTATTTTTAAAAAAATGCCCGAACCAAATTTAGTATTTTTTTGGTAGAAGAGAGATCTTATATTATATAGTATAAAAGATTTGTTACAATCAGTTGCCTTGAGCTCGCCTAGAGAAGGAGCACTCTCGCACCAAAACAACACAGGAGTTGCAGTGTGCCGTTCGTATTGCTAATTGTAAGAGTAATTCCAAGAGAGTTGGTAAAAATAGATTGCCGAGTTAACCTAGGGGCTATACGATTGCACTCTCTTTCCTAATCTTAATTTCTGAACTTTACAGTCAGAGTTCGGTCCACTGAGCAACAAGCTATGAAGCTGCTGTGTATACTATCGCACGCTCTCCTAACCTTTGTGACAAGCTTGCAAAGTTCGACACAAGGCATTACATAAATCTTAACCGTGGCACCTGACCCCTCACATTTCTGCCTACACTGAATACACCAGTTTGGGCCTTAAAAGCACCATTAGCATTGAGTTTTACTCATGATTCCCAGCCTGGCCTGCCTTCCTCAAGATTCATGACATTTCTTCACATTCATGCCAAATTCAGTTGCCATTGTTTGGGCTTTGGTCCAGCGGCCGTTCTCCTGATTTCAAGCATAACCCGTTTATTCTTTTCACATAGTGATTATTTAACCTTGTCGCAGATACTGAAACAAAGAAAATCGAAGATTATAAGAAAAACAGTATGTAAGAGCTTTTGACTTGTGGACATAACAACATTTGAAGTGACGTTTATGTGAAACCTATCACATAATAAGACACATAATAAATAATGTAGAAAAATCCCTTGAAACGCTCAATCTTTTGAACGTAAAGCTGACAAGGTCTAGGTCAAAAAAAGAAGAGAGAAAAAAGTGGGAAAAAATGAAAGACGACAGGAAGGCAGCAAAGCTCCCAGCCTACGAAAAGGTCCTTGAAACAGCGAAACACTGAATTATATTGGCGTTAAACACACTACTATACAAATCCTCCTTTTTAAATAGAGGTGGTTCTATAAAAATCCGTCTCTAAAAATGGTTTATGAGTCAATCTATCTTTGGAAATCAACTTTTTGAGACGAGTGTTAATGTTCACTATTTTCAAAGGTGGCTAGGTTTTCAACCGTCTCTAGAACTAGAGTTATTTGTGGAGGTGGCTTGGAATTTCTTAAAACCAAGTCAGATGAACAAAACATTACTCAAAGGGATCAACAACTTTGTAGTTGTCTATGTTTTCATTTAAAATCTTTGAAGGCCAAAAGCTTTTTAAAAGTTTTCATAATTAGAAATCCAATATCTAACAAAAATTCAAATTCAAGAAACAACCTAAATAAAAGTTGTATTACTACTTGAAGATATCTCCAACTTTTTAGTTGACTACTTTTATTTGAAATCATTTTTAGGCCCATAAATTCTATTTTAAGATCTATATTTTTTGAAATTCATATTTTTTGGCTCAATTTACAAATTCTAGAAAATGATATCTAGAGGAGGTTGGGTTTCAGCACCCTCTAGAGATCGATTTTTACGCCGCTATAAACAATTAGAGGCAAACCAAGTAACCACTTCTACAACGGTTTCCAGTCAAATCTAAAAAGACTTTTGTTTGTAAAATTTGTACAAATATCGACCAATTTCACATGTGTGGACAAATTAGAGCCAATTAATTACTTTTCTTGAATATCCACCTGATCGGTTAGTTTCTTATAATGTACTTTATTTTTTTCTCTATAGAATAAGCTAACATATGTGAATCTTTCTTAAAAGAGTCTTCGTAGACCTCTTTTTTCCAACTAGCAATAGTGATTTGTTAGTCATAGAAATGTCCGTCATACCAACAACTCTCTTGCACATGAGGGTTATGACATACTGTAATCATCATATTCATCAAGATGGGTCACACGAAACTTCTCAAGGTCAGGCTTAAAGGTGATCCTTATCCAATTAACCTCCTACAAGAAACAATTAAGCTGACCCTATGTTCCGCCATATCTGAATAATTGAAATGGATATGAGAGTGGAGACGTTATACAAGGAAGAGTAATGTGAACAAAGGTAGAGAGTGATAGATGAAGGAAAAAATTACCCTTTAATATTATATATCAATACATTATAGATTAGATAAGATATAAATAACTATGGGCTTTGCTATAATCTAGTTTGGATTTTTCATGATTGTCGGCAATGCTTATTTACCCCTTTAGATCCCCACGTTTCCTCACCAAGCATTTGCTCCACTTGCATCCATTAGAACATAGAAATAAAGTAGTCTAGGAAATGTGAATAACTATAGATGTATATGTTAGAAATTTAGGCAATTTCAGTTTTAATTTAATCCAGAAAAATGACGTGATCAAAATGATCATGACATCATATAAGTGCTAGTCAAAATAAAACAGTAACACCATGACACCGTGTGCAAGTCTGTTTTGTTGAGCATTATTGGGGATTCACTTGTTGATGGCTATGTGCCATCTTTACATGGCAAGACTATGTGGGATTTTTAACTAACTGATTTATTTATGTCAAAATATGACTACAATATATCAACAGTATACTCGTTTGAATTTTAAAATTCATGAAACTAAACCGAGAGAAGCATGTTTCACATGAAGGTTTGCTAATTAAGTATTAGGTGTAGATATAAAGCATAGGTAATAAGACAGTACATACATGTATACTCGTTTGAATGAATTTTTAAATCCATGAAACTAAAGCATGGAAGTAGACCCGTGTGGGTCCAAACTGGCTGCGCCTGATCCATCGACAACCCCTTGGAACGCCCGTGGCCTTTTGGCCTTGGCCTTGAAGCAACCTGCAACAACAACAAACGCGGCTCGCGTACTGGGTCGGTCACCCACCGTGTTGTGTTGGGTTGTCTCCGGCTGCTTTGCCCTGCCGCACCGCAAAGCACACAATCCAAAGCGGGCCCCCACCTGTCATCGGCCACCACCACCAGCAGCTCAGTCAAGGAGCGCAACTGCTTCTTCCCGGAAAGGGCGAGAGGAAACGCACGCGCCTCCTCCGGCGGGACGGAAACCCTTCTTCCCATCCGCCGTCGCCGCCCCGCAAGAATCGACGCCACCATCTCCTGCCTCCTCCTCCCCCGTCTTCTCCCTATTTCTCTCTCCCTGCCACCCTCCCGCAAAATCCGCACCGGTAGGTAGGCGCACCCCCTCCCAAAACCCTAGCGGGTTCCGGCCTCCCAGGCCAATCCGATCGACCGCTGCGGCGCGCATTTGTTGAGCAGGCGAGGTAACGTCTCCAATCGAACATCTTTCTCCCTGGATGATTTTCTTGTTTCCATTCTTCCGTACTTCGTTTCCGTGTCCGTCCGGTTTCTTCTTAGTTCACCTGTGTTGGACTGCCTGTTATTAGTTGTTTGTGTCAATTACTCTAGTCTACTACTGTTCCGATTGGATGTGGTGGGGATGCTTCAACTGTTCATACAACTTGGAAAAAACGGATAGGCTATCGGTGATCAGTGCGCACCCAATCGATGACCTTCTCTTTCTTGGAATAAAAACTCGGTTTTCCTGTCTGTGGTACCAGGTTTGACTTTGTACTGCCCCCAAGGATCAAGATCGCATCGCCAGTGGAAGCCTCGGAGAGCGATTAAATAACGCTGTCTGACTGCGCCATTAATAACTTTTCACCTTTGCGTTTGAACTGCACCGGAGGCTTTGAGTCTGTTGGCCATCCGGGGGTACATTGCAACTGACGAAGACCCCTGTTGCATACAACCCCACAATATGGCGACAGCGACAATGGCGACCGCAGCTGGTGCTGCGGCGCTGCTCTACTACACGCTGAACCGCCGCCTGCATACAGAGAGGCTGAATCAGGAAGGGGAGTGCAGCAACAGCAGGGACGTGGTGCCCAGGGCCGTGCCGGGTTCTCCCAGCAGGAGCCGGGTGTCGCGGAGGGACGTTCGTGCCCCTGCCACCTGGCTTGAGACTATCTCCACCCTGTCAGAGACGCTGCGGTTCACATATTCGGAGACCCTTGGGAAGTGGCCGATTGGTGACCTTGCTTTCGGCATCAGTTTCCTCCTCAAGAGACAGGTTGGTTGGTGACACTCTGTCTGTTGGTAGTTTTGTTTCCATTTGATCTTGTTCTGATTGACTCTTGGAGGTTGAATGGCAATGGTGGAGTGATGTACATTTAAGCTTTTCAGTGGATATAGTTTGGTTTTTTGCATTTCACTCCTATTTTGCTCATGTCATCCTTTAAAGCCTTCCTCTATGACTATATAACCAGGACAGAGCTGTTTATAAAATTTGATTAGTTCTGTTATTTGATGAACTGAAAATATAGAGTGCACTGTGATTGCCAATATTATTACAGAGTTTCTGATAGCTCTGCTTGTGAAATGTGTTCCAGGGAAACTTATCTGTGGCAAGCATATACGCTGGAAATGATAGTGTGGAGCTCAAAGGAGCTGAAGTGATTGCTGACTTAAAGTATCTTCTCAATTTGCTGACACTTTGCTGGCATTTCTCCAAGAAGCCATTCCCGTTGTTTTTGGAGGCGACTGGCTACTCTGCGGAGGATGTTCTTATGCAAGAACCTAAAGCAGGAGTGAGTGAAAACTATCTATTGTTTTCTTATGGCCATTCTTTTGCCGATTTTGTATTCCATTAGTTATGAACAAGGACACTGTCTACTTTGCATTGATCCAGGATTTTATGTGATTTCCTTGCAGATTTTGAAGCCAGCTTTCACCATTTTGCTTGATAGAGACAAAAAGTCCATACTTCTATTAATTAGGGGAACTCATAGCATCAGAGATACACTAACAGCTGCCACTGGTGCTGTTGTTCCATTTCACCATACAATTGTACAGGAAGGTGGTGTTAGCGACTTAGTACTAGGATATGCTCATTTTGGGATGGTTGCAGCTGCTAGGTGGATTGCAAAGCTCTCAGGGCCTTGTCTGGCACAAGCATTGCAGATGTACCCAGATTTTAAAATAAAGGTACGAGTTATTTCATAGCTTTTTTTCTGGAGTACTAGCATCACTACAGTATATGTTACATGTCTCTTCCAAAGTGTTGCAATCGATGGGTGTTAATGGCAATTGGCAAATCTATGTAGGTTGTTGGACATTCACTGGGGGGTGGTACAGCTGCTCTGTTGACATATATCCTGAGGGAGCAGAAGGAGTTTACCTCTACTACTTGTGTGGCGTTTGCTCCAGGTTTACATGCTATGTTTGTTTTTTTCTCTTTGAGAACATTAATTCCTCAATCAAATCATGAAAACAATCTGTGCATTCTTTCTAATTTTAATTGGCATTTTCTCATTTTTTTACCATTATACTTGCTTGCTTGTGTCATGTTCCATACTCACAGGGGCAGGTTGGTCTAGTAGATATAGACTGCAACTTGTGATTGGTGCTGTAACTCTATTGATAATAAAATCCAAATGTTAGAAGTATGATGTAGATAAGTTCTAAGCTGTTATTTATGAATGGAACTGTTAGAAGTTTTGTATCCTAAATTCGATGTTTTTATTATCATACTAGAATCTTGATAAACTTGAATTCCATTTAGCTATGTAGAGATTTTAAAGGACAATATATGTGTTTCTTAGACGATCGTATGTTTTGCAGCTGCATGTATGACATGGGAACTGGCAGAGTCAGGAGCGTGTTTTATCACTACAGTCATCAATGGAGCTGATTTAGTTCCAACATTTTCTGCTGCATCAGTAGATGATCTTCGTTCAGAGGTTTCTTACTGATATTCCTGACTTTGTTAATCCCGCATGATAATATAGGCTTTCTTTTCTAGAAATTTATTAGCGCACATGCATTGACTGTACTTCTTTTGTAAGAACATGAGATGATGACAATTTCCCTTCATAACAGGTTACAGCATCTGCTTGGCTAAATGATCTCCGTCACCAAATTGAACAAACCAGAATCCTAAGCACTTTTTATCGTTCAGCATCAGCCTTGGGATCACGACTTCCTTCTATGGCAAATGCTAAAGCAAGAGTAGCTGGTGCTGGTGCCATCTTAAGACCTGTATCTACTGGGACACAGGTTACCTTCAAAGTTTCATATGTTACACCATCTTCAGGAAGCTTAGTTGTTTTCTAGTTTCAAACATTTGCGCTGTCTTTGACCTCCAGTGACAATAATCTTATGGCCAGGTTGTAATGAGGAGAGCTCGCAGTGTAGCACAGGCAGCATGGACAAGACCTGGACTGCAACTTTCCTCATGGGCTTGTATTGGGCCAAGACGGCGAAATAATGTTCCATCTACTTCAACTGTCACATCAGAGGAAATAAGAGCATCTACAAGCAGTGGATCCGAATCCACTTCACTGTTGACTGAAACAACTGTAGAAACCTCGGAGACAGTTACATCAGAAGCTGTACCAGAAGAGGTTCAGAATTCGGTTGCTGTGGCGGTCGATGCTATTGGTTTAGTAGATGACAAGGTAGATAGCGATGATGACATCGACGATCACCATGACGAGGACAGGATGACTGATGTGGAGCTGTGGCAGCAACTCGAAAGTGAGTTGTACCAGAAGAGGGAGGGAGAAGATGATGACATAGTGGAAGAGATGACTGAAAGTACAATTGCTGAGGAGGTGGAAGCTGTGGCTGAAGATGTGCTCAGTGAGACCAAGGAAGTCCATAGGTTCTACCCTCCTGGAAAAATCATGCATATTTTAACCTCCAGCAAGGAAGAAACAGATCATGAAGAGGAGCCTGATGAACATCAGGATGATTCGACAAATGGGGAGTCACATAGCAGCATGGGGATCTTCTTGACGCCAAGATCTCTGTACGGCAAGTTGAGGCTTTCGAAAATGATGATCAATGATCATTACATGCCTATATACAGAAGAAACATTGAGCAGCTGCTCGCTGAGCTTGAGAAGGATTCCTTGGATCCTATGGGTGATAGGCCTACATAGTTTGATACAGAAGTTCGATACAGATAATAGATAGTCTGGTGTAGTTGTTGACAGTTGTAAGAGCTGATCAAATAGGATGCTAGGTCCAACAAGTGTATCTAACATTACTTAATTTTATCACTGCTCGACACAACTCTACTGTGTCCTGTTCTTGATGCATTTCATGATTTTCATCGGTACAAGAAGCTAAGAACACCTTTTTTTACTATACAAACTAGATGTAGAGGAAAATCATCATGGGGATTCAGGAATGCTTAACTAGAACGTAAATTTCCAATGTTCGATTAGTGATGAAAAGGGGACAAAAAAGAGTTCGACAGACATTCATGCCTCTTGCTGTGATTAGTGACGAAAAGTATTAAAAAAGTTGCCTGACAGATATTCATGATTTCATCCTCTTGCTGGTTTCTTCCTTATCAACCTGACCACTAGACTTCCTACGAATACCAGATGGTTGGGAATTTGAGTAGCTCTTTGCCCGATCTCTGAACGTTGGTATCACGGGGAGCACCATGTTCCCAGTTGGTATGGTAGTGGGGGCTCCACGTTTCCAGTCGAAGCCGCAGAAACCTTTGCAGACTCATCGAAATGCAGCGGTTTGTTCCAGCTTCATAGTTACTGGTTTCTCCTGGCCTTGTGCCGCCGATTTTAGGAGATGCTGGAGGTGACTCTAGGACAATGTCAGGGGAGCCTGATGCACCATCATCTTTGGTTTTGTCGATGAGAGCTTGCAGGCGGTCGTGCATCTGACTGGATGTTGCAGATGAGAGCCATCGAACTGTGGCAGCTATCTGTGAGTTGTAGAACGTCTTGCCCACTTTCTCATATTTTTTGAAGCACTCTGTTTCAAGGTGTGTAGCAGAATCCTCGTCGTCACACCTGACATCATGCAAAGTCATGGAACAACAAATAAGTATGCAAAAATCGAGAGTTTTCTGGAAGTCATACAGTGCATGAGAAAAAACAAGTTCAGAACACAATGTATCTTATGCTTTAATTAGCAGTTTGGACAAAGTGACTAATGGTCAAGACCACACTTTCAAACAGTGACAAACTGGAATTAGACTTACGGAATATTCCCAAGTCGCAGCTTTGCTTGTCCAAGAGCATCCAACAATCTTTTCCGGCATGCATCTCTTAGAGTCTGAGAGATGCTTTTCTTGTCAGCAAGGCCACCACCCTGTAATAGTCATCACCATTTGAAATTAGAATTAATAATTAACTTATGAAAGCTCTAACAAGAAGGAGGTCTTTTTTTTTTCCAAATGGAAAACAAATTAATGGAAGAAATGCATAAACCACCCCGTATATCACTTAGGTTTTGAGATTCCAAACAATAACCAAAAACAAAGGGGCAGCATATGAATCACCTGCTGCTTGGTCTGACCTTTGCCTTGGTAATAAGCATTTTCAGCACGCTCCAGGGCTTTAAATTTTGCATCCAAACCAGCTTTTGCTGGAACCTTTGAAATGGCTATATTACCCATAACCTCATTCCCATCTGCCATACAGAACTGCATATATTAGTGTGCTCCAGCCTCCAGTCCTCCAAATAACAACCAGAGGTATCTTCTAAATATGAAATGAAAAGAGTAATGTTCTACTATTCTACCATCAGAATCTGAGATGTCTTCAGCCGATATGCTTGCCTCATCTTCACGATTCCAGAATTCTGTGTCCAAGTGTGCTGGTTTAACTGAGCTGTCATGCAGACAAAAAAAGAAAAAAAAAAATCAATGCATAGAAATGCCAGTGTAAAGGATAAGTCCACTTACAATCATCAAGCAGATAAAATTCTAAAAATTCCAAGCCTTGCCAAGTACCTTTGGAAAACTGGGGAGATCTTATTAAAGCGACAGTTGGGCACACGACGGAGTTCCTCTAGACGTGATGACACTAAGTTTGGGTGCTTGCAAGCATCACATGAGCGTTGGCATAAAGTTGGTTGCACCTAAACCGTTTTAAAGATAATTCATCAGTAAAATAAAGAAGAAAACATATTGACAAGTTCAGGATTGTTCTCATACTTTCTCTCCAAAGCTCTCAATGATCTTTTTTCGCCGGCAGCTAGAACTTTCACAGTAGTCAACAATCTGCATCAAGAGAGGTAACATAATAGACTTGAATCAACTACATGGCCCAGTAGACCAATATATATGTTTGACAGTAAAAACCTGGCTGAAGTCAGCTAGAGCCTTCTCAGAAAGCTCATTTGAAGAGGAAGACGGTTGTGATTTGTTAGTTTTGGGGTTTCTCAAAATGAATTCCTGCCAAACCAAACATGTCAGTTCTACTATTCAAAATGTAAAATATATTGTTTGAAAACTAGTTACCATTCTCCTCCGGTCATCTAGTCCATAATACAAAACACTTCTTGAAGGTCGTTGATCACGACCAGCTCGACCTGACTCCTGGTAGAAGGATTCCATTGACTTAGGCAAGTTGAAGTGGCATACAATACGGACATCTTGTCTATCAATACCCTGTAAAATACAACAAGGACAATATATGAACAAGCACTTCTTCAGAAACAGGAGCAGGATAAAATGCAACAGGAATATTATGTACCATCCTGTTGAGCGGCATCCACAAACCAATAGTCAAAGAGCCATATAGAAGCAGAAATATACATGAAATATGGAAAAACATTAGTTCTAAGAATTGAAACTTGTGAACAAGGAATCAGCATACAAATGACTGAAATGGCAGAAAATGAACTGAAGAGAAGCAATACCCAAAGGCTACAGTTGCAACAACGACTTGAGTTCTCGATGAAAGCCAGTCATCAAGAACAGAACTTCGCACTTCGCTATTTAGGCCAGCATGATAAGCTATTAAGGATAGAAACATCAGAAGAATTCCAGTGCAACAATCTTGCTACAACATGAAGTCATTAACTGCTAATTATGACTTTAATCGGCATACCAGCAGAAGAGACACCCTGCTGTGACAAATGCATGCTTAGATCATCACAAGCTGCTCGTTCAAGACAATATATAATTGAGCAAACATTTCCACTTGACTTCAATAAACTTGATATATCAGAGTAAACATCATCAAGAAGATCCTTGTAACGAACTGCAATTTTGTTCATAACATAATTCATACATTAAGGGAGAATAGAACATAGAGGCAATGAATATTTTAAAGGATAACGAGTCAATGATTATTTGAAGGCCTATAGAAAGTAAATATATAACATTGTTGAAATTTAGAAAATAATGCACTCTAATCTATATGGGAACACCATTTGTATTATTTTCTATAACAGATTTCTTATGTGAAAATGGATAGGGTCTTGATGCTAAGTGCTACCTCCATGTTGACAAGTTCTTGCACTACCAGACAAATAAATGATCAATAAAATAAAATAAAGTTACCTTCATAGCATATATTGGGTCGATTAAACGAAGCTCTAAGAATTACTGGATTTTGCAGGCATAGTGATGATATCACATCTTTCTGGACCCTGGCGTAGGAAAATAATGGGCAAATGAAACCATGATATTATTGAGAGGAAAAAGTAAAGAGATAAAACATGAGGTTGGCAGGTTGCGTTACTTTGGGACAGCAGTTGCAGTTAAAGCTAACAAAGGGATATCTGGGAACTGCTTCCTCAATGATGAAAGCTTGCGATAACTAGGCCTGAGTTCATGAAAACAGCACTTTGCTAATTTTAAGATTGACGGTAAGTATTCACAAAACACACACAAAAAATACTGCATACCTGAAATCGTGGCCCCAAGTCGAAATACAGTGAGCCTGTACGAAATAAGTGACAGAAATAAGCAACAAATGCCATTTTAATAGATCAAAGAAGAACAAAGTGTCCAGACATTGCTTAATTCAGACCTCATCAATAGCAATAAGACCAAGAAGGCCTCTGTTGTACAGCTTCTTTAGCTTTGCAGTAAAGCCTGATGTTGCAACAAGCTCAGGAGTGACATATAGCAACTTTAAAGAAGGATTACCAGTATCAAGGTCTTCATGTATCTGAGAAGAGAGCGCATACATAAGATAAAATTGTAAATTCCAAAAAGAAGGAAGAGCCATGCAAGATCTGTTCGTATTTCGCTACTAGAGAGAAACAAAAGTAAAATTCCGAATCTGAGAGTATCAGTCCATGTACAAGTTGAGGTTATGATGTCCGTTGGAATGGTTGCAGGAGGGTCCAGCATTGGCTCATCAATTGAGCTATCCCAGCAGAGCATTATTATTTTGCACCATGTGCGGACCTTACCCTTTGTTTAGTGTGAGATGCCTGTGTTGAAGAGAGAAATTCAGCTGGAATCCCTTTATTTTTCAAGCTGGCAACCTGGTTCTCCTGTAAATTTCATATGCAGAGCACATGATGTTCCATGACATATGAAGAATAACAGTAAAAGGAGATC
Source organism: Themeda triandra (assembly GCA_018135685.1). Classification (NCBI taxonomy): domain Eukaryota; kingdom Viridiplantae; phylum Streptophyta; class Magnoliopsida; order Poales; family Poaceae; genus Themeda; species Themeda triandra. Next base: position 426,911 of record JAENPR010000244.1, read on the forward strand.
TATGGCCAATAAATCTTACCATTAGTGCTGGTTTCAGATTTTTCAATCAAATCAAGGAATTGTTAGTATGAACTTCCAAGTAATAAACGCTTATTGCATTATGGAAAATATATCAGACAGTTCACCTATCAAGGGTGAAATGACAAGAACAATGCCTTTCTTCACTAGGGCTGGTATCTGGTAGCACATGGACTTTCCACCACCAGTTGGCATTAAACAAAAGCAATCTCTTCCTGCAGATAAATTGTATTAAACAAAACCCATAATGTTGAAAATGAAAACATCTCAGCAATACAGGTGCCAGCCAATATAAATATAAGGACACATGGGCACAGCAAGGGAGCAGACCTGATAGAACAGCTTCTATAGCTTCGAGTTGTTTTCCTCGAAATCCTGAATATCCAAAATATCGGTTCAATACGCTCTCCAGCTCCTTAGGAGCTTTCTTTTCACGCCCTGATGCCCCCTTAATCTGAAGCACTCCTTTCATTTTGAGCTGAACACCACAATGCGTATTAAGCAGAGGGAATCAGAGAATGCCATGATCACCAAGAGCATTTGCAACGGCTGTAAGGCAATAGGCACAGACTTACTGCAGGGCAGTGTGGAGATTCAGTTGAATCCCAATCTCTTGGAAAACAAACCTCCACCAGCCCGCACCTTGTGTCCCAATCCGACTGAGGTCGCTCTTGCGCGCGCTGATGAAGTTCAATCAAAAGGAGAGAGAAAAAAAAAAGACGAAGAAGAAATCAATTGGACCGAACCATACATGGGTGCATCAGATTAAGACGCCACCATCAGGAAGGTAAACGGACCACTGATGAATGGACTAATGGAAGAGAGGAATAAGGAAGATTTCGATACAATTGTTAAACTCACTCCACTTAGAGTCGGGGAAGATTAGGTTTCCTTACCAACAGAAGAAATCAATGCAAAGTCCGGATGGATGGATCTCCGGTCCTCTGCAGACCCAGTATGAGGAGGAGGGGTGGGGGGTGCGGAGGACGGCGCCTACGAGGTGCCGCCGTGAGCGGGAGGCGGACCGGCTGCGTGGGGACGACGACGACGGTGTCAGCGTCTTGGTGGCTCTGGGCCGTACGTCGTGCTGGGCTAGAAATGAACCCGGTTAGGCCCAAATGTAAGAAGTCGAGAAATACTAGCAAATATCTCTCTCTGTGTCTTTTTTTTTTAAAAAAAAAAACTGTGGGATCTAGAAAACAAACATATTTGTGCTGCGTTGCAACATAACGTTTAGCTTCTTATGTAGTTACTTGGACAACAACAAAGACATTATGAGAAGTAAAATCCGACAAACGAAAGAACTCACTTTGTCTTTAATATTTAGTAGCAAACATACTTAATTATGCGTTTTAATGGGACATATGGTTTGTTGCTGTACTTAGCGTAATGACAATGAACTAGCAATTTTAGTTAGATTTAATCAGGTTTGATCCAACCTTAAATCAAATAAATTCCAAAGCACATAATAAATGCTAGTATAATAGAGTAGTAATCAGATATGGGAATTTGACAATATGTTGACTCAATCAACTTAAATATGTGGCAATTGTGTGCAACTATTGTGCGTTCAAGAGACGAAAGACGAGTCATACATATATGTCCGCACACGCATGACATTTGTGTGCAATTTGACAATATATTGACTCAGTCAACCTTAAATATGTGGCAATTTGTGTGCAAATATTGTGTTTTTAAGAAACAAAAGGTGGAAGACAAGTCACGCATCCATGGCAGCGAGTCCACAACATGAGTACGACGGCGACGTCAATAAAGATTTTGCAGTTTCGTACAAAGCAAGAAGGATTGATAGTATTATAGAGAGATATTCAGTGACATAAAGTTTGGAGGTTGGAGGTAATGGGATGATAGATTATAGAGCGATATCGTTTATCATAAAGGTTGGGAGGTTTGGGATCCACATATTTTCAAATCTACCAATCTACACAGCTCATGTTCTAGAAACTTGATGACGAAACTCATCCATCGTCTCAGCTGTGTAGGGGTCCCCTTGTTGCCACTCATCTGCTCAACATGCGGACTCATGGCCTGGCATTGCAATTGATGGATCCATCACATCAGGTAGGTGCATACTATTATCCAAAGGACGGGCATTATATTTTCCCTGATCTGGTGATGCTGATCCACGACCACGACGAGCTTTATTCGCCTAACGACAGGCACGGCTCACCCGTCCGTCGCCAAAGGAATACTCGCTCGATCGTACCTACTTGCTACTGCTATATGCTGCGTCGTCGTCAAACCCAAGTCAGGAAAGAGACGGCGAAATGGCCACCAGCCCACACCAAACTATCCTCTGCGTTCTGCAATGGCGGTGAGAAAAGCATTGTACTACGATGCTACGTCTAGCCAGCAGTTGCCACCTGAATGATGAGCAAAAGCATGCAAGAGCGGACCACATTTGCTGCTTTTGCATGTCTTGATGTCTTATCCCAACTGTACATTACTACAAGCAAATCTGTTGTACTACGCTCAACGTTCGTTTGGTAGATTTCTAGATGTGTTTTGTTCCCCCGACAGAGTACTGACTGCGATAAAGCCTATGATCGAGTCCATAATTGGATTTTGCCTCAAAAAAAAAAGAGTCCATAATTGGATTTTTGTCAGGGTAGTCCTAACTGAAAACCTAAGATAGTTTCTATATTTAACAAGTCTCTTAGAACTTTTTGATTAAACTGAATTATTATTTTTATTTGTTAAATAGTGCAAAAGACAAGAAGGTAGCATGCAGTAAAAGGTATTCTGGCAAGTTTCACAAAATCGTGCACGCGCACGCTCTCTCTCTCTCACAACATGATATAAATGTTATTATCTCTTTCTTCATGACGATAGTTTAGCGCTAGTGCTAGCTTATATTATTGATGATGCCCTTAGAAAACCACAATGCTAAATGACCTTTTCAAATTAAATTTTTGTCCAATCACTTAGTATCTATATATAGATATGGCTTTTATCTAAGAAACCTTTCCTCCCCCCCCCCCCCCCCCCTGCGTTCTCTTATTAATTATAACCACTTTATTTAGTTGGTACCGTAATTAATGAACATAAAAATCATCTAGTTTATAGGTTAAGACTACCTTTATTACTCGTCAATTTAGGCTAAGTGTTTCTTTAACATAACTGGCAGGATCCATTAACATAAAAAAACAACCTAATTTATAAGAAAAACTGAATCTAAAAGACCTTAATTACACTTGCAAGATTAGTTTTAAAGAGAAACATGCGAAAAGCTTGACATTGATGGCCTGATCTTTTCGATCTGGACATCGTGGCAAGCCTATTCCACTTCTTGCAATAGACCATAGCCCGAGCCTCAAAGTAATGAAACAACACAATCTAGAACTTGTCAATGAATGCCATCGTCATTGTGGAGTTATATCACACTCGCTAAAAGTAATGAAACAACACAATCTAAAACTTGTCAATGAATGCCATCGTCATTGTGGAGTTATATCACACTCGCTAACACAATAACTCTGACTTCACTATATCACATCCTTCCAAGCAAGTCAATAATATGGTATGTTGAGTGAATATTAACCATGACGCCATGCAAGAGTGTAGCCCAACGACGTTAAGACTATGGCACCTATTGAGTTTGTAGCTACCGGTATCGCCTATGGGCGCAACCAGCCATGCTATAGTCGTTGCTTACCACTAAAGTCCACCCATGCCGAGCTACCGGCTAAAAACCCAATTGCAACGTATCCCTCATCAACTTTCATCCAGCCACTATGGACTATAGTCTCGTCCTAGCTAGATTTGGCTATTAGATATCTTATAATTAGGCCTTTCCTAATGGATTTTCAAAGTAATACTGAAAATAAAAAAGATTGTGTTTAAGTATCACTCTCAGCGTTGCAACAAATGATGTTTGTTATAAGTGAACCCTGAAAAGACTTAGAGTGGAGCATCTACCGGTGGCCAATTGCCGCCACGATTACATGTCTTGTCATGTTATCCGTTTGCTTAGCTAACATCTGTGATGCCTTTTGTCCAACTAATTTGATTTCTCTTTGAACTCTTTGGACAAAATTGTTTATCAAACGTGGTGGTTTCACAAGGTTTACTAATAAGAGTTACAATATTTCATTGATCCATTCTTGATTTCTTGTGCAATATTTCTGTAATTAGTTTATTATTACCGTGTGCCAACTGGCACCAAGCATGCTAATCCTTCGTCATAAGCAAGAAGGAAGTATATGTATCTTCCACCGTCCGCTCCCCATCCAAGGGCCCGTACGTATCCAGGGCTCACAGTGGCAGCATAGTAATTCTGGCCATCTTCTTCCACTGCACAGCCGCCCACCCACCATGATCGGGAGGAGGCAGCGCAGCGCAGACAACCGTCCGTCCGTCCGGCCGGCCATCCCATCGCGTCGGCTTTACTCAAACGCCTTCCGCATCCTATAAAACCTCCTCACCAACTTCCCATGGCGGAAATTCTCGCCCTCCCACACCCACCCCCTCCCCCTCGTCCCGCCTCCTCCCGGGAGCACAAACCGCCCCTCGCGCCCTGCGCCACCGACTGAGCCCAGGCCGCGCCGCGCCGCGTACTCGCGTCCGACCCAGGTCGCGAGATCTCTGAGAAGCGGAGCCCCGCCGCGCCGCCGCCTCCTGCAGGGGCACGCGGGGACCGGGCGTGGGCGCGATGGTGGAGACGGGCGGGGGGAGGCTCCACCACCAGCGCCGGGGCGCGGTGGCCTTCGTCGCGGCCAACAAGGCGGCGCTGGCCGCCGCGTGGGTCGTCGGGTTCGCGCTCGTGTTCATATGGCAGAGCGCCTCGATGTCCTTCGGCAGCGCCGGCGGCGAAGGCGGCGGCGGAGGGTTCCTCAGGCTCCTGTCGGCGCCGCCTCCGCCGCCGCGCCCCGCGCCGCGGCTTCGCCCCACGGCGTACAACCTCACGGACTTCGGCGCCGTCGGGGACGGCCGGGCCGTCAACACCGAGGCGTTCGAGCGCGCCGTCGAGGCCATCGCGCCCTCGCGGAGCGAGGCGGCGGGCAGCTCAATGTGCCCCCTGGGCTCTGGCTCACGGCGCCCTTCAACCTGACCAGTCACATGACGCTGTTTCTTGCCGAGGGCGCGGAGATCCTTGGCATTACGGTAAGGAATTCACTGTTTCTGTGAACTTACCTGTGGGGGATAGTTATTAGATAGATCTTCTTATGTGCATTTTCTAAGCTCCAAGCGACCAAGCCTCATGTACAATAAAATAGTTCATGATTTGGCTATCTGACTATGGACTAGTAAACATAAGAATGTATCAACGACTAAACATAACAATGTTTGCCGTCTGATATCTGATGTGTCCTGAAGAGTGCCAAATGACAATACTCTAGTACTGGAAACATCTAGCGACTAGAGTCTAGACTAGTATGCATTGCATTCAGAATTTGGTGAGTGCCTATGGTGCTTATATGGGACCACAAATGGCCACATTTCAGATTGCATCCTTATTCAACTGGCATTCTGATGTTTTTTTGGACAGGATGAGAAGTACTGGCCATTGATGCCAGCATTACCATCATATGGGTATGGGCGGGAGCGCAAAGGGCCGCGCTTTGGGAGTCTTATTCATGGACAGAATTTGAAAGATGTAGTCATTACAGGTTTGCAATTTCTCCTGATAACTAGCATTTAAGCAATACAATACATATTAACATCTAGCACAATTGTGGATTAAGCAACATCAGTGCAGAAGTGCATCATGTTCAGCAATATACGTGTTGCAAGCAACTCGTAGCATCACATCTGTAGCATAAAAGCACTACTTGACCCCCTGTCTTTTTTTGAAAGCTACTTGACCCCCTGTCTTAATGTACCATGTGCTTCCTCTATTAATATATGGAGCTGCTGCACTTCTGTTGAAATAGGATCTAGCATTTACAGCTTGAACTGTCATTTTCTGTAATGGTATTTTTACTAACTAAACAGGCAAATTCATTTGAATGCAACAAGTCCACTTCTCAATGAGATTCTTTAGCTGTAACTTATCATGCTTGTTTGCCTTCCCAATCTTATACTGATAGAACAATGATATTCTTTCTATTTCACTGCCTAATTGAATATAGTTATCTGATCTTCTTATGTTTCCTTTTCCTTCTTCAATGTGTTAAATAGGACATAATGGGAGCATAGATGGCCAGGGTGAAGTTTGGTGGATGAAGCATCGCAGAAGAATTCTGAATAACACGAGACCTCCTCTTGTGCAGCTGATGTGGTCCAAGGACATTATTGTTGCCAACATAACATTGAGGAATTCACCTTTCTGGCACTTTCATCCTTATGATTGCACAAATGTGACTGTTTCGAATGTTACTATCTTATCTCCTGTTTCTGGTGCTCCAAACACAGATGGCATAGATCCAGGTATTCTTGCTACACCTGTATTTAACAGCATTCCAGTACGTCATTCATATTTTAAACACTTTGACACTGTACCAAGCATTTGAAATACCAGTAGATATACACCCATTTCTCAGACTATAACATCCTGTCTATAATAACTCTTAAACTAGTTTTTTTTTAGATAATGGATACAACTCTTAAACTAGTTACAGGTCATGTTAAGTTGTTGACTACAAATCGTAATGTAGATTTCTATTTCTGACATATAAGTGTATGCAGATTCTTGTCAGGATGTGCTTATTGAGAATTGCTACATATCGGTTGGTGATGATGCAATAGCTATAAAGAGTGGTTGGGATCAGTATGGTGTTGCATATGGTCGCCCATCATCTAACATTTTAATCCGCAATGTAACCGCCCGTTCTCTTGTGAGGTCAGAATTGAGATATCTTGGCTACATTGCTTGTCTACGATAATATGCAACACCATACTTTGTGCATAATCCTTTGAAGTCAAACATCAAGACTAGTGTATGCTGAACATTATCAATCAGGCTTACACTATCCACTCTCTCTTTGTGCAGTGCTGGAATTTCAATAGGCAGTGAAATGTCTGGTGGAGTTGCAAATGTTACGGTGGAGAATGTACGCATCTGGGAATCAAGGAGAGGTGTGAGGATAAAGACTGCCACAGGAAGAGGCGGCTACATCCGTAACATCTCCTATCGCAACATCACTTTTGACAATGTCCGTGCTGGGATTGTGATAAAGGTTGACTACAACGAGCACGCTGATGATGGATACGACCGGACTGCCTTCCCAGACATCACGAGCATATCGTTCAAGGGAATCCATGGGCAGGGTGTTCGGGTGCCTGTCCGTGCTCATGGCAGCGACGTCATCCCCATCAAGGACATCAGCTTCCAAGACATGTCGGTAGGCATCAGCTACAAGAAGAAGCACATCTTTCAGTGCTCCTACGTTCAGGGGCGTGTCGTCAGGCCTGTGTTCCCAAAACCATGTGAGAATCTGGACGTCTATGGTGAGCAAGGGCAGCTTGTCAAGCGGGCAGTGGCCCTGAACAGCACAGAACTTGACTACGATATATGAGGCGCATACCATACTACAGCATTGATAGTTGGAGTAGTTGAAATTGGTGCTCTCGACCCCCAGAAATTATTTTTTGATCTAGAAGTGTAAATAGAGAGGAGATTCTCCTCTTGATAGGTTTGCTGCTTATAGTGGCTGATTGGATCTCACCGGTGATTTACTGATTTGGCCAAGAACATTTCGAATCGCCAGAACCTTCCTGGTGACAAATGTATGCTGTCAATATATTGTACGCCTGAAGACTGTATGTAGCATATACAATATTTTTCTTATTATTAAGCATTTAAGCAAATCAACAAGGACCGGAGAACCGTATAATCTCACGCCTAACATGTAGTTTCAGCTGTCTGTTGGGCCGGGCTTTTACATTCGATGTTTAATGGGCCAAAACTGCAAGAAGTTACTACTTGCCACCCATGATCAGATGAGTGAGGCTTGGGGAATTGGGGATAACTCAGATGTACAGCATCAGCATGCATGGCATGGTAGCACGAAGTTTGATTATAACGAGCATACCAACCTGCTCCTGTTTCAATTTCACCTGTCTTCAACCAGTGGAATGTAAGTACTCTCTCTGTCCAAAATGTATAACTTTAAATTTGCGATAAATCATTTTTTTAAAAAAAATCTAGCTAAGCTTATAGAAAATAGTCTCAACATTTATGTCCCTAAGTACGTTTACTACTACGAAAACATATTTTCATAATTAATTTAGTAATACTTATTGGTAGCATAAATGTCTATTTCTTGAGTAGATTTGATCAAATTTGAAATCGTTTGTTGGGAAGTGGTGGTTGTACTTCGTAGATACTACAGCGGTAGTGTCCCAAAACTACACTTGAGAGTGACAAGAAGGGTCAGTTTACGGGTTTTAATTTATCTGCCAACCTTTTTTTTTTTTGACAGTGAGGCGCCTTAAATTTCACGGGTTGATTCATGGCAATGGCTTGGCTTTTGCTTATCGATCACGGTCAACTGAATTGTCGTCATCCCATCTCGTGGCCATGCATTCCAAGGCTTCTTTAATTTCAGTTGCGATCAGATCAGCCTCAATAGGCATACGGCTTTTTTCGATTCTAGGGGGGAAAAGAGAGAAATGTGTCATGACAGTCATGTGTCGCGCGCGCGCGCGTGTGGGTTTAGCGACAGATAGAGAACCACGTTTCTGTGACTAGGAGAGGAACTGAGGAAGGCCTCGCTCAGATAGCCGGGCTGGGCGAGAATGGACCGGCGAATCTTTGGGCCTGGAAAAGATAAGATCATATCCTGCACGACCGTCACTGTTGTTTGTTTGTAGGATGGCACGAATCGGCAGCAACCGTATCGACCACATTTTTAATACGCGCACGTGCTCAATATATATATTTCTTACTACTCCTGCGCCATTAGCTGCGGTTGTCACTCAAGTTGACAGCTTGTCACTATGCGCAGATTGACCTTTTTTTTTTTTTGCGAAAACAGATTGACCTGTTCTTACAACCTCTAGATACTACGGAATTACTCCTACTAGCTAATCAACATTATAAATCCATATAGTTTTTTTGACCTGAACGGTCGGGGAGTCCCCGACCCTTTTTTTTTAATTAAATGAAAGAATAGGCTTACAAAGGAAAGAGTTACAAGGCCTCAGGCCCAAAGAGAAAAAAATAATAATAATAATAATAATATGGATTTATAACTATATGGATTATAAATCCATATAGTTAGTATTACATGCTCCCTTTGTTTCTTTTTTTCGCAGACTTGTCTTGATTAACACATAAAGTCATTTTAGTTTTTTAATAATTTAAACCTATCTAAGTGTGAACAGATGTATAGAAAAATACATCTTGCTATGTCATTTTGCAAAAAAGAAAAAAAAAACTACTACATACAAAATAATGTGCTATCAATTAAACTGGGAGTAGCTCAACTGGATAGTTTTTTAAAAGTAAAAGATGTCTATCAAATTTAAGCTCTCGACTTTGAAGCATCCAAGAGGAGGCACTTATATCATATCAATTTTATGGCCATGAGCGTTACAGCATCAAAGCCTGGCGCTGGTGACTCTCGTCAGGTCAAATCGTGGCTTATTGGAGAAAAAATAGGAGCACGGGTGCTTGAAATTCAAGTTGATAGCTACTTGATTCTCTTTTCTTACAAGAAAAGATAAATAAAAATGAGCAGGGAATTCTTGAGAGCAACAGCTGCTGAAACAGTATCGCCTTCGTTCCCTTTCGCTGATGATGGTGGTAGTTTGTTTTCGCTGTCGATTTCTACACTTGCCAGGAAAAGTCTTGCCTTGCCTCTCTGATTCCTTCCTTCCTCCGGCACGCAAATGCATCGTCAGACAGTCATGGATGGGCTCACAACTTTGAGTTCTCTTTCAGATGCTTTCACATCATCGTATAGTCCCAGAGTGGCAAGACTGTTCCGCTGATGACGATTTCTGCTGACTGATAAATAATACTATTTTGTTATATGAGAGAAAAACATTATACACCGATAATTTCAAGCGAACAGGACACAAAGGGCACATGACCTGGCACGATGCCACGCACAAAGGGCACATGCATGCATTTGAAACGGACCAGCCATGACCATAACTATCTTGTGAACAAAAAGAAGCGCTAGCTGATTTTGCTAGGGCAATGCAAGTCGCAAGGTGGTCTTCCATAAGAAAGGGAAGGTGTGGTAAAACACACGGCCTTCTTGTTGACTAGCTGTGCGTACGGTATGATCGTGTTCGTACAATGAGCAGCACAATCACATTGTTAGCAAGTAACACAAGCATCCTATTGGTCAAGCTGGGCACAGAAGTTCATCTGAGACTGGTCTCTGACTGCTTGTCTAAATGGACCACCTGCACGAGGAGACATTATATTGATAGCCGGCAATTAGCCATATGTGCGTGCATAACGCATACATCACCCACCATACCGCCATGCATGTCACCTAATTTGCGAAAAGTTTTGGTGAAAGTTGTCACATCCAATGTGATGTTTGATAAGGTTTTCGGATACAAATAAAAAAACAAATCATAGATTTTGTCTGGAAACCGTGAGATGAACTTATTAATACTAATTAATTCATCATTAGCACAAGTGTTAATGTAGCACTTTAGTGTCAAATCATGGACTAATTAGACTCAAAAGAGTCGTCTCGCAATTTGCACTAAAACTATACAATTATTTTTTATTGGTAAAAGAGTCATTTTCGTCCCTAAACTATTGATCAAGGTTTATTTTGGTCCCTGAACTTTCAAAAAGTCCAATTTAGTCCTTCAACAATTGATTTCAAGGTCAATCTCATCCCATCCCTTCAATTACTCGCCACTTGTCCTGCATTCAATGCAAAATATCAATGATGCCCCTCCATCCCTACACAACACAACAGCCTCTACGACTCTCAAATATGTTGATTTCTTATTGATCGATTCTTGTTCTTTTTTTAATTACTTCTATCTAGACTAAAAATCAATAGGCTACACACACATGCATATATGATAAGTGGTTAATTGAGGGTATATATATGCATATATAATATATTAATCTAAGAATATGATGATCTTCATGGATGAAAAAATAGACCACACAATCAAATGTATTTTGTTTGTTGTGGCCTGATTATATAAGTAGGTAAGACTAACTTCTCCACTACCTATGTAGCATTGACATTTTTGCATGAGCTGCAGGACAAGTGACGAGTAATTAAAGGGGTGGGATGAGATTGACCCTCAAATCAATTGTTAAAGGACTAAATTGGGCTTTTTGAAAGTTCAGGGACCAAAATAAACCCTGCCAATAGTTTAGCGATAAAAATGACTATTTTCCTTTTTTTATTTTAACTATATTTAATACTCTATGCATGTGGAACAAGTTTGATTTGGTTAATTTCTATAGCATTCAACCGCAGCGTTATTTTGTTCCAAAATCCACTTACTTTCTTAGTATTGGATGTCAACGCGCCGTGATCTGGTCTACATATAGGGTAGACTCAAAATAAGTACTTTATTCAACACGGTATGTGCAGTCACTATTAAGTTTAGTTAAGCTTTACAAAATATAAATATAAGTGAGAGAGACGTGTATACTACACTAGTATTTCTTATATAACAACATGCGTGGTTGACAGTCATACTTGTCATATAAGTGACCATGGATGCATAAGCATATATATGCATATATGATATATTTATCATATAATGTTTTTGAAGGGATGGATCACTTGATCAATAGAGAGAGTTAATGGTTATTAGATGCTATAGTAATTACCTTTTTTTTGAATTTAAATAGATCTAGCTAATCGTTAGCTAGATATTTAACCAACGACTGATCTCACAAGTTGGACTAAACCAACTATAAAGGATCCAAGACCCAATAAGTCCGGTGCATCATGCGTGACTTGGGCGCGGAAAACCCAGCCAGATTAGTCGCACGCAACTCACGTGCACGAGAAAGACGGCAGTGTCAAGTACAAAGCCAAAGTGCATTATTTGTTGATAGGAAGATGACACAGAGAATAGATTACTAGCTGGTGAGTCCATATTGTCCATATATATCCTTGGCTACAACATCTTCTAGATCAACAGTAAACAAATAACGTCAGCTCGATCGCATGTCTAATTCCTTATATTATTGCACAAGATTATTGAAGACAATTGTGCCGCTTGTCCTATTAGCTTTTTGTGTGCAATCGCAATATTAGAAAAGAAACACAATTTTTTTAGAGTTCAATTCAGTTAAATAATTTGTGACCGGATCAAAATACTATATACTATATATATTTATCCGTTCATGTGATGCATTTATCATTTATGGAGGACTTTTTTTCATTAGCCCTCTCCACCAGATTTTTATTTGTGACCACGGGTACGGCGGAAAACTTTCCTGACCTTGACAAAAGCTTTATCTGTCGCTGCCGCATGCCATACCAGGCATCTTCCCTGCTTTTAGCTGATTGGCCGAACTTTTACCACGTTTTTCTTTTATCTTTGAAACAAAGCACACACAAATGTATATCACTCACGTTTCACGCAGCCTTAGGCACACGTACCATACATCTACAAGAATCTTAGTACCAACATAGGCACACGTATCTTACATCTACAAGCATCATAGAGATAATTTTTTTTTGCGAAACATTAAACTGACAGATTTTAATATTACTGAAGTCATCACATATCATTATTCATATAGACATGTCACCTACCATTAAATGAATAACATTTTTTTTCTAAATAAATCCAGAAAATATATTGGTGTTGTCTCTAAAATATAGAACTTGAACTCTACCACCCTGATGAGCAGCATGTTCCTCAGTAAATGAGTAATAATAATAATTCACTTTCAACATGTTTTTTGAAAGTTATTACAAGCATCATCTTTAATAAGTATTTGAACCAGCTATTATATATAAGAAGAATAAATCAGTGCTAATAACTACTCCTATTAGCTCCTATAAGTGGACTAATGGACTAACAACATACTAGTCCATGGCTAGTGGACTAACAATAAAGTCTGACTATTTATTTAGATATGATACTTAGGGACTAAAAAGTAGTTAACTAGTTAATTGTATGGATGATCCAAAGAGCCTTAATAAGCTATGCAACTAAATTGTTGTATTAAAAGTTATGCTTAGAGACTGCATCATCATAGTATCCAAATAAAACAGTAATAGCCCTGCCAATGCAAGATTGTATTACAGCATCATATTACAGTGAGTGGGATCATGATGGCGTGTGGATAATATAATAGTATTCGGTACTAGTAACACACATGCTTGAAAACGATGTGATCCGGCAAGTTGCTGATGGTGGATATGCATGACCGATACTTGAAAAACATTCCCGCGTTTATTTAAAAGAAAAATATATATAGCCAGTAGCCTATAGGCTTTAACTGAAAGCATGACATGACTTGGACATGTAAAAGACCTCATCAGTAGTGTGGAGAATGCCATAAAATTACAACCTTTTCTAGCGCCCCCTAAAACAAGGTTAAGGAAAGGGGAGCTATACATTATTATTACACACAGACATTTTTTTATTATTTTTTTGTATAAACTCTGCGCTATCTTGATTGATGAATTCTACTTATTACCATGCACCCATCATTGCCCCAAAATTCCGTTAAAAAGGTCACTGGTCATATATACTCGATATGATCAACTTCAGTAATGAGCATGCATGCATGTAACTAATAATGCCCGCCCTGTAGCAATGCAGGATGCATGCAACTAGCTGTGGAGATGCATGCATGCATGTAGATGTAGATGTAGCTATATAGTTTGCTTGCTAGTATCTGAAGTAGGAGTCTCTCGAGTCGAAGCTCCAGAGAGAAGCGCTCGCGCCATGGATGGCGTCATCCATGTCCTCGTCCGCCACAGCCGCCGCCGGCGGCGGCACCTGCAGGAAGTCGTAGGCATTGCTGCCCCAGCCGGTAGGGGAGAAGAGCGGCGGCGGGTGCGCCATGACGGGCCGCCAGTCGATGCTCCCGTCGGCGCGCACGGGCGCTAACACCTCCGCCGCGCTGGTAGCGGAAGCGCCACCAAGGCCGCCGCCGCCCGCGTCGTGCGCCACGGAGTAGTAATAGTCCCACGGCGACGCCGAGCAGCCGCCGCCGTCGGCGTCGGCGTCGTGCATGATGAGCGCCGCGGCGGCCAGCTGCTGGGCCGTGACGGTGGCGCGGTTGGCGTGGGAGAGCGCGGCTGCCTGCACATCCCGCGGGTCGCTGCTGCACCCTCCGGCCCTGCACGGCGGCGGCGAGTCCGGGAAGTTGAGATCCGCGCCCGCGGCGCCCGGGCCGCGGAGGCAGACGAAGGCGGCGTCGAAGGCGCGCGCGGCCTTGTCGGGGGCGTCGTAGGAGCCCAGCCAGATGCGCTCGCGGCTGTTGGGCAGCCGGATCTCCGACACCCACTTGCCCCACTTGCGCTTCCGCACGCCCTTGAACTTCCTGCTGCTGCTCGCGGCCTCCGTCGTCTCCGGCGACGACGACATGATGATGCCGCCGGACACTGCTCCGGTGCAATGGCGCGAGCCGATCGAATGAGATCTGCTGCTGTTGCCGCCTGCTAGTCCTACGTCGACAGATCACGGCGAGCATGGCACGGTGAATCTTGGTGGGCTCGGTGGCTCGGCTACTTATACGTCACGCCGAGCAGGCAAGGTCGCGCGCGGCGCGTTGACCCGAGATTCAACTCGAGAATGGCGCGTCGGACGGCGACGTGCCGTGGTGCCAGCCACATGGCAGGCGGTCCTGCAGGCCAGGCCGAGTTGGGAGCGCGTCCGCTAGCTGGGCGACCCCGGTGGGGCGCACCCTGCTGTGGGTCTTGCTTCTAGGCCTATTGGGTTGGGAGGATGAACAAAGGACGGATGGTCTCGTCCTATTTGGAAATTCTTCCTTCATTCTTTTTTGTTTTATTATGCTCTTAACTACGCATGATTGAGTGTGTTGCTATCTTTCGTTTTTACGCCTACAATTTTCTATTGGTGCTCTGTCCTTGTCTGGTTCTTGTCTTCTTATATTTTACTGCACGCATCGACATATACCATAGTATATGAAAGTCTTTCTTTCCCTTTCCATTTCTTGTTGGCAAACTTTTTTTTTTACTTTGACCATTAGCATCAAGACATAGAGGATTAGTTAGATTGACAACAGTCAACATACTAAGATTTATGTTATAACATGTTTGGTAGGGTTCTAGTTTCTCTCACAAATGTTTCAGATACGCTTCCTCCTATATAGAAAAATTTGCTTGGTAGTATTGTTTAGCGATCATGTTTCCTAGAACTTGGAGTGGTATTTAATAACGTGATAATGAAATCTACCCAAATCAGATCACGGCTAGATAGGAGTGTCCAATATGCTTATCTAGTTATCCTACACAACCACCGACATACTCGCCATCGAGCAATAACATAAGTGTAAACCTGCCAACAAACCACGGAGCCTACATCACCCACACATTGAGCAACCCACATAGCCTGCCTAGCCCATTGCCCGTTACTTTATTGGCAATCCATCTCTGCCACCTTCCTCATAGAGCCACTCATTGTATAATTGTTGAACACCTCTGCGCTTTGAGGATGCTCATTGTATAATTGTTGAACACCTATGCGATTTGAGGATGACTATAGGAGCAACTGACACCAAGATGGTCATATGCTTACTCGGTCAATTACTTTTTAAAATAGAAAATATTACAGTTACACCAATAACATATATGAGAAATCTCGTGTTTTGTATGTGTCTAATAAAAGATTCGGGTTTATGCCAATGGCATGTAAAGAATCTTTCTCTAAAAGGAATGTGAGTAGAACTTTTCATAGGGTACGTATCGTCCTTTAGGTCCAAATGGGTGGCATATGTGACATTGTGGTGCATTGCATAGCCGGTCAGGTCCCAATTGGACGTAGATGACATATTTTGATAAATTCGTATTCAATGAGAAAGTAAAGGGTTTGTTTGAATCCCTTAGCATTAAACATTAGCAGCTAAAATTAATACTAGTAAATAAAAAACAGACCTGCTAATACACCTACTAATTATTAGCTAGAAGAAGACTACAAACTATCACTTTCATTAGCTGGTTTAGAGTTTCTTTTAACTGGGAGAAAACCCCGCGTTCTGCGGGAATCGCCAATGAGATTATACTACTTCTATTTGTTAATATCATTGAACAAATATCATAATACATATTAGCGGAGGATTTTTTAGACAACTAAATATCTTAGTAAATATTGTGGTTTGCTAATATGAATAGCTTAAATGAAACATAATGGTATGTGTTAGTTGGATGTGTTAGTGGATGGTGACATGGACACTTTGCATGGTGAGATATAATGTGCTAGTGGGAAGTTGAGTGGATGATGATGTGAACACATTGAGAAATAGCTAGTGGGGTTTATCTATATAAGAGATATAGATTAGAAACGATCTCTAGAGTTGCTAATAGTTTATATGCATCTTTTATTCACTATCTAACCACGTATTAGGTGGTGGATCCAAATAGTCTCCTAGTATCCGACCAGGCCCTAAATGTGTATACTTGTGGTATGCATGCGTAAAAAAAAAAAAACCTTGCCACCGCATTGGTATGTCTATGCTTGCGTTGAAGTTGCCCCAATGTTTGTGGCGAGGATGCTCTGGCCGGAGGGATAAGGCATGACCAAGGCAGCGTTGGTGCCGCTGGCTGAGGTAGCGGCGCGGTCGGTATTCAGCGCAGCTCTGCGTTCGTCCGCGCGCGGCGCGAATGACCATCGGCGAACTTTTCCATGCGATCCACCCGGAAAGCAACCTGCAGGAAAAGGCACTGCAGGTCGGAGCCGCTGTTGCCTGCAGTTTCCCACGCTGCGCTGCAGCGGCGATTCGCCATTTGTCCCGCTCGCCCCGGCGACGTCAACTCAAAAACCAGAAAGTGATATCTTCCTATGTTGTGTCAGATGAGAGGTGACCGGATCGCTTTTCTTTGTGGCACTGTGGATCGTGGCAGGTCGGCTGGCTGGCAGCGATGCTGAGAATGACCGAGTCGAGTGAACGGCCAGCCGTTTTCGCTAGTATAGTAGACGATAGAGCTGAGGCGACGAGACTAGAGTGAGTGGTGGCTCTGGCTCCACGGTCAATGCTGGTCGAACGAACGACGGCTTGAACGCTGGATTGTGACGCGAAACGCCCGGCATGGCGTGGCCGGCTGCGCTGTGCGTTGCGTGTGGTGGTGGTGTGGCGCTGCACGGCGCCAGGGCGGTGCTATGTTGCCCACGCACGCGTCAGCGTCTTATCCGCGGGTGTAGACGAGCCTCTGCTCTGACGGAGTATACTCAGCGCAGCACGGGCACGTGCAGGGTGTATGAACGGCATGTTGTACAAAGTCACATGCCCTTTCACCGTGGACCGAATTTCTGAATGCTTGCTTATTGTTGTTCCTCGGAGGACAGTCAGACAATACGACCAAGGAAAAAAAAAACGGAAAGCCGCGAGGAAAGCCTGTATTGGTAGGCCGCCAGGGAACCCCATTCCCACAAAAAATGGAGATGCAGCAACAGGGAATTGTGGTCGTGGTACCACTGGTTGGCACTGGCAATGGCATGGCATTCCTGCTCCTACTTCTGCACCTCTGTCCTCCAGCCGGCTCAGGAGAGGACGGCCATCAGATCCGACACCCTCAGCACGATGTAATTCGTACCATCAGCACCCTTGAACTCACTGCCGGCGTACTTGGAGTACAGGACGGTGCTCCCCGCAGACACGGACAGTGGGCTCCTCTTGCCTTCCTCGTCCAGCGGACCTGGGCCAACAGCTACGACCTGTCTCCGACCAAGAAATACTGCCGTTTTCACATTTTCTGCTTATGGATTGTACTAGGTGCAAAGTCATAGTTAAGCTCTAACACGGTGTACAGTCCAAACAGTACAGTTCGGGACCATGGCATACAGTCCAAAACAGTACAGTTCGGGACCATGGCACCTTGTTGTTATCATCGCATTAACGGTGAGTGACTTGTGCAGAAAATAAGTGCCCAAGAGGAGCTAAAGAACTGAGCAACTGACCGTTCCGATAGATGGCTTCTCCTTGGTGGTTTCTGTAAGCAATAGTCCGCCTGGAGTTTTGTCTTCCACCTCAGCAACCTGTCAGAAGAGAAACACCAAGCAAAACAGGTTGTGTCAAATACAAAGGGTGAGACAGTTGAAACTCAACCTGAATGGCAATGCATACTGTATATTAAAATAAGCACAGATACAACGACTGTGTAACCAGATGTCTAGATCGAATAAATATAGGATCGCTACCTTGATTAGAACACGGTCATTCAGAGGCTTCATGTCTTTCGCATCATCGGTTTCTAAGATACCTATAATGTCATCCTCTTTGAGGATCAGATGGTTGTGATCATTCAACTCAACCTCAGTTCCAGCATACTTTGAATATACAACTTGAGCTCCAACCTAAAGTAGTAGCAAATGTGGACGTTAGCATGTTTTCTCTTTTATTGCCAACAATAGGGCAAATGGAACAGCTTGCTTGTATTAAGAACTAACTATGACAGCAGAACACACATACGAAGAAGTCAGATGGAACCAGAAATAACATCAGACATAAAGTTGTGGGTCAAACAGGCAGTACAATTTCTTTGCAGCTCCATATTGCTGTATGGCGGTTATATTCCAAATTCCAAATAGTACAAGGCCCACTCTGTTTATGATGTGATTTTCTTACTCATAAACTGAGATAAAGTTACAGCACATGGCTTTCAATTTCAAGTAAAGATTTCCTTTCTCTATCACAACCAACAGCTAATGGAATAGCTGAATAGCTAGACCTGCTCACATGGGAATATGTACCCATATATAAAGTTGTATGCAGACACATAAGATCTAAATGTTTGCAAAGAACATACCTGAATGCTGACATCAACTCTCTTATCCCCAATAATCCTTCCTTCTCCAACAGCAACTACCTCACCACCCTGAGGTTTGGACTGAGCAGTCGTAGGGAGCAAAATTCCACCAGTTGTCTTCTCCTCGGAAGAGTTAATCTTTACAAGCACTCTATCAGCCAAGGGCTTAAGTGTTGTATACTGCAATAAATAACAAGAAATAGTGTTTCATTCATGCAAAGCATTAAAAAAAACTCTCTGGAAAACAACTGAGATGATCTGTGCCAAACTGCCAAATGAGACTTCAAGATATAGCCCAACAGCCCAACCAACAAAATGTTAAATATTGCACATTAGAATTCGGAGTAGGGGGTCGTTTAGTTCAATGCCCAAACGAGCCAAACCAAATATTGGCGGTTGACACTGAAAACAATCTCTGTTTGTTTTACTGCCACGCTTTGGCCTGCCAAGGTAGCGCTGCCAATTCCTAGCTCGCTTTTTCCCTTCAGGCTAACCAAATCACAGCAATCGAAATGACCGCCAAGGTTTGGCAGGGCCTCCACAGGCTGAAACCAAACACGCCCTAGGTATGGAACTAAATTGGTAACCGGTTACAGATTAATAAACATCATAATTTCTATACAGAGTTTTTGAACATGCAGGTTGAACCCACATTTACAGTGCTCTCCATAACACAATTCACTGCAACACATTACAATGCTCTCCATAACACAATTCACTGCAACGCAGACCATGGAGTCAGGTGCAATTCACCACATGGTAAACATTAATGAAACCACAACAAGGCATCAGTGTAATTCAATGCACATCACAGATTCACAGAGACCAGAGTTTCGAATTGCGAATTGTAAGAAGCTAACTGCTAACCATAACCTAACAAACCAGCATTTCCAAACCACAACCACTTAGCCTCTATTCAATCACAATCAAAGCCAGCGGTCAACAGAACTCTCATCAGTGACTTCGCCTGATCACCTCGTCTCACTTCTGCTCCGGCAAGCATATGCAACACCACGCGATACGGAAATAGCCAATAACCAATCCCACTACCCCAATTCCCCGTGAAAACACCACCACCAAGCTACATTGCCTGGGCACGCACCTTGGGGGCAACGACGGTGGCGGCCCTGACGACGAGGCCGCGGAACACCCGCCGCGCCGGGCGGACCTCACCGACGGTCACCGTCGAGGGAAGCCGGAGTGCACCGACGGAGGCCTTCCCCTTCGCAGTGAAGGCCGCGGCGCCAACCCCCGCGCCGGAGACCTGCAGCGACGCCATTCCTCGAGCAGATAAACCCTAGCGGATAGCACGAGGACAAGCAAGAGCAGCGGAAGCCCCTGCGGAGCCGGACGAGCGCTTTATCCCCAGGGACACACGCCACGCTTCTGACGGGCCGAGTAGCCCTCTTTATCCTGGATGGGCTTCGTCCCGGCCCATTAAACTCTGGGCTTTGCGGGAAAAAAAAAAACTCTGGGCTGATGGCTGAGGAGTTAGTCGTCTCACTGGGACTGTTAGTTTAGTTTCCTCGTCGCGCTGGGTCGCCGGCTTCCGCCGCGGAAGCCATGGGCGCCGCCGTCGCAGGGTGCACCGTGGCGGCGGTGCTGCTTCAGGTCGCCGGCCTGTCCCTCTTCCTCTACGGGTTCTTCCCCGTGAAGCCCACGCTGCGTGGCTTCAGGTCCGCGCCTCTGTGCCTCTGCTTTGGTTGGTTTCTCTCGAGTATTTGAACTGACTCTCTGGCTGTGAAATTTACGGTGTTCGCTCTCGTCTGGCTGTGTGCAGTGGAGCGGAGAGCTACAAGGTGCCTTCGTGCGGCTCCGTTAGTTCTGGGGAGCAGGAGCCGACGCTTCCCCCGGATCAGCTCAGATCTCTGTACAGGGTAAGACGTTGCTACTGTCTCTGTTCCTCGTGTAGGCCCTCCTCGTACAGCTATGTGTTGCATTGTTATGGTGTTGCTAGGACGAAGCTTGGGAAGGTTGAGCTATTGGATAGCTGTGCCCACAGCACACTGGATACTATGCATTTTCCCCTGAAATTTGAAAATTCTGAACAGATCGCATTATCAGTTATGTGATGTTCACCCTTGTTATTTTCTGTGTACCAGGAACTCTCTGGGATCCCTCCTGTGTACGATCGCTTAGTGTTGATGGTATGTTCTGAATTGATATGGATATTCATTTGGTTCAGCAGCATAGTTCAAATATGTTTTGGTGATCTTTTGTCTTACCTTTTTTTTAATTTTTGCCTTTTGAGTTTATGAATGTCAATTTAGGTAATCGATGGACTACCTGCTGAATTTGTTCTTGGGAGAGGCAGGAAACCTCCAAGCAAAGAAATGATGGAGTCTATGCCATACACTCAGTCTTTGTTGGCTGGTTGCAAAGCAGCAGCTTACCATGCCAAGGCTGCACCTCCCACCGTCACAATGCCCCGACTAAAAGTAAGACTTCTTTCTGGAGACGCCCTTTTATGCAATTGTTCCACAACAGTAACTGTACTCTCTTTTTTTAGGCTATGGTATCTGGCGCAATTGGAGGTTTTCTAGACGTAGCATTTAATTTCAATACTCAAGCCTTCTTAGAGGACAATCTTCTTGGTTAGAACCTCTCTGTACCTCCCTACCCGTTTCCTACTAATCATAACTTCTGTACACTAAACTGCCATTAGTATGTGTAGGTCCTTTTGTGTTTTGTATTCCATATTGGTATCTGTTTCAATGGATGCAAAATTGCTCATATACTATATCTATCGTACTTCACAAATGCACACCTATACAGATCAGCTTCATATGATTGGTTTGAAGTTAGTGATGCTGGGAGATGAGACATGGATCAAATTGTTCCCAACACTATTCACTAGACAAGATGGAGTTAGCAGTTTTTATGTAAGTCTTTTTATCCCTGACATGTTTTTCATACATGTGGCTGAAAGATAGTATGATAATGTCTGTTGCCTGAAACTCTAGCGTAACAGTTACTTTCGAGAGCACATTATTGCTTCCCTGTTTTATTTTGTATAGGAATCTGCCAACATTACTGGAAACCACTAGCCAAAAAACCAGTAGACCAAGCATGGACACATATTTTAGAGTTTGCTTGTAATTGGCCTCTCCATACCATTTGTTCGGCATGCTTTTATCTACCATAAAGCAAAACCTCATTATTCTCCTGATGAGGATACAACATTCTTTAAGGAGAGCATCAGCTACTTTGGGCTGTGCTTGTAGATATTTGCATATGCAGTACTTCAGCTTATGTCTTGAACTCTTGATGCCTGCGTAGTGATAATGTTTTGGTTGTTCTTAGCAGCCTAGCATTTTTTATCAATAAAATTTTGTTCAATTGTTTGTAATTATCTTTCAGGTGAAAGATACAGTTGAGGTTGACTTCAACGTTTCACGCCACTTAGAATTTGAGCTTGCTGCAACAGACTGGAGTGTTTTGGTACGCTTTCGCTCTTACCTCGGTGCTTGTCTCATTTCTTATTCCTTGTGGACTGATAATGTTATGTCTAATTGCTTGAATTACAAATATACAGTTCAGGACTAGTGTTTGTTTTTTTAGTAATAACTAACCCTCTTTACATATTATTCATTGTCTAGTGCTTATCTACAAGGTTGTTTTGCCGTGTCTTTTTGAAGAGTAGTAAGCCATTCTGTTTTTTTTTTTTCTTTCTTTTGGATAATTCCAGGTTCTTCACTATCTAGGCTTAGACCATGTTGGACATATAGGTGGCCGCCAGAGGTATGCATCTCATCACCTTTCAGGCTTTCATGCTTTTTGTGGGGTTTGACTGGTGATAATTTTGAGTTAAACCTTTGAATGATAGTGTTTTGATGACCCAAAAGATGAAGGAGATGGATGATGTCATTAGACGGGTGCATACTGCGAGCCTTCAGGATAATCTGGACAGAACACTTTTGGTCTGTGATTCTCTCTTGTTTTGACAAATAATCTTCTTTTTCTAGTCATGTACATGCTATATGACAACTGACGACTTGTTTCAACATTTGTGGGAGATTGCTTTGGGATTCCACCAGCAAATGATGGATTTGTATTGTTAATTCATGTGTGCATGTTTGACAAGTTTAGCTTCTAATTTCTATTTATCTTTGTTGAATTGCCACATGTAAAGTTTAGCAAGCCAAAATTTGATGTATTCTATCTTCTGGGTTGCATTATATATGCTTGGTTATATATATTTTCCCCCCAAAAAATGCACCCAAGAAAATTTCTGATGTTAATTTTGGTGTCTTCCATTGTTTCAGGTTGTGGTTAGCGATCATGGCATGACTGAAGGGGGTAATCATGGAGGATCTTCATATGAAGAAACTGATTCACTTGCCCTTTTTATAGGACACAGTGTTGAGAGCCCATATTGTTCGCCCTATGACCAGAATGAAGCACTCCAAGTAAAGACTAAACTTTATAAATGACCTAAATTTATGTTACTTATAGAATTTCTGTATACCTTCTAGTTCAAATTTGGATTTTTTGCATATTCTTCGAGCCAAGAAAACATTGTTGCTGTATGACATTTTCCAAACACTAGGTTTTATGTTCTCCCCATTCAAGCTGAATAGATAATTGCAGTACTCTTAAAGATAGTCCGAACTCCCAAGAGATCAAAATACAACTCTGACATCCTTTGTCAGGTGGATCTTGCCCCGACTCTTGCTCTTCTACTTGGTGTTCCAATTCCGAAGAATAATTTTGGTGTTGTGCTTCCAAAGCTTTTAAACTCGTTGACAGGTGATTTTATTTTTACCTTCTATTTTTGGTGCATTAAGGTTCATCATGAATGACAAGGAATAGATTATTTATGCTTGTGAGCTTGAAATTATTTCAATGTTATTTTCAGGGGTTGCCTAATCAATTAAATAATATTCTTGGTCATATCATAATATTGAATTATTTACAAATTATATTATTAAATACTCCTCTTAGCTTTCACTGTTCTGAGATTATGAGTGCATCTTGTTTCAGATGACCAGAAACTAAGGATGTTAGAGCTTAACTCATGGCAAATCTTAAGATTGCTGCAAGCACAAGTACCTGCCTTCTGCCTTGAAGATTGTATTAATTCGGAGGGCAGCAGTGTACTTGACATCCTTCATGAATCTGTTGAGAAAAAACTGTGCCATTTACTTTCTAAAGCCTTTTCTTCTCATCAATCCTACCGTCTTCATCGAGGTTCTGATTTCAAGTGAGCTTCTACAGACAATCTTCTTAAACTGTTGTGAGTATCTTTGTTCATCATTGCTTAAAGAGAACTTGTTTCAGGTCTGTCGAAGCTGGGTACTATGGGACTGCTGCAGATAACTACTACGGCTTCTTAAGATATGCGAGTGAGTGGTTGTCTCACAGAGCAACCGATGTAATTTTACTATCTTTGCAGATTTGTACCTTAGTTTCAAGTAGCTTTCTGCTAGGTTTGCTTTTCTTAAGAATAGCTTGTTTTCTTTTCTTACAGAAACCATTCTATTTACTTGTCGCTGCAATCCTGCTGATGACCATGTCATGCCTTTTCCTCATGACCACTGTGTCTTGCCTATTTAAGGGACGGTCTCTGAGTCAAGTTGATCACCATTCAGAGTCATATTTGGATCAACGCTGGCACCTTGATGAGGTTCTTGTTCTTGCTGGGATGTTTCTCTATGTCATCAGTCTTGGTTCAAGTTCTTTTGTGGAAGAAGAGCAGTATACATGGCACTTTCTCACTTCTACTCTGTATTTAATATTTCTGACCAAGGCAGTCCAGTCATTGCTAAAAGGATCAAATGCAACGCTTGGTCATAAAGCAGAGGAAAAGAGCTTTGACAAAAGTAACTTTTCCTATGCTACAAGCTTTGAATTAACCCCGGGCAAGAGAAATGTTTACAAGTTATGTACTATCCTTATTGTTCTTGTTGCTGGGAGAGTTATAAGAGCTTGGCATCAAGGTGGGATCAACTGGGTTCACTTTCCTGATATTTCAAAGTTACTGGCGCAAGCTGACTCTTCTGTTGTAAAGTCTCTTCAGATTATCTCAGTTCTTGCAGTTGTGGTATTGTTTTCAGTTTCACTCACTTTACTCAGAGCAAGACCAAAGTTCGTTATAGGAGTATGGTTGGCCCACATTTGTTGTGGATCTTTGGTTCTGCTGCATATCTGGGCAAATCAGATCAGTACTTCATTACCAATTAACCATAGCACATCATCAATAGCTCGACAGTTTTATGTCATTGCTAGTGTTTCAATATCTGTCACCGTTGTTGCTTCACCTTGGGTATTTTCAACATTTTCCACGGAAGCAGAATCAGCATCCTCTGGTTCTAGTCCTGTAAAGGCTATACATGGCATTAGAAATTCACTTTTTCTCACTGGAATAACATGCACAGCATTCTGGGGCCTTCTGCAGTTGCTTCTTCAACAACCAATCAATGCAATTCCTCTTTTCCTCATTTTCTTGCAAACAGTCTCGAGTGTAGTTCATTTTTCTCTGGATAAAACATTACATAAACAATGGGTGCAGGTAAGTCTCTTGCTAGTCTTTGCTCGCTCAGCATGATGTTTTCATCTTTGGAACTCATGGCATCAGGGAAATGGTTGTTTTTTTATTGACTTACTGTTGGCAATAAACCGTGTAGCTTGTGG
Source organism: Themeda triandra (assembly GCA_018135685.1). Lineage (NCBI taxonomy): Eukaryota > Viridiplantae > Streptophyta > Magnoliopsida > Poales > Poaceae > Themeda > Themeda triandra. The sequence goes on from JAENPR010000244.1 coordinate 452,416, forward strand.
CAATGCATTTCTTGGGAATGGCTGGTCACTTTGGTCTTGGGAATACAAATAGCCTTGCCAGCATTGATGTTGCTGGAGCTTTCATTGTAAGTTTTAACCAAGAATACCTCAAGACCCCTTTTCTCCATTTCCTTCTGACTTACTGATGAATTTTGACAGGGCATTTCAAGTTACTCCACAGTTCTTTCTGGTATACTGATGTTTATGATAACATATGCATCACCTCTGATGTTATACCTTGGGATGGTCCTTCATGTATCGGTGAAAGATATTGATGATATCTCTACTCTAGGGCAGTTAAAATGGAGCTATATTATAGACAAAATGGTCATGTTGCCATGTTTGTTTCCGTTGCTCATTAATTCTCTTGCGTTGACTTCATACACCATTGTTTTGCTACTCATGAGGAATCACTTATTTGTTTGGAGCGTATTTTCACCAAAGTAAGTATCTGATGAATGGTTTACAAATAAACGTCTGCTCACATCTGTTTTACATAGAGTACTCCGTATCAAAAAGGTTGCCATTCTAGCTTTGTCATAAGTCAAACATGTTGACCACCGATTCCTAGAAAGCTGTATAGTTTAACATTATAAGATTTTGTTTTTACGTTCACCATAGAATACTTTCACAGTATATTAATATAGAATTCGCATATTGTTGAACTATATGAATTTCTAGGAATTGATGGTCAAAAATATAAATACTTGACTTGGGACAAAGCTAGAATGACAACTTTTTTGAAATGGAAGGTACAATGTATATTAAAAATGTAATGGTTTCTCTGTAAGCATCATATGCTAAAAGATAAAATTCTGATGTGAAAATGTTAATCCTAATTCTTGATTCCACTGTCATCTTCGAAAGCACAAGCAGTAGAGATGACTCGTGACAGATTTATCTACAAGATTGAATATGCATAGTTCTATTTTATATGCTATATACATATGATTTCACTGTTAGTTGACCCACTCAAATTCCTAAATGCCAACAGGTACCTCTATGTCTGCGCAGCAACACTGTGCACATATGTCGGAGTATTCATTATAGCTATCACTGCAGTCTACAATTGCGCTGTTTTTAAGTTCCGGGCGCCAAGCTACAGGGATAAACCCCTATAATCAGACTAATGATTAGTTGTTCTGATTTAGTATACATTTGTAAGTACTTGGAAAGGGGAGTATCTTGGCTTATTCTCTCATTGTACATTGTACTCCCATGTTTCCAGATTATGCAATCCCTGCAAGGGCTTATATACACATTTATCATTCTCTTTACAAATTGTATTTTTTCCCCTTTTGGGGTTGGATTTGTTCTGGACACAGGACACATGCGTAAGCACGTTCAGTATGAAAGGACGGAGTACAATGTTGACTCACTCAGTCGTGCTGTTTCGTGAACCCTCATGTGTCATAATGTTAAGAACAATACTGACAGGGGCACATTTCCACATGTGAGCGAATTTATTCAAATGAATCGAAATATTTACAATCACACTGATACACCAATGTTGAGTGGGTTGCCTTATACCCATGGGCTTATGTACAGTAGTTGTTGAATGTCAGATACAAATGGTACTGGTAAACAAATAGGTGTGCCCGTTCAATCTTTAGATTGTATGTGAGATACCACTAATCAGCTCCATATTTGTCATCACTAGTAACTGACGTGGTTTAGGGCTTTGAGCAGATATCTTGACACATGATGTCACTGTTTAAATCAATCAACGAACTTGCAGGCTATTTACATCATAATCTAAGCACGCCACTAAGTTCGGCAACTTTTTTTTTGTTTCCCTTTGATCGTTGGAGAGAGAGAGAGAGAGAGAGAGGCCTTTAGTATATCACCACAGGCCAGCCACAATGTTTGCGTATTCGCACCATCCAGCCATGGACTATTCACAGAAACTTGGATATTACACGAAAGGATGTCCAAAAGGCTGCAGTTGCTGCTTGTACAATCGCAGGATTCTGGTAGATACTGTACAAGGACAACAGAGAATTAGTATGCGCAAGTTAAAAGGCTACAATACTATTTAACACCTGCAGGTTCATTGGAAACTTATCAGTACATGACTATATCTCCATAGACGCTAAAGTGCTTACAAAATGAAATGTGGGCAAAATGCTCGCAATGTAAATACTGTTACAAATACAATTCTATAATCAAGCTGATGCTAGCAATCTATCTGATCTCCACCAATTCAAAAACTAAAAAGGGTCACATCAGAGTGACAATACCCAGCTGCCCTGATGTCCCTCTCTCATAGGGAAGATTCAGGCTATTCCAGCTGAAGGGTCAAATATAGTGCCAAGCAGCCTAATGAGGGAATTGAGTTTAAGATATCTGTAACCTAGTCTGAAGATGCTATTCTAGCTACATTCGAATGCTCGTGGAGATCGGTCAAAATGCTTCTGAAATTCTACAGAAATAAAAGACAAGGCAATGACCAGAGGAATTCAAGATCTATGGATTACTTTACAATTACTATGTCACATGAGTTGTGTCCATAATTACTAACAGTATTACTTATTAGCATGGGTAACTTACCCAATAGCCGTCGCGCTCCATGATGCTATATTGTAAACAACTTTCGTTCCATCCCATGCCTTCTGCAGCTTGCCTTTCCTCTTTTTAGTTGAAAATGTCTTGCTAAGAGCTGATAAAATTTTAAAAGGGGGAGTCTTAATATAGGAGTCCATATAACAAGTAATAATTAAACTCATCTCAAATGATAGAACACAATTTAACCTTGTTGAAGTTGGTCAGGCGTCAGGTCCTGCATAATATGAATTTTTGTGCCATTAATACTATGAAGATTCCCAAAAATTAACAGGTGATATATAACCCTTTTAAGTGATGAGAATCTAGCAGTTAATGCATGAAAATGAGAAAAATAGAGACATTCCTTCCCAAAACAATATGACAGCAGAACAGACAGTAAGACTAGCAGGAAGAAATCATAGAATAGAGATTATGTTGGCAGAGAACTATCGGCAGTCATACACTTCATCTTCTAACATTAAGAATATAGAGACAAACAAAACATACTTATGCAAATGAGCACATAGAAAGTGAACTGCACTTTATATACCTTAGTTTGTTTCAGTGACAGCAAGTATGCAGCCATGAAGCATGCAATGCCATCAACTATGTCCTCTTGCTTAACAAGAACATACCCATCCTCTGAATCATCACTAACATTCATACTCTTATCATCCCATATATCTGCCGCACTTATAATATCCCATGATACCGTTTCATCCACTGTTACAAGAGGGTAATTGTAGAACTGTTCAGTTGTCAGGTTCAACTGAACGGTGTATACAAATGGGGTTTTCTAAATTGTAGATAAGACAATGCATGCAGTCATTATGAAAAACAATTACGGTTAAATTCTGAATCCAGCAAAGGGTATTCATGCACAGAAAATGCACCTGCGCCATGTTGATATACTGACTTCTGAAGGGTATCTAGCTTCTCAAGAAATTCAGGCGATTGAACCCTTGATTTCAGAAGATCACACAGCTGCAAGTTAATGAAGATGTAGAGACCTTAGGGAGGCTTGAAAACAGAAAGGAACAGGCACAGTGAAAGCCTGATCTAATTTATGATATCATTAATAGGGTGTATGACTGCCATAAAGCTGTTTAGACCACAGTTGAAGTGCCAGAAAACAGTTTGGCTCACTGATGACCAGGAAAACAGAATCTATATATAGTTGGTTTAAGCTTCAAACCATGAATAGCCTGGACCCATGTTGCACAAGAAAATCAGTGTAAGATGACAACTACTCCACAGTCCATGAATCATCTGCTATTTATTTATTTGCCAAATCCATAAAGTGAAAAACTGTGGAATTACAAAATCACTTGCCAAAATCCATACCAACTATCAAATCCATGGCCTCATCTGCTATGCAATCTCATTTTAATCTCCCCACTACACATAGCAGCTGCTTCGCTTCCAAATTTGACCTTAAGAACCTATTACTGTAACTGGCAAACTGTCATGATTAAGTCAACTGCTGACCCTGCACGTAATACCACAAAAACAGTACGGCAATAATTGGGGCGCGGCCACTCAGATTATAGCGATTTCATGTAAATCTGGCCTAGTCCTGGCGTGCTGCAACCTCCGATCCAGTTAAACCGCTCAAGCTACGATCATCCACAGCTAAGGAAACACCTAACTGCCGCAAACTACCAACAAAAGTAAGAGATGCACAGCGAGCGAGATCTCGTCTCCTCACCTCGTCCGCCTCGTAGTCGGTCTCCGAAGGCGGTGGCGGCGGCGCCCCCTCGTCCCCGGCTGCGCTCCCCTCCTCCTCTTCCTCCTCCTCCTCCACTTCCTTGAAGCTTGCCCCCTCCGCCGCAGGATCCGCCAGATCGGCCTCGCGCATCATCTCGAGCGCGCGCTGGCACTGCTCCAGCACCGACTCCAGCGTCCTCCGCCGCAGCTTCAGCTCCTCCGGCAGCCTCCGCCTCGCGCCCGCCTCCGCCGGAGGAGGAGCAGGAGCGGGAGCAGGTGCGGACGAGGAGGCCGGCTCCATCGGAACCAAACCCTAGTCGCGCGGCGACCGGTGGCTTGTCTCGCTTCGCAACGCCCGATCCCAACGGCGAAGAGGGGAGAGGGGAGAGGAGGGGAGAGGGAGACGTGCGCGTGGCTGTGTCCGTGGCGGACTTGCTGTTCCGTCCGCGCGTGTTGTATTTGGTGGCGGCTTCGTGGCGATAGGGATAACCCGGCCACGGCCGGTAGTGTCGTTACGGCGCGCCTACGCCTGGTGTTGCCCGCACGCTGTGTTTCCTTGGAGGTTGCGTGCTACTGAGTGGTGGGGACAAGGAGTGTGGGGCCCACTTGTCACTGGCTCGTTAAGGCGTTCGAGATTGTTGTGTCATCGTAGTGGAAAAAACTTACTCGGAGTGAAATTATTACTGCTGAACTGCTGGCAAATGATTGGGTAGTTTAGTAATGAGTGTGATAGGGACGCTAATGGTAACCATCATTGTAGCAGACTACAACGAGAGCAACTTGTGAACCCCAGATTCTCTCTAAGATGGTGACTTGCTTCAGAATCATTTTGTGTCAAATATGCACATATTCTCAAGGCACAACCATTTTACCCGTTTTTCATTAAGAGGAAGAAGAACCAGAAAGAGCCAAGTCATGATTAAAAAGCTTTCACAAGAATCCAAAGATTACCGGCGACCCCCAAGAGACGAAAAAACAAAAACAGACAAACAGCAAGAAAACACGGGGGGAGAGGACAATTCCGCCACACACCAACTAACTATGCCTGCAACAAGAATAAATCTACGCAAAAGACGCCAAGCTGGTGGATATCTTCCCCAGCGACCAGGTAGCCGCTGCGAGGTATGACGACCGCCAACGACCAGGTAGCCGCTGCGAGGTAGTGCGCCAACGACCAGGTAGCCGCTGCGCAGAAGAGAAACCACATCCGCCAACGACCAGGTAGCCGTTGCGGGATAAGACGACGACGACGACACCAAGCAGTTGACAGCCGTTGCGAAGATTAGCACGAGGCACACACAGGCACAGTCAAGGAGCAGCTACGACGAGAGACCTTATGAGCTCTTATCCATTTTTAGGCCACTCTCTTATCCCGTAAAGAAAGACCTTATAGCTTTTAAAGTTTACGGGCACTGTTTATCACTGTCACTAGGACCTTTGAGGAGTTTCCAAGTCATCTCTTTCGCATAACCCTTAATCTGTACTAGGACCTTTGAGGGATATCCAAGTCATTTCCCTTGATTCTTACTCTGTGCTAAATTAAGGGATAGAGGGAGTATGCATTAACATATCCGCTACCAACAGTTGCAGTGCTAAAGTAGCCCGCTGATACAGTCAAACAGCAACAGAGGAAATTCGCATCAGAACTGGAGGTTGACTCCAGGCACAATAGGAACAGATTTTCAAATGCTTGAGAAACTTAGAGCAGATTTTGGAATAAACCGCCTTATGTGAAAACCTTTTCGCTAAGATACATTACACAAAAACATATTTTACATCAGATTCTTCTACCAATGATATAATGTCTAGAAAGTTGCACTCCCACTATAATCAGACAGGAATTACATCTTTGTTCTATAAGGAAAAAACTGAGTGCAGGTACAAGAGGTATGTACAAGGTTGGGGGTGGATGTTGAGGTTAGTTTGACCAGACATGCACCAGGCCTTTGCTGTTTCCAGTGTAGATTTCATTGCGGTCCTCATCATAGTAGAGAGCAGTGATGTCCTCAAGAGCTTCCGGAACAGTGCTGCGGATGGTAGATCTGCTGCTGTCGCCTCTCTTTCGAGGAGCAATTGTGAGAGTCGGGTCACTGGGTGAGATCTTGGCTACGCACTTTCCAGTAAAGATGTTGCTCATGTTAATGGATCCCATGGACGAAACTGGAAAAAAAAAATCAGCAGGTTTATTTTGACGACTAGAGTAAGTATAATCAATAAATCACAATTTAGAGTGGAATTTAGCTATACCTTCTCCAGCTTCACTGTCAGCACAATCTGTGCCCTGCTTTGAAGCTTTGCAATATGAGATGATCAGATCCTGGTCAGCAGTGATGTATATGTTATTTGTATTGCAGTTAGGATGCCACAACTCATGGTCCTCAAATGATGTAACTAGCTCCCCACGAAAATTCCAGGCTGCAACTGTTCTATTGCAGAATGTCAGGAATAGATTGTTTTCGTAGAGAAAGATGAATGCTGAGGGAGTCATGAACTCGGTTTTGTTGACTTCAATTAGATCGGAGTGCCGAACCTGGACAGGAACTCAAGTCAGTTCGAAAACAAAATGTAAATTGATGCTCCCACAATGAAAGAATGAATTGACAGGAAAAATTAGTGGTGGCCTACATCGATGATCTGGAGATTTTCCTTGTCTTGCTTCACGAGAAGCTTTTCATTGAACTGCTCGATGAAATCAACCTTTCTATTTCGATGCAGCAACTGATTGAAGGTTTTTAGTGGAGTTCCATCCTCAATTGACAATATAGTCAGTGGAACATGACAGTTTGTCTTCTGATAAATCACGAGCATGATTCCAGGACTGATGGAGGAGAACATGGGTAAGAAACGTGATATGAACTACCTAAATAAAAAATTGTTTTATCAGTGACCAGTGACAGCAAACCTTATCTTTATCTCCTGGATGTTCTTGTCGCATATGGAATACAGAAAGTTGTAGTTCTTTAGGTCAAAAACTTTGTAAGTGCTGCAAACAAGAAGCAATTAAACAATGCACATGCTTGCTGTGAGACTGTTGAGCAAAAATGTCACTTACCTATCCTGGGCTGAAAAGGTCAATACTTTACCATTAACATCATCAAACTCAACAAAGCCAGGATATTTTAGTGATTCAGTTTCAAATAAAGGAAATCCATCATTCAGTTGACCTCTTCTGATGTACCTAACAATTTTGCAACCAGAGAAGAAAAATTAGTTTAGATGAATTACTGCTGATTTGAAAAGTGCTACTAATCAGATCATGTCTTACAGAAAAAAAGGCAGCAACCAACTAAAAAATATATATACCAGCATACAAATACATGATGTCCCTACTTATATTTTTTAGAACACATCAATTATGAATAAAGCTGAGAAATACTAGCACAAATAATTTTGCAGACACTGGAAGATCAACAGGTTAGCAATAATAAATTCAAACTACTTGAGTACTTCAAGAAGAAATGGATGAGATATCTTACTCTATTGGTGTTGTTCTGCACTTCAATGAACTGAAACGATCTGATTCATAAACTGAAACAGTGATAAGGGACTCATTGTTCTTGTTGTAAAACAAGCTCCTAATAACTTCATCAGGACTTATATTCAAGTAGCATATGCGTTTGTTTGTTGCTGTCAATACAATAAGAAGGTTTATCAGGAACATAAACAGAGGGAAATCATTAAACATTCTGCAAAGCACGAGACTTACTTCGATTAAATGCAGCACATAGACCTGATTGTGCAAGTGCAAATATAACATCCTTTGCTGCAACAATTTCAATAATTTTTGTTCTGGTCCACAAAAATGGCAAGTGGACAAGAAAATGAACCTCATCATCATAGGTGTCATATTCTTCCTGCACAGTCAATTTCAATCAAACGTAAATTATAGAACATCTAAACCATAATTGCAACACAACAGATAGTACACAATTTAGTCCTTTTCATATATATCGCAATAGTATTTAGCATTGGATTGTGCACATTTACTCCCCACTTGAAAATTTCTGTACTATAGATTTCGCCAATTTGGATGACAAATAAGAATTAAGAACATCCATATCTGAAAAGATTCCAAACTGGAAATTGTATTTCCTCTCAGTTCCTTCTATCCAGAGACCAGAGTAACAAACAATTAACTTAAATTTGAAACAGAAGAGGAAAAGAACAAAGCTTTTAAGTCTAAGTCAGCACACTAAACTCAGTTTCTTCTCCGTGCCCCTACAAGTCAGTCAACCATGCCATTTGGACAGTGAACAAAATACATATCGTGCAAGACTTCAATACTCTGGTATTGTAACCACAGAAATGAAATGCAACATATGTCAGATACTCAGAATTACTATGCTCACATGTTGGTGTTGCTAAGCTCATGCTCACAAATGTGATACAGTTTTAGTTTGGTTATTGAAAAATCCTTTAAACAATACAAACATCTTGATATTACCAACAATGGACTGACTTGGTTTTCTGAGAAAAAACATCCACCAAAACCGATGAGAGCCCACAAGTTGCAGTTTAACTGACATTTAATAGCCTTCCAGAATCATCATAAACAGTCTTCATACAGCACAGTGATAGTTTGGTATGGTTATTGAAAAATCATCTAAACGATACAAAAATCTTGATATTACCAACAATGGGCTGACTAGGTTTTCTGAGAAAAAAAAAATCCACCAAAACCAGGATGAAAGCCCACAAGTTGCAGTTTAACTGACATTTAATATCCTTCCAGAATCCTCACAGACAGTCTTCATACATTGTGTGGATATATTTACACAAAGTTAGGAGCGTTCGAATGTTCCGAAACTGAGAAAACAGGAAAAGAAAAAAAAATGAGCAATGTAGGTTTCAAAATTCTAAGGTATGTTCATCTTCAGCACATTTTGCCTCGCAAACTGACAATAGCATGTAATTGCAGATTGTCTATTAAATTTGTGCATCTTGATGACAGGCATATTATGCATTCCATGTCAAAAAAGAAACACACACACACACAAGTCTACATTGTATCAAGCTACAAGCTGATTGTTGGAAGCTAAACTAAAACTAGCAAGCACAGGCTGAGTTCAATTGGTGAACTGGATCTTTAGTAGAATAGCTTGATTCATTCATATGGCCATGGTGGCCTATTTATAGACAAAGGGCAGATCAGTTCAGAGGGTGGCTGAACTGACTGGATACATCTAGCCTGCTGTTACAGGCTGGCTAAGTCAAAACAAAATTGACTTTTACTACTAGCTATGCTAAGCAAACTTTGTTACAACATCTGAAACTTACTTACTGATTTACTAAATGGCTGCCTTGCTGTCATACAGCAAGCCAATGTAGCAGCCATACAGGCTGCTAGTTTATACTAGTTCACACACTGGTGCTAAACAACCATTGAAGCCTAGACTCATCTATCAATCACCCCCTGAGTCTTGGCCTCTATTCTTCAACTTAGGCTTCAATCATTCCGATTTTGCTGTGCAGCTCTTGGAATATTATCCTTCCCAATGGCTTGGTTAGGATATCAGCAATTTGATCTTTGGTGCTGATGTAGGTTACCCTTGTCTTGCCTTGTTCAACACAATCCCTGATGAAGTGGTACCTTGTGTCGATGTGTTTGCTGCGCTCGTGGAAGACAGGGTTTTTGCTTAGTTCAATTGCTGCCTTGTTGTCCATCTTCAGCTCAAAGGGGTCAGGTTCAGTGCCTTGGAGCTCCCCGAGCAGACGTGCAAGCCAAGTTCCTTGGCAGGCAGCAGAAGTGGCAGCAATATACTCTGCCTCACATGAGGAGAGTGCCACAACTCGCTGTTTCAGCGAGTACCAGCTGATAGGACAGCTGCCGAGGAAGAAGATTCCGCCGCTAGTGCTCTTGCGCGTGTCTATGTCACCAGCCATGTCGCTGTCTGAGTAGCCAACGAGTTTGGCGTTCTTCGCTCCTCCTTTCTTGTAGCAGACCCCATAGGACAAAGTGCCAGCGAGGTAGCGCAGAATCTTCTTTACTGCAGCATAATGCTCTGTCGTAGGGGCCTCCATGAAGCGGCTGACATAGCCAACGGCGAAGGTGATATCAGGGCGTGTATGGGTGAGATAGCGTAGGCTCCCTACGATGCTTCTGTATGCAGTTGCATCTGCCGGCAGTGCTGAACTCTTCTTGCTCAGCTTGAATCGCGGCTCCATGGGCACCACGCAGGGATTGCAGCCCTGCATTCCTCCGGCGGTGACGATCTTGGCTGCGTAGGCGGGACTGGGAGAGGGAGATTTGTTCATTCCCTTGCTTTACTTCAATCCCGAGATAGAAGGAGAGTAGCCCGAGGTTGCTCATCTTGAACTTCGCCTTCATCTCCGCCTTGAATTTCTCAATCTCATTTGGATTGCCGCCGGTGATGATGAGATCATCAACATAGACTCCAATCGAGCCGCTGGTCGCCATTGCCGCGGGTGTAGACGCCATGCTCGAGGCGCAACGCTTGAAGCCAAGCCGGCGGCGGCGTCGAGCTTGATGTTCCATGCACGTGGTGCTTGGCGCAGGCCGTAGAGCGCCTTGTCCAGCTTATACACAAGGTGCTCCTTGCCTTTAACGATGAAGCCCGGGGGTTGTTCAACGTAGACCTCTTCCTTAAGATCGCCGTTGAGGAAGGCTGACTTGATATCGAGGTGGTGGAGCTTCCAGCCGGCATGCGCCGCAATGGCAATCAAGAGCCTCACAGACTCGAGTCGAGCCACCGGCGCAAAGACCTCGTCAAAGTCAACGCCGGCGCGTTGGACATACCCTTTTGCTACCAGTCGAGCCTTGTGGCGAACAACCTCGCCGGCGGCGTTCTTCTTAGCTTATACACCCATCGGAGTCCAATTGGGCGATGTCCGGGCGGGAGTTCGACAAGACGCCATGTATTGTTTTCCTCCACCGCCTGCATTTCTTCCTTCATGGCTCGTTGCCATTCATCTTTCTTCTCGGCTTCAGCAAATGTGGCCGGCTCCCGAGCACCGAGCATATGCAGCTGCGCTTCGGCCGGCTCGCGCACAACCAAGCCGGGTAGAGGTGCGTCGTCGCCTAGGACATTGTCTACTCGACGGAAGCGCACCGGCGTGTCACCATGCTCGCATCAAGCCGCTCCTCGCATTCGTGGGTGGCGAGGCGAATTCAATGGCAGGCTTTGGAGCGGAGGATCTTGGTGGCGTCACGGGCGATGGTGGTGCGGGAGGTGAACTAGCTGGTGGTATCCCAAGTCTAGAGCTTGCACCCCCTTGGGCTGGACTTGTCGATGTAGGAACACCGTAGACCATCGTTGTAGACTCGATGATGAAGTCACTTGTCTGCCGTGCACCATCTTCTTCTTCCTTGTGCCAGTCCCAACCACGTTTCTCGTCGAACACCACGTCGCGGGTGATGTGGACGCGGCGGGACACAGGATCGAACACCCTGTATGCCTTGGTTCCTGCCTCATAGCCGATGAAGACGACGGGCATGCTGCGATCTTCAAGCTTGCCTTGATGTGGCTTCGTCTTCTTCATAAATGCCATGCACCCAAAGGTGCGTAGGAAACTCACCGCTGGCTTCTTGCCGTACCAAGCTTCGTACGGTGTCTTGCCATCAAGAGCCTTGGTAGGTGCCCTGTTTAGGAGGAAAACGGCCGTTGTGACCGCCTCTCCCCAGAACATGGCGGGCATGCCGCGTTGCTTGAGCAAGCTCCTTGCCGTCGCCACGATCGTCTGATTTCGGCGCTCCACAACGCCGTTCTGCTGTGGCGAATATGGGGCTGAATTGTGGCGCTGAATGCCCTCTGCTGCGCAGTAGTCGCTGAACTCGACAGAGGTGAATTCCCCGCCGTAGTCCGTGCGCAGGATCTTGAGCTTGCGCCCGCTTTCGAGCTCTGCTGCTGCTTGGAAGCGTTTGATTGCTGTCGGTGCATCGCTCTTGGCCGCTAGTAGCATCAGCCACATGAAGCGGCTGTGGTCATCAACCAGCAGCAAGAAATACTTCTTGCCGCCGGGAGTTGGTGGAGAGACGGGGCCGCAGATGTCACCATGGATTAAGTCTAGGTGATGCTCAGCGCGAAACTTGGCCTGAGTCGAGAACGGTGAACGTCGTTGCTTGGTGAGAACACATGTGTCGCAGAATTGATCTGCGTGCTTGATCGTCGGCAGCCCTCGGACCATCTCCTTCCTTGCTAGCTGCCGAAGAGCGTCGAAGTGAATGTGGCCGAACCGTTCATGCCATCTCCAAGCGACATCATCACGGTGGGTGGCAAGGCAAAGTGGCTGCGTGATGTCGAGGCGCATGACATAGAGTCTATTGCAGCCTCGCTCGATCTTAGCAAGCAGCTTTTGACTGCGATCCCAGATGCGCAGCGTGCCGTCCTTGATCTCCACTGTGGTGCCATTCTCATCGAGTTGGCCCACGGAAACAATGTTGTTCTTGAGCCGAGGGATGTAGTACACACCTGTCAAGGCTCGATGCTCGCCACCGGCACCGATGAAGATGACGGAGCCTTGGCCTTCGATGTTCACGGTTGAGCCGTCACCGAAGCGGACCGAGCCGGTGATGCTGCGGTCAAGCTCGGCAAAAACATCACGGCGCCCAGTCATGTGGTTGGTGGCACCGGTGTCAAGAAACCACTTGTCGCTGAGGTGATTGTCATCGACACCAAGGAAGGCCTGAGCTCTCTGCTCATTTAGGTGGACTTGTATTGCCGGTGTGGACTTCACCACACACGTATCCGTAGTCACCAGGCTTGTACTCTGCGCGGACAGAGCACACGCCTCTGTCAATAGCAAGCCTGGACCCTCATCTTCTTCTGCGGTGAGGTGGGCCTGCTCGCGCCGTGGCTTGCGGCAATCCTTGGCCCAGTGGCCAAATTTACCGCAGTTCCGGCAGCGATTGTCGCGGGGCGTTTCGCTGGGTGCATCGCGCGGCATGTCGCGGGCAGTGCCCTTGGTTCTGGGAGGGCCACCTCGCTTCTTCTGTCCACGTGGTGGACGGCGTGAGCCGCTGCCGCTGCTGTTCATGCCACAACCAGATGAAGATTCACCGGTTTGACGCTCCTTCATCCGCGCTTGCCACTGCTCCTCTGTGAGCAGCAGCTTGCCACCAGTCTATTGATAGATGAGTCTAGGCTTCAATGGTTGTTTAGCACCAGTGTGTGAACTAGTATAAACTAGCAGCCTGTATGGCTGCTACATTGGCTTGCTGTATGACAGCAAGGCAGCCATTTAGTAAATCAGTAAGTAAGTTTCAGATGTTGTAACAAAGTTTGCTTAGCATAGCTAGTAGTAAAAGTCAATTTTGTTTTGACTTAGCCAGCCTGTAACAGCAGGCTAGATGTATCCAGTCAGTTCAGCCACCCTCTGAACTGATCTGCCCTTTGTCTATAAATAGGCCACCATGGCCATATGAATGAATCAAGCTATTCTACTAAAGATCCAGTTCACCAATTGAACTCAGCCTGTGCTTGCTAGTTTTAGTTTAGCTTCCAACACTGATTTCAGTCAAAAAGCAGGCAGTCCGAACAGGGTAGGACATTAGGAATCAATATTCCTCACAGTTCAGAACCTCTACTCACAACCCGTCACAAACAACCCCAGTTCACCGAAGTATAAGTTATTCATTTTATAAATGTTATGCTAACATCTCCACAAGTATCACCATTTCATAACCAGGATCAAATCAAACAGGACATTCTAAGGGTTGTCGAACTATCAGCAATGTAGAATTCAAAATTTTAAGGCATGTTCATTTTCAGCACATTTTGCCTTGCAAACTGACAATAACATGTAATGGCAGATTGTCTATTGAATTTGTGCATCTGGATGCCAGGCATGTTATGCAGAATCCATGTCAAGGTACCCCACAAACCTACATATTATATCAAGCTACAAGCTGATTTCAATCAAAAACATGAATACAAACAGGGGAGGACATTAGGAATCAATATTCCTTACAGTAAGTACTAACTAGATCTAGCCAGACCCAGAGCCTCTACCCACACCCTGTCACAAGCAACCCCAGTTCACCGAAGTATAGTTATTCGCTTTATAAACGTTATTATGCTAGCATCTCCACAAGTATCAAAAATTCATAACAAGGATCAAATCGAACAGGGTATTTCTAACAGTCTATATAAGGGTTACCGAACTATCAGCTATTGGTGCCTCAGCCGGCGACCCCACTAGATTCTCGAACAGCCTGCTACAGCTACGAGGGGCGCGCGGAGGACAGACGGACCTGGAGCTGGAAGTTCCGGAATTTCTCGGGGCACGCGAATGCGGAGGAGGAGGGCGCCGCGGGCCGCGGCGGGCGCCGGTGGCCGCCGCCGATCTCGCGGCGCGCGACCTTGTGGACGGAGTCCGAGGGGTCGCGGCGCGGCGGCTTGCGGCAGGTGTTGGAGCGCAGGCCGGCGGAGAGCCACGCGCGGCGGCGCGCGGCGGTGATGCGGAGGCGCACCCGCAGGCCGGGCTTGTGGTGGTATTCCATGAACTCGCCCTGGCAGGTTCTCGCTCGGGGAGGTGGGAGCCGGTGGCGGCGGGCGGGAGGCAGGGAGGGAGGCGAGGGTTCGGGGGCTAGGGCTTTAGGAGCGGAAGCGCCATGGGAGGTGTGTGGGGAGCACGGAGCAGAAGTGCGTTGAGGACGATGGGCGATGGGGGTTACGGACGGCGAGGACAGAAAAAACGACAGGGTCAGTATCCACTGCTGTGCATACAGTGTACTCCGTACGACATGGCTCAGAGATATCTCCGGTCAAATCTCTGCATTCGAGTCTGCTATTTTACTAAACTTTTTACTGACTTTGATTTGAAATTATTTTGACTACTTAATCCATCCTAAATTATATACATTTAACTTTTTCAATCCCAAATTTAACCATTCATCTTATTTAAAAATTTTGTGCAAAAGTAGTCAAATTTAAGTCATTCTTGAAGAACTTCTATTAATAAAGAAAGTTACATCAAAAAAAGTGATATTTTAAACAAAATTTTGAATAAGACGAACGATCATGTCAAAGAAGCCAAACATCTTATAAATAATTTAGGATGAAAGGAGTACTATTTTCAACAAACATTTCAAATGGTATTCAAATAGTAGTCAAAACTATAGTTAAGGCTATAGTGTAAAGTTTGTAAGGGCCTGTTTAGTTCCCATGATTAAAATTAAAGTGGATTAAACTTTAGTCACTTTATATGAACTAAAGAGCCAAACGGAATAACTAAAATGTGACAAAACAATGGTTGAATGCATGTACTTTAGTCACTTAAGATGGACTAAAAGAACTAAAATATTTTGGTCCACTTTAGTTTTAGTTAGGGGAACCAAACAGGCACTAAAATGCACGAAATGGTTTTCAAAATAAACCTAAATATGTGATTTCTATAAATAGATATTTTTTATAGTCTATTGGCAGTCAAAAATCTTTCATGTACATCGAACGGGACATTTATGGCAACAAATAAAATCTATTAACGGTATAAGGAAGCTAACTAATCATGGATATATTTATGGACATTCATGCAAGGAAAGAGAGAGACTTAAAGCCGGTGTGCAAACAAAAGAAGAGAAATCCATAGGAGGGGAAAAATTAATTAGGACACTCACCATGTACTCTCTCCATCCCAAAAAGAAAGACACTTTGGGTTTTCGTATTACAAGTTTGATTCGATTTATAGAAAATATTTATAATATTTATATTTCTAAATAATTTTGTTAAAAATTAGATTCAAAAATCTTTATGATGATATTAATTATTTATCATAAATATTAATATATTTTAATATTCAATTGCCGGCAATTATTTCTCGAGAAGCGATAATGTCTTTCTTTTTGGGCTGTATATTTGGTCGTTCTTGGCTAGCTGATTCTCCCTGCTGTTGATTTGCTGTGGGAGAAAAACATTGTTGAATCGTTGGCCGGTAAGTGTTGGTAGATGAAACGAACATGGTGATAGCTTCTATGTATATTAATTACTCTACCACTTAAGTGGCAAACGATTTGATGAGGAGAGAGAGAGAGTAAGAAACGGTTTCTTACGGTTGTCATATTTTGTGTGCATTCACTATTAAGCACACGATGTTTAGTTTTGTAGTTCAACTTCACACGAGATCAAGAGTCTATTGTGTTGTTTAGGTGCTATACAACAAATTGATCATGATTTATACAAAATTCATTTAATGATCCATGGAGCCATGGCATCAATACCGCTTCTTGCTTGCACATCTTCATCCACTCACACATAGTTACCCTTTGTTTAAACATGAGTAAAATGCACCTAGGGTACTCAAACAATTGGGCTATTCCCATCTAGGTACTCGAACTATCAAACCGACTATCTGGGTACCTGATCTATTGTCGATGCACACCAAAGATCTAAAACCTGCCACGTCAGAGACATTTTTTTAAAAAAGGACCCTATCCCTTTTCCTTTTCTTGCAAATAGCTCCTTCCTCCTCGTCTTGTCATCTTCCATGTCTGTCCCTGCCCTGGCCCGTGTAGCAGCGCCGCCCGCAGCTGCGACTGCAAGCCCCGCCGCCGGCCGTCCGCTCGCGCGCCGCATCGCTATGTCTTGCCCGCGCATGAGCCGGTCGCCCCGCCCCGCTCTGTGGCGCCGCCGCGTGAGCTCCGCTCCACCCCGAACCTCCGCGTCGCACGAGGCAGAGCACCTCCGCGGCGAGGTCACGCCGCCGTGGACGCGCAGCCGTGCCGTGGCCAGCGCAGACGGGAGCTGCAACGGGAGCGCGGCGGAGGGCAGCGTCACGGGGCTGAGGAGGGCGCCGCAGTTGGGCAAGCCGCCGGAGACGACGAAGAACGCGTCGTCCAACGCCAGCGCGCCCGCGTAGAGCGAGCCCAGGGTGGACGGCGCGGGCTCGCCGTTCTTGGCCAGCGCATTGTTGACACTTCTAACACCACTCATGCTAAGTTGTCATCCCTAGCATGGTGCCAGAAGTGTTGGTATAGAAACTGCTCCTCTAGTCAAGAAAATATGGGATCCGCAAGCGAACAGATAATGCACCATCGTAGCATTTTACCAGGAAGTATTCCAGGTATCGTTATTTATATTTAGCTCAAAGGAAAGAACTAAGGACTTAAACAATGAGATAAACTTGCTAAACATGACTACTTATGAGTGATTGATTGCACAGTCACATACTTTGCGAGAGGGTAAACCATGATAAATAAGGGAATATAAAGTAATAAGCTCGGGGTATAAATCACACGAGAGATTAGATATAGACTACTCACAAAAGGTAGGTTGACATCGATTAGCACAAGAAATAGAAATCCTATGTAGGTTCTAATCTACTAAGTCATTCATCTACTCCAACTCTACACTATCACATACAAGACAAAAGACTCTTCATCTATGTATAAGGATCATTGCTATAACAAGCCAAGACATAGCGGGACTTACTACGCAACTTTGGTTACGCTAGACCTACCAACGGGGATGGAATACGAGAGGACTCAATGGAACTGTCACTTCCACGATCTACCACACGACCCGGCCAATAGGGTGCATTTGCGGAGTAAACAAAGCATCTAAGCACCATGCTCACATGAAATCTACCACCTAACCCTCCCGCGAAGAAGCTAAGCGCTTTGCAAACATATACATAAACTTATTATCGATCATAACCATATCAAATGTAGAACTAGAATAAACTAGGAACATAATAAATAGAAACATAATGATATTTAGAATAAAGTCACAAGAATAGATACAAGATAATACCAATTCGATGATGAAGATCCGAATTCCGAGCACACAGCGCCCGATTCTTCCTCTATCTGGTCTAAACCTATGTAGAACTTGAAGATCTAAAGTAGCTATTCTAATTCTCGGTGGAGATCTCTCTCTAAACCCCGGCTTTGCCGATGGCTACCTCTCGAATAATGAATTCTTGAATGAATTAGTGTTTAGCCGGGGGCCGGGGGCTCGAATATATAGCCCCCAAGGATGCACCACGGCCATCGGATCAAACCGACCTAAACGGACGATAATTATTGCTCCTCAAGGTCGGTGGAGGCGGATCCGCGAGCCTCCACGATTGGTGGAGGTGGGCGTCGGCCGACCCACCCCCGGAGTCGGCCGACTCACCCCTATGCCGGGTGGGTCTCCGCTTCCGGGGTTTGCCTTCCGGAGTCTTCTAGAATATACAATTTTACCCGTTCGGTCTTTCTCTCTATGTAATCATGACATGTGGGCCTCCTTGGATGTTTTCCTGATAATCCCCTGCGAAAACACATATTCACCAAAACTTGTGGAATTTGTCAGTTTAAACCCTAAGTCTATGATGGTGAATAGATTATACCCCTCTTTCTCTCTCTGGTTGACATATAAAATTGATCATTAACAACCGTCAACAAACTCCCCCAAGCTTACCCTTTACTCGTCCCTGAGCAAATAGCTACAGAAGATGGATCAGAAGTTGCTGCAATGCTTTCACACTTTACAAACACACATGCTCTAAACAAGAATTCATCCCCAGACTAGAGTGGACTATCATAACTCCAAACTTACTCATGTTTCTTTCAACCATGGGGCTTTTACCTGCACTTGGGTCTTGAGTAGTTGAAAGACAGAACAATTAAGTCAAGCACTGTTGTCTCATGCTCTGTTGTTCCACCTCTGTCTTGGAGTTTTTATAAGATTTTCAATAAAACTCAGAGTTCCTTAATCCAACTCTTTCAAGTCTCTCAATATGTGGTATTTTTGGATCCTCTCTAAGGCATTGAAAGGAGGTATGCCTTCTCTCTTACTCTCAGAATATGTGGTATTTGTGGTTCAAGGCATTTATAGATGAGCCTTCACTCTCTCTCTCTCACCCTACTCTAATAAAGGCTTATGTGGAGCTCATAGGTGTGGAGAACTAATGCATTGGCATGATCGAACCATGGATCCGAAGGAACTCAACATACAACCAATCGGTGTGTGCATGTGTGGTTTTATATGTGGATGATGAAAAATAGAGAAAAATATTTGTGGGAGGAGAAGGGGTGCACAAAGGAATTATCAATGCTCCTTTATTTGGAAGACACTTGGAATTTCTTCAACACTTGATGTAACACCCCTGGTGTTATTTTAACTAAAACTTGCCATGTCATCATAATGCATCGCAAAGCATCCATGATTAGGTTCACTTTGATATGCATCAACTAAAACGAGTTTAAATTTATAGGTTGAATGTGCTCTTCTGTGCAAACTTGATTTGCCGAAAACCCTGTTTTACTCCTTTTCGGTAGTTCAAAATCCGTGAAGAATCAGAGGTTGGTCCAAAAAGCTTTATTGAGCGTCTTGATGAGAATAACAAGTTTGCTATTCAAAGTTTTTCAAGTTTCCAAAAAGAATTTCAAAATATTTTGAAAATACCGTTTTCCGACAATTGTCCCCTTTTGGTTTTAAAACTAGAATTCAAAAATTATTCAAAATTTGGAAAAATTGTTTTTGGGAAAATTGTTCAGTTTGAAAAGTTGAGTATTTCATAGTTTTGGAGATTTTCAAGTTTAGTTGAAAAATCAAAAGTAATTGCAAAAATTAGATTCTAGGGTTTTTGTCCCCTTTTCAAATTTGATTCAAAATTTAATTTTCTGTTTAGAATTTGAAAATGCTCCTTTTGAGAAAGTTGGAGATCATGAAAAATTAGGGGGACTTTGTTTTTGGAAATTTTTGAGTTGCCATAAAAAATCTTGAGTAATTAGAGATTTTTGCTGCTGGTTCTGGAATCACTGTAGCGCTGACGTCATCGCCTTCAATCTCCCCTCTCTGTTCCTCCCGTCGCGGTGGCCGCCGGCGCCCATCCCGCCATGCCGCGCCGTCCTCCAGCGCGCACAGGCCAGAAGCGTCGTCGCCCGCGTGTCGTCCTCTCCTGCTTCGCCTCCCTGCTTAAATAGGAGACGGCCACCACTTTTTCTTCTCCTTCTTCTCCCTGTGTCGCCGTCGCCATTGCCGAGCTTGAGACCCGCCACCACTCGCCGTCGATTAGGTTCGTTCTCCGACCAAATTGACTGCACCACTAGCAACGCCACGTCCTTGTGCACCCATAGAGCAAGATCATGACCTCCTATTCAGCTTAAATTGCCGGCAATTCGTAATCTTCTTCCCGCCGGTCATCGGAGCCGCCGTGGAGTCGCCCCGCGATTGCACCGCCGTCGTCGGTTAATTTCTTTCATTTTCCACATGGTCGTGTTCGCCTTGATGTGCTCCATCTCATGCTCCCCTTGATTTGGTGTTTGGCGCACAGGATTGGCCGTGACACCACCCTCGCCACCGGAGCGCGCCGCTGCCGCACTCGCCGACATTTCCGCTCTCGGTGAGCACCATGCTCCGCCGCCTGTTTTTCCTCATCATCATATACATCGGGTCGCCTTGATCTCCGCACGTGCTAGTACCTTTAGGTAGTCCGGTTAGGCCGTGTATCCGCCGAACGTCGTCGCCGCCGACGGGTTTTGCGTTGCTGTCGCCGCCATGCGCATAGCATCATCTTAGGATGTAGTTGGCGCTCAATTAGTTGGTCGGTTGTGTTCGTCTAGGTGTGTAGGAGGTCATGCTCGCGCCAACGTCGCCGGGGGAAACTCCGGTGAGCTTCGGTCGGGCCGCCGCCGCTCGATCCGCCGCCGCCGTCTAGAGTCTTGCTCCGCTGAGTCAATCGCCGGGTCTAGGTGTCTAGAGGGTGCGCCGTGGTCCAGGGGTCGTGTAGAGCCCTTAGCGCCGCCAGGAACCTCACCGCCGGCGAGGCCGAGCCGGCCAAGCCGCCGGGTTCCCTGTTGGAGCTCGCGGGGACCACACTCGGAGAATTAGAAGAAACCCAGGGTTCTTGGTGTAAAGTCGCATGACCCAGTGAATAGTGGAATGGGCCAGTTTGCTATTTTGTAAAAACCCGAGGTCTCTTTTGCAAAATCGCCGGGGCCAGCTCGGGCAGGCCGGATTGGGCCGACTTGTCACGATCTTTGGGCCGGTTGGGGTCGATTCGGCCCATAGCCTTTTTCCTTTTTATAAAAGCTTTTCTTTTTATTTTAAAATGATTTTGTGCCGATCTTTCAAAAATGATAGAAAAATATTTATAGCTTCAAAAATTCTGAAAATTTTTGTGAAAGCTCTTTGGGGTATTCTCTGCTTAGGGAAATTTTAAATATTTATTTTGAGTAGTTTTGCTATGTTCAAAAATTAGCCCTTTTAATTGAAAAATGAGTCTTCCTTGATTTTTAATTATTTGTTTGTTATTCCAAAAATCATGAAAATTATTTTGTAGCCTTCTTAGGGTCTGAGGAGTTTAAGTTTAAATTTTGGAATTGTTTTGACAAATTTTGTTTTGTTATTTATTTCTATTTATTTATTTTATTAGATAGTTTCGTTAGTTGTGACGTTTTCGTGAAGGAAAGTTGTACTCAATTTATTGATTGATTTATACATTCTTCGAGCATCATATTTAATTATTTCATCATGTTAAATCATATTATGTTATCGAGTAGTTTCCGTTAACGGAGAGTTTTACGTTATCAATCAGAGATCAAGGAAGAGCAGACCCCGGAGCCAGGTGTTGATCCAGAAGCCCAGATCGTCTACCCCGAGTACCAAGGCAAGCCCCGGATGCATTAAACCTTTACCTTGATTTTATAAAAGTTTTTATCTCTCAGCTTTGAGTTGTTGCATTAAAGGCTAGGAGTTGAGTGAAACCCACCAATTGCATTACCTGTCTTATTTCCGTATTCCTCATTACCTGTTTATGAAAATGCGTATAATTGCTTAGCCCTGCTTATTTAGTTAAGTTTTCAAAATGTCAAGAATGAAAAAGATGAGATTGGCTTTTATTGTTGGAATCACTTTATTAGCAATTAAATTGAGTCCGGACGGTTAACTTGCATTGGGAAAGGAGTCCCTCTGTAGTGTTTCCGTCTGTTGATGCCCTAAGGACCGTCCGTTGGTGAATCGGTGATATCGAGACCCTAGAAAATCCACACACTGGGTGTTGTGGTTGATATATGGCTGTGGTTGTGTCCCGGTATATCATGTGATCGGTATGCGCGGAGTTAGAGTCTCCGGTATATCGGTGATCTAGGTCCCAGCTGGGTATAAATGGATTCGAACCGCCGTGCTTCTCGGAGAAGAAGACTCGATCGGTGTTCATCATCGTAGTAAATACTTAATTAAAGGTTATGTTTTAATTGAGGTTGATTGATCAGCTTGAGCTATGGCAAGAGAGCTGTTAAATTTACAACTTGGTTTTTCAAAAGCTTTTCTGCAAAAATCTTGATTCTTGCAAGCCTTACCTTGTCCCTCGACTCGCATTCCTTAGTCTTCACCCCTCTTTTTCGTCGGGTTAGTCTTGTTGAGTACTTTTGTACTCGGGGTTTGTTGAACCCTTGTTGCGGGTGAGCATCGGGAGAGAGGTTTGCACCGCATCCGTTGTATGATCGTTGCGGAGAGTGACGACGAGTAGCGTGTTTGGCTCTTGGGCAGAGCTTATCGACTGGTTGTAAAATTAAGCTATCTACCGCTACTCCACTACTATTATGGTTTGTAATAATTAAACATATGGTTTGTAAGTTTTGAACCAAATGCTTTGTAAACCTATGTTATTGTAATTCTTCCGCAATTTTACTCGATGTATATTATTTGAATAAACTTGTTGTAATACCGCAATGTCTCTTTATAATGATTGATCCCGCTTGGAGAATCGTGGAAGTTTCGGGAATCTACCCGACGAGATCCTTTTTAAGTCTTATGGCACACATGCATTGCTATCGAAGTCCGTTAAGACAATGATAAATGCATGTGGGCCATATTATTTAGGAGGTTTACCCCACGGCGGTATCGAGCCGGATTGTTATTTAAAGAGTTATTGTAGTATTCATTGCGAAAACTTCAAAAGGTTTTGGATCAATTAAAAACCTAACTTGACTATTTTGAGTCCAAATTGCTTATTCCTTATCTATGATTCTTTCAATCAACCCTTATTCTTATTGTAAAAATATGGTAATGGAGTAGCATAATATTGCCCTATGTTATAAAAATTACCTTTACGCATGTGTTTCTTTAAAAACCTTTTATGCTTAGATCGTAAGTTCGATTCATGCATCATGTTTAATTAACTTGTTTAGATTACCTTCCTTCTTAAAGTGGTTTGGGTTAAGTAGTATCAATCCTATTCATGCTAACCTTCTGATCCCAATCCATCTGTTCTTATCTGTTATTCTATCTATTATAGGATGGTTGAGGGTCAATGGGCTCCGATGAAGAAGACTGGTTCTAAAGGAATTCCAAAACATCGGCTAGCCCCAAGGAATGATGGAGCAAGTAGCAAGTAATCCTAATCCTACCCCGGAGTCGAGATTGAGAAGTTGACTAGGCGGCTTCTTTGCCGAGGTTACTAGAGACCGGGATACTTCGGTTAGGTCACTCAATATGATGAGGGAGATGAGAAATGATGCATGGCGGCGTGAAGATGAAGCTAGGGATCAAATTCTTCAACTGGAAGGGTATATACAAGTCATGCAAGATTATACAAATGAGATAAATGTTGATCGTACTCATATGGCTCGTCCGTTGGACCACGATTATCGCGACGTGCAAAGACGGGATGATTTGGGACTTGTAGTAGATTCGAATATGAATATGAATTTGCTCCAATGCCCGATGTGAATGAAGAAGACATAGTAGAAGAGCCGGAAGAAGGTTATGTGGATAACTTTGAAAATGAAGAAGATCCCGAAGAGGTAATGGAGGAATCGAGGAAGATCTGAAGAGGAGGATGTGATCCCCGTTGTCGTGATGGGGATGATGGTCAAATGGTCCCTAGTGATGATGATGCTTGAAGATGCGAGAGGGTTATGTAAAATAGCAGTTTCCCTTTTCTTTTCATGAAACCTTAGTATGGGTTGGACCGATAAGTCTATGAGTAGCGTGTGTATCAAAAATAATGTATCATAAGTGTGTTAAACTTCTGTATCATCAGCTTGTTTAGTTCAATAAATTATGTGAATAAGTGTGGTTGTTTATGAAACAGATGTCTGATAACGGTGCTCCATTTCCGCCACCTGTTCCACCCACTTTGGCTGAAGCTATTGCAGCCTTAGTTAATGCCACCACTACCATGGTTCAAAATCAGAATCAGAATGCCCAGCATGGAAATCGTGGTAGAAATAATAGAGATGAAACCACATATGTGGATTTCACCGACACCCGTCCTCCGTCTTCACCGGGCGAGATGAACCCATGGAGGCGGATGAATGGCTCCGCACTATGGAGCAGAAATTTGGGCGATTGAGTGTACGAATATCGAAGCCCTTTGTTTGCGGCCAAGACAAAGAATCTGTGAGGCACTTCTTTGGGACTTGGTGGGCTAACTTTGTTGCCGAACAACCGAAGGTCATCGTATTACTTGGGCTGAATTCCGTGAGGGTTTCCGTGCTCATCATATTCCTGAGGGTATTATGCGTATCAAACTTGATGAGTTTCTAGCTCTTCAACAAGGTGATATGTCGGTCATGCAAGTATGTTGGCAAGTTCAATCATCTGTCCCAATATGCCCCGATCATGTCAACACCGATCGCAAGAAGAAGAAATGTTTCATTAGGGGTCCGAATAGTAAAATTGAAAGAATGATGATTTGGGACTCCTAATGCTACTTTTCATGAGACAGTGAATATTGCTATCACTTTTGAAGAAAAGAATCGTAAGCATCGGGAATTAAAAAGAAGAAAAAAGCTGGGTTTTCGGGATTTTTCGGTGGTAATCAAAAACGTCGAGAAAATAATCTATCATCCTCAAAATCACTACCGTCCACCTTACCGTCCACCACGGTACCAAGCCCGCAGCGAGACATTTGTCCGTCCCGCCGCTACTCTTCCTTATCCACGAGTGCCCGAATGCCCCCGGTATTCGAAGCCCAAATTCCCGCCCACGAGACTTTCCCATGTTATAATTGTGATAAACCTGGCCATTATTCAAGGGACTATCCGCATCCAAGGCAGTACATCTCTTATGCTCCCAGGGCTTATGCACCGCCACCACAGCAACAGAATCAGAACAAGCCTGGAAATCATAATGTGCAGAAGGGGAAAATGAGAAGAAGGTTGGTAGAGTGTTTTATACTCAAGCTGGAGAAATTCCAGAAGGAGAGCCTGTCATGATGGGTACGTTTCCTGTTGCTAATTTCCCCGCAGTTATGCTTTTTGATTCTGGTGCATCTCATTCATTCATCAATGGTACATTTGTTAAGAATCATGAAATACCTATTGTGGAAACCAAAAAGGATTTCTTTATACAGTCGCCTGGGGGGCGAATGTGCACTAAAGAAATGGTACGGGATATACCTATAAATCTAGGTGGGCATACTTTTCCCACTAGTATGGTAGTATTGAAGGATCAGGATATAGATGTGATCCTTGGGATGAATTGGATGAGTCGGCACGGAGTTGTTATTGATGTCTTGAATAGGACGGTGAAAGTAAACTTACCTAATAGCAGTTCTAGCTTCTTATCCAACTTTCTACTCTCAAGAGCAAAGTTGAAAGGGTTTGTGCTACTTCGTAAAGGAAATTAAGGATATACCGGTTGTTAGGGAATTTCCAGACGTGTTTCCGAGATGATTTGCCGGGTTACCTCCCCGACGGGGATATAGAGTTTGTGATTGAGTTGCAACCTGGCACTTTGCTCCAATTTCTAGAAGAGCTTATAGAATGGCACCACCAGAATTAGCAGAACTCAAGAAACAATTGCAAGAATTGCTTGACAAAGGCTTTATCAGGCACAGCAAGTCATCTTGGGGATGTCCTGCAATATTTGTGAAAAAGAAAGACAAAACTCTGAGAATGTGTGTGGATTATCGTCCTTTGAATGAAGTGACTATCAAAAACAAGTATCCTCTACCTCGTATTGATCTTTTGTTTGATCAATTAGCTGAAGCAAAGGTGTTCTCTAAGATTGATCTCCGATCTGGGTATCATCAAATCAAGATCCGTCCGGAAGATATTCCAAAGACGGCCTTTACCACTCGTTATGGGTTATATGAGTATTTGGTCATGTCTTTTGGACTCACCAATGCACGAGCTCATTTCTCCTATCTTATGAATTCCGTCTTCATGCCTGAGCTTGACAGATTTGTAGTGGTATTTATTGATGACATCTTGGTGTATTCTAAGAATGAAGAAGAGCATGCTGAACATCTTAGAATTGTTTTGCAACGTCTGAGAGATCATCAACTATATGCCAAGTTTAGTAAATGTGAGTTTTGGCTGAAAGAAGTGAAATTTCTGGGGCATGTTTTATCAGAAAAAGGTGTTGCTGTTGACCCTAGCAAGGTTCAGGATATACTTGATTGGGAATCACCGACGACAGTACACAAAGTCCGCAGTTTTCGGGAATGGCGGGTTACTACCGTCGTTTCATTCCGATTTCTCCAAGATATCAAAACCTATCACCGAGTTGTTGAAAAATGATGTTAAGTTTGTTTGGTCACCGAGTGTGAAGAGGCTTTTCGGACATTGAAAAGGTTAATGACCATTGCTCCAGTCTTAGCACGACCAAATATTGAGAAATCATTTGATGTTTATTGTGATGCTTCGGTACTTGGTATTGGATGTGTCTTGATGCAAGAAGGGAGAGTTATTGCTTATGCTTCTCGACGAGTTGAAGAAACATGAAGAGAATTATCCAACTCATGATCGGAATTAGCATTGTTGTTCATGCTCAAGATTTGGCGACATTATCTATTGGGTAATAAATGTTATATTTACACAGATCATAAGAGTTTGAAGTATATTTTTACACAAGATGAGCTGAATATGAGGCAGAGAAGGTGGTTAGAATTGATCAATGATTATGATTTAGAATTGCATTACCATCCTGGTAAAGCAAACGTGGTTGCCGATGCACTCAGTCGGAAGAGTCATTGCAATTGCTTGACAGTGAAACCTCTGGACATTTCTTTATGTTATGAGTTAGAAAGATTGGGTATAGAAATGATGCAACAAGGAAGTTTATCCAATATTACTGTTGAGTCAACACTCCAAGATCAAATTATTGCAGCTCAGAAAAGCGATAAGGGAATTAAGCATCTCAAAAAGAAAGTTAGAAGAGAAAAAGTCTCTTGTTTCACCATTGATGAAGCAGATGTGTTATGGTATAATGATCGGTTGGTCATACCAAAAGTTCCTGAACTACGTCAAAAGATCCTTGATGAAGCACACCTCTCAAAATTGTCTATTCATCCAGGAAGTAATAAGATGTATCATGATTTGAAACAGAAATTTTGGTGGACCAAGATGAAGATAGAAACTGCTAGATATGTGGCTCAATGTGATACTTGTCAGAAAGTCAAAGCTGTGCATTTGAAAACAGCAGGAGAACTCCAACCATTACCTATTCCAGCTTGGAAGTGGAAAGATATCAGTATGGATTTTATAGTGGGTCTACCCAGGACAGCTAGAGGCTTTGATTCAATCTGGGTCATAGTGGACCGACTTACCAAAACGCACACTTCATTCCAAAGTGCAAGAAATATATCCAATGAAGACGTTATGCTAAATTGTATTTTGAGCATATCGTAAAATTCCATGGTGTACCTAAGACTATAGTGTCGATGAGGTAGCCGTTTGTGAATAATTTCGGAAACAATTGCACGAGTCAATAGGTACCGATCTTTTGCACAAGTATCGCTTATCATCCTCGACGGGGGTCGACTGAAAGAGTGAATCAAATACTTGAAGATATGTTGAGAGCTTGTGTTCTTAATTTTTCTAGAGAAATGGGATGAATGTTTGCCTTTAGCGAGTTCTCGTACAATAACGGTTATCGGAAAGTATCAAGATGGCACCATTTGAAGCATTGTATGGCCGCAGATGTAGAACTCCATTGAATTGGTCAGAACCTGGGGAAAGAAGATTCTTTGGGGTGGATCTTGTCAAAGAAACAGAAGAAAAAGTGAAGCAGATACAACAGAATATCAAAGTGGCACAGTCACGACAGAAAAGTTATGCAGACAAAAGGCGTCAACCGTTATGGTTTAATAAAGGAGATTATGTTTATCTAAAAGTGTCACCGATGAAGGGAGTTACTCGATTTGGAGTCAAAGGCAAGTTAGCACCTCGTTACATTGGGCCATTTCAGATCATAGAACGATGTGGGAAGTTAGCCTATCGTCTAAAACTGCCTGAACAATTGTCAGCTGTGCACAATGTGTTTCATGTATCACAACTCAAGAAATGTTTTCTGGTAACCGATAAGGTTGTTGATGTTGAGGGAATTGAACTTGAACCCGACTTGACTTATTCTGAGTATCCTATTCGAGTGTTGGACCAGAAAGACCGTGTTACTAGAAGCAGAACAATTAAGTGGTACAAGATACAGTGGGATAAACATTCTGAGGAAGAAGCTACTTGGGAGACGGAAGATTATCTGTTGGAAAACTTTCCGGAATTCTATGCTTCTATCTAAGTTATAATTCCCTCTATGAGTTATAACTAATCTAGTGTGAGAGGTAAAAACCCTTTTCCTTATGTCCTTAGTTGAAGTGTGTTTTCTTGACACATTTCCTTTTCCATTACTCAAACCAAGGCTTTAAATCTCGGGGCGAGATTTCTTTAAGGGGGAAGGATTTGTAACACCTCTGGTGTTATTTTAACTAAAACTTGCCATGTCATCATAATGCATCGCAAAGCATCCATGATTAGGTTCACTTTGATGTGCATCAACTAAAACGAGTTTAAATTTATAGGTTGAATGTACTCTTCTGTGCAAACTTGATTTGCCGAAAACCCTGTTTTACTCCTTTTCGGTAGTTCAAAATCCATGAAGAATCAGGGGTTGGTCCAAAAAGCTTTATTGAGTGTCTTGATGAGAGTAACAAGTTTGCTATTCAAAGTTTTTCAAGTTTCCAAAAAGAATTTCAAAATATTTTGAAAATACCATTTTCCGACAATTGTCCCCTTTTAGTTTTAAAACTAGAATTCAAAAATTATTCAAAATTTGGAAAAATTGTTTTGGGAAAATTGTTCAGTTTGAAAAGTTGAGTATTTCATAGTTTTGGAGATTTTCAAGTTTAGTTGAAAAATCAAAAGTAATTGCAAAAATTAGATTCTAGGGTTTTTGTCCCCTTTTCAAATTTGATTCAAAATTTAATTTTCTGTTTAGAATTTGAAAATGCTCCTTTTGAGAAAGTTGGAGATCATGAAAAATTAGGGGGACTTTGTTTTTGGAAATTTTTGAGTTGCCATGAAAAATCTTGAGTAATTGGAGATTTTTGCTGCTGGTTCTGGAATCACTGTAGCGCTGACGTCATCGCCTTCAATCTCCCCTCTCTGTTCCTCCCGTCGCGGTGGCCGCCGGCGCCCATCCCGCCATGCCGCGCCGTCCTCCAGCGCGCACAGGCCAGAAGCGTCGTCGTCCGCGTGTCGTCCTCTCCTGCTTCGCCTCCCTGCTTAAATAGGAGACGACCACCACTTTTTCTTCTCCTTCTTCTCCCTGTGTCCGCGTCGCCATTGCCGAGCTTGAGACCCGCCACCACTCGCCGTCGATTAGGTTCGTTCTCCGACCAAATTGACTGCACCACTAGCAACGCCACGTCCTTATGCACCCATAGATCAAGATCATGACCTCCTATTCAGCTTAAATTGTCGGCAATTCGTAATCTTCTTCCCACCGGTCATCGGAGCCGCCGTGGAGTCGCCCCGCGATTGCACCGCCGTCGTCGGTTAATTTCTTTCATTTTCCACATGGTCGTGTTCGCCTTGATGCGCTCCATCTCATGCTCCCCTTGATTTGGTGTTTGGCACACAGGATTGGTCGTGACACCACCCTCGCCACCGGAGCGCGCCGCTGCCGCACTCGCCGACATTTCCGCTCTCGGTGAGCACCATGCTCCGCCGCCTGTTTTTCCTCATCATCATATACATCAGGGTCGCCTTGATCTCCTGCACGTGCTAGTACCTTTAGGTAGTCCGGTTAGGCCGTGTATCCGCCGGAACGTCGTCGCCGCCGACGGGTTTTGCGTTGCTGTCGCCGCCATGCGCATAGCATCATCTTAGGATGTAGTTGGCGCTCAATTAGTTGGTCGGTTGTGTTCGTCTAGGTGTGTAGGAGGTCATGCTCGCGCCAACGTCGCCGGGGGAAACTCCGGTGAGCTTCCAGTCGGGCCGCCGCCGCTCTGATCCACCGCCGCCGTCTAGAGTCTTGCTCCGCTGAGTCAATCGCCGGGTCTAGGTGTCTAGAGGGTGCGCCGTGGTCCAGGGGTCGTGTAGAGCCCTTAGCGCCGCCAGGAACCTCACCGCCGGTGAGGCCGAGCCGGCCAAGCCGCCGGGTTCCCTGTTGGAGCTCGCGGGGACCACACTCGGAGAATTAGAAGAAACCCAGGGTTCTTGGTGTAAAGTCGCATGACCCAGTGAGTAGTGGAATGGGCCAGTTTGCTATTTTGTAAAAACCCGAGGTCTCTTTTGCAAAATCGCCGGGGTTTCGGGCAGCCGGATTGGGCCGACTGTCCTGATCTTTGGGCCGCGGCTTGGGTCGATTCGGCCCGAGTAGCCTTTTTCCTTTTTATAAAAGCTTTTCTTTTTATTTTAAAACAGATTTTGTCTTGATCTTTCAAAAATGATAGAAAAATATTTATAGCTTCAAAAATTCTGAAAATTTTTGTGAAAGCTCTTTGGGGTATTCTCTGCTTAGGAAAATTTTAAATATTTATTTTGAGTAGTTTTGCTATGTTCAAAAATTAGCCCTTTTAATTGAAAAATGAGTCTTCCTTGATTTTTAATTATTTGTTTGTTATTCCAAAAATCATGAAAATTATTTTGTAGCCTTCTTAGGGTCTCGAGGAGTTTAAGTTTAAATTTTGGAATTGTTTTGACAAATTTTGTTTTGTTATTTATTTCTATTTATTTATTTTATTAGATAGTTTCGTTAGTTGTGACGTTTTCGTGAAGGAAAGTTGTACTCAATTTATTGATTGATTTATACATTCTTCGAGCATCATATTTAATTATTTCATCATGTTAAATCATATTATGTTATCGAGTAGTTTCCATTAACGGAGAGTTTTACGTTATCAATCAGAGATCAAGGAAGAGCAGACCCCGGAGCCAGGTGTTGATCCGAAGCCCGAGATCGTCTACCCGAGTACCAAGGCAAGCCCGGATGCATTAAACCTTTACCTTGATTTTATAAAAGTTTTTATCTCTCGGCTTTGAGTTGTTGCATTAAAGGCTAGGAGTTGAGTGAAACCCACCAATTGCATTACCTGTCTTATTTCCGTATTCCTCATTACCGTTTATAAAAATGCGTATAATTGCTTAGCCCTGCTTATTTAGTTAAGTTTTCAAAATGTCAAGAATGAAAAAGATGAGATTGGCTTTTATTGTTGGAATCACTTTATTAGCAATTAAATTGAGTCCGGACGGTTAACTTGCATTGGGAAAGGAGTCCCTCTGTAGTGTTTCCGTCTGTTGATGCCCTAAGGACCGTCCGTTGGTGAATCGGTGATATCGAGACCCTAGAAAATCCACACACTGGGTGTTGTGGTTGATATATGGCTGTGGTTGTGTCCCGGTATATCATGTGATCTGGTATGCAGCGGAGTTAGAGTCTCGGTATATCGGTGATCTAGGTCCCATTTGGGTATAAATGGATTCGAATCGCCGTGCTTCTCGGAGAAGAAGACTCGATCGGTGTTCATCATCGTAGTAAATACTTAATTAAAGGTTATGTTTTAATTGAGGTTGATTGATCAGCTTGAGCTATGGCAAGAGAGCTGTTAAATTTACAACTTGGTTTTTCAAAAGCTTTTCTGCAAAAATCTTGATTCTTGCAAGCCTTACCTTGTCCCTCGACTGCATTCCTTAGTCTTCACCCCTCTTTTTCGTCGGGTTAGTCTTGTTGAGTACTTTTGTACTCAGGGTTTGTTGAACCCTTGTTGCAGGTGAGCATCAGGAGAGGTTTGCACTGCATCCTGTTGTATGACAGTCGTTGCGGAGAGTGACGACGAGTAGCGTGTTTGGCTCTTGGGCAGAGCTTATCGACTGGTTGTAAAATTAAGCTATCTACCGCTACTCCACTACTATTATGGTTTGTAATAATTAAACATATGGTTTGTAAGTTTTGAACCAAATGCTTTGTAAACCTATGTTATTGTAATTCTTCCGCAATTTTACTCTGATGTATATTATTTGAATAAACTGTTGTAATACTGCAATGTCTCTTTATAATGATTGATCCTGCTTGGAGAATCGTGGAAGTTTCGGGAATCTACCCGACAGATCCTTTTTAAGTCTTATGGCACACATGCATTGCTATCAGAAGTCTGTTAAGACAATGATAAATGCATGTGGGCCATATTATTTAGGAGGTTCTGCCACACTTGAACTTCTTGGAACTTGAAAACTTGAACTTGGAAACTTGACAAAGATGGGCTCATAAATTTTTCTTTCTCTCTTTTTTTTATATAATTCTTGCAGCCCAAAAAGGAATGAAATACTTCTTGAATGGAACACTTCTTCGATTGACCATTTCACATCGGGAATAACAAATGATATTTGGAGCATTGATCTTGGATAAATGGCTAGCAAAAATGAACAGGGGGATGTTTTTGGTGTTCACTCTCAGTGTAAGAGTAGAACAATTTCAATGAATGATAATAGGCTTTATGTGGTGCGTACTTCCAGGGTAGAAGTAGCAGGGGTGCATGTGAGTGTGTGAAACCAAGATTTAGCTGTATGATGAGTTCATAAGGATACAACACAGCCGACAACACGAGCCCTAACAAATGAGGAGGCTTCTTTTTCTAATGATAAGTTTGGCTGTGGTAGGAATTTTAACTCTCTGTCATATAAGGAACTCATCATGAAACATTTATAATTTTCATAGACAAATCTCCAGAATTTAGTGGCACTTTGGAACATAATGAACAGCAGCTCAGACTATTATCATATCATGCCCGTCAACTACCTAGACTTAGTTTAAGCATATGCTCCCACAGGTTTAAGATGTAGAGTAAATCCAGTTGTCAAACAAAGTGTATCCAAATCTTGGGAGAACTCAAATTTAAAGCTAGGTACTTGCAAAGAATTAGGCGAGCAACTATTCATCATTTCCATCATGCAGTCCTCAAGTCTACACAATTTTATTTATAGCAAACTGAATTGAAAACAAACTTGCACACTCTTTTTATTTGGTTTTCATCTTAAGGCAAACTTGAAATGTAAACAAGCACACTTAAAGAAAACAAACTCTTGAAACAGCAAGCAAATTTTTATTGGGGTTTTCTAGTTTTTCTGATTTTTTTTTTTCAATGCATAAAAAAAACCGAAAATAAAAGGAAAGAAATACTCATCTTGATAATGGGGGTCCTCCCCCAAGCTAGTCTTGCGGCGGTGGTGGTGGATAGTGGATGTACAACAGATCCACCAAGTCATGCAGCATGGAGGCGGCTTCTTCCTGGTTCTCTTGAATGGTGCCTAGTGTCTGGGTGGTATTCTGGTTCCACTGGTGCTGTTCATTCCACCTCTGATCATGGCGATTCAGAGTGGCGGTGGTGTTGTGCTGGAAGGCTACTTGTTCATCATAGTGCTGCTGGGTGAAAATGAATCCGGTGGCATCGGAGTGGCGACGTGGCTCAAAGTCATGGTGGGGTTCTTCTTCTTCATCGGTGGTACCAAAGGGGTCATAAGAGTATCTTGGTGGCCGTGAGGGTCCCGGCTCGATGTTCCCGGCTCGTGTATGGTGGGTAAAAACCATAGAATGGTTGATGTGGTTGGCTTTGTGGTGGGTACACCCATGAGTTTAGTGAGTGGTCCGAGGTACATTCCATTCATTAAAGCGGCATGTCTTTGGTTCTTCTCGGGCGGTTTCGACACCACGCCAAACGGGTTCACGATTTCTGTCACCCTCTCCGGCGAACTCTTCGAGGTGCTCTCTCATTCACCGGTTTTGCTCGCAACTCAACATGATAGTTTTGCACATGATACAAAGCCGGTTCCGGGTTAGGTAACCGGATCTTGACTTCACCATATTTTGCATACAAAACATTATTCACTTTTTTTAGTAAGTGACCTTGGCCAAAAGTGTAGAGGTCATAAAATTCTCTATGATGTTCAATGTACTCAAAAGTAGCTCCCTCTAATAATTCCAAGCGTGTGGCAATGCGAGTGATAAGCGAGCAAACGGCCACACTTCCTATTTTGTAACGGGGGACACTCATCCAATGGTTCACTAGGAGGTGGACGGGAGACACTTTGTTTCTTGATGACCGCGTACGGCAAAGAATCGCAAGTCGGCTATTCGATCTTGCTTTCATCATATAGTGGGAAAAAGGTGGCTCCTATCCAACGATGCAAAAATCTAAGCGTAGGATGCTCTATGTCGCGGTGCGGTGCGCTAAGTGATACGGTGCTCTAGAAATGCTTTGCTCCAAAACCTATGTGCATCAAAATCACCTAGTCTTGCATTTAAGTCTATTAGAGCATCTTGAGGGAAACCTAGGAGGTCACTAAGGTTTCTCCAAGAGACAGAATATTCAGAGCAAACATTCTAAAATAAACTCCATTGTCCGTGTATCGAAGGGTGCTAAGGAATTCTATGGTCAAGAGCCTAATCCCTTTCTCGGTGAGGTTTGCAAAGGAAGTCCAACCAACTAGTGGAAAAATTGTGTCGAATTCATGAGCCATACTGTCTCTAGCGAAGTGTCGGATCGATGACCGGCGTGTGGATGAAACGCTTGTTCTTGAGCTTCTTGTATATCTCCTTCTCCCGGGCCGTTCTCGGGCGAGGTCGGATGTTCTCATGAGAACTCTGCGAGATCTTGGTGGTGCTACGGTGTGCTGCTACGGGTGCTTCGGGTGCTTACGGTGGTGGGTCGACACTCATGTCGGAACCAGCCACCGAGTTCGCGGGATGCACTTCTTGTCCCGATGTTCCCGATGGTTCCCGAGATCCCCTTGAAGACGCCCTTCATCCCGCAAGTTGCTCAAAAGAAACAAAAACAAACACTAGTGGAGAGAAGGATTAGCACAAGGTTAGTGGTTAGCCGTCCGAGTCGCGATCCGGGGGTTAGTCGTTCTTCATGACAAAAGTTCTAAACTTCGGGTCTTGATTTTGTGAGCCTCCCCTTGATTTTAAATTTTCTTTAACCTATTTGGGCAGCATCTCCACTAATTTTGTGATGATCTACTCAGCACTATCCCTTCCCTTCACTTGCTACTAAACTCTTGCTCACTCTCTCACTTCTTCTCTCTTCCTACTCTTCTCCTCTTCTCTCTAACTCTCTCCAGGAAACCCGAAGTCGAGAGCAGATGGTTTGGCTAAAATTCTGGAGTGTGGGTGGTGCAAGGAGTGGGAGGAGGCCTATTTATAGAGGAGGAGGGGGAGAGTCGGCCGCCCCAATGGTGGGGTCGGCCGCCCACTCAGGGTGGCCAATGTGGCTGCCATTTCACATGCTATTGCGTGATCTTTTCTCCATCTAGAAACTTTGGTCGGTTGAGTGGAATTGGAGGTGGAAAAGAGAGGATAATGGAGGTGAGTGGAAGTGGATGAAATTATGTGATTTGATGTATGTGAGGTGTAGTCTATGACATGTGGGACCCATGGTGAGGGACCCACCAAGCACTAAATGCTATGATAAAATTTATAAACAATGCAGAAATTTAAATGAAGGTAAACTAATTTAAATGCATGAAATGATAAGTTTTTGTGCCGCCACGATAAAATATTTTTGATGGGTTGTCACACACCGTAAAATTATTTATATGGGGGCGTAGAATTTTTATAATGCAATGCTAGAAATAAATATACCTAAGAAAATTATAAGAGATGCAATTTTAAAATGCGGATAAATACCGAGTTACCTTCCGGCGAGGATTCGGATTTTAAAAGTCCTCCGAAGTGGACTTTCCAAAATATTTATTCCGCTGATGCTCCCGAGAGATGCATCCTCTATCTCTCGGTGGTTGTATTGTCGATCCTCTTCTACCATCTTCGCGGATTTATTGAGTTCTTGTTTTGACTTGAATGCGAATTGCTCTTCTTGCCCATTTATAGTGAACTTGATTTCACCCTTCCCGACGTCAATGTGTGCATTGGCGGTGCTCAAGAAAGGTCTTCCAAGTATGAGTGACACCTTTGAGTCTGGATGCATATCCGGTACTACAAAGTCTACGGCACGAAGAACTCTCTTATCTTGACTGGAATGTTTTCAAGCAATGCCCAATGGATAGCGAACCGATTGGTCGGCTAGTTGTAGACACATTGATGTTGGCTCAAGTGCGGTGTGATTGAGCTTATAGTAGACCGCTACGGGCATCACACCGACACTTGCTCCAAGATCACGAGTGCATTATTGAAATATTGATCTCCAATTGTGCGATCGATAGTGGGACATTCTGGATCTTTCTTCTTTTCGGTAGTTGGTTGAGGATGGCCGCACTACATTCTTCGTTAGCTTGATCACTTCATTGGATGGCGGTGGTCTCTTCTTGTTAAGAATATCTCTTATGTACTTAGCATAAGTGGAGACTGTATGGCATCCAAGAGGTATATTGACATATAACTTTTGAATTACCTCCACGAACTTGCCAAGCTTGCTCATCGTCATCGTTGTGGTCCTCTCTTCCTCCGAGGAAACGGTAAGTAGTTTGTATCTTGAAAATTTTGTCTCATTTCCGATCTTGTACTGGCTTCTTCGATTCTTGTGGTAATACTTCTAGCTCAGGTTGGAAGTCTTCTTCTTCTGCCACTGGTGGTAGCATGGTTGGCCTTTTTGTCCCTTTTGGATAGGGAGGATCTCTAGTGGAACTCCCTCTTCTTGTAGTGATAGATCTCACCTGCTCAGGGTTAGTGGCAACAGGCCATGCAATGGCCAGCTGTGCTATCTTTGCTTCTATCTTTTTATTGAACTCTAGTTGGTCATTAATGGCAGAGGAGAAACTATCCATTTTAGTACTTAAATTTTCCAAGATTATGTCATTAGCAGCAAGCCTATCCTCCATAGATGAGTTGATCTTGGACTGTTGTAGAACCAACTCTCTCAAAGTAGGTTGCTTTGCATAATTACCTGACTGTGTACCTTGGTTAGTGGGTGGTTGCACCCAATGTGGAACCTTTCTCACGAGGGGACTTGAATTCTGCTTATATGTTGCTTCAATTGCCCTTTGATCTTCCTTGTACTTGGCCCTCTGGTCAAGCCAGTGGAGTAAGGCATCCATCTTGGTTGATAATGCATTTACTTCTTCTATTGCTTCTTCACTCTGGTGACAATCTTGAATGTTGTCTTGGGACCAGCCTTGATTATCTGCTATCTTCTCCATAAGTCTTTTAGCTCTCCCAAGAGTGAGTGATAAAAATGATCCTTCAGCAGTTGCATCTAGGTGCTCACGCGTCTTTGGAGTTAATCCATGATAGAAACCTTGCATGAGTAACCATTCCTCCATTCCATGATGGGGACAATCTTGAATGTATCCTTGCAAACACTCCCATGCTTCTGACATGGTCTCCGTCTTCTGCTGTTGGAAATTGGTAATCTTTCCTCTTAAGGCATTGGTTTTGCCTATTGGGAAGAATTTTGCTAGAAAGGCCTTGGAACACTTCGCCCATGTATTGATATCTTCTTTATTGGCATAGAACCACTGCTTCGCTCTTCCCACTAGTGAGAATGGAAAGAGGCGAAGAAGTATGATGTCTTCTTTAACTCTATCTATGGCGATGGTGTTTCCAATCTCCATGAAGTCTTGTAAATGTGTACTTGCATCTTCATATACCTTTCCACCGAATTGGATAGCTTGCACCATGTTGATGAGACTTGGCTTGAGCTCGAACTCAACATTAGTTGCGTCCAATCTTTGGACAGTGCGGATGTTCTCTCTTGTTGGAGCGAGAAGAGGTCATCGGCCATCGGATTGGTGACGAGCTTCCTTCTTGATTGATCCGACTCGATGATCGAGAGTTTGAATGAATCGATTCAATCCCGCTAATACCCCGTATAAAATATAAACAAAGAAAAACAAAGAGGTGAACTCGCCAAAGTAGAGGTGACTAGTGACAATCACTCATTTTCTAAGTATCTCGCTTAAGCAATTTTTCTCTAAAAGTTTATTCCTTCCCCCAAGCAACGGCGCCAAAAATGCTTGTTGACACCTCTAACACCACTCATGCTAAGTTGTCATCCCTAGCATGGTGCCAGAAGTGTTGGTATAGAAACTGCTCCTCTAGTCAAGAAAATATGGGATCCGCAAGCGAACAGATAATGCACCATCGTAGCATTTTACCAGGAAGTATTCCAGGTATCGTTATTTATATTTAGCTCAAAGGAAAGAACTAAGGACTTAAACAATGAGATAAACTTGCTAAACATGACTACTTATGAGTGATTGATTGCACAGTCACATACTTTGGCAGAGGGGTAAACCATGATAAATAAGGGAATATAAAGTAATAAGCTCAGGGTATAAATCACACAGAGATTAGATATAGACTACTCACATAAGGTAGGTTGACATCTGATTAGCACAAGAAATAGAAATCCTATGTAGGTTCTAATCTACTAAGTCATTCATCTACTCCAACTCTACACTATCACATACAGCACAAAAGACTCTTCATCTATGTATAAGGATCATTGCCATAACAAGCCAAGACATAGCACGACTTACTATGCAACTTTGGTTCTGCTAGACCTACCAACGGGGGATGGAATACAGAGGACTCAATGGAACTGTCACTTCCACGATCTACCACACGACCCGGCCAATAGGGTGCATTTGCAGGTAAACAGCATCTAAGCACCATGCTCACATGAAATCTACCACCTAACCCTCCCGCGAAGAGAGCTAAGCGCTTTGCAAACATATACATAAACTTATTATCGATCATAACCATATCAAATGTAGAACTAGAATAAACTAGGAACATAATAAATAGAAACATAATGATATTTAGAATAAAGTCACAAGAATAGATACAAGATAATACCAATTCGATGATGAAGATGATGAAGATCTAGTCTCTCTAAACTTGAAGATCTAAAGTAGCTATTCTAATTTGCCGGTGGAGATCTCTCTCTAAACCCGGCTTTGCTGATGGCTACCCTCGAATAATGAATTCTT
This sequence comes from Themeda triandra, assembly GCA_018135685.1. Taxonomy (NCBI): domain Eukaryota; kingdom Viridiplantae; phylum Streptophyta; class Magnoliopsida; order Poales; family Poaceae; genus Themeda; species Themeda triandra. The sequence goes on from JAENPR010000244.1 coordinate 491,717, forward strand.
GAATGAATTAGGGTTTAGCCGGGGGCCGAGGCTCTACGAATATATAGCCCCCTAGGATGCACCACGGCCATCGGATCAAACCGACCTAAACGGACGATAATTATTGCTCCTCAAGGTTGGTGGAGGCAGGATCCGCGAGCCTCCACCTGATTGGTGGAGGTGGGCAGTCGGCCGACCCACCCCTGGAGTCGGCCGACTCACCCCTATGCCAGGTGGGTCTCCGCTTCCAGGGTTTGCCTTCTGGAGTCTTCTAGAATATACAGTTTTACCCGTTCGGTCTTTCTATCTATGTAATCATGACATGTGGGCCTCCTTGGATGTTTTCCTGATAATCCCCTACGAAAACACATATTCACCAAAACTTGTGGAATTTGTCAGTTTAAACCCTAAGTCTATGATGGTGAACAGATTATACCCCTCTTTCTCTCTCTGGTTGACATATAAAATTGATCATTAACAACCGTCAACACGCATGCGCCGCAAGCCCCACGAGCACGCGCCGCAGCCCAATCAGGAAGTTCGTCGCGTCCTTGCGGGCCTCCGCGTACAGCACGCGTCGCGAACGCCGACCGCGAGCTCGGCGTGCGTGCGCCGCGCCGCTGTGAGTGCTCTGCTGTACGGCGTGTCCGGGCTCCTGGACGTCACCTTCGCGCTCCGGTGGAACCTGGCCATGCGTGCCCTCGTTCGAGGGCGCCGCACCCGCCTCCGCGCACGCCGCACGCCCTCGCCGGTGAGCGCCGCTCTCGCGTCCGCGCCCGCCCTCATCGGTGAGGCGCCCTCGCCGGGAGCGCCGCGCTCGTGTCCACGCACGCCCTCGCCGGTGAGGTGTCCGCCCCGGAGGCCGACGCGCTCACGTCGCACACGCCATGCCAGCGCGTCCATCGTCCTCCGTCGCGAAGCCCGCGCGCACGCCACGGTGCGACCAAGGCGCTGCTCCGACGGAGGCGCGAGCGCGCGGTCGAGGCGGGCGTTGGCGTCGTCGAGCACTGCTCTGCCTTATCGTCGTGCGCGCTGGTGTAGGGTCGAGATGGACTAGAGGGGGGTGAATAGTCCTTCCTAAAAAACTTACGCACCGGCTAACCGAAACAAATGCGGAATTAAAACTATCGGTCTAGCCAAGACTAACCCCCACTAACTACAACTCTAGTAGCACCTTGTAAAAGATTCTAAACAAGAAGCAAGGTGCTAAACTAGCTAGTGCTCACCTAAACAATTCTAGCTTGCAAGGTCATACAAACCTAAGCAACTAGTACTTTGCCACACCGGGGAGCACCTACACAATTCTAATGAGCAAGAGCACAAAGGCAAACCTAAGCTCACTAGATGCTCAAGGACAAGGCTACACAAGCCGAACCCAAGAGCGCAATTCACTTAACTACACAAGCTAAGCAAACACTTACTCTACTTCTAGCTACACAAGCAAGAATGTGCTCAACTAACTACACAAGCAAAAGAGCACAAGAGCAACTACTCAGGCTAAGCAAGAATATAACAAATGTAAATACAAGCTTGAGCTAGAGGGGACGCAAATCACCGCGAAGAGTAGACACACGAAGTCGCGGCGGTGGCTAATCACCGGGCGTAGAGACCAATCACCTGCAAACAAGCTCAAGGGAGGTCGAAGCCTCACACACAGGAACTAGGAGGTCGAAACCTCGGCAAACACAAATCGACGCACGATTTTTCCCCTGGTTCACTTGGTCGCCACCAAGCTACGTCCAGTTGTGGCGATACACCGACTTGGTGATGAGATGGCCGCTCAAGTTGGCTCACTACCAACAACCCCTCCGGGGAGCCCCAACTCCAATCAACACAAGACCGGGATCTTCCAAGCCACGCTCAACTAGAGTAGCCAATTCGCGCTCCGTGGGGAAGGCTCAAGAACCCCTCATAAATCCTCCTTCGGAGCACCGCACAATCTCCACGCGGTGCTTCAACGAAGTCTCTTGCCACCAAGCCATCTAGGAGGTGGCGACCTCCAAGAGTAACAAGCACACCGGCTTCCAATACGATCACCTAGTGCCACTCGATGCAAATCTCTCAATGCAACGCACTAGAATCGCTCGCTCACTCGATCGGATGATCTCTATCAAGCTCAAGTGAGTAGAGGGCTCTCCAAGCACTCTCCAAGGTGGACACCAAGTCCCCAAGGTGCTAAGCAACCAGCCATGCCCGAGCAACCCCTCTATTTATAGCCCCAAGGGCCAAAATAGCCGTTGCCCCATGCTGGAAAAAGTGAGGCGCGCCGGACACATCCGGCCTCCATCGCCCGCGTCCGGCGCTCCACAAAGCGCCACGTGTCACTGCCGTTTGAAGTCGACCGTTGATGCCCAACGGCTAACTCCCGATCGCGCGAAGAAGTCCTGCGCAACACGCGCCGGACGCTAAACAGTACACCGCCCGAGTCCGGCGCCCGCGTCCGGCGTGCGTCCGGCCGAGCGACTGCTAGCGCGCCCCGGCTCTGGAAGTTTCTGGTCGGCGTCCGGCCACCGCCGGACGCGCCACCTCCGAGTCCGGCACTGGCAGCACCCCGACCAGCCGCCCACGCCAGGCCACCACGCGCCGGACGCGTCCGGCCCGCCTGGCCGCGCGTCGGCCGACGCGTCCGGCGCCTAGAAAACAATGTTTTCCAGCCCACCACGAACGCCAACTTCTCCAACAATTTGCATCCGGCGCAATAGAAAATAAGCCTTCAATTTTCCCGAAAACGCCGAACCCATCTCAACCTTGCAAACAACAGCGCGAACAAAACCACCTTTGCAAATGTGCCAACACCACCAAGTGTACATCACCATGTGCATGTGTGTTGGCATTTTCACAATCATTTTCAAAGGATTTTCTCTTGCTCTCATAACGCCACTCGATCCTAGCATGTCGCAATGTTAGATCGCTCAAGTGGCACTAGATGACTGAGATGCAAACAAGTTTGCCCCTCTTGATAGTACGGCTATCAATCCTAAATCCGGTCATCAACTTCTCTACACTCCTCATGACCGGTGAAATGAAATGCCCTATAGCATACCTTTGCCTTGCGCATTTCCACTTCCACCGTCTTCCACCAAAGTGCCAATGCAACACATGCACCGACACGATCTCAAGAAGATATGATCCACTTCATATCGTCATGCAACCCTCTTGGTCCATCGATCTTGATCTCACTTGCTCTTCACCGCCTCATGGTCCATCGGAACCAAGTCTTGCCCGAGCTTCACCATCTCATGGTCCATCACTCCACTGCCTTGACTTGTCCTTCACACACCCTCCGGCCTCGAGCCAAGCATCATCTCGATCTTCACCATCGGTCACATGACTCCATGTCATGTCACATATTCAATGAAGCTCCTTCATCTCATATTCACCTGTGGACTAAATCCCTGTGTATCTCTCATAAGCACACAATTAGTCCACCTAAGTTGTCACTCAATTATCTAAACCAAACAAGGAGCTTTCAGCTGGGCCTTGTTGCCTCGGTGGCAACGACCTTCGCCTCCCCGCAACGCGTGCGGGCTCTGCCGCCGCCTTCGAGCGACGCGCGCCGCTCCGCCTCTGCGCAACCCGCGCGAGCTCCGAGTCGGTCGCCACAGGTGCAGGCTCGGCCTCCGCGCGACGCGCATGAGCTTTGCCGTCGTGCCCTCCCCCACGGGCCATGCCTGCTCACCGTCTCCAAGGGCAGCGGCGGCGGCGGGCACTCTTCCGGCCACGCGCCACTCCGCGGTCGCCGCCGCCGCCCGCGAGCTCTGCCATGCCGCAGGGGTGCTCTGCATTGGCACTGGTGGTGAGGGAGATGGACGGCGTCGCGGCCATGGATTCGGTCGTGGCCTCACGGGCGCGGGCGCTCGCGGCACGCGGAGGGGGCGTGCAGCATGCGGCGGCGGAGGGCGCCCGCGGGGCGGTGAGCAAGGGCGAGGCGCGCAGCGGGGGGCAGGGGCTGGGCGCGCGGCGTGAGGGCAGGGGCAGGGACGGGGAAGAAGGACTTAATTGCGAGAAACAGAACATAGATAGGGTCTTTTTAAAAAAATTAGCCCTGACGTGGCAGGTTTTAGACCTTTGGCGTGCATCGACAATAGATCAGATACACAGATAGTCGGTTTGATAGTTCGAGTACCTACATAGGAATAGACTAATAGTTTGAGTAACCTGGATGCATTTTGCTCTTTAAATATAATCTGCTCAAACTTCTGAAGTTCAATATTTAGCTTGGATCGGAAACATAAAAGTTCATATGTGCAGGGTTGTCTCTTGTAGAATATTTATTTTCATCATAATCTTATTAGATATAATTAAATTTGTCCAGCTGCATGCTTGGACGGGAGTGATGAGCGCCGACACGAGACACGAGTACATGCGAGTCACGATGCCTAGCGCCCCAGCGAGCCACAGCCGGGAAACGTCTCCAAGTCCAAGGCAGCCGGGAAACGTCTCCCGTCCAAGGCGAGGCAACCCACCGGTGTGTACCACACCTTCTCGCAAAGCACCCCGGCCTCGCCGGGGCGGGGGCAGGAGCTCGGGGACATCCGGACATGTACCCAGTGGTGGTGAAGACAAGACGTTCCAGGCCGCTGCGGGGTAAATCGAATCGGGCCTCAAAGCCCAAGGTACGTAGAACTGGGCCTGAATGGCGTGTGTGGTGATCGGCCCGTGTCGGGTGTTGCTTCGTGGGTTGTTGGGTTGGGTACTTGGAAGATCAAGAGATTTCTAAAAAAAACTTGGAAGATGAAGAGGAAGCACCGAAGCCGAACTCGCCGGTAACCCCCGGTGCCATGCCGGCGGCGAGCAATAGCTCGACAAAGATGAATTATTATCCTGTAAAAGAATTGTATCATTATGTAGTGTGACACATGTGTTCCACTTGGCCATCCTCCGTTGATCCTCACTTCCTCATGAGGCACCATTGCTGCATCCCCGAAGGCCGAAGCGACGAGCGAGCTTCTGCAGTGCAGCTGTGTGCCGCCGGGTGCCCGAGCTAGCTATAGAAATCATGCATGTGCGGGAAGACGACGGTGTCCCACGCCCGTCCGACCGACATGCATTGCAACGCAACAGGTAGAAGATGGAACGGTCGTCGTGGTCGTTCCACTATGTAGCTTGATTAACTGCCCTGACGACACTGCTTGTCCGTGCCGGCCTGCGGGTTCAAGCCGTACCACTAGATTCCCGTGACGCTAGTAACTAACGACCGAAGATTAACAGCATCAAAGCGATGGCCCCCAGCCGTGCACACCCCACAGGTGACAGGCGGCAGGGACAGGCTACAAGGGAAACGATCGGCACAGCGGCTAGCCCGGCCCCGCGCCCCGGGAATAAACTCTCCAGTCACGGAGGCGCGTGTACGTACGGCCGCCACCGTCCAGGCTTCCAGCAGCCACATGACAGGCTGGCCGGGCTCTCGCCGGGAGTATGCAGCAGCAGCCAGCAGCCCGGCAGGCGTCGTCGTCGCCATGCGTGACTGCATGAGACGCAGCTGAGACTTCTAGCTGCACCGAACATAAATGCGGCACGTACATGGGTGTAGCCCTACTGCATCATGCCATCATCGGGTGCCACTGACACGATCCATCTCGCGGGACGGCGGGGTGGAGTAAATGAGCTTGCTTTCAGGCGGGAAGAGACCTGAGCGCGCAACGGACGGACGCCGCCGGCCTTCTGCGCGCCAGGCCTTGGATGCCTGCCGGTACGTTCCTGCGCCGCGGACATTCTCTCGCAGAGCAGAGCGCGCGCTGCACCGTCGTCGTCACGTACATACACGAGCCAAAAGAGCCGGATCCTTGTCTGGGTTTGTTCTTGGGACGACGACACGCCGCCTGAGCCCTGCGCCGCGCACGCTACCGTGTCCGGCCGCTGCTCTCGTCCATTTAGCCGGGCAACGTCATGCTGCGTGTACGTGCCCTTGCGGAGATGCCACCGCTCTCCTCTCGGTGTCCTTGTCCTGCACGGATGGCGGTGTGACGCACGCAGCTATGTCCGTGTGTCTGTCTGTCTGATTTAGCTGCACTGTATCAATTTACGCGGTAATAAAAAAGCCGGCATGCATGCATACCGCTTCGTTTAGGTTTAGGCGGCAGGCAGCGCAGCGCCCTGCTCCTGCATGTTCGCCACCGGGACATATGCTTGTCAACCGGTCCACAGCCAGCATAGTTAACCGCCGACGCCATCGGTCGGTCCTCCTGGCCCACGCCAAGTCTGCCGCACCGGCCGCGACCCAACCGTTCCAGGCTCCCAGACGCACAGGACCCGGAGACTCCGAGGCAGAGAAAACCAAGGCAACCCGCGCGTGCGCCCCACGACGCCCGCCACCAGAGTCCACACGGCCGCCTTGCCTCCCGTCACGTCCCGTCCCCGGCCGCCCTCCCCACCACAAAGTCAAAAACGATCCTCCGCCACGCCCACGCCTGCACGTCCCATCTCATCCATTTTTCTCCCGATCCCACGCGTGCATCGCGCGGCGCCCAGCAGCCAGGAGGTGGTGGCGCGGCCGATCGACGTGAGGAGACCACCAGGCAGAGGCCGCGAGCGAGCCCGCCCGCCGGCATGTACGACGGCCGACCGACCATGCCGTGCGACTCGGGCACCGGCGCGGCGGACCTCTGGGCGATGGCCGCGGAGCTGGAGCGGCAGTACGCGGGGTACAAGCAGCGCCTGGCCGAGCGGACGACGACGACCGCCGCCGGGGCCACCACCACCGCGCGCGACGACGACATCGACGATTATGGCGATGCCGATGCCGGCGGGGATGGCGAGGAGGAGGAGGGGGATGATGATGATGAGGCAGGAGGTGGCGGCGACGTGATGAGGGGCAGGATGTACGAGGCGTACGTGCGGCGGAGGGACGAGCGGCTGCGCGACGGGTGGCGCGCGCGCATGGAGCGCAAGGAGGCCGAGGTCAAGGCGCTCTGGGCGCAGCTCGAGCTCGCCGCCGGACGCGCCGGCTCAGGCGGAGGCGGCGCGGAGAGGGCGGCGCCCGCCGGTGGTGACGACCCGACGACGACGACGACCACGGCGACGACCGCGGCGGACGGAGATGATGATGAGGTAGGTAATTCCGTTACGTGCCACACGAAGCTACCAGCTGCACGTTTCTTTGGTCTTTGCCCTGCGGCTGTTGTCATGACACGTTGACATTTTCCTTGTGCTTTTTCCCTGGGCGGTTCGTTTTTTAACGGTTTCGTATCATTTTTAGAAGAAGCCGGTCTTTGCCCTTGCTTGAGTACTTGCATCCAATCCAATGATCCAAGTCGATTTCCTCGATTTCCCAGAGGCGTATGCAGCTGGTCTTCAATGATTCCAGCTGATCCTTGCGATGACCGTCCAAGCTATCGCTAGGGTGGGCGACGCACATAGACGTCACATCTCCCTGTCATTGCCGTTCGTGCGCTGTTAACGTTCGGCAAAAGTACAATCCCATGATTGCCAGAGGTCGGATGATGCTCCGGTTCACAACATATTTTTCTCCACATCCACTGTCAGTGTTGCAACCAAGCATAACATTTCTGAGAACTATGAATTTCACCTGCCCAAAATTCCATTGAAATCAAGCGGTAAAATAAAACAAGCAGCGCAAACGTGGTGTATCCAAGAGTTTGCACCTCACGCAAAAGGTTGTGTTTCAGGGCATTCACATTGTAGACTCTATCATAGAGTCCAAAACTATTTGTTATTATTCTATTTATTATATTTTGCTAATGTGGTGGCATATTTATTGAAGAGAGAGGCAAAAAAACCAAGACTCCAAGTCTTATTTAGACTTCAAGTCCACAATATTCGAGATAAATATACCGCAATATCAGCAAAATACAATAAATAAAAGGGTAATAAATAGTCTTGTACTATACGATAGAGTCTTGCATTGGGACTGCCCTCAGCTCTACTCCCTCCGTCCCTAAGGCTAGTCTCAATGGTGTTTCATGAGAGTTTCATGCACATTAAATATGCTGATGTGGCACTATATTAATGAAGAGAAATGATAGAGTTTCATAGGAGCAGAGAGAGTTTCATCGCCATGAAAATCTTATGCATTGTTTCCAAAAAAATTAATGCATTGGAAACTATGCCATGAAACCTCCACTGAGACTAGCCTAAAAGACTGTCGCCGCGCTTCCCGAAAAGCAACTTTTCTATAAATTGAGTCAAACTTGTGGCACGTTTTCACTGGCGACAGTTTTTTAGGGACAGAATATGTTTGGGACACCGCCTCCAGGGGCAATGGCAACGGGCATGGCAACGGGCAGGCAGGTACTACTAGGCAGCATCCAGATTCCGTGCGGCAGTAAAGCACATCACGCTCTCCTTGGTGTTGATAGTGCCCCCGTGTCAAGGCGTACCCTGGCCTCTCCTTCCTTGTCATTTTACTCTTCTCTGGTTCATTCTACTGGTCATGGATGCCACGGCGCTAATGAAGAGCTGCGTAGCCATCCAGGGCCTTGAAACCAGGCAAGCGTCACGTCCACAACTTACTTCTGGACAGCGACCACTATAGTCATGACCTTGTACGCGACACTAATGAATGTGCGTGGTACAGACTACAGAGAGTGTACCAACGAGCGTCCTGCGTGTTGCGAGCAGTTCTCATCTCAGCTGTCAGCTTGCCCGTGGAACGGAAGAATGGATTCCTTTCTCTGCGGACACCGTCCGTGTCGGCTGCCGAAAGTCGAAGAGATATATACCCAATTAAACACGTTGCGACTTGCGTCGCTGTCGTTTTGGTCGACTAATTTGACCGGTAATATGACTAGTACAGGCTTACAGCAGTCAAGTAGTAGTAACTTGGACTGCTTTCCGTGGAAACTTTTGCCTATCAACAAGTTCTTACTTTGGACTGCTTCCTTATGGTTATGGACAGAGGACCTTATTCCCGTGGCCAAAGGGCCTCTAGCCTAGTGGCCTCTAGCCTAGTGGCTAGAGTACCCGAGTGGCACCCAACAGACCTGGGTTCGACTCTTCGTGAGAGCGAATTTAAACAAGCCAGATTATTAAAAAAAATAAAAAAATAGGCCAGGATTTCCCTTGCCGACTTCGGTAAAAAAAAACCTTATTCCCCTATGCATTTCAAATAATTATTTTCTTTTTTTTTGGCTGTACAGTACACGAGAACTTTGATCACTGCATCTCGGCAAGTAGGAGTAGTAACTTTTGGACTGCTTTCCCGTGGAAACTTTTGCCTACCAACAAGTGCTTACTTTGTACTGCTTCAGATAATTATTTTCTTTTTGGTTATGCATGTCCGGTTATACACACTCTAAATTCCAAACTCTATATTTCCACTTGACTATCTGCTCTGTGAGATTCTCGCTCCATATAGGATACTGCACTAGATTAGCTAAATATTGCTCTTCGTGTCCTGTTAGTCTATGTATTATCGGTATTCGCATTAGCATGGATTGATATATATTTCTCTTGATTTTTGAGACTTAAATCAGTACCTAAAATTCAAATAGTTTTTACAAATTAAAGCACCCAACTTTGAGAACTTTTATTGTATTCCATTGTAGTTTAAACACATATTTGAGATAGTCTGTATATTTTTGTTATAACTGTTCTTAATTTGGAGAAGTACAAACGTAGCATGGTGTTCTAAAAATTTATTTCCCATCTTTCGTCCTACAAATTTGAGATAGACTTATTTGTGAACCTTGAAAAGTCATGGAATCTTAAATTCTAAGCCAAATAGCATAATTTATTAAGTAGATTCTAGTTCCTTCGAGACGAAGGGATCCAAACAGGTCTAAGAGATTATGAGTCAAATCTGGTTAACATGAGTTCTAATTTCTATGCTATCCATTTTTTCAACAGACCAAACATGATTTTAGGAGCTTATAGTAGTAATCTTTTGAATTTATAAAAGAGATGGAAATGGCGAAAAAATTGGAACAAAGCAATAGTACGAAGTATTATTTGAATTTTTCACTCCAAAGTTGAGCTGGTGTCCGTACGTTCTGTTCTTACTGGATCACCGGCCGTGGCCGTGCAATCGTGCAGAGGAAAACTGAGTGGAACGACGACGACAGGAGGAGAAGCACATCGGACGCTGCTCTTGCTCCGAGGAGGATCACCGGCAAGAAGCACGCGCGGACCAGGAGCTTCTCGTCGTCCATGACAACGATCAGGAACCGCGACGACGTAGAGAGGCGGCGGTCGCTGTCGCAGGAACCGCCGCCGTCACAGCCGGACGCCTCCAGCGGGGAAGCCAACAAGGAAAGCCCCGGCGGCGCGGCGGCGACGACCACAGTCACGGCGAGACCCAGGACGTCTCTGCGGCGCAGGAGCCCCTCCGTGAAAGGGCACGGGTCCGCGAAGCAGGCGGCGCCGGGGCCGAAGCTCCCGCGGTCTCTGCCCCGACGGCCTAGCTCTAGCTCCGGCGGACCCGAGGGTCTCGGCAGGGGTGTGGCGCCGGCGGTGGTTCAGCCGAGCGCCGATGCGCTTGCGCCGTCCGTTCCGAGTTGTTCGACCGAGAATGCTACATTTGGCGGAACGCCCAGTGGTTCTCCGCCGGGGACGTCGTTCGCCGGCAGGGACGACGACAGTACCGGCGGCACTGGTGCAGAGAACGCGCGAGCCACCTCGCCGGAGCCAGATCACGGTGCGGTGGACGACACTGTGCCACACGGCGAACTTGAGGCGAAGAACGCTGGTGTCGAGGAACACGGCGAAGAGAAGCTCGACGCCAATGGGGAGATAACTAGTGACTCGGAACCCGAACCGAGCTACGTCTACGTCAACAAGGACGCCGCCGAGGAGCAAGCCATGGCGGCGCTCTCTGAACCTTCGAAACTGTCCGGTGAGAATGCGGCGCAAGATGCCGATGTGAAGGCAAGCGAGGAGATGCCGGCGGCGCCAGCACCAGCACCAGCCGAAGCCACCGCGGCTGCAGCAGAAATCGCAACGACGAACGCCGAAGAAGCGCCGGCCAGGGAGAGCTCCGACGAGTCCTCTCTGTCCGTCAGGTCGTCAGGGCCGAGCGCGCGGCCGTCGTGCAGCTCGCGGGACCAGTCCATCGAGAGGCTGCTGGAGGCGGACGCCGCGCTCGTGCAGAAGAAGCTCGAGGAGCGCGCCGAGAAGAGCGCGGCACCGGCGCCGAGGACGCCGCCGGGCAGCGCGGGCAGCAGGTTCTCCGGCTCCGGCGCGGCGCGGTCCCCGAGGGAGGCGACGGTGAGGGGGCTCAAGAGGTTCCTGAGCTTCGGGAAGAAGCACAGAGGGAGGGAGGCCACTGTCATCGACTGCACGTCGCCGTCCGTGCCCTCGCCGGCCGACGACGACAGCGGCAGGTGGCAGTCTGCTGGTGGGTCCATCAAGCCCAGGATGGGCTCAGATGCTGCCTCTGATGATACGGACCATTGCTATCCGCTATCTCCACAAGGTACTCCTTTCTTCTCAAATTCATTCGTGCCATTTGGCATTCTTTTTCATTTTCGAATTAGAAGAAATGTTCCTCAAATTTCTATCTTAACTTCACATGCTTAATACAAGAGGCGCAATTGTGTCGTGTTTTCAAGATTTTTTTACATGATTGTTAGTTCATAATCTGTGCTTTTTAACCTATCATGACATTAACAACTGAACGGCTCCATATACTTTCAGCAGCTTGCTCTTTGCAAAGCCTCGTAGCCGCCTCTCCTGCAAAGTCTGAACTAGCAGAGATAGTTCCACAAGAGAAATCACCAAAAGGTAAATATGCTACACCCTGTGTTTCCTGTAAATAACGCCGTGTGGTTCATTTTGGTTTTGCTATTCCATAATTTTCATTCGATCAATATGCTTTCTGATTTTGCTATTGCAGTTCATCGATCGTTCTTCTCGTTCCGATCACTCAACTGCGGTAGGGGCTGATCATGCTGATCCAATGCATTGGGAATGTAGTTACTGTAAATTTTAGAAATGAGGAATTATGTGCTTGATGTGTTATTGCCTTGTGTCTGTATGGTCTGTGTAATCTGTCATCTGGCCTGGCGTATACATTAAACAGTAGACTTACCGTGTCTGTATACTACAGATCCAAATGGTGGGCGTGAAATGTTTACCTTCTTCAGTTTATTCCGGTGCTCTTATCAATATTGTCGCAATCAGAATTGTCATCATCTGTTTGACAACGGCAGCAACATGACAGAGGGAAACACTTTTTGTATACCCATTTGTTTCAAAGAAAAGATGAAAAAGAAACATGGTGTGTACAATATGTTGTGCTGGTTAGGGTGATGCGTTTCGCATCCATGCTCTGTGGGGGAAAAGGTCAAATGAAGGAAAAAAATCTCCCATGGAATAATCACGATAGGGGTGATCGTGCAGTTGAGATTGACAAGGGAGCGGAACTCATGTCATTCAAACTATTTTTTCATCTAATACAATGATACGCACACTCGTATGTATTCCCAAAAAAAAAACAGACAAGGGGTCATCCTGAAAATTTTAGATATGATGCTTACTCCTCCTATCTAAAAAGGATGCAACTATGAATCTAAAATGAGTAAAATTCTCTAAGTTTACATAAGTCTATAGAACATATCATTAATACATGTTTATGACTATTCCATCATAATCTGTTAAAGGTCAATGTTTCTTTAATATAGATTTAATCACATTAATTTTTAGACAAAGGGAGTATGGAGTATACTAAGACTATCCAGCAAAATATGTGGTGGAAACCCTAACCTTCATGTAAACTCGTGTAAACCACGGCAAAAAAGTCGTCTAAATTCACCAAAAAAATCACACACGTAGATGATATGATGATACACAACTTTGTAAAATATCTTGTCCAAAATTGACTTCGTTTGTGAGATATAAAAATAACAAATTTTAAACCAGAATGGGACCCACGTGATTTGTTAGAAATTTGTTATTTTTATATCTCACAAACATAGTCGAGTTTGGGCAAAATATTTTACAGGGTTGTGTATCATCATATCATCTATGTGTGTGATTTTTTTGGTGAATTTAGACGACTTTTTTGCCGTGGCTTACACGAGTTTACATGAAGATTGGGGTTTCCACCACATATTTTGCCTCATCAGTTTGTCCTTTATGATGGACAGAATGAATGGACAGAGATAACAGCTCGTTAGAGTCTATACTTATTCCAATCTGCATATGACATTTAGAATCAACTGATAGGACTTCACCTCCTCCTAAAATAGCTTCTGATTCTCTCTTGTGGTAGAAGCAGAAAACTGGTCTAAAAATTAAAATGTTTGACAAAAACAGGTCCAATGATAGTTTGTAATTCTGTCATGTTTGTGACAACAACTATATCCAAATTAGTGAAAAGTGAAGGTTAAATAGGTTGAAGCCATATTTTTGAGTTGCTTGAGTCTCTCTGACCCAGCCCGTTAGGAATGGCTCCATGGCAAGAGATACAAGGAGCCGGAGAAAGGCACTGTACAAGTGATGCCTTTAACATTTCCCTTAATTACATGCGGACCTATGCTATTTTGAAGAGCGTGATATTGCTAGCATAAGATAGGTGATGTATCATCTTACATTACTAAAAATTAGATGTCTTAGTGGAATCTTCACATCACTTCTCACATGAGGAACTAAGGAAGCATATGATTTCTTAAAAACTTTCACAAGAATTAGGAGCACTTGGTCATCTATTCAATTATCATCAATTCATCATTAATATTACAAGCCATTTGTACACTAGATGCACAACATTTTGGGCTTGGAAGAACATACCTGATTCCCATGTTTTTGTTCCCATGCATCAAGAGTTTGTGCGGTTAATAAAAAAAAAACGAGACCTACAAGGGGTGACTCCCCCTGAGTGTCTCGTTAAGAGGGTGCTGCGACTCGAAGCCGGGCCGGCTAAGCCAACAACTTCTTCGGCATGTTGTGCTGACCTGATTCCCATGTTTTTGTTCCCATGCATCAAGAACCACTAATTAAACATATGTTATTCACTTGGAAATTGAAATTATTTCTCATGCATCCAAATTAAACGCTGAACCTTGTTGCTAGATAGAACTACCTAACAAGCATTAGATCGAGGCATTAGCTAGACTAGGTTTGGAAAATGCTGATAAATAACCATTTTATTATTCCTAATTTTTTCTATGGAAAAGGAAGTAAAGTTTGCAGAAATGGTGACCGATGACTTCAACTTTGTCAAGAAAGAAAGGTTGGTGTGTTTTGTTTGTAGCCGCCACCATACCTATCTGGTCAACTTCAGGTGAACCAGTTCAAATCGAAGCCGTATTAACGAAGTGCAGCCAAAAAGATTATGACTATATGACCACACAAGAACTAAAGAATTTCATGCAAGTTTCTACGAATGCCCATGACTTTCCAATGCCATATGTCTACTATATAGAGGTCAAGGATTCGAGCACCATTATTGACAACAGAGAGTAGACACTGCTGCTGACCAACCTTCAATTTCCAGCCGCCGTCGACTGAAAATTCCTGCCTAACAGAGAAATAGGGGGAGCCGCTTTCGTGTTTAGTACTTTCTTACCAGGCCAGTAGCCCCTCCACGCCGGCGGTGGCCGGTGAGCCCTCCCATTGTGAGGTGGTGGCGCACCGTGCACGGCCGGCGAACTGACGATGATGGGGGCGAGAAGCCATGTTGGAGAAGGAGCGCACGTGCTGCGACGACCACGCGTATGCAGGCAGACCAGCGGCGGCGCCGCCGACGTGTCGACGAGCACGTGCCCTGCTTCTCCAGCACGGTTTGCTCGCCCCTAGGCATGCACGATCGAGACACTGCAGACTGCACACAAGCTCGCCCAGGCAAAAATGGAACGCCTGATCGATGAACTGGACCATGGGCAGGCCGTGCAGCTGGCACTCTGGCACAGGCGTGTATATATAGGCAGCAAGCTTTGGCCGCCGTAGTGGTGTGTGTGGTAGGATTAGGAAGGCAATAAGGCATGGGCGCGCGTATGGCATATTGCCAAATTGGCATGGCTATCTACCTCTCGAAAGTGCCAAAGGCTTTTTGGTGAAAGGGAGGCCGGACCCGGGACCTGCTGGCTGCTGCCGCCTCGGATGCCCTTTGCTTTCCATACATGGTCGAGACGGCAGACGAGAGACGACGAAACGGAGTGGCAGACCACCAAACCAGCTGGGATCTCCGTCCATCCGCACCCGCCATCATCTCCCTTCTCCCTCCCGGATCTAAGCTAAGTCAAACCACGGTTAGTTTAAGAGATGAAGAAGCCACTGATTGCAGTTAGTCGCTGTCTCAACTGCATTGTTTAATTTTGTTTTGAGAAACAACTGCATTGTTTAACGTGATGACGCACCAAACCCAGTGCCGGTTTTACTTCTCGATCGGCCGCCGCTTCTTTAGCTTTACGCTTGTTTGAGAATGCTCCATCTCTTTCAGTTTTACTCGGAGATGACGGCGGCGCAAATGCTAGTTTAACCGGCCGTCGGCCCGGCCCTGCGACGGGGACCGTTCGTCGGTTTTGGCCTCGCTCCTCTCTGCCCCGTCCTATCCCGTCCCGGCGCCCCGCGGCGCAAGTTAACACGCTGCCTGTTGAAAAACACCGCGGCTTATCCTACTGGCGTTATCGCAACCACATGTGCTTAACCTAATACTTATCGGCACACACACTTACCTGTAGCTCTTATCTTGTCACATGCATTGCATATACTGATACACATGGCTGCCGCCGGGCGCCGGCCGGCTAGAGATGTTGTGCATCCACTCACACGCGTGCGCCCCCGGCCCGTCATCGTACGTACGTGCCAACTCTTGTGACGACAAGTGAACCGAACAGATGGAAATTTGGAATGCCGGCGAAAGATGACGACGGACGGGATGCAGACAGAAAAGTGCTAGCGCAGCGGTTGTTAGTTGCCGCTAAACAAGGGCACGCGCGGCGCCCGTCGCGTCCGGCCGTCGGTGTCGCCGTGTCGTCGGTGGCCCGTGTGTCGTCGCTGCTGTGCATCGCATGTTCAAGTGAGATCTGAATCGGTTCTATATACCGCTCGTAGGAGTTAGTAATTCAGATGAGTAGATGACGGAGACGATGAGCTAGCATATAGCAATTGAGTGGCGGCAGCAGAGTTCGTGGTGGCGCATGCATCCATGTGGGAGTGGCACTGTGGCAGCGGGAGCGGGAGCTGGAGCTGGAGCGCTACCGAGTGCCGGCGGGTGCGGACAGCGCGGCGGCGGACAAGGTTGTCGGAGGCGCTGGCGAGTGGCGAGGGCCGGGGCCGGGGCCGGGGCCGGGGCCGGGGGCAGGGCATGCGCGCGCGCGGGACAGTGACGGGCGGCGCTAAAGAAATGCACGCGCGGCCGGTTGTTGTCGTGGACACGGTAGGGTAGGCCGCCCCGCGCCCAGGCGTCAGTACAGGCAGAGGCAGGGGTCCATGCCAATGCGTGCATGCGTCATGTGGTACGGTCTACGGTGGGTTCCGTTCTGCTCGGCTTGGTGCCCAAAGATAATCAAAACTTCTAGAAGTGGTGGTTGCCTAGCTCAGACATGGACTGACACGTTGCTCATATCCATATCTAAAAATTTAACTAAAAATCCTCACCACGTGGGATAAAACCAGCTTATTTAGTAACATCCTTGATTTTTATGTACTATAATTTTTTGTTCTCAAAATTTGTGCTTTAAATATGTGCTTGTAGGTCATAATCAAATTAACTCTTAGGTTTCCTTCTTACCTTGATTCTACAACTATCTTCAATCCAGGTTGTTTTGGTGTATACCAAAGGAACACGAAACCAAACTTTCAAGAAGGTTATGTAAGTCTGTAAGATATATTCTAGGGTGAGTTAGCCAAGGAGAGCTCCACCGAGGCGCCGCCACCGACGTTTTGTGCTCTCGCTGGCGAGGTCGCCGGTTCCTTCCGCTTCGGTGGCCCTTGGGCCCTCGGATGTGTGGGGAACCGCGTGACCTTGACCGGTGGTATAGATTAGGTCCCTTTTCTAGGGTTAGGGTTTCCGGCGGCGCGAGCTTGGTGGAGGTGGCAGCGCAACTATGGTGGAATAAGGTCCTCCCGGTCTTCGTCCACCCCATCGTCGCCTGCTCCGGTGACGATGGGAGGCCTGTGAGGCGGTGTAGGAGTCTGCGGCGGCTGTTGTTTCGTCATCGTGGCGGAGCGGCGGTGTTCGTGCCGCGTTTAAGGTCAAGGCTACTGTGGCGGCTGAGAGCATGTTGGCAAGATGGAATGCGGTGGATCGAACTCGATCTGCCGGTGGCACGGTGAAAGCTCTAGTTTGGTTTTTGGTAATTGATGAAACCTAGTGTACTAACCTTTGTCATGAGTGTTGTGAATATGAGCAAGGTAGTACACACCAAGTGATGGAGCAAATGGATCATGGTGGATGGTGATGGTCCAAAAGATGGTCAACTGCTCATCCTTGGAGTGGAAATGGAGAAAATCGGAAAATGGACTCAAGGCAAAGGTATAAAATCATAGGGCCATTTTCGGTTTGCACTCAAGACACCATAGAGGGTGTGAGTATTTTAGGTTCGATAACCGTACTTATTAAGAGGGGAATTCTATAATTGCTTTGATCACTTAGTGCCACTAAGTTGAGTTGCTTTGCATATGCATGACGCTTATTAACTTGGTGAGATGCGTGAGAAAGCTCGAAAAAAATTATTTGTGAAAAGCTAACTCCAAGTTTCTAATTTTATTCGAGATAATTTGGTGGAGTTAGAATTGAAAAGGGGTTTGAAAAGTGGAAATATGAGCTGCTGACTGAATTTCCGGTTCACCCATAAATTATTCCGAGCGAGGGTTCTCTGTTGGTTGGTCCGCTACCTCGTCCCAGTGCGTTTTAACAGAGAGGTGCCACCGGAATTTTCTCCATGCCGAGCCGGAATTTCCGAAGCTGCTGGCTTGCCTGCTGCGCCACCGCCTGCTGCTAGCTCGCCTGCTGCGCTGCGCTGGGCTGCTGGTGGCGTGCCTCTGCTGGCTGGGCCGGCTTGCCTCCGCTCGTATGGGCCGTCTGCGCTAGCTGGGCTGCCGCTGGCGCTGCTACTGCTGGCACTTGCTATTGGGCCGCCGCTGCTGCTCCGCCTTGCCGCGCGGCGTGGGCCAGATTGCAGCTGTCTTGGGCCGCCATGACTATTTCGCTGCGAATTGCTGCTGTGGCATTGCCTGCTTGCCGCATTTGCTGCTGCTGCTTGCTAGCTTGCCAAGGCAGTCGATTCATTTCAAGACAGAGGGCTACGTTCTTTTCTTCCCAATGAGCGAGCGAGCAGACAGGGCCAGGGGCGCCGCCGTCCCTGCCGACCGTTGGGAGTGGACCGTTGGTGGCCGGCGTCGGCCAGCAGCTGTGGGAGATAAAGTCTGGTGCTTCTCCTCATTCTCCCTCTCTTGGCCATTTGGAAAGAAAGCTCCTTCTCTCTTGCTCTCTCTCTCAAACCCTAGAACAAGGAAAAAGAGCTCCAATCCTCCATCCCTTGACTCCATTGATTTGAGCTTCAATCAAGTGAGGGATAGTGTTCTAGAGATCGATTTGAGAGCTCCAAGAGGATCCCCCATCTCCTCTCCATTCCCATGGTTGGTGCTTGTTCATGAGAGGAGATTGGGAACCCTAGTGTGCATTGCATTTGTGATTCAATTTCTTGGCACTAGGTGGTGATTGCAATTGTGGTAGTCTTGTTACTCTTGGTGATTGCCGTCACCTAGACGGTTGGTGTTGGATTGATTGGTGAGGGGATTTGGTGATTGTGTCCGCCCCAATCAAGGTGAATTTGTGAGGGGTTGTTGTAGTTCCCCGGCGGAGTGCCTAATTCCAACTCTAGTGGATTGCTCGTGTCATTGAGTTACCGCACTTGTGTGTGGGTTCTTGCGGTGCCTTGCGGGGCGTTGGCTTGAGGGCCACAACCGAGGAACCACCAAGGTGTTGGTCGACACAACGGGGACTAGCTTGCCGGCAAGCAAGTGAACCTCGGGAGAAAAATCAATTGTGTCATCTCTTGTCTCCCGGTGCATTGGATTGATTGATATATATATATTGTTGGGATTATTTATTGGTGATTGGCAACATCCTCTACTCTTCACCGTTGGTATAAAAGTCTTTTTCCCCTCTCTTTCATACTTGCAATATATCTTGTGGTAGAGTAGCAAGTAGAGTAACTTAGAGTATTTTATTTATCTTGCTAGCTCTCTAATTAGTTAGAGTAGAGACATAGAATTTGTGTGCTATAGAGACTATAATTATTAGAATTGCAATAGTTGGCTTGCCTAACAATTAGAGCTAGAGCAAACCGCTTTTATCGCCATTTGTGTTACTAATATTTTGCTCTAGTGTCTTGAAGATTTTTTAAATAGGCTATTCACCCCCCTCTAGCCATACTAGGACCTTTCAAGTGGTACCGGAGCTAGGTCACCGATTAATTAAGGCTTAACAACCTTCGGTGTTAAAGTATGGCTCAAATTGTGTTCAATCATGTTGGGAGCAAACCACCTATGTTTGATGGTGTTAGTTCTTTTGCACATTGGAAGAGAAAGATGACAATGCACCTTGGTTCTATTCATGAAAGAGTATTGCAAGTCACCGAGAATGATTTTGCTATCCTTGATCCGGATCATCTCACCGATGAGGATAGAGCAAATAGAACATGCAATAGAATGGCTCTTAATACACTCTACAATGGCATTGACACAAAAGTGTTTGAGGGCATCAAAGATTTGGAATTGGCTAGTGAAGTGTGGACAAGATTGAGTGAAACATATGAGGGCACAAAAGTTGTGAAGAGTGCCAAGCTTTATGGACTCAAGAGTGAGTTTGAGAACTTCAAGAAGAAGGATGATGAAACAATTATTGAGATGTTTCATCGTCTACAAGTGATAGTCAATGATCTCAAGAGCTTAGGGCATAAGACTCAAGATCAAGATTTTTGCCACAAGTTTTTATTGAGCTTACCTAGAAGATTCAAGATGTTGATCATGATGTTGCAAAGAGATGGGCTTGAAGTAATGAAGCCCAATGATTTGCTTGGTGAAGTATTGACCTATGATAAATATGATCAAGATGTTGATGAGAAAGAGAAGGTGGAAGATGAGAAGAAAAAGAAGACCGTGGCATTCCAAGCCACCTCCTCCAAGGGCAAAGCACCAATCTTTGAAGAAGAACAAAACAATGATGAAGATGGTGACTTTGAAATTGATGATGAGGCACTTGCTCTTGTAGTCAAGAAGATGGGTCACATGTTCATCAAGAGAAGAGGTTTCAAGAAGAGAAATGACAACTTCAAGAGAAATGAGCAACAAAGAAAGTGCTTCAATTGTGATAGCACCGAACATCTTCAAGCCGAATGCCCATATGAGAAGAAGAAGAACAACAACAAGGGCAAATTTGAGAATAAGAAGAAGCATGAGGCCAAGATGACATTCAAGAAGGGCAAGAATGGTGCATATGTGGTCACTTGGGAGAGTGATAATGATGATGAAGATGAAGATTCATCTAACAAGGCTCTTGCTTCAATTGCTATCAACAAGAAGCCATCAATATTCTCTACATCATCTTCATGCTTCATGGCCAAAGAAACTAAGGTACAATATGATGATAGTGATGATGATAGTGAGATGGAATATGCTCACAATAGTGATAATGATGATGATGATGATGAACCTTCTAAGGAACAATTATATGACTTGATGCAAGAGACTAGAGACATAGCTATTGCCAAGGAAAAAGAGTGTAAGAAGCTTTCAATGAAAGTAGCAATACTTGAGAAAGTTCTTAGTGAGCTTAAAACCACTCATGAGAGTCTAGTGGAAGACCATGAGAAACTTGGTGATGCTCATTCTAAGCTTGAAAAGGCTCACTCATTGCTTCTTGAGCAACAAGCAAAGAAAGTGGTGGTTGCATCTTGTGATATAGGTGTTACTTGTGACATCATTGAGGATTCATTTTATCAACCCATCATCATATCAAATGCTAACCCTTCTTGTAGCTCTTCATCCACCACTACCAACTCTATCTCTACTAGTAGTGATGGTTTCACATGTGATGCCTCACTAATGGTTGAGAATGAGACCCTCAAGAAAGAGGTGGATGAGCTCACTCACGCCCTAGGCAAGGCCTATGGCGGTGAGACCCGCTTGCTTAAGTGCTTGGGTAGCCAAAGGTTCTCTCTTAATAAAGAGGGATTGGGCTATATCCCCAAGAAAGGCAAGTCGGCCTTTGCAACTCCAAAGCCTAGCTTTGTGAAGAGCAATGGTCGGTTTTGCTATAGATGCAAGCAAGTTGGGCACCTAGAGCAAAGTTGCAACAAGAAGAAAGAGAACAAGAAACTTGTTAATGCTATATCATTTGATTCTTGTTATGTGCTTACCAAGGGTGAGAAGGGTGTGAAAGCTAAGTTTGTTGGTACACCCATTGTTGGCCCAAAGAAGAAGGCTATTTGGGTACCAAAGAGCTTAGTCACTAACCTACAAGGACCCAAGCAAGTGTGGGTACCTAAGCTTCATTGATTTTCTTGTAGGTTAATTATAAAGCCGGAGGAAGGCATTGGATTATTGATAGTGGGTGCTCTCAACACATGACCGGCACATCTAGAATGTTTGACTCAATCAAAGATAATGATAGTGGTGTTGATTCAATTACTTTTGGCAATAACAAGAAAGGCAAGGTTTTTGGATTGGGCAAAATTGCAATATCAAATGACATGAGCATCTCTAATGTGTTGCTAGTTGAAAGCTTGGATTTCAATCTTCTATCCGTGGCACAAATTTGTGATCTAGGCTACAAGTGTATCTTTGGGGCAAATGATGTTCAAGTTGTTAGTGTGGATGATTCCAACTTGATATTCAAGGGCTTTAGATATGAGAACCTCTATCTAGTTGACTTCAATACTAGTGAAGCATCTTTGACCACATGCTTAATCTCCAAATCAAGCATGGGTTGGCTTTGGCATAGAAGGCTTGGGCATGTTGGCATGAAACAATTGAAGAAGCTTGTGACTCACAAACTTGTTGATGGTTTGAAAGATGTTGAATTTGAAAAGAACAAGCTTTGTAGTGCATGTCAAGCCGGGAAGCAAGTTGGATGCTCTCATCCAAAGAAGAGTACAATGAGCACATGCAAGGCATTTGAGTTGTTGCACATGGATTTATTTGGCCCAACTACATACACAAGCATTGGTGGCAACAAATATGGATTTGTCATAGTGGATGATTTCACAAGATTCACATGGGTGTTCTTTCTTAGTGACAAGAGTGAAGTATTTGACACCTTCAAGACCTTTCTCACTAGAGTTCACAATGAATTTGACATGAGAATCAAGAAAGTGAGAAGTGACAATGGAAGTGAGTTCAAAAATACAAGAATGGAAGAACTTTGTGATCACTATGGCATTGGACATCAATTTTTCGGCCAAATATACTCCACAATCAAATGGCCTAGTAGAGAGGAAGAATAGAACATTGCTTGATATGGCTAGATCAATGCTTCATGAGTACAATGTTAGTCAATCTTTTTGGGATGAAGCAATCAACACGGCTTGCTACTACATCAATAGGCTCTATTGTCATCCTTTGCTTGAAAAGACTCCATATGAGCTATTACATGGAAGAAAGCCCAACATTGCATATTTTAGAGTGTTTGGTTGCAAATGCTATATCTTGAGGAAGGGCTCTAGATTGGGAAAGTTTGACAAAAGATGTGATGAAGGGTTTCTACTTGGATATTCAACTACAAGCAAAGCATATAGAGTATGGAACAACTCTAGTGGCATTCTTGAGGAAGTTCATAATGTGCAATTTGATGAAACCAATGGGTCACAAGATGAAGAAGAAAATCTAAATGATGTTGGTGGATCTAGGTTGGTGGAAGCAATGAAGAATATGGACATTGGGGACATTAGAGCAAAGCAAGTGGTTGACATACAAGATGATAAAGATCAAGTGATCACCTCTCCAATGAAGCAAGCTAGTGACTCTCAATTGCAAGATCAAAATGCTAGTTCATCTCATGAAGATAAATCAAATGACCAACCTAGCTCAAGCAATCAAGTTCAAGTGCTCCAACCTCAACATATTGCAAGAGATCATCCAATGGATATGATTATTGGTGACATAAGAAGTGGCGTGCAAACAAGATCAAGGGTGGCTCACTTTTGTGAGCATTTCTCATTTGTCTCATCCATTGAACCAACCAAGATTGATGAAGCTTTGAATGACGAGGATTGGGTTAATGCTATGCATGAAGAGCTCAACAATTTCACTAGAAATGAAGTTTGAGAATTAGTAGAAAGGCCAAAAGACCACAATGTGATTGGAACCAAATGGCTGTTTAAAAATAAGCAAGATGAAGATGGCATTGTTGTGAGAAACAAAGCAAGACTAGTTGCTCAAGGGTATTCTCAAGTAGAGGGTCTTGACTTTGGTGAAACATATGCACCGGTTGCTAGATTGGAGGCAATTAGAATCTTATTAGCCTATGCTTGTGCCCACAACATCAAGTTATATCAAATGGATGTGAAAAGTGCATTTCTCAATGGCTATATAAATGAGCTAGTGTATGTTGAACAACCACCCGGCTTTGAAGATGACAAGAAACCCGACCATGTATACAAGTTGAAGAAGGCTTTATATGGTTTGAAGCAAGCACCTAGAGCATGGTATGAGAGGTTAAGAGATTTCTTACTCTCCAAAGGGTTCAAAATGGGCAAGGTTGATACTACTCTCTTCACTAAAAGGATTGACAATGACTTATTTGTGATGCAAATATATGTGGATGATATCATATTTGGGTCAACCAACCAAGCCTATTGTGAGGAGTTTGGAGAAATGATGGCAAAAGAGTTTGAAATGTCCATGATTGGTGAACTTAGCTACTTTCTTGGTCTCCAAATCAAACAATTGAAGAATGGCACTTTTGTGAGTCAAGGAAAGTACATAAGGGACATGTTGAAGAAGTTTGGAATGCAAGATGCAAAGCCAATTACTACTCCTATGGGCACTAATGGTACTCTTGATAGTGATACTAGTGGCAACATGGTGGATCAAAAGTTGTATCGTTCTATTATTGGAAGCCTACTCTATGTGACCGCATCAAGACCGGATGTCATGTTTAGCGTATGCATGTGTGCAAGATATCAATCCTCACCTAGAGAGAGTCATCTCACCGCAACTAAAAGAATATTGAGGTACTTGAAGCATACAAAAGATGTGGACTTTGGTATCCCAAGGGGCCAAATTTTGAATTGATTGGTTATTCGGACTCCGATTATGGGGGATGCAAGATAAATAGAAAGAGCACTAGTGGCACATGTCAATTACTTGGAAGATCACTTGTGTCATGGTCATCTAAGAAGCAAAACACAGTGGCAATCTCTACCGCCGAAGCCGAATATATTAGTGCCGGTAGTTGTTGTGCTCAATTGCTATGGATGAAATCAACTTTGAAGGACTATGGTCTCAATTTCAAGAATGTGCCATTGCTATGTGACAATGAGAGTGCTATCAAGATGACAAACAACCCGGTTCAACATGGAAGAACAAAGCACATTGACATTAGGCATCATTTTATTAGAGATCATCAACAAAAGGGTGATATTGCTATTGAGAGTGTTGGCACCGATGATCAACTTGCCGATATATTCACTAAGCCACTTGATGAGACAAGGTTTTGCAAGCTAAGGAATGAGTTGAACATTCTTGATTTCTCAAACATGAGTTGAATGCACCCCATATATATATGACATGCCTCTCCTTCGACAAAGCAAAGGTAACATTATATGACATGTCATTCATACTATGCTAAGGACTTGTTAGTGCATCTAGACATACAAGTTGCATTTGGGGCATTCATGATAAATCAAAAGAATTTGATGTATATATGGCACCACTATTGCTTCTATGTTTGTTTTGATCTAGTGGTGGCATATGACATGTTTGTGAGCTTGCAATCCTAGTGTTGAATCTAGAAAATTTGCTATAAGTGTTTAATTCAACATAGGCAAGATAACCCTTTCTATGAGGTGTGAAAAAGCTTGTCTTTGGTTCAAACCGAATTAAATATCTTTGGCAAGTGATCTAGATTGAACCCCAATTTGACCATACCTTTTTAGAAATAGATGACAAAGGGGAGAGATGAGTCACAAAGATAATGTTGGGGAGAGATGTGAGAAAGGAAAGGGGGTCAATAAATTTTTTTTTGAAGCACACAAGTAGGGGGAGCAAGCTCATGAACAATTTGTTGCATTTGTATGTGCATTAACATATGACTTGCTCTTTGCACATGTATTTAAATTCTATATATATATATATGCTTGTGTGGTGTATGCTAGTATAGATTTTTTATGATGATTGAAATACTAGCATGCATAGGTTGGTAACTAGACTTTTATGCCTTCAAGTAAATCAAGTGCTCTCTTTCTTATAATGTTGATCTCACGGGGTACTTGAGTTTTTGATGTTTGTCTAGTTATCCATGGTGCTAAAGATGGTATATTGGCAACTCCGATGGTAACACGCTTCAAAGGTCCATTCTATATACTTTAGCATCATTTGATAGTAGTAGCTCACCCAAAACTCCATTTCATGCATATGTGAACAATTGAACCAAACTCATATATCACATATGTAGGGGGAGCTAGTACTATCAAAACCGAATTTGAAATGTTTGTCCAACTCCTTTACATGGTCAAAATGCATGGGCAAACATTTCAAGTTCATAATTTATATTCATTTCATATCTTTGTGAAGGTTGTCATCAATTACCAAAAAGGGGGAGATTGAAAGCTCTAGTTTGGTTTTTGGTAATTGATGAAACCTAGTGTACTAACCTTTGTCATGAGTGTTGTGAATATGAGCAAGGTAGTACACACCAAGTGATGGAGCAAATGGATCATGGTGGATGGTGATGGTCCAAAAGATGGTCAACTGCTCATCCTTGGAATGGAAATGGAGAAAATCGGAAAATGGACTCAAGGCAAAGGTATAAAATCATAGGGCCATTTTCGGTTTGCACTCAAGACACCATAGAGGGTGTGAGTATTTTAGGTTCGATAACCGTACTATTAAGAGGGGAATTCTATAATTGCTTTGATCACTTAGTGCCACTAAGTTGAGTTGCTTTGCATATGCATGACGCTTATTAACTTGGTGAGATGCGTGAGAAAGCTCGAAAAAATTATTTGTGAAAAGCTAACTCCAAGTTTCTAATTTTATTCGAGATAATTTGGTGGAGTTAGAATTGAAAAGGGGTTTGAAAAGTGGAAATATGAGCTGCTGACTGAATTTCCGGTTCACCCATAAATTATTCCGAGCGAGGGTTCTCTGTTGGTTGGTCCGCTACCTCGTCCCAGTGCGTTTTAACAGAGAGGTGCCACCGGAATTTTCTCCATGCCGAGCCGGAATTTCCGAAGCTGCTGGCTTGCCTGCTGCGCCACCGCCCGCCGCTAGCTCGCTGCTGCGCTGCGCTGGGCTGCTGGTGGCGTGCCCTCGCTGGGCCGGGCCGGCTTGCCTCCGCTCGTATGGGCCGTCTCGCGCTAGGCTGGGCTGCGGCCGGCGCTGCTACTGCTGGGCACTTGCTATTGGGCCGCCGGCCGGCTGCTCCGCCTTGCCGCGCGGCGTGGGCAGGGGACAGCCTGTCTTGGGCCGCCATGACTATTTCGCTGCGAATTGCTGCTGTGGCATTGCCTGCTTGCCGCATTTGCTGCTGCTGCTTGCTAGCTTGCCAAGGCAGTCGATTCATTTCAAGACAGAGGGCTACGTTCTTTTCTTCCCGGTGAGCGAGCGAGCGAGCGAGCCCGACAGGCTGGGGCGCCGCCGTCCCGCCGACCGTTGGGAGTGGACCGTTGGTGGCCGGCGTCGGCCAGCAGCTGTGGGAGATAAAGTCTGGTGCTTCTCCTCATTCTCCTCTCTTGGCCATTTGGAAAGAAAGCTCCTTCTCTCTTGCTCTCTCTCTCAAACCCTAGAACAAGGAAAAAGAGCTCCAATCCTCCATCCCTTGACTCCATTGATTTGAGCTTCAATCAAGTGAGGGATAGTGTTCTAGAGATCGATTTGAGAGCTCCAAGAGGATCCCCCATCTCCTCTCCATTCCCATGGTTGGTGCTTGTTCATGAGAGGAGATTGGGAACCCTAGTGTGCATTGCATTTGTGATTCAATTTCTTGGCACTAGGTGGTGATTGCAATTGTGGTAGTCTTGTTACTCTTGGTGATTGCCGTCACCTAGACGGTTGGTGTTGGATTGATTGGTGAGGGGATTTGGTGATTGTGTCCGCCCCCAATCAAGGTGAATTTGTGAGGGGTTGTTGTGGTTCGGCGGAGTGCCTAATTCCAACTCTAGTGGATTGCTCGTGTCATTGAGTTACCGCACTTGTGTGTGGGTTCTTGCGGTGCCTTGCGGGGCGTTGGCTTGAGGGCCACAACCGAGGAACCACCGGGGTGTTGGTCGACACAACGGGGACTAGCTTGCCGGCAAGCAAGTGAACCTCGGGAGAAAAATCAATTGTGTCATCTCTTGTCTCCCGGTGCATTGGATTGATTGATATATATATATTGTTGGGATTATTTATTGGTGATTGGCAACATCCTCTACTCTTCACCGTTGGTATAAAAGTCTTTTTCCCCTCTCTTTCATACTTGCAATATATCTTGTGGTAGAGTAGCAAGTAGAGTAACTTAGAGTATTTTATTTATCTTGCTAGCTCTCTAATTAGTTAGAGTAGAGACATAGAATTTGTGTGCTATAGAGACTATAATTATTAGAATTGCAATAGTTGGCTTGCCTAACAATTAGAGCTAGAGCAAACCGCTTTTATCGCCATTTGTGTTACTAATATTTTGCTCTAGTGTCTTGAAGATTTTTTTAAATAGGCTATTCACCCCCCTCTAGCCATACTAGGACCTTTCACACGGATCGGGATTGAGCGAGCTTGGCTTCACTGCGACGGCGGATGCCATCGTCGGAGCTACTCTCGTCGTTCCAACCTGGATTGTGATCCTGACGGATGGGTGCTCAAAGACTTCTTCGCCTCCGCGAGATTGAGCGTCTGCTGCAGTCCACCTTAACGTCGGCGGTTTCCTCCGGCTTCTAGTGATTCAGGTTTGGCGGCGTCGGCTGGTGTCGGCGATTTTCGTCGGCAGTGGATGCGGCCGGCTTCCTTTCTCGTAGAATATATGTTGGGCAGCTGTTCTACGTATCCTTATTTGGTGTACTTGTATTTGGACATGTTTATTTCTATTAATTAATACAAGTATACGTTATAAAAAACTTTCAAGAAGGTTGCAACTGGTTACTTTTTCAAACATTTCAAAAAATGTTTTAATCTTATTTATACACTCAGGTTTTCAGTTTTAAAATTCTAGTCCATTTCAAGTTTAATCTTGCGTTGAAGATAGAACTAGTTTACCTTTACTATAGTCATCGGATACCCATGTGTCTTTCTATTGCACTTTTCCAAAACACTCTATAGTGCCTTAGATATCCTCGACGTTGTTGTCTCACCTTAGTTTTTTCTTCTATTTTTTCTTCTTCTAATTTTTGCTGTAGGTCTTTAGTTGTCTACATGAGCCATAAGGCCAGTTTCAATGGCCATTTCAATAGAGTGTCATGCATATTTAATAGCATGACACATCAGCAAACAAACAGATTTTGCATGAAATGGAGAGGAGAGAGAGAAGAAAAGTGAAACTCGTATGCCCTGTTTCCCAAACTTTGGTAACCGAGTGAAACCCCACTGAGGGCCGGATCGTTTCACCATCTTGCATGTGATCCAATCATATTGCAGCAATTAAATGCTTTGCTTAGCCTTGAAAACAACAAAGTGAAATGCTCTATTGCTGGGGTTATTTTATGGATGGTTTCATTTCAATCTTGATAACGTGTTAGTATGTGAAACCGTGCAGTGACATTGCCCATTGAAACTGGCCTAAGGGGGTGACGAGCTCCACATAATGACGAGCTCCATTGAGACTGGCTTTGGTCTTGGTGAACATATCTTGTAGGTGTGCGTTATAGATTAGCATTATTCTAGATCTAGCGTGTAACTTAGGGTGTGTTTGGTTGAGCTGTGGCTTTTGGAAAAGCAGCTGTGAGCTGTGACTTTGGGAAAAGCAGTTGTGGTAAAAAGCAGAAGGCCGTTTGGTTCACAAGCTGCTGCAACTAGTAGTCACTTTTACAGTTTAGTCCATTTCCTTTTTACAAATTAAAAACTAACTTTACTATTGTTTGTTGTCTCTTATGGCTTTACAGTTAGACCCTTTTCCTTTATTGAATTCGTATATACAAGTCCTTGCTTCCTCCCGATCGGCAATTCGAGTGCTCACCAACTCCAGAGCGAGGGAGATGGGAGCTCGCACCCACGCATCCAGGCAGGGGAGATGGGAGGCTCGCTGGGCACGACCGCCCATGGCTTGGGGCTCGCCGGACGCTGCCGCATAGGGGGGGGGGCTCGCCGAGGGCAGCCATGGAGGGGAAGGAACTCGCATCGCCGCCGCCATGAGGCCTTGTCGGGGCCACACCTGCGCTCGCCGGAGTCGGGGAAGGAACTGCGCGCCGCCGCCGCCATGGAGCCTCGCCGTGCTATGCGGCCTCGCCGGGCGCCACGACCCAGAGGAGGAGCCGCGCGGGGCACCGATGCATAGGGGCGCTGTCGCGCGGGGAAGGGGGCCGCTCGCCGGCGGCGCCGCGCGGGGGAGGGTGCGGCTCGCTGGGTCTCCGCGCGGGGAGGGTGCGGCTCGCCGGGCGCCGCCGCGCGGGGGAGGGGGCCGCCGGGGGCCGCCGAGCGGGGGGGGGGCGGCTCGCCGGCGCGGCCGCGCATGGGAGGAGCTCACGCACAACGGGCCGCCGGGGCCTCCGCGTGGGTGGGGGGGGGCTCGCGGCGCCGCTTGCCGGGAGTCGCCTCGCCAGGCGCCGGGGAGGGAGCGAGGTCGAGCGTCGGGGAGGGCCGAGGTCGAGCGCCTGGGTGTGGCCTCGCTGGGCGCCGGGGTCGGGAACTTCCTCATGAGTACGAAGGGAAAAAGAAAAAGAAACGAAACGGTATGTGTGTAACCAATGGCAGTGGTGTAATTTTTTACCCCAAAAGCCAGTAAAAGCAGGGGTGAGGGGTGCTTTTGAGTTTGTACTATGGTGAAAGTTGGCTTTTGCCAAAAGCAGCTTTACCTTTTGACCCCTTTGTTTGGGCTTTTGGCTTTTGGGGACAAAAGTCACAGCCAAAACACCAACCAAACACACCCTTAGTATTAGGTGTGTTGTGTATGCATCATGTATTTTCAAATATTTCAACTTGTATAAAACGTTTTTGAGGGAATGCAACTTGTATAACTTTTGTTTGGGCAACATGCAACTTGTATGAGAGGAATTAAACTAAAAAAAACTTGTAAGAAAGGAATTAAAAAGAAAAAGAAAGCTCCCACAGGCCACAAACACTAGGCCCGACAGGTCCATCTATCTGACTTACTAATTCGGTCCAGCTCCAGCCCACTTAAAAGCCCGTAACCGCGCGCCAACGCAACAAAACCCAGAGGAGCCCATCATCTCCCCCCAAAACCCTAGAGCGTCAGTCAGCTTCCGAGCTCCCAGTGCATTCGGCCGGCGCCTGCGGCTTCCCACACCCCCGCCCGCCCGCCCGCCATGGCCGACGTCGACATGGCTGAGCTCCCACAGACCCCGCGCTCCACTGCCGGCGACGACGACTTCTCCTTGCTGGACGGAGAGGGCGACCTCGCCGCGACAATCCTTGAGCGCCTCGGCGGCTCGCCGCGGGAGGATTTCCAGCACCTCTGCGCCACCGCCGCCGCCATGGCGCAGGCGGTTCGCGACCAGGGATTACCCGCCACCCCCGTAGCCTACTTCGCCGCGTCCGCCGCGGCGCTAGCCCCGCTCTCTCGCGCGGGGGCCGCCGGCGCCGACCGCCACGTAGCTGGAGCGCTCCTCGCCTTCCTCTCCGCGGCGCTGCCTGCCCTCCCGGCCGCCGTGGTGCGCGCCCGTGGCCGTGAGGTCGCCAACGACGTGATGCGCGTGCTCGATTTCCCTTCCACGCCCGATTCAGGCGTCAGGGCGGGGCTGAGGTGCCTCACGCATTTGATCTCTGCGGGGGACAGGGCGAACTGGGAGGCGGTAGAGCCGCTATACACTGTGATTCTGCGCCTCAATACCGATCACCGTCCAAAGGTATGAACAAAGCTGACACTCTCGAACTGCTGCTTTCGTTCAAATTTCGTTCCCGTTCAAACTAACTAATGATACTCCTCACTGAGTGTGCCAACTGCTGATTTCATTCAAATTTCGTTCCCGTTAAAACTAACTAATGATACTCCTCACTGAGTGTGCCAACTGCTGCTTTCATTCAAATTTCGTTCCCGTTAAAACTAACTAATGATTCTCCTCACCGAGTGTGCCAATGTGTGGAACTTGATTGTATTACCGTTTCTCATTTAGTCAGATTAGAGGCTCAAATCAGCCAGCCAATTACTATTTCTCTCAAATCAGCCAGCCAGTTACTATTTCTGTAAAGTATCATTCAGTATCAGTGAGAAGTTTGAAATCATCCGTCATGATTTATGTAAAAGTCAAGTCATGCCCAAAATGTGTAGTCCATTAACATTAAGCCAGTAATTCATGGTTTACTTTGGTGGGTTTTAGGTGCGGAAACAATCTCATTCATGCTTGCGGGATGTCCTCCTGAGTTTTCAAAGGCAACCGATTTTGGTTCCAGCAAGTGAAGCAATAACAAGATCTTTTGAGCGGTTTCTGCTGCTTGCGGGAGGATCTATTTCTGTAAATACAGGTGTAGCAGAGGAAGGCCCCAAGGGGGCTAAGGAGGTCCTATATATTTTGAATGCTTTGATATGCTGCCTTCCGCTTATGGCGTCGAAGCCTTCCAATACCATCTTGAAATATTTTAAACCACTGTTAGATTTGCACCAACCAATTTTGACAA
This sequence comes from Themeda triandra, assembly GCA_018135685.1. Taxonomy (NCBI): domain Eukaryota; kingdom Viridiplantae; phylum Streptophyta; class Magnoliopsida; order Poales; family Poaceae; genus Themeda; species Themeda triandra. The sequence continues at coordinate 523,520 of JAENPR010000244.1, forward strand.
GGAGTCTATTGGACATTCTGCATGCTGTTTCTGAGAGACCAACAATACATCTAAAATCTGATGTGTTATTGGACCTTTTGTGCTCGTTGGGGCTGTCAGTGTCTTCAGAAAAGAAATCAGGAGATGAAATGGCTTCGATTGCACGACTTTTACATGTTGGCACTAAAAAAATTTACAAACAAAACAGGGACATTTGTGTTGCAAAGATCCCATTGATATTTACTTCACTTGGAGGTTGGTTCTTCTCAAACTTAGCATTTCTTAATTGGTTGACGATGCTTACATTGATTGCCGTGGTCCTTACCTAAACTTTTTTTGTTTGTTAATTGCTTGTCAGATATATTATCAAGTGAGTTCGAAGAGGCAAGATTTTCATCTGTGGAGGCTTTTAAAGGTTTAATAGATCACTGCATCGATGAATCCTTGGTGTCACAGGGAATTGCTCAGATAAAGGCCAGACATCGAGGGTTGAAATCAGATCCAACAATCATAGAGAAGATATGTGCTATCCTAGAAGGCTTGCTAGATGTCCGCTACAGTGACGTCTGGGACAGATCATTTCATGTAATTTCAGTGGCATTTGACAACTTAGGTATGTGTTTAAGTACCTTAGCAGTTAGCACATCCTCCTACATCCATATGATTTTGGTAATGCATTTCATTCTGCATCATGTCATTGATTCTGTTATGATGGTGATAATAGATCATGTTTTTTGTTAGCTTAGCTGTGTTGGAGATTTGGAGTTCCTAATCTGTCACAACTCACAAAGGCACCATGCTTTTTTATTTTTATTTTGTGTGAACCATGTTTTTATCCCTGGGCTCTTATATTTGTAGAATTAAACTAATTTGCTATGCCCATTTATTTGGATGAAAATTTGATGATCTTATTTCTTTTGTTTACTTCTGCTAGTTAGATACTTGTTATTAATAGGGGCCATGAGTTCGTGAGCTGAGATCTCTGACATTTTTATAAAAACAGGAGAGTTTTCAGCTGATCTATTGCCAGAAGCAGTCAGGAACTTGGCAGACATGCAAAACATGTCAGATGATGACTTTTCCTTCCGGAAGCAGGTACCTTTTACCTGTAACTACACAGACACTTAAATCCTCCTTTCTTTATGCTCAGTAACCTTACCAAATATAAGAATATATACTTCCTCCAGTTATAACTAAGTGTAGTCAACCAAACTTTGAGTAGATTACTTTTAATGTATTTACTTGGAATTTTTGAAAATGACATGAGTAGGTTTGTCCTGAAAAATAGTTTGACAAAGTATAATTTTCCTGTGTTCTATAGATATGTTACAAAAATTTATAAAAAGTCGTGTTTTGGAAATCACACCCATTGTCCAAATTTTGACTCGTTGTGACTGAAGGGGAGTATATTTGCTGGTAAAGGATATGGGGTTTGTCAAAATGTTGCTTAGGTGAATCAATGAACCATGGCTTTTGTGCACTAGTGCTATCTTGTTCTGGTTAAAATATATTCCTAAGGGAATGGATGACAGATAATGCTGTGCAGTGACTTTCATGGCCTTCATACTGCAATAAGTTATTTGGTCTCTGATTAGTTAATCTTTTCGTTCCATTCTGCAGCTTGATGCATGTCTTGGCTCAGCGATTGCAGCAATGGGGCCAAAGAATGTTCTTGAAATTCTTCAGATTCAGTTAATATCTGATGAAAATGCATGGATTCTCCCTATTATGGAGAAACACATTGTTGGTGCCAGTTTACAGTTTTTCTTAAGAGATATTCTTGGTATGGTTAGAGCCATTGAGAAAAGCATTCCTAAGGTATTTGGTATTCGTTGAAAATTCTCTGCTTTACAAGAATAACTCAATTTTGGACTGAGCTCTTACTGTGTGCACTCTCACTATGTTTTGGATATATCAACTGAGCAGCTTTTGAAGAATGACAAACTTTTCTCTGCCAAGAGAGCTGGAGGTTATGTGTATTCTCTGTGGTCTTTGTTACCATCTTGTTGCAACTACTCACGTGACACATCAAGCAATTTTAGAGCTTTACAAGATGTCTTATGTGACACTCTCCAAAACCAACCTGACTTGCGTGGCATTGTTTGCTCCAGTATTCAGGTGTTTCTCATGGTCTCATTTCTGTTACACAAATTGTTTGCCCTTCTGAATGTCTTCAATATTTATCTTCTGTTCTTTGTAGGTTTTAATCAAACAAAACAAAGAAGCTCTATCAGTTTCTGGGGAAGAAGACATTCTCGCTGAGGATGAAATAAGCAAATCTGAAAGAAGAGCAAAGGAAATTTATACTCAAAATCTGGCAGAGGAAAACTTGAAAGCGATGCGTGCTTTCTCTTCGAAGCTTCTGGAAGTACTTTGTTCTATATTCTTGATGTCTTCGAACGATGCTATTGGATTATTGCAGGTATATTATATAATTTGTTCTTTCAAAAGAATGTCTGATCATATTGCTGTGGTTGAGTCATCGAGACTAGAGAGATACATTTTCCTGGCTAAAGATACTTTAAGCTTCTATATTTTGGGGGAACTATTTGTTTTGGCTTCTTGAGTTGGTACGCTAAAGAGCTTATTTTCTTTAGTGGGGATGTTGATTATAGCTCCTCACAATCCCACCATATCCTCATTCCTCAATGATGCCACTTGAAATTTGATAGTGAAACTCTAATTTCTGTGCGCTGATTGTTGAAACTATTCCTTTTGGAACCAAATTGTCATCTATATATACAATAAAGGAAGTCTCATATTTTGTGGATTGAAATTATAGTTCTCATTGTGTGAGTCTATTAATTGAATTGTTTGATGATTGCAATTCAGTTATGTTACTTAATTCACATATCTTCCCCTCTTAATTGAACCTGTAGCCTGCTATAAGTGAGATAGCTTCCATATCAGACAAAAACGTTGTTGGGAAATTCTTCCTTGATGCAATAAGAAAGTTGTTGGATGCTACAAAGGCTGTTAATACAGAGCCTGTGGATGATAGTTCAATGGAAATTGAAGCTGATTCCAACAAAAATAGCACGAAGAGGTTTGCATGAGTTTATGCCCTTGGAATCTCTTAGTTATTTGTAGATTTCAATCAAATTCTGATGTTGATCATAAGCCTTGATTTGAATTCCAGGGCTCTACTTTTGGATTTTGCAGCTTCATTGATGCCTGGTTTAGCTGCAAAGTCTATCAATGTGCTGTTCAGTTATGTGAAACCTGCAATTAAGGTACATATATGTTTAATGCAAGTTAAGATTGTCTTTTTCATGTAACCACGAATATAAGTTCAGTCTACCATAATTTTTCTGTTTCCAGGACAGTGACTCTTTGATTCAAAAGAGAGCGTACAAGGTCCTGTCGATGCTGCTCAAGGTTTGCTAATATTTTTCAGTTTGCTCTTCATATAAATTTTTGCACATAATAAAAATTATGTTTCATTTATTTAATCAATGTCAATCGTTTCAGGATGATGAATTTGTTGAAAAGAATTTGGATGTCTTGTTGGAATTGATGATTTCATCATTGCCATGTCAATTTCCCTCAAAACGCTACAGACTCGAATGCTTATATCATCTTATTGTTTACATTTTGAAGGTTGGTAAAAAGAAGTTGCCATATCTTTTTGTTGTTGACAAATGTGTATTCGTACCAGGGAGAACAGTAACAAGAACTCTACACTTGTCTCTGTCTGCAGGATTCATCTACAGATAGAAAGAGAGAAGTTATTAGTTCATTCATCACTGAAATTCTTCTTGCATTGAAGGAGGTAATCTAAAGTTTTCATTTGGTTCTGGATGATTTCTTAGTTGTTAGTTTATAACCAGGAATGCCTTTCTGAACCAGGATGCTGGCAGTCTGGCAGCATGATGTTCTCGTCGTTAAATATTTGTGTTCAAATGTTTCTTCACCTTAGTGTTAGGCTTAGTCCTGCCTTTATGTTTAGAACAATTGAGTTGGGAAGATTTTTGTGGATGATGTTTCAGAAAATCGAACCTAAACTTAATACTTACGTATGTTATTAGTTTGCTCCTCTCCTTTTTTGACATCTATCAGTTTTATTTATAAAAGATTTACAGATTAGTTTGCTCCTCTTTTGGACATCTATCAGTTTTATTTATAAAAGATTTACAGATGTACTAGCAAAGCTTCACATTGGTCGTTCAAAAAACTACTTGTTTATTCTAATAGGACAGCTTTGCGCCTTTGCTATTACATTTGTGGCATACCAAATAAACCCATGTGATTAATAGTGACTGACTGATGTTTATTGACAGGCCAACAAGAAAACCAGAAACAGAGCTTATGATTTGCTTATTGAAATTGCACGTGCATGTGAAAATGCTGGAAATGGCGAGAGGAAGGAGGGCTTGCACCAGTTTTTTAACATGGTACTTGTATACTGTCTGTCATTGCCATTCTGACATGTTTTGTGTTTGCTCATAGTGATTAATTTTTGGCAAATTGAATGCGAGATCTATGTTGTAGGCTGTATACATAAGAGCATAGGGCACACACTCATCGTATGGTTTATCTTTTTCTGATTTATGTTCAGGTTGCTGGTGGTCTGGCGGCTGGTCAAACGCCATGTGCACTTAGTGCTGTTGTAACTGGGTTGGCTCGGTTAACTTATGAATTCTCAGAGCTTATTGGAGTCGCTTACAAGCTCCTTCCTGAGACTTTCTTGCTTATGCAAAGGAATAACCGGGAAATAATCAAAGTAATGTGCACAACAGAATTCTAGCTTATACCTTCACCCTTTTGTCCATCTCATTTTTTTTATCAGCTCTTTTACACTTGCATCGGCATTGTGGTCAGGCAAACTTAGGTTTTGTCAAAGCTTTAGTGGCTAAATCTAAAGCCGACATATTACATGAACACTTGAATGGAGTTGTTGAAGGCCTATTGAGCTGGCAAAGTGATACAAAGAATTCGTTTAAAGCTAAGGTATCTGTTGCTTTTTTATATTACAATATTTTTTGTGTGGTGAAATGACCATCATTGAATTATTGGCACTTTACTAGTTCAAAGAAATGGATGTGATGATATTTGTTTTGTTGCTTGTGGCTTGTTCGATATTAGGATGGATAGGAAAAAAAATCTTGAGTATGCATTGTTATCCTTTACTTGGACCTTGTTATTAACTCCACATTCTGTTGTTAGGTCAAGTCACTCATAGAAATTCTTGTGAAGAAATGTGGTTTAGATGCTGTGAAAGCTGTGATGCCTGCAGAGCATATGAAATTGCTCACGAATATTAGGAAGGTAACATCCATTGTTTTATGCTGCTCTTTGCGCGCACGGGGGTGGGTGGGTGGGGGGGGGGGGGCATATTTTTGTCCAACCTTATCCTCTATGATTGAGTGCATGTGATGTTTGCCAGATTAATGAGAGAAAAATGCGGAAGGCAAAATCTTCTGAGGATGGGGATGCCATTTCTATGGCCTCAGGAGCTACGAGGTATCCTTTATTCAATTGATGGAAGTCTATGGTCTGATGGTCATGTTGTTGATGATACACATCTGAAAAAAAAAAACAGAATCCATTGACAGCCCTCTCGGTTTGGGGAAATTAATGGTATTCCTAATTTCTAACTGTCTGTCCATGTTTCCTACAGGCAAAGTAGATGGAATCACACACAAATGTTTTCAGATTTTGGAAGTGATGACGAGTCAGGTGGTCCTTTATCTACCCAACGCACTGTTACTTCTCGATCTCGTACTGAATCAAAAGCTTCAACTCGGTATGTGAGGTGATATTGGCATACAGTGAGGTTCTGTTTAGCAACTGATAATATTGTTTTGTTGATCCTGTCTAGGCTGAGTCGGAGGCGCCAAGGAGATAAGAACCTAATGGAGAAGTTCATTGACCATTCAACTGGCGATCCCCTAGATTTACTTGACCAGAAAACGGTGCGGTTGGCTCTCAAATCAGCAGTAGGGAAAAAGAGGCCTGCACCCGATGACGACGATGATGAGTTCGAGATGGACCCTGAAGGCCGTATAATCGTGCGAGAAGAGCGGGAGAAGCAAAAAAAGAAGCATGTCTCTCATGATGACGACGTTGCTGATGGAAAGAGCTCTGTCAGAAGCCAATCTGTTAAGAGGAGGAAGACTTCCAGCTCTGGTTGGGCCTACACTGGGCATGAGTACACCAGCAAGAGGGCCAGTGGTGATCTGAAGAAGAAAGACAAGATGGAACCTTATGCATTCTGGCCAATGGATCGCAAGCTTCTCAACCGCAGGTCGGACCGCAAGGCGTCTGCACGCAAGGGCATGTCCAGTGTCATGAAGATGACCAAGAAGCTTCAAGGGAAGAGTGCAAGTGCTGCACTTTCTACTAACCGGTGGGAAAAACGAAGCACAAAAAGAACAAATAAGTGGTGTAGTGAGTGGTGACGAAGGTTTGGAGGAGCCGACCAGACGATGTTGGGGGGAATTTTGGTCTGTACAGTGCTAGGATTCAGAGCTCAGATCAGAAGCACTTGTGCTTCTCGTGCCGTGTTTGGGTCTTCCCGGATTAGTCTTGTATTAGAAGCTTGACACTTGGGGTTTGTATTAGATTGGATCGTTCAGCTTGTTTGATGGCTAGTAAATGGTTGTTTTTTTCGTTGTGCCCTTGTCCACAAAAATATTTTTTTTTGTCCATAAAAAATGTTTTGAGCAAATAAAAAATTGATTAAAACATACCTTTTGCGTTGCAGGGCTTGGTCAAGTTGCTGAGAGGTTACCTAGACTATACTTGTGGCCTGGTCATTTATTTAGTGATCATATCATGTGTTTCAATTTGTCTAAAAATCTGATCTAACTTGTATGGATAAGGGAGGTTTAGGCATTGATCATTGAGCATGTCATATGTTCCAGTTTGTTTTAGGAATAGACTTTGAACCGTGTCTGGACATCCAACATGACAATTTTTTTAAAAAAAACAGTGATTATAAATAAACTTTCATAAAACTCAATGCATCTACGAGACCCCGCCTCTCCTGAAACTGCCGTAGTGCAAGCCTCAAAGATTGTGGTAGACCATGAAACATTTTGTATTCTAATTTATTTTAGAATCGGACTCTGCACCATGCTTGGACACGGTACTGTAACTTTTTAAGCACGGGAAAGACTGTGTCCGTTAAATCCCCATCGGATGGTTGAGTGATGAAGGAAGAAAAAAAATGTTATGGTCTTTAATATATGTATACATATAATATGTATTAAACACCATTTTAACTTAAAACTCAAGTTGTAAGCTTGGAGAAACAACAAGTAAAATCTTATTAAGTGTACTTTGTACATAGTAAAATAGTCATGAAAATAAATGGGAAAAAACAATTTTTGAAAGCTTTATCCAAACACATGAAAGCAAAAAAATTATGGGATAATCTGGAGTATATATTAAAAATAATATTAGTATATAGCACTGCTTCTAGTGCTTATAGAGTTACAGGTGTGTGCATGTGAATATTTGCATTGAATATTTGCAAATTGTGTTTCCAAAGTGGGTCCTAGTCAAATTATGATAGCTTTACCTAACAATATGTCTTATCTCAGGACAGAACAAGCAGTCTCCTCAAACTCCAGGATTTTCCATTGTTTGGTACGTGTTCTTGCCGTGTCAACCGATTTCACTGCCAAATCTCAGAACAGAACACGCAGTCTCAGTCTCGTTCAAGTTTAATACTGCCAAGAAGCCAGTTCGGCTAAAAGGCTAAAAGACAGTGATAAGCTAAATGAATGGACATGTGGAAACATTTTGGTTGGGAAATGGAAGAAGTTTGCCTTAGATCGTCCCCATGCGCAAAAATAGACCATTGCGTGCCTACTTTTGTAATTATTGTCTTAATTTTTGTATAAATTGATTGTGTGCATAATATGTGACAGAGTCTTATGTAGAGCCTTTAGAAGATAACAATAAGGGTAATTAGTTCATCAAGTTGCAAACTTAGCATAGCCAAACAGAAAAGTCATAGATTATATCATTTTGCATAATCTTTTCTGCAAAAGATATCACTTTCCATAATCGATTCAATATCTCACGAATTATAAGTCCATGGTGCATGTAATTCATTATGCATGCAAAGTTTGAAGTCACCCAAAATAATTATCTATCACTATCACAATTTCTCCTACTGAAACTGCAGTGATCAGAATTAACAAAACCAACCAAACCAGGACAAATTCCCTTCTCTCTTCGTCTTCTCTCCAGTGTGCAACAGTCTTGGCCTAACAACTCATACCCAAGGCCAGGATGGCAACAAATCTAGGTTCGTTGAAAGCCCAAAACTAACAGGTCTTAGCCTCTTAGGCCTACCTCAATCCGAAAAATTATGTTTATTGATGAGAGCTGCCCCACAGTAAGTTATTGTGTGGTAACCCAAACAATATTGATATTTTTTCCACACGATATCCGTGAACTATAGTGCCCTTGCAAAGTGCAGGATAATAACAAGCATGATATTATAAATTACCAAGCTACTAGATCAGTCTGAGCAGACAAAAACAATAAAAGATTCATCTACATGTTTCCAATTTCCATCCACTCTCTTCTTTCCGACGATCACATCTAGCTAGCTTGAAACTTGAAAGGATCCATCCCACTTTCCACAAGCTTGTTGCAGCTGTTAGTTAGAACAAAGGACGCAACAATTAGAAGTTACCGTGATCTTCTAGTTTGCTGTCACATCACCTCCATTAAACCATTTTTTTAGACAAAACCTCCATTAAACCATCAGTTGTCCATTTGCTTAATTGCTTGGTCTGCACCTTAATGGAAATGAAGAATTCAAACCCTAATGCTAATAACCTTGGCTCTTCCTGGCTTGCAATGCATCTGTCATTACATATGAGCTCCATCAGCTATGACAGCGATGGCAGTGGTGATGGCTACTTGAGCCAAGTACACCAAACCTATTCAAAGATTCCTAAACAGTGGTGCAACCATCAAGCAACCGTATCAGCAAACTACTTCTAGTTAATGCTGGTATGATGTCAATTTTGGGTACCACAAACTTCAAATTGACCCTTTCTCTACCGATTTCAAAAACTTGCGTCACTTACAAATTCGTATATTACCCAGTACTAGTAGTGTAGATGTCGAGTACTCCAAAACTTATCTGAATATTTCACATGAATCATTTCAGTTTCATATATAGGAAAAAAACATAGCAACAAAAGAATTTCCCACGTTTCAAACATGAGTATACATGTTTTTGATGCAAAACTGCAACCGTAACCATCAATCACTCTCGCAGCATCCGCTTGACCATCTGCAGCGTCAGCGCGAACCTGGTGGTGTTGAGCCGGATGTTCTGCTCCCCCCAGTAGAACCTCGCGTTGCTGCCGTTCCGGTAGAACACGTCGGGGTCGGTGATCACCGGGTGGTCCTTGCCGTACCTCTCGTACAGCGTGCTCTCCTCGGCGGCGATGCTGTACGCGACGTGGCGGAGCCCCATGTGCGCCGCGGGGGCGCCGAAGAAGCCTTCCCCGTAGGGCTCCATCTTGCCCCACGGGATCACCTGCACCACCACGGCGCCGGTCCGCAGGAACACCATGTTGGTCAGCCCGGCGCCGTGCGCGCCCACCAGCACGTCGCACGCGTCCACCGCGCGCGCCACAGCGTCCATGCTCGCCGCGGACGCCGCCTCGTCCATGCGCGACACCTCGAAGCCCGCGCGCTCGATCGCGCCCTCGTTCACGAACCGACGCTTGTGTCCCCGAAGGATGAGCATCAGCCGCGGCCGCCAGATTTGCACGGTAGCACGGCGACGGGTGGCGATGGCAGGGAGTAGGCGGCCCGGACGAACTCGCGGAACGCGCGCATGTCGTACCCGTTCGGGGAGCGCGCCGGGTCGATGTCGAAGTCGCGGTGGCCACGGAGGCCGACGACGAGGTGGCGGTAGCACCTCACCTCGGCGTCCGCGTCGAGGTCCACCACGTCGTACCGCGAGAGCGCGCGGAGCACGCGGTCGTACTTTCCGAGGAACCAGGCCTGCTGGGCGCCGGCGACGCCGGTGGCGAGGAGCTCGACGTCGCCCGCGAAGGCCCGCGCCGTCGTGAAGAGCGGCACCAGCACGTCGCTGAAGGAGTGCCAGTAGTTGAACGTCAGGCCGCCGAGCGCGAACACCACGGCTGGCACGTCCCGGCGGACCGTGCAGCCGGGCGCCTCGTGGAGGGTGGACGCGTCCAGGGACCGGACGATCACCTCGCGGACGCCGATGATCTTGCGGGACTGCGACCGGATGCTCCAGGTGGCCGCCGCGGCCGTAGCCAGCTGCTGCGGCGGCGGGATGAAGTAGACAACCGACTTGTTGACGCCGCTCGCCGTGCGCGCGTCCCCCCACATCTCGCACCCGTCGTAGCGCCGGTCGGAGAGGTCGCAGATCGGTTGCAAAGGAGGATACACTTGCGCAACAGAGGTGGCCGTCGCCGTCGCCGGTGCAATTTCTTCACCTGCGAATGGAGTTTATAAAAAACAGAGAAATTTTAAATTTAGCTGTAATGTCTAGAAATCTGAACTTGCTGGGCAGAAGCGCATATGAAGAAAATGAACCAGTGAAATTTTTCGGCGAACTCGTGCCATCTTTTTTCTGGGCCTGCTCTGTGAACACCGGAGGTTCTGCTGTTGTATCGGCTGCAAAAGTAGCCATCGATCGATCTTTAGATGATGAATTCCGAAGCAAAAAAACCGAGAATTGTGTGTTGTGCGGCACGATGAACTCGACTGGACTGGATGGGGACAAAGCCTAGCTCACCTAGCGCCGGTGGCAGTGCATGACCACCCGTCTCTCCCGGCGCCGGCGAACCTGCACCTCCGTCTCCCGACGACGAGCGCCGCAAGAGAGCTAGCGTCGACGAGAACGCAAAACAAGTCCGTGACCCTGAGTGAGAACGAAACCACAGGTGTGCGTGACAAGTTTAGCACGAATTATGGGCTCACCGTTTGTGCCACGGGCTGCAAACTGTGGCTGCACGGAGAGAAAGGTCACTGCCGCGACGAAGAGGCCGGCGAACAGCGCGACGGCGAGTCGGCTCTCCGCGAGCGCCGGCCATAACTTGTTCAGAGTCTTCTTCATTTGGACTGAAACTGGTAGTTGGCAATAGCAGGATTCCAGAAAGGACACCTCCGTTTCTCCTTAAAAGAAGCCGCTTTTGGCTTCACCCCCATGGAATTCTGTCTCACACCAGGGAATTCTGCATTTCAGGTCTTCCGTTTCAGCCTTTCATGACGAGTCATGGCTACATATCTCATATCTATCTCTTATAAAGATAAACCTCACTAGCTATTACATGTCATTATGTTTCATTCAGTCTATTCATATTTGCAAACTAACATATATTTAATTGTCCACATGAGAATGCTAAAAATCATCCACTCACATATATTATGATATTTATTCAATCATATTAATAAATATTAGTAGTATAATTTCAATGATAATTCTCATAGCAACGCACGGGGTGTTTCTCGCAATACGACATGGGGTTCTGTGTTTCAGTACACGTCTTTTTCAGTTGTTTGGATGGCTCCACGCATACGTTTTTAGCAGGTTGCTTGCTCTAAATTGGTTCCCATTTCGGACCTGAGGGAGGGAGTACAATAAATGGTGACTGTACATTGCCTGTGAAATACTAGTATGGCTGCTGGATCTGGCAGGGTAGAAACTACTTTCAGTTCAGGAGAGTAAAGGATAGGTACCGGACATACAAATTCGTCCCTTTCTTCTTTCTGTGCTGTGCATTCACAACAGAACACTTGACTTGTCGGCCTATAACAGTGGTTGCCCCTGGAGGTCTCGCATGTTGGGGTCAGGTAGAAGAGAGGCTCAGCGATGAAGCGCATCTTTGCCACGAGGCATCACGGCCGCGTCCATGACATTAAAACAAGCTAGGCAACGACGAGACATCTTCACCTGTTCGCAGGCAGTCCTACTCTCGACAACTCAAAATGAGTCACACACTACTAATCAACTTATCAGTGTTCACGCCGCTTCCCAAAACCTAGGTAAACCCCCGGACAGTTTATCTTTCGCTGAAGCCTCGACATGATATGGTTCGACAAGAGGATATAATACATTAAAACCAGCTATGCGTTGACATTTGAAGCTGGTGAGGCAACTGTGCAGCGAAACTAAACCCATTAGTCGGTTTTAAGGGGGAGTCACACTCCCCACGATCGAAGGAAAAAGCAACATTTGCTCTCACTGTTTTAGTATAATTACAAGGGGTGTTAACTGGACATTCCCCACTTCTGTTCTGCAGCTTCCTCCCTCCTCCCTGCAGATAGTTATATGTTTCTGAGTTTCTCTCCTAGTCCTGCCCAAGTGAAACCAATGCAGAAGTTATGCTAAAATTACAGCACACACCAAAAAAAAAAAAATCAGCTCACTTATCTGACAAACAAAAAATCATTACTGGATACATTGGAACACTTTTTTTTTTTTCAAATAACAAGAATAAATCATGATCTTTTTTCGTGAGATAAGATGACACTTGATGCTGTATCTTTATAAGAAAGATAAAAACTGAATGCGTCCTGATGCCTTGTTTGTGAAAAAAAATGCCACATGATCCCGCTCCTTTCAATAAAGAAAAAATCAATGCAATGAAAGATAAAAGAGTTAGGCCAAGAGCGAGGTGCCCAATTTCCTTTAATAAAGGACTAGTTCTCATACTCGTTGGATTGGTCAGCCAGATTTTCTTAGACCCATTTAATCCTACTTATAATCTGACTCTCCATCACAATGCCACACCTGACTCCCTCGCCTTACCAAGGCCATCACAACTGCTGCCTTGAGCAGTGCGGCTCCACTGCTCTGCCCTCCTCCCTCAGTCAGTTTCATGCTGTTAAATCCCCTATCAACCATCTACGACGAGAACACCCGTCAATTGCCCCTAGACCCCACCACACCGCAGCAGACAGCACCCACGAATTTTACCAAGCCTCTCCCAGGTGACCTCCAAACACGCCTGAATCAGTCATACCCAGTGCTAAATCCCCAAACCAAACCCAAACCCAAATAAATACCTGACCCTGAGACTTGCAAGGTCCAAGTCACCTTAGATCTTACCAACTCTGAAACAATAAACTGCAGTCCAAACAGCATTGCAAGTCATATCTGTCTGGCAAAAATACCTACCTTAAAAGTTAGGCAATGATGGTGTAATGTGAATATGAGCTTCTTAGTACCATCCAACAGGGAAAAATATGAGTCAGGACTAAAGAGGTACCTGATGAAATTAAATATTGCATTGAAGATAACAATGGAATCATTGCCTACTACACAAGAAAAACCAAATAAAAACTAGGTTACTTGGAAGTGTCTTACCCAGATTTTCTTTTCATCTAACGTTTTGTGCTACTGAAGGCAGAGCTGGCCTTTTCTCTATCAGCTCATAGTGGAGAACAAAGTTGTCCTGCAGTAAACACAGGATAATGTAACTTTCAAGTGTACAAGAGATGCTACATATTTTCCAGTAAATAAGTCAACAGGACCAAACCTTACGAACTGAATCCCAGATCTCTGGGTCAAAGCAAAGGTAAGATCCTCGTTCATAGAGGTGAGTTTTGACTAGAGGTTCCATATTTGGAGTTCTTGTGAACCAAAAGCGCACTTCTTTATGGTAAAACCATCCCCGATTATACCTGAGAAGACAAAATCAAATACACTATAGGGTTTATAAAGGTTAATATACATAAAGAAAAAAATTAAAATCAGTTTAATCTTTGTTTGGTTTAGCTGTGCTGCACTAGGATGTCAGGTGTGATATATGTGAAAAGGTAGCTTTTGACATTAGATACTATTACTGTCGTTCAATAGTAGACAGAATGAAAAAGAATTCATGGCAATATCTTGAAAAAATGGCTAAGCCTAGAATAAAACTCCAGGGACGCGCAGCAATGCGACACAAACACTCATCAAAGTTAGCAAGCTACAAACAAACAAATATTGTAATTGATTGAAACTTCATTAACTAAAATGAGAAGTAAAGAGTAAATTTGAAAACACTTGTGGTCAGGTAGTCTAGCTGCTTAGAGCAGCGGTTCAAGGCTTTACTGACCCAAACAATAATCCATGCACAGGTTCCTAGTGTGTAGAAATAAAACCCAGAAAAACTGCCAATTTATATAACACAAAATCTCGGTTGGTTCAGCATTCACTGAATTAGGTTCATATATGCAGGTTACATTTGATTCTAACATAAGTGGAAACTGGCGTCGTTAACCCATCGTCAGGCTGGCAGTTGGTTTATGAAAAAGTTTTAAAGCATTAACAAATATATTAATCTTTGCCATGGATATTACTGGTATACAATCGTAACACTTAATACAGTACTACAAAAAAGTCTAGAAACATTAAAAAGCAAGAGCATGAAAATTCAGATAAATATAGCATGAAGATATGGTAAAGAAATGGCCTCAATGTACTCACAGTTCATTGGCAGCATAAAGCTGAGCTTCATCCTTTGGCATGCTGCAAGAAGAAAAATATAATCAGATTTTATGGTGAGTAAACGACAAACCTAAAAAAGTAAATATCATGGTAGAACTGTGTTAGTACCTATAGAAGATGTAAAATAGTGTTAGTAGGTGAAACTTCTGAATCTGAAAAAGTAAATGCTGCAACAAGACAGAATTTGTTAAAATGTAATATAAATCACACACATCAAGATAAGTTTCTAGTGGTTATATCAGATAACGTGGTTTTAGAAATCTCATTGTCGAAAGTTGCCTACAGTTACGGGGTGCTTACCTGTAGCGGTGGAGTTTGCTCAGACAAGTAACAAGCTGGAATTCGAAAATCAGTATCTCCTTTTGCTGGCTCATTCGACCAAGGTGAGCCAAACGTCTTGTATAGATTATCTGGCGAGTTCAAGTTCAAACCCAATGTTGTCAAATCTATACCTAAAGCAAGAGATGCTAAATCGGCATCATTCATCCTTATAACTCCCAGCAATCCTAACAAGCCATATGGATCAGGTGGTGTCGGTCCTGCCTGAACCTTTTGAATTTGATCCCGATATGAATGCGCAGCTGAAGACATCTGTTGCAACCTGAAATGATTTTGAGGCTGCGACTGCTGGTATTGCGGCAAAAATTGATCATATGATCCCAAACTAGAAGTTTGACTGGGTGGTCTCAGTAGCATATTGTGGGATCCGGCATTCTGGACCTGATAGAACATAGTTGAGATTACTACCATCGTTCAATCAAAGGGGCAATATAAACATCAAAGTGATGCACCCTCTAGAAAGATTAATTAGATGGTTGTTTTGGGAATATCATGGGTACTTACTAAATTAGCACCTTGCTGGTGTTGTTGACGATTAGGTAGGTAGCTACTTCCTCCTAAGTTAAAGCCTGACCTTGCCATCTGTGTATGTGTGCATATTATGTCAAAAAAGAAAGATGACTCAAGGGGACAATTATTCAAACTACAGAAAAATTAACCCACAGGATACTGCTGCGCTTGCATTACAGGTACATTCTCGTGGAGCTGTTCCTTATGATGCAACTCCATAGCATTATAATCAGAAGGGTTACCTGATAACACAAGAGATTATTAAATTTTCCAAGTTGTTAAAAGAGTTAACAAGAATAAATGCATTAATTAGTGAAATGTCCATAAAAAGAATGTCAAGCATCAATAAAACATAAGATATATTCTTTTTTTTTGTGTGGGTTTATGAAGGAGTGATAAAACTCCACTGAGGAAAGAATCAGTTCAAAAGGCAGGTAAAAAGATAAAATGATGAGATTTGTAACACAACTAAGGGGGAAAAAAGGTGACCTCTTTATACAAAAATGATTCAGATCGAAGAATAGACGCAATTCATCCAAGGGCAACAGTAGTTTTTCCTTTGTAAAAAATGGGCAGACCCAGTGCCAAAGGCTCCCACATGAGTGGGGTCTGGGGAAGGGAAAAACCGAGGCAAACCTTCACCCCGCAAAGTCTGCAGAGAGGCTGGTTCGAATCCATAACCTGGTGACTCAGTTAGACAGCTCTCACCACTGCACCAGGCCTGCCCTTCACTAGGTCTTTACTTTGTAAATTAGGAAAAAGGGATGTAATAATTGGGTCAAAAGTACGACCTTATTGCAAAACTTTGTTTCCTATTGCAAATTTTGTTTCATTTTGGTGCATCACAAAAGATGCAAGAAACGAAAAGGGATGTCAAGCTTCATACAGTACAGTACTCAGGGTATGCATGTCCAGCCAAAAGAGCCGCAATATCGTACCTCAGTAGCAATTGCATCTTACGATTAGGAGGTTCTTTTGATCTATTTTGGTTGAAATGGTCAGGTCTCATGAGAAATCCTAAGGGACTTGAACATCTCCGGATGGTTCAGGTGCTACCTCATAAAGGCCGATTTACCTTCCATGTCCTATATGGAATTGTAGTAGTGTACTTGTGTTGTTTCCATGTACAAGCACAACATGACAAGATCATACGACAAAATTCTCTGTACGAATTGTTGAAAGATGATTCCACAACATCAATAGGGGGAAAACTCAAGGGTTCTGTGCTCACTTTTGGTTTTGGTTACTAGAATGCTGACAGAAGGATAACGGCATGTTCGCACAAGCAAGCAAGCTATAACTAGACCTTTTGTTTATGTGTTACGAATCTCACCTTATTACCATAAAAACTATATGAATCAAGATATTTCATTAAGAAGAAATATCAACCACAGGGTCAAGAAAATGTCACAAACCATGGCTATTAAACAGCACAGCATTACGCGCATATTTTCTGAGCTATCATATCATATGATCCCTTTTGTGAGAAAGGAGTCGAACTCCTGAGCTCCCCAGCCACTGCACTACGCGCATGATAATTCTAGTTGGCCAGCAGTTTGACGAATAATCCCAATATTGGCCCCTCATTCCTACAAAAAGGGGTAAAAAAAACCCCAATATGTCGGTACAAGGTCAGGTTTTCTCTTGGTTCCTTTTTTGCTATTAGGCTCGGTGGTTTCTTCGTTACTGTTGTGGGGCTTTTTTTGTTACATTTAAGACCACTTTTGTTGTCGGTCACCAAAGAGCTAGAATATGGATAACACATCCAAACACAAGATTTTTTTTCCTAGACAGATTCTTCTCTCTATCGCCTCTTCCCATTTTCAACATCTCTCAACCTGGGTAGGCCGGATTATTTTCGACCGTCGCGTAAAAACCTCTCCCAAATAGTGTACCACGTTCCTCGACTCTATACCTCAACCCCATTGACACAGGAACTGGCCTAGTCTAAAAGTGTATCCACCACAATGGATATCAATAACAACCACAAATATAGTAAGACTTAGGATGATTAGACAATCCATCAGCTCCATTGTGTCCTATGGCTATGATCACCCACAAATTTGTGTTGGCCTTCTTTATCTTTATTGCCAATATCCGATGTAGTAAGGCAGATCACTTTATAAGAGTGCCAAGATGACGAGTTCGCCATTAAGGACTGTTCACATCATGTTATACCTTCGGCAGGTTTGCAAATGCTCATCTGGATACTAGTCGTGTATTTCTACTTGACGCAGGGATTGTCAAAGATGGGACAGTATACGCTACTCCCTCCATTCCAAATTACAAGACATTCTGGCTATTTTAGATATATTAGTTTTACTATGTATCTAGACATAGTGTATATCTTAGTGCATAGCAAAAGTTATATCTAGAAAAGCTAAAACATCTTATAATTTGGAATGGAGGGAGTGCAAGAGAATCTAACGATAAGGCCTTACTGTTGCCAAGGAAAAGGCCAATTGCAACAAGACAACCAAAAAGATTTGACATAAAACTTATGAAAGTGTAATAACCTCTGATTAACTTGGGGAAAAGATAAATAGTAAATAGAAAGATGAAGCTCACAACACAAGCCAGGGTCATATTGTTGAAAACAAGAAGTTCAAATGCTAAGCTCAAGTGCTCAACAGATACAGAGCAACAAGGGCCAGTTTATAACAAGAAACTGTAGAAGATACACAACTGATATTAGAAGGTCAAGAACTCAAGGTCATATAATAACACAATCAAACAGATCAGGCACCACATATGGCAAAATGAGGAAATCCCACTAAATCAACTGACAATTTATAGTAACAAATTTGACTGGAACAACCTTTATATCCAGGCAAAGCCGGGAAGTCTTCATTTTGAATGCTGAATTCCTGGTTTTGTTGCACAATGGTACTAACACCAACTCCTTGCTTGCGCAGTGACCCTGCAATTTAAAGAAATTAGCAAACTCAATATCCAAACAATAATTAAGAAATATATTAGTTTCCAGCATTCTTACCATACTGTCCTTGGGGACCACCAGCAGAACTAGGTCGACCAGACAATTGGGGAAAATCATTTATGTCAAATGGAGCAGTGTCACTGGCATCATGCAACATCCCCATAGAACTAAGAGAATTATTTCCTGCTTGAATTTGGTTTTGCGATAATGAACCTCCAGATGTTGGATATGAACTTCCAAGCATATTTATCAACTGAGGAGATGCTGGTTTCAGAGATTAAAAAAGGCTGGATGAGACATGCACTCTGATAAACAGATAATAAGTAATAAACAGCAGACTTCTTAACCATTAAAATTTTTAGAGACTTGTTTCACAAGTATACAAATAAAAGGTGTACAAGCTATTATCAGGATCAGGCACTATTATGCTATATACTTCTGGGATCATGAGTTGAACCATATTACATGAGAATGACAACAATACCAAGCAAGTTGGGGTATGCTAGAGTTGAAACCCAACATGAGCCCCTAGTCACGCCTTACATGAGAATGAGAAACCAGGAAATGTTAAGAACTTGGTATAACTGAGGAATCTATGTCTCACTCACAATTACGCAAACTCGCTTGCAATTTACTCCTTAGCACTACCTATTCCCAAAAAGCAAAAATAGAAATACATACATGCTGATTCAAAAGGCCATATGGGGCAGTGGGCTGCTTATTTCTCATTGCCAAATTTTAATGCCAAGAAAAGGTTGAAAGGTGTTCATCTTGAACCATGGAGCAAGAAATGAAGCAAGTGGACAACCAATATATTGAACATGTTAAAGAGTTGAGGCTACAACTGAACAGAAACAAGCCAGACAACCATGACACATGGAGTACAGTTAATATATTAATAAAAAATATAACATTTCACTTGATTATGGGTACACGCGATCAATTACCTTGTTGATGAAGCAAGCCATTCATCATTCGACTGGATCCTTGCACATTCAGACCACCATTCCCAGCATTGCCACTCAGATTCATCCGTGATGCTATACTTGGCACAGCCAAACCACCAGTGCTTATATTTCTTCCAATATTGCTTCCACTTACAATATTTCCTACAGAACTTGTGATCCGTGGACCCGAGTTTCCTAAAGATGGAGATACTGCCATCCCAGGAACAGAATTGCGACTACCGCCTGATAAGCCTTGGAGGGTACCACCAATATTCATGCCATTACTAAATGCCGGAGCTGCGCCAAAATGCATCCCTCTACCACTGACACCTGAATGTGCATGAGGAATCTGCAAAGGGACCACACAATAAATCATCTTGTTCCACATGGATGTACAGACAGAGAACACAGCCATTTGAACTATAAAAATTGGTCCTCGGATCCCATAAGCCATTAAAGTGAACATGTATGCTTACCACCAAATAACAAAATGAATTGCAATATATGAATAAAGGTGAGCATTAGAACCTGAGACATGGAAACCGGAAGGTTGTTTGAAGGGAATCTCCCAGGAATGCTACCTCCAGGTTGTTGAACCCCAGAGGACGGAAGGCCACTCATGGCAGCATTCCTTTGTGCAAGTGATCCAGGCATACTTGGAAGGTTGTAACTTCCATGAGTGTTATGCAAGCCTTTGAAAATATCAGGAAAAGAAACCTTACTTAATGTCCGTCATGTACTATAAATGAACTAACCAAAGTGTTTTGTATTATATATGCTCACCAGAATGGTGGAAACCTGGAATTGATCCAGATTGACCCGAAAAGGATGCTGTAAATGGCCTTCCAGCTGAGTCTGGAAGATTTGATGCTGAACTATTAAGGTTTGACTGCCAAGGAAAGAAAAACTGAGTTAATGAAAAAATAGTTGAGTTAAGCCTGCAAACCATATTGAGATAAGCAGGCCCCTAAAGACGTTTGATTAGGAGATAGTTCAAGATGAGATACTCATTTGTTGTCCAAAAAGAAAACATAAAAAGAAGTGTAAACAAACAGGCAA
This sequence comes from Themeda triandra, assembly GCA_018135685.1. Classification (NCBI taxonomy): domain Eukaryota; kingdom Viridiplantae; phylum Streptophyta; class Magnoliopsida; order Poales; family Poaceae; genus Themeda; species Themeda triandra. The sequence continues at coordinate 543,738 of JAENPR010000244.1, forward strand.
AGGACCAACTAGATCACAATGTAACAATATCATTTAAAAAAAAAAAAAAAACGTAACAATACTTCTGCCCTGATTTACCTGTTGACAGTCTCACAATGCATAAATTTGACTATCACCTAATACAAGTACTGTATATCAAACATTAAAAATATTGCTGTCTCACAGTGCACAAATTTGATTAAAACCTAATATAAATACCATATTCGAATATCAAAAAAATTGTTGTGACAACTGACAATGAAGTGCTTTTGATGATGATTCCATTCATATACATAATGATAGCAAGAAACTACAAAGCCAAGTATACTTGTGCAAGTACGTACATTCAGCAAGCCTGACATTCTGAAGACAACAAAAGAAACGAAGGCTCAAGATCAAATGAAGATTATCTGCAGAAAATGCATGACGTAGCAAACCCTTCCAACCTGAAACAGAAAGAGGATACATTTATAAGTAGTCAGTACAACAAGGGAATCGTTTGAACAAGGAGCATACCTTATATTTAAACAATGTGAACAACATACAACAAGTACAGCCATGAAACTGAAAGACAGACACCAAATTCAAGTTTCCCCCCAGATCAGTTGGTTTTTACATATCTGTCATTCAGTTGAAATGCCCTGACAACTACAAAGCTGTTTCGTCCCAGGCAAGTTGGGAATGCTAGAGATGAAAACCATCGCAAACCATCAACAAAAAGGAAAGCCATAAATCATAAATCATAAAAAAATATAAAAGGATCACTTCAAACAACAGGAAAGAGTAAGCTATAAGAAAACCATTAGAAAACTCTAAGTAACTACGATTCTCAAAATAACTGCAGAAATTTGAACAATGGAAGATTGGTCAGGCCAACCTTCCAACATAAAGCAGACCACGTGCCAGCATAATTGAAAACATGCCTATTTTCTAAACACCTCGAAACATGTAGAAGAGTTAATTTATTCCATAAACCACTGGGTTACTGGGTTAGACTAGTGCATTCCAGAATAACCTGATCAGCTCAAAACATGACAGCAGCAAAACATTGCATATGAGAGCTGACACTGAAACTACTGAACCATATTATAGAATATAATCCCACACACTCAATCCTTCTCCGCAGGTACCAGCACACAAATCTCAGCTACCTAACACACCCATACATCAAAGCAAGCAAGGAAAAGCAAACAAGGAAAAATTCCGGCGAACTTACAACACGATCCCACATTCCCACTCCACATCGGCAATCGCCGGATGGACGAGCAGAAACAAACGTAGAAACGGATCGAAGGACGCAAGAGGCCGGCAAGGGAGTCGGATGGGAGCGGAATCGCTGGGTCTGTGTCGGGGAATTAGGGCAAACCGGGGCTCGGGGCATGCTTACCGAGGGGAGGCCGCGCCTGTCACGCGGGAGGCGGAGAAGATCGGGTTCGCAGCGGCGGCGGTGGTGGCGGACGCGCTCGGCGGATCCAGGCGGCGGTGGAGAGCGTCGCGAGTCGCGAGAGGGCGAGACGCGCTGCGTCTGGCCGTCTCGTCGGCGACGGCGAGCGAGAGGAATCGAAACTGACGCGGAGAGACGACGGGGAGGGGGGGGGGAGGAGAAAGGCACTAGAAGGGGGCAAAGGAGGAGATGGGTTTTGGTCCGTTACAGATGAATGGATCTGGTTGGAGGATGGGCTGCGCGGGCCCAGTGGGCCGTGATGGATTTCTTTCGAGGTTGGGCTGTGAATTAAATGGGCCTGACCCTGACGGCTGTCATGTCATTTTTTTTTGTGACTACTGTCGTGTCAGATTGAGAGATCTCCGGAAATTACATGTTTGAATTTCAGGCCATTGAAATGTATTATTCTTATATAAAACACAGGAATAAAAAATGCATAATTAAAGTTGTATATAACTTACAATCCTACAGAAATTCAAAATGCAGAAAAGTTCCATCATGGCCTTTGGGTGCAACATAGAAAAAAATTTGCAAAAATACTAAAATAGAGAAAGAGGCAAAAAAAAAACCCATGAGGTCCAACCTTTATGCTAGTTTTGTTTCGCAAAAAAAATTATGCTAGTTTCCCTTCAAAATTTGAATGATTTAATTTTATACATCCCATACCCATAGGAATCCAAAGGATTTTCATTTGTTGTAAAGGGGCATATAGGAAAGTTTCATGTAAGATTGAAATCAATTAAATTCATATCTCTTTTTCCTTTCTTCCAAAGGAAGCCTCCGATTATTTTTGCTATATGCACATATAACGAATTGGGATACTTAATGGCTACATAAAAGGTACTAGTAGCTTTGAATGATGCCATTCCTAAATAAAATGAAGCCCTTTATGTGGAGAATGACACATGACAGTGTAGCTCTAAGAATAAATCGGAGATGCATGCATCTGATCGATTGGATGAGAGTGGAGGGCATATGTTCTTTGAGTAAATTACTTCATTCTCACTAGAATTATGAAATCCCCTTGATGCTATTGTTTTTTTTTTCAACTTCTCTTTTGCCATTATTCAAGTATGCATTCTCTTGGTTGTCATTATGTTAATACTCGGTGTCGTGGTTCTACAGCTGATGGTCATGTGTAGCAGTTCGCCGCCTACATCAAGGCACCATGCTGCTCGCCTTTCTCATGCGTGCTAGACAGTGCAGGCTTCGACCTATGCGTGCTAGACAGTGCAGGCTTTCGACCTAGGCGCTAGGTTGTCTAGGCTAAGGTGAGTATTCTCAGGCGTTGGATTTTGATGACCTAGATATATGAGATAAATTCAGTGTCACAGACACTACACCATCTTCACTAGATGATCCACGTCCTTCGTTGTTCTTACATTCATCAGACAATCGTTTGACTTCGATCTTCACTCACTGAACACTGACCCTATTCACTGGATGATCCTTGATCCACCTTTTGTCCTTATATTCATCAGACAAGACAACCATTCAATCTCCACTCACTGACAAGGTCAGCATTAATACCATTTAGGCATTTGGCGTGGTATCCAACCGTTGACTTCGGCATGGGCATAGTGGAGATGAATCAACGTCATTGCATATTTATCTTTTCAATCTTTTCAAAGAATGTGGGAGTTGCTAAAATCCAAGTGCCTGGATTTTAGCTTCTTCCCAGGCGATAGTTAAACTTGCAGGTTTAGATTTTTGCAATTTTTAAGGATTAATCTCTAATTTTTAAATATGAGAATAAAAGGCCCATTAGACAAACAACAAATTTAACAAAATCTAATAATATGTTTGTACAAAGACAATTAACAATTTACAATCATTTTTATAGTTAGACAAGGAAAAAAAATTTGATATTTTGTACCACAAAGACAATCAACAATTATTTTTTATAGGTAGACACGGACAAAAAATTCATATATTATAACACAAAGACAATTAATAAATCATAAACAACCAAGCGAGTACTACTCAGCACGTTAATCATCAGAGCATGCTTCAGCATGCAATTCGTACGTGCAAGTATGCTGCAACAACGTCTGGTGTAGGTGCCTTGCACCAGCTTTTCTAGCACCACGGAACGCACGCGTCGCCTGAACGGACTAAAGAAACCAGGCGACTTATACATAGGAATTGAGTTGAAACCAAAAGGCCAATACAGCTACTTCCAATCCAATTATAACGTAACAACCATCGGTAAAGTGTCTTATAAAAAAAACATCGGTAAAGTGGAGATGAACTTATGTTTTCAAATAATATAGTTGAAAAAAAACAATACAGCTACTCAAATAACAACAACAAACAAACAAAATTGCAAAATAAGAGTGTATGGAGACGCGGGGAATCGAACCCCGTGCCTCTCGCATGCGAAGCGAGCGCTCTACCATATGAGCTACGTCCCCAATGATATCTATTTGTCTCCGTATCAGTTTAAGGTCCTTTTTAGGCTGTCTCCAACTCCAACAGCTCACGCAAAGCAATAGGCAAATGCAAAATCGGAGGTACACAGTACTTTTAGCTCTTAAAAACAGCCTCGGAAGAGGCAAATAGAGCCCGCATTTTGCCTTCTAGGAGAAGCGGGACCGTATTTGCGCCCTCTCTCTCTTCAAGACGCAACGCTACAGCACCCGTAGTGGTGGGCCCGTACCACGGCGGGGCATGGTCGGGGCGGAGCGGCCGATGCTGCCAGGTCGGACCGCGGCTCGGCGTGGCAGGCTCGGCGACGCGAGCTCGCCATGGGAGCACCTCTGGAGCCGTCGGCCTTGGCTGCCTCGCCGGATTTCGGACCGTTCCTCGCCGCCGGTGATGAGCAGCACCCGAACCAGGGGCTCCCGAGCGTTCGAGGAAGAAGAGACGGCCACCGGAGTTGAGGAAGACCGAGGCGGCGACCGAAGTTGAGGAAGAGCTCGACCGAGGCGGCCTGAGGAAGAAGCCGGCCACTGGAGTTGAGAAAGAAGGCCCGTCGGAGTTGCTTCGGTCAGATCTGCCTGCGGCCTGCGACCTTGCTCCACCCGTCAGCGCGTGGCCGAGCTCGCTGGAGCGGGGCGTGATGAGCGACATCAATTGCATAATTCTTGAAACATCTACTTAGTTCATGAAAGATCACCATAACAAAAGTGAATTTGGATTTTGCTACTAAGAAGAAGTCAATCTGAATTCTATCTCTAATACATGCTTATTGAAGTCACTTAGCTAAGAAGAAATGTGATGTCATGGCATATGTCATATGTATCATGTTACAAGATACCAGGCTATTCTACAAGTTGTTTCTTAGGTGTCATTGAGTCATATATTAGTTGTCATATTAGTTGTCATCTAGTAGGCTATTAGTTGTCATATTAGGTGTATATGAGTTGTGTAAGGGCTCATAGCCTATAAATAGAGGCAATGCTCTCAAGCTATGTAACTTGTTTTTGTATCCTATACCATATGAATAGAACTTCATGTTTCTATCTTAGATCTTGGATTAGATCTTGTTCTTGAGCTTTGGATTGAGCTCTTACTATCCGTGGATTCGGATTGTTGTCCGTGGATTCGGGCGGCCCTTAGGGCGTTATCTACTAGCACGTTGAAGTGGTTCCTTCAACACTTGTGCTATTTCTATATATCAGCACTTTGGAGAGGTTCCTCCAATATAGTGTCTTGCATCGATTGGTATCGGAGCCTCGTTGATCATCTCAGCCGCCATTTTCTTTGAAGAACTCGCAAGAAGGGAGAAGAAAGATGGAGGATTTGGGCAAGAGGATGGATTTGCGGAAAAGCAAATTCAAGAGTTACAAGAAACACTCAACGGGAGGTTTGATCGGTTAGCGAAATGATTAGAAATCATGTCCCTGCTAGCACTAAAGCTAATTCATCAAAAGAAAAAGTAGAAGCCAAGCTACAACCAAAGCATGATGAGAATAGAAAATCACCTCATGATGATGATCCAGAAGATGAAGATGTTAGTGAACTACATGAAGAAGGTGATCTTTATGAAAATGCAAGGAGGAATGCTCGCTATGCAGGAAATACATACAAGGTGAAAGCCTGAAATCCCTACTTTTAGCGGTAGTGTCGATATCGAAGATTTCCTTGATTGGCTATATGAAGTTGAGACATTCTTTGATATTATGAGTATTAGCGAAGATCGCAAAGTTCCTTTGGTTGCATATAAGCCGAAGGGAGGTCTTTGGTGCATGGTGGCACCGTCATCAAGAAGAACGCAGGTTGAGGGTGAACCTCGCATAAGATATTGGCGTCAAATGAAGGCACTTCGAAGGCTAGATTTTTACTCGCGATTATGAACAAATTCTTTTCACCGAATTTCAGAATTGTTCTCAAGGGAATAGATCTGTTTCGAATATACGAGAGGAGTTTCTAAGGCCGCAGTCGTGTGCAACCTTCTTTGAACCGAAGATCAACAAGTTGCAAGGTATATTAATGGTCTCAATGAAGTTATTAGAGATCAGTTAGTCATGCAACAGATTTGGTCGATTGATCAAGCACAAACCTTAGCATTAAGAGCTGAAAGACATGCCAAGACAAAGAAGGTATCTAAATCTCATTCATATTCTCCCATAGAAGGATCTTCAAAAGGCTATAGTAGCAAAATGGAGAGTAAAGTTACTCAATCAAAAACAACACAACCCACACAAAAGCCAGCTGCAAAGAAGAGTAAAGCAAAGGGAAACCAAAATGTTGTCAAGTGTTATAAGTGTGGTGAAGAAGGACATGTATCGAGCAACTGTCCTAGGAGGAAGGTAGTGAACACTACACGCCATGAAAGTGGTGATGAAGATGATTATGGTGATGGTGAATATGAAGATGAAGAAGGAGAGGAAGAACAAGACCTATGTGAAGAAGAGGGTGATGAGGTAGTATGTGTGATCCAACGTCTCTTGTGTTCCACACAACAACATGATGATACACAACGAAAGAAGATATTTGAGAGCAAGTGTACTGTGAATGGAAAGGTATGCAAGTTGGTAATTGATAGCTGCAGTTGTGAGAATCTGATTTCTCAAAATTTAGTAAACCATTTGAAGCTTGAAACTCAAGATCATCCAAATCCATACACTATTGGATGGATTAAGAAAGGAGTGAATATGAAGATTACAAAGCAATGCAATTTGCCACTTTCTTTGGGAAAATATTATCGCTCAAATATTCTGTGAGATGTAGTTGATACGGATGCAAGCCATGTTCTTCTTGGAAGACCTTGGCAATTTGATGTGGATGCTACACATAAAGGAAGGGATAATTCTTACTCTTTCATTTGGAACAAGCGAAGGATTATAATCCTACCTAAGAAATTGGATGGCTCTACTGCTAAAGTAGAGGAGAAGAATATGTTAGCTATTTCCCAAACATCAAGAGATTTTGTAGAAGACATGAAAGAAGCAAATTTATGTGCTGCATTGATAGTTAAGGAAGAAAAACAACCTGTTGTTGAAAGGCCTATTATCTGAATTTCAGAGTATACTTGGGGAGCCACAACACTTGCCACCAATGAGAGAAATTCAACACAGAATTGACTTCATTCCTGGTGCAACTCTACCTAATCTACCACACTATCAAATGAGCCCAAAAGAGCATGCTATATTGAAGGAGAAGGTGGAAGAGTTATTACAAAAAGGGCATATCCAAGAGAGCATTAGTCCATGTGTTGTACCAGCTTTGCTCACACCAAAGAAGGATGGTTCTTGGCGTATGTGTGTGGACAAAGCAGAGCAATCAACAAGATCACAAAGTAAGATCTGATTCCCTATTCCCCGTTTGGATGATATGTTGGATCAATTAAGTGGGGCAAAGGTATTCACTAAACTTGATTTAAGAAGTGGATATCATCAAATTCGCATTAGACCGGTGATGAATGGAAAACAAAGCATTCAAAACCAAGGAAGGGCTATATGAATGGCTTGTTATGCCATTTGGACTTTCAAATGCACCAAGTACTTTTATGCATTTGATGAACCAAGTCCTTCGACCCTTCTTATCTCAATTTGTTGTGGTATATTTTGATGACATCTTAATCTATAGCAAGAATGAAGATGAACATTTTGATCATGTTCGACAAGTATTGGAAGTTCTAAAGGAGAATGAGCTTTATGTCAATTTGAAGAAATGTGTTTTCCTACAGAAACGATTACTTTTCTTGGGCTTTATCATAACAAGCGAAGGTATTCATGTTGATGATTCCAAAGTTGCTGCAATAAGAGATTGGCCAACTCCAAAAACTATTACAGAGGTGAGGAGTTTCCATGGTCTTGCAACTTTCTATAGAAGATTTGTCGCACTATTATGGCACCAATTACTGAATGCTTAAAGAGAGGGAAGTTTCAATGGAATGAATCTGCTGAAGCAAGTTTCCAAGAAATTAAAAAGAAGCTATCACAAGCTCCAGTCTTGGTACTTCCTGATTTCAACAAGACTTTTGAGCTGGAATGTGATGCAAGTGGAGTAGGCATTGGGGCTGTTCTATCTCAAGAGAGAAAACCCATTGCTTTCTTTAGTGAGAAACTAAGTGAAGCAAGGCAGAAATGGAGTACCTATCAACAAAGGAAATATGGTCCTTTCCCTATTTTGAGAAATATAAATGACAATGCTTATGTGGTTGATTTACCAAGAGAGATGAATATTTTCAACACTTTTAATGTGGCTGATCTATCGCTTTATCATCCACAACAAGATCTTTATGAAGATAACTCGAGGACAAGTTTCAATCAAGTAGGGGAGAATGATGAGGGACATCAATTGCATAATTCTTGAAACATCTACTTAGTTCATGAAAGATCACCATAACAAAAGTGAACTTGGATTTTGCTACTAAGAAGAAGAAGTCAATCTGAATTCTATCTCTAATACATGCTTATTGAAGTCACTAAGAAGAAATGTGATGTCATGGCATATGTCATATGTATCATGTTACAAGATACTAGGCTATTCTACAAGTTGTTTCTTAGGTGTCATTGAGTCATATATTAGTTGTCATATTAGTTGTCATCTAGTAGGCTATTAGTTGTCATATTAGGTGTATATGAGTTGTGTAAGGGCTCATAGCCTATAAATAGAGGCAATGCCCTCAAGCTATGTAACTTGTTTTTGTATCCTATACCATATGAATAGAATCATGTTTCTATCTTAGATCTTGGATTAGATCTTGTTCTTGAGCTTTGGATTGAGCTCTTACTATCCGTGGATTCGGATTGTTGTCCGTGGATTCGGGCGGCCCTTAGGACGTTATCTACTAGCACGTTGAAGTGGTTCTTTCAACACTTGTGCTATTTCTATATATCAGCACCTTGGAGAGGTTCCTCCAATATAGTGTGCGCATGAGGGCGACACGCGGTGGAGGATGTGGGGGGCGGTGTGGTGGGGCGAGCGGCCAGCCTCGCCGCCGCAAGAGGCGCTAGTTCGTTGGCGGAGGGAGGCATGCTGCGCATGCGACTTGCGGCCTTTTTGGGTCAGCTGTTGGAGGAGTGAAGTTTTGGATGGCCAACCTTTTTACTGTGGTGGACTCAATGCATGAAATGCCTCCTATATTTAGGTTTGCGCTGTTAGAGACAGTCTTAACCGGCTAATCATCTCTGCCTAACAACAACAAGCGGCATCGTATACTAGATGTTTGTCAACGATAAAAATGCGATTCAATTAGAAGATCTCAATGTATTGTTACAACACAACCGACACAGATGGACTGGATGGAGAAAGAAAAAATGCAGCATCATCGACGAGTTTCAATGGCAGTCCCTCACAGGCCTAAGGTAAGACATATGATGGGCTAAACGCCTCTTCAGACACAGCAGCTAGCAGAGGCGACATGCTGTGCCTTCCCTGCCGCTGCTGGCTACTATGGCCCTCTGGCACGGCAAAGGGCCAACGAATGATATCACCAAAGCCACAGGTCAAACTGCTACCATAGATGCTGGTGCTAGGAACCAGCCGTTTCATCTTCAGATGAAACATCGTGCTTGGATGACAGCTTCTGTTTCCGGCCATTCCTCCTCCGGCTGGTGTTTGGACCTCGTGGCTTAGGCGCTTGCTTCGTGTCGCTCAACTGCAGAAGACAATATAAAATAGGCCACCATCAAATGCAGAAGATTCTATTTCTTCGAATTAGTCTAGCCAAGGAGGAGCTTAAGAGCAACAGCCATATTTCATTCGTACACCAGAGCATAGGTTCCCAAGGAAAAGAAACAGCACCACTAGTTTCACGGGGTTCTCAAGGAAAAGAACAAATATGGAGCATCAGAGATTCAGAGCATAGATTCAGGCTTATCATCAGGCACCCAGCTGAATGGCAATTTAAGGTACGACTACGAGGACCGTGAACAGAATTCCAACAGGAAAAGTGTGCAGACAAGTCAGCAAAGGCACAGCACAATGTAGCAATCCAATTATCCAAGAAAGTGATATCTGGAAAGCAGAAAATGACTTGTGGCCCATCTGACTGTTGAGATGCCAAACTAGTAATTAACTCATAAAAAAATAAAACATTGCTACCACCCAAAATGACAGAATATGTAACCAAAATGACATGGAATATGAGACATATCACATCATAAGGATATGAAAAATCCACTTTCACAATGCTATATATGGGAAAAGTGGTGCAGCGGACTGTTCCACCATATGGGCCACACCAACAGCAACGTCTACCTGTCACCGAAAAGCTTATCCAGTCATATGCTAAGCAAGTCTTCATGTCAAGAATGCATCTAGTGGTGGAGCTTTTAGTAGCCCCCATGGGACCCAATCTATATAAAAAGTTTCAGCAGAGTCCTTAACAGTTTATTGGACTATCATGTGATCATTATGACTACTAAACGCCCCAAAGGGCTTAGGTACAAAGATAGAATGGGGCCCAGCAAGAGACCTAGGATTAACATCCCTTGGCAAATGAATAAAAGGATTAATCAAAAGGTTACCAATAAAAAATATATACTTAAGAAACGTTCAGCCATGCTGAATATCTGTTTCTTCATAAACCTTATAAATACCAAATACACCAGGGAAGCAGTAACGGTGATAGCAACATCCAAGACCAAGACAAATGACGTGAACACATGTGAGCATACTATCAAGATATCAGCAAAAGACTAGCACTGTAGCTAACTCTTACATAGCTGCCCAATTTTTTTCATAACCACCTAGGGACTTACTTCTCAAGTGTATCAACAGGTGCCTGAAATTATGATGAGAAAAAGGCACTCACATAGCACCACAATCATTTTTTTCCACAAAAAAAAATGAAAGCACAAAACAAAGCATAAATGGTCGCAAAAGTCAGCATTTATATAACAATATCCTACATCACATTTGCTTATGGTTTAGATGTGTGGCCAATTGCATGACCGTGGTCAGAAGCAAATTGTAATAAGACAACAGTTATCTAAAAAACATAATCAGACCCAGTAAATAACTATGGCCCCTGCCATCTTGCATCATTATCAAGCAGAGTAAATTGATAATGACAAGTGTGCACTTACCCCAAAACAAAATCCAGCCTGGCTCTGACCTGCACCACCTTCAACAGGCCTTGGAGGCTTCCCTGAGTCCATTGCTGATGAACCCCGCTTATTGAAACCATTACAAGATGGCACCTCTGCCTCCTTTACTATAGTAGGAGGAGGAGGGGACGGTGATGATGAAGGTGAGGTCGAGCATGTTCTACTTTTGGCTTGCCCCTGAACCTGATGGCCCTTAGCAGTCCTATTGCAGAATCCTGAATCAATATCAGACTGGAACATGTCCACAAAAAGCTGCTGCAGCTCCTCAAAGCTTTCCTGCCTCTGCAAATCCAACAGTCAAAGGTTATTGTGATGTCATTCTTGTATTTATTTTTTGGATACATCATGTCCAGGAAAATTATGCCGATTTCCAGCTATTTTCTGGAAAAAAGTTTCACCTAAAAGTTCAGCTTTTAGTATCCACTAAAAACCATGTAGGATACGGAGCTTTCATAACAATTCCTTCTTTTTAAGCCTGTGGACATATGAACATGAAACATACAAAGATATTGAAGGTTGTATAAGTTGCTTTGGGTAAACCAAAGCAAGGCCTTGGGAACTCATTCCCATTCAATATTAATGCCCTAATATATATGTCCTCTCAATAAAAAAAACTGACACATTAAGGATACAAAAGACCATGTTTGCACAAAAAATTTCAACATCTTCATGAAAAGAAGTTTGCATATACACGCATAAACCAATACTTTTTTCCCAGAATAAGAATAAATAATTTCTAAGAAAGATTAAAAACTAGGACCACAATGTAGAAAAGCTTGTACATGTTGTTAGGTTTGTTTAGAGTAACACATTTTGCTATGAGTTTGTTGAGAAAACATATACTTGTGACCCCACCTAGGATTATGCGAAAAGGAAGTGATAAAACCGAGTGTGTCTGTACTTGTAAGCATAGCTCTAATAACTAAGGGTGAGTGCTAGCTGGAATTTCTTGCTAAAGCAGCGTGAGTGTGACAACCAAATCTAAATATGGCTGCTCCAGCTAATAATGGCCTTGATGATACAACAAAGAAGCATCTGGATCTAGGACCAATAGTGCTATCAGCTCTTACCGTTGGCCGCACCTGGCTCATCATCTGGGCCATCTCACCAATGAAGTTCCCCATCCCCTGCATCTGCAGCAACAGCAGAAAACGTCACCCCACTGTTACATCCAGAATTATGCAACACAAAAGAACAGTTCGGTTAGAGATGCCTACGCTATCCTCATCATCTTCGTCATCATATACTCCCACGTCGTAGAGGAGCCGTTTGTTGGCATCGGAGAGTACTGCACAAGAACAATGGGATGGGAGCACGAGGGCTCCACGCAATAAGTTTACCAACAGGCTAGATTGGTTCTTTTTGCTGGTGTTCAGTTTATTAGTTGTTGGTTAGTCGTTGTAACAGTAACAGGTGAAGGGTGGTTTGTGTTGCTTCTCAAAACAAAGGGTGGTTTGTGAATAGGGATGGAACAGAGCAGTGGGGCGGGTGCAGGGTGCTGAGAGAAGGAAGATTGAGACCGGAATAGGCGCCCTGGATCTCTTGGAACTTCTCCTTGGCTTCCTCCATGTGCTTCACGCTGCTGGAGGAGGAGCATTTGTCCGGGTGCCATTTCTGCAGAGCAATTGGACAGAATCAATCATTAGGGATCCTCTCCATTGAATATGATTTAAAATTGGGACAGAATAACGGCATACATGTCGGCATGCATTGGGATTCAGTGTGTCTGATTAGTAGGACAAAATATTGACGCACAACAAAAAGGATTTCACCTACGAATTCGGTTTAAAAAATCGACCTTGGAACGAATTATAACTGCCAGATCGCACTGGCTTTTGCATCGTAGTTCGTAGTTACTAAAGACGGAGCATTTAGTTAGCGGCTTAGGCAAGTAGGCAGCGAATTGGGAGAAACGAAACATGAACTTGGCGCCAATGTATCCGCCTGCAAACTCGAATCACCCGCGGAGAACGGTTTATTCTTTTTCTCTCTCGACAAATCACAACTACGCCAGAAAGGCACGCGCGATGCTAGATAGCTAAATCAGCAACGATATGCAGCAGCAAGCAACCAAGAACGGAGAGACGGCGCGAAATCAGGAAACTGGATTGCTCTCACCTTGGCGAGCTTCCGGTAAGCGACCTTGAGGTCGGCGTCGGAGCACTCCTTCTTGAGCCCAAGGACCGCGTAGAGGTCCCCGCCGCCCTCCCCGCCCTCTGCCGCCGCGTCGCCGCACTTCTCTCCCCCGGCGTCCATGCCGCGAGGCGAGAGGCGAAGGGAGGCGCACGCACGCGCCCGCTGGCCAAGGGTGCAGCGACGCGCGCAGAAGAAGCGACCCCGGCGGTGGGGAAGGAGGAGGAAGAGAAGGGGGAGGAAGCAAGCGGATGGCGCAGCTGCTGCTGCTTCTTCTCCGTTCTTCCCCCCTCCTCTCCCTCTCTCTGTCACCACGCGCCGCAGGAAGCCTCCAGAAGGCCATGATGGCCACTTGCCCGTTAAAATATTTTGGCTCTCTCTCCGCGTAGGAAATTCCGAGCTTTTCTTTTTTTGGCGGCTTGCTCTGTTGGGCCCTGTTTGCAGATGCTACTGTATATGTGTGTCGTCGGAATTCGGAAACAACCTTCGCTTTTCAAAGTGTCAAATGTTTTTACTTTGATCAAATCTCGGAAATACTAAATAAATATCATTAAGTTAAATATTGAGTGTATTCTATATTAAGTTTATTTGAAAACATAAATTTGGATACTATTTCAATAATAAACTATGTTAAACTTTAGGAAGATTGTTTCTTCAGGTGGGAGTACTAGAAAGGCTTCCAATCTCATTTTTAAAATTAACTGAGATTTCGAAGGGGATTTTTAGTGCGGATCATCAACACATATGGTCATGCTCCCTCTCCGTTCTCTTTATATACCTTTTCATTTAAGAAAACACTTTTTTTTTTAGAGAAAAGGGTTTCCCCCGCTTTTGTATTACCAAAAGCAAACAAGGTTCACAGCATTCAGTGCTTAAAAGCACGACCGACACGACTTAAGCGTTCACAAGCGAAACTGAAACGCTAGGCTCATTGCCTAAACCCCCCGCATCTAAATCGACCTCAACAATAGTAAACTGAATAGCCTCAGGCACCCCTCCGGTAGCTGCATCAGCGGAATTTGTGTGCTCCTCGTCCGAACGCCGAGCAACCGATCGACCCGATCCTGATGATGAAGTTGTCGTCATCGACTTCCACTGGAGTAGAGGCGGACAGCATGCTCTTCTCTCCAGGAACTTCACGAACTCCTCCAGCTTTGATTTGACCCCATCCTTGTACAGCGGCATCCATCTCTTCAGCATCTTCACGATCCTCAGCAACGCCTTGTCCAGCCCCATCCAAACCGCACCCTGAAAACAGATTTCATTTCTTAGTTTCCATAAGGTCCACATCACAGCAGAAGTAACAATGTTAATGACTGCATGTTTCTTTTTAGAGATCCAAAGCCTGGCCACCGATTCATAGTTTAAACCGATTTCACCACCAAAGAAGTCGTTAACAGTTTTCCACAGCATACTAGCAACAATATCATCAAAGAAAAGATGGGATATTGACTCTGCTTCAGAGCAGAACAGACATGAGACATCAGTCATCTCCTTTCTCTTAGCTAGATTGTCTCTTGTTAACAACTTATTTTTTGCTAAGAGCCAGAGGAAAATCTGTACCCTAGGAGGTATATTCACACTCCAGATAGCACTAACATACATAGGCACCACCCCTCTATTTGTGATTACTGCATACAAGGATTGCATGCTATAATTGCCTGATGAGGTATAAGCTCACAAGATATGATCCTCCTCATCAGTAAGAGCTATGGTTTCCATTAACCCAGATAGCTCATGCCACAAGGCCATCCCTCTAGCTCCAACTGTCCTTCTAAATGATAACATTAGAGTTTCACCATCCCAGACTTCACTCACCGTCTTCCCTTGTTGTTCATTAATCACATATAAAGGCCAAAAAACGGTGGCTAAGGTAACATTACCCAGCCAAACATCCTCCCAGAACCTAATCTTCCTGCCATTCCCAATCACCCACTTGATTCCAAGTAAAGCAGTTTTCATAGCCCAAATGACCCCTTTCCAAAAAGGAGAGGCCCCATCTAAGTTGCAACACATCAAGTTTGGTTTATCAGTTCTATATTTAACATCAATGATCTTCCTCCAAATAGCATCAGAGTTTAACTGGTATCTGAAAATCCAGGCCCCTAAAAGAGCCAAGTTTAAACTTCTAAGATCTAAAACCCCCAGACCACCATCATCCTTCCTCATAGACACTAATTGCCAGTTAGCTAAGTGATATTTATGCTTATCATTAGTATCATTCCAGAAAAAATGTCCCATATGGGAATTAATGAGCTTAATAGCCCATTTTGGAAAATTTAATAACAAATAACAGATATATGGGAATGCTTGATAAACAAGCTTTCAGCAAAGTTAGTCTCCCAGCATAGGAAAGTAGTCTTCCTCCAACCAGCAATTCTTTTAATTATTTTATCTATAATATTTGTAGGTCTGTTTCCTTAATTTTGCATAGTGGAGAGGCACCCCAAGATATTTTAGGGGGAAATCAGTCTTCTTACAATAGAACACTTTAGCAAAGCTATTAGTTTCATCTTCATCTAGGCCCACTGTAAGGAGCTCACTCTTGTCATAATTGATTTTCAAGCCTGACATTTTCTCAAAGCACACTAATAGCCACTTTAGAGTGGTTGCTTTCTCTAGGTCATTCTCCAGAAACAAGAGGGTGTCATCAGCGTACTGTAGACTGATAACCCCTCCCTCTTGAACTTGTGGAAGCAAACCAGAAATCATATCTATCTTGGCAGCTTTCATAAGCATCTTAGAAAAAACATCAGCCACTAAGTTAAATAAGAGGGGTGATAGAGGATCCCCTTGTCTAAGCCCTTTGCCTGGTTTAAAAAACTTACTGTTTTCATTATTCATCCTAATACACAAGGAACCACCTCTTACCACCTGCCTTATCCAGCCTATCCACTTCCCACCAAAACCTCTAGATTTTAACATTTCCTCAAGGAAATACCAACTAACTCTGTCATAAACTTTTTCATAATCGATCTTGAGCAAAACACCTTTCTCATTTTTCCTATGGACTTCATGAATGATTTCATGAGCTGCCACCACACTCTCAAGAATGTATCTACCTTTGATGAAGGCAGATTGGTTTGACTCCACTAGCCTATTGGCCACTTGTACTAGCCTATTATTGAGCATTTTGCTAAAGATTTTGAAGCTGCAATTCAGCAAGCTTATTGGCCTAAACTTCTTAAGAGTTTTGGCCTCAGGCTCTTTTGGAATGAGTGTAACCATCCCATAATTTAGCCTTTCCAAATTTAGACTTCCTTTATCAAAACTATTAATCATTGCCATTAGATCTTTTTTTATAACCACCCAGAACTTCTGATAAAATAGGAAAGGAAGCCCATCAGGACCTGGGGCACCATCAGCATAAGAGCTGAAGACAGCATTCTTCACTTCTTCCTTAGAGAAGGCAGCTTCTAGAAACTCATTTTCAAAATCAGGTACCTTTTCATCCTCTTCCCAAAAGTCTTCACCTAAGGATAACCCACAACTTTCTTCAAAACCAAACAAGGTTTTATAATAATCTACAGCATGCTTAAGCATCAGATCATTTAAGAAAACACTTTAAGATGCTTTTTGGTTCAGGTAGTATTTTATCTACTCCAGTCTTGTTTGATACACATAGCTACTCCCTAATTTAAGGCTAAAACTAGTTAATTGAGTAAGACCTTGCTAAAATATTAACCTGCCTATTATTATTATTATCTCTTATGTTTAGATGCACTAGAAGTTCTAGTCTAGAACTATTTAGCTATCTTTTAGTTAGTTAGCAATTAACTCTTGTATCCAAACACACTTCATCAAATCTTAAGTATTCAAGTGGTAATCAAAGGATAGCTTTGTATAGGATAATGATTATGCTGCCATTCCATCAACCACACAAAGCATGCATTATCAATTCTTAGTCATCGTATTGTAAGGCGAGTCTTCATCACACAGTTTCACATACTATTTAAAACTTTGAAATTTTGATACGAAACAACCACCCTCTCAATGCATAGTTTCATTGCACAGTTTCACATACTATTTAAAGCTTCTATGGGTCCACCATTATCTCTCTCTCCTCTCTTCCACCAATGACCTTCCTCCATGCATGCGGATGAAATGAAATAACACTCTCAATGGAGGTTTCACACACTTTTCAATGTTTTGAAAACACCGCTATATAGTTTCACCATGGTGAAACGAATTCCCTCTCTCTCCTCCCAATTTCATGCAATTTCATGCAAATGCTGACATGACAGTCTATTTAATGTGCATGACACTCCCGTGAAACCTCTATTGAGACTGGCCTAAGGGCAATCCTAAATAAAAAAAACATCGAATAGTTTTAAATCTGTGGAGACACTATATACAAAAAACATGTTTCAATGATTATTTTTCTAAAATAAGTTATCGCATTTTTCTCTCCATCATGTACTGTATCTACCAAATTTACTCATGAGTTTTGTTTTAATATAATTTTCTCATGAGTTTTGTTTTAATATAATTTTCTTCCTGACTTGATCCCGAGCACTAGTTTATTGGCCCTTTTTGGCCGGAGGTTGTTCAAAGCAAACGGGGCCAGCGTCCAGAAAGCACAGCACAACATCGTACAGGAAGCGTCGAGAAGCCACTGAGCGTCTGAGCCCCATCGCCAGCAGTTGCGAGCTACCGGTCGTGCCCACTCGCTGGCGTGCAATCTGGACCGTTGGCTGATGGTGGCGCTGAGATGGAACGGCCGGGATAGGCCCTGGGGACGAAGATATTTTCGGACGAACGCCTCCAGAAGGTTCCCAGTCTGCCCCGTGGGTCCCGCGCGCCACCCTCGCAACGAACGGGCCAGCTGCTGCTGGGCTGGAGCCACCCCCGCGGTGCGCCGCGCGCATGGCTCACGGCGCCGGATCGGGTCGCAGCGGCCAGGGGTCCAAAATGTTCGGTACGCCACGGTCCACGTGGAGTTGGTGCACGCTGAGGAGCGCTCCTCTCTCTGTCCAGGTAAAGTTCAGCGCCGGCGCGGCGAGTAGTGGACCGTGACGGGAGATGGATGGGACGGTAGGCTGCGCTTTTGGAATCACCGTGAACCCTTTTTTGTACTCACTCGGGTAAAACAAACAATAGAGAAATGGCGACATTTTTTTATTTTTCAATCTTAATCAAATTGAAAGCTATTTCATTCTTTAGAAAACGAGAATTATATTTACAAAGATTTTTTTATATGGAGTACGTATGGTTTAACAAGTGTCATGACTTCAAATGTAGTGGATTAAAGTGCTGATGACTAGCCTAATCGGTTATCGTGGGCGCGTGTTTTCTTTTGATTCCTGAGGCTGCGTTTGGATAATCATGGACCGAGGAATCTAGCTTTTCAAAGCTAGAAGCTGAAAATGTTTGGATCAAAGTTGAGGTAGCCTATTTTGTAGAGAAATTTACCATAATAACCTTGTAAGGATAGGTGCATGCGATAGGATTAACAAAAATGCGACGAACACATTGGTCAAGTTGGATCAATATGCTGAAACAACTGTTTAGTTGAGCTTCGACCTTCGATCCCAAGCTAGCTTTCACGTTTGTTGGAATCCAAAAGGATCCTAAATCTAAGTAGTCTTGAGATTTAATTGATTCTGAAAGAAAAATTTGTATTTTTAATGGAAGTAGCATTCTTTTATATAGTAGGTAGCACAAAGCATGATTGACGCTTTCAGATATAGCACACTGCATAAAAAGATTGTGTCACGATGAACGTTTTGATCACTGCGTGAGAATGTTTTTTTTTTTTTTTTTTTTTTTTTTTTTTTTTTGAGGCGACACTGCGTGAGAATGTGAGAGCGCAGCAGAATTTGCTGCTAAAAATCGGTGCTACGCTAAAGTCAGCCCATCCAAACGGGTCCAGCTCGTGCATCAGAAATTTCCGCGGGTTTGTAGGCCGAGCCCAACCGGCCCACGAATGATGGGCCTAACTGAAGCCCAACTCCGGAAGAGCAGCACAGCACCTCCCCATAGCCACTAGCCACTAGCCACTAGCCACTGCGTTCTTCCGAGTGTCTCCCCGGTCCTTCTAGACGCGACAGCACACCACTTCTGTGAAACATCTCGAACTTTCGCTGCCGCTCACTTTATACCCCCCTCCGTCCCCTTTTCGCCTCGCCACATCGCAGAGCTCAGAGCAGGGGAAGCTACCGCAGATCTCACCACTCCGACACAGTTGGATCAAGCGAGCCGCGTAGTGTTGTTTAGTGTGTGAGAGAGGGGGAGCCATGACGGAGCTGTTCGACACGGCCGTGACCAGCCTCCTCCACCTGCCGGAGGTGCTGGACCGCCTCGCCGCCGCGGACGGCGACCGGCGCTCGGGCGGACACCACGCCGCGCACCAGCACGGGCACGCCCGCGTCCACGGGCTCGGCGGCGGCGGCGGCGGCGGCGCGCCGGTGGACATCGTGGAGACCCCCGGCGAGTACACGTTCGTGCTCGACGTGCCCGGCCTCTCCAAGTCCGACATCCAGGTACGTGCGTGTGTACGCGCTGCGCGGTTTTGCCATCCATCCTCGCTGATAACCAGGCTGACCGAACTGACCCCGTCCGGCGCCATGCGCGTCGTCGTTTCAGGTGACGCTGGAGGAGGACCGTGTGCTGGTGATGAAGGGCGGCAACGGGAATAAGCGGAAGCGCGAGGAGGAGGAGGACGGGGAAGGGTGCCGATACATCCGGCTGGAGCGCGGCGCGGCGCCGCGGGCGTTCGCGCGCAAGTTCCGCCTCCCCGAGGACGCGGACACGGGCGGCGTCGCGGCGCGCTGCGAGAACGGCGTGCTCACCGTCACCGTCAAGAAGCTGCCGCCGCCGGAGAAGAAGACCAAGTCCGTGCAGGTCACCATCGCCTAGAACGCTAGAAGTTCGCAGTCGGCCTGTCGGCGCTGGCCGTTTAGCTGAGTAGCAGTAGAATGGATGGGGTGCTCTTTTGTTCACGTACGTAGTGGCATGGCATGTTGGGTGGGGTGCTCTTTTGTTCACGTTTGTGCTGATGAGGAAGCTGAGGGGGGCGTGTGACCGTGCTTCTTTTGTGAATGGATGGAATGAAATGGAATCGAAGTGCTTAGTGAAACCTGCAAGATTCCAAGTATATTATTATTGTCTGTTTCGTCCCGTGTCACCGTCTCTGCTGACCAAATTGATCGTCCCTTTTTTCGTGAAATTTGGTTTCAATCTCATCAAGAACAAGATTTTTTCAAACTATGGCGAGGCGATTATTATCGTCATTAATTTAGAACTTCCTGTACTGGGTGCAAAACGCAACAACGTCGCCGTCCGTCCGGCAGAATTCAGACAGGGAACGTCGCTTGGTGCACAAACGCAAACCAATGACGCGTCGCACGCACACCGCCCTCTAATTTAACTTTAGCGTAACATATATTTTGATGAAAATGACTTGTCCACATTTTTGTTAGAAAATTAGTAATTGCATGCGGCACAAAAAAAGGAAGATGGTCCACTGCATGCATGCGGCACCAAACAAGGAAGATAGTCAAGATAGTCTAGGTGGGGATATGCTGACATTTCAGGATACCGTTTCTATTTTATGAATATTAGTTAATTAAAATTTTTCATTTATTTTTGAAAAATCAAGGGCTGTGATAATTTTGAGATCTTACCTCCTATGAGGTAAAAAAAGTGTACCGTAGCAAAGCCCTTCTTGTTAACCCTTTTTGTGTCATCACTTTTCAATATTGCTTTGGACTGGCAATTATGTAGTCTGGAGGACTACTATCTGCATCACCAACACCACTGGAGGTCTGGAGCATATTGTACAAATGACAAGGAGTTCTGTATGCTTTGGGTTCAAGTGAGCCTGATATGTAAATTTCTAGCTGGAGCACTTGATTTGGCCTCAAGTGCACTTCCTGTGAGCCTGAATCCCAACAAGCATTAATGCAAATTTCTATGTATGAAAATTTCAGATTACTTCTTTTGTTTCAGTGCAAAATTCAGATTACTTCTCCTGTCGACAAAGCTGGTTCTTTTGTGCTACTAAATAACAGTAAGCACCAGCAAAGCTTTGCTTTGTCAGGAAACACAAACCCTGTGCCAACAGGAACTCCTTGCAGTAATCTGTGAAACTGTGAAACCAGCTTCATTGTAGCAACTCCAGATTCTTTGGTAGTTAACTGAATAGTTTCAGTTTAATTTCTTCTATATCGTCAGTTTACATTCCCTTCAGTTTGCAAAGAATGTTCAGATTCCCTCCACCTGTCCACCATGTTCGTGCAAGCCTCTCTTTGCATATCCTATTTTATTCTATTCCCTCCATGCCACTATAACTGGTAGTGCACGAGGTTCCACTTATAATGGAATTTCACTATAAAGAAACACATCAACATTATATATTTGTAAGATATTTGGAGGAAGCAAAGCATGCCCTGCTTTCTATTCTTTTCAAGAAGGTGTGACCATCTTATGGTTGCTTTGGAGAGCAAACCATGCCATGCTTTCTGCTCTTTTCAAGAACATATGACCATCTCATGGTTGCTCTGGAGGGCAAACTATCATTACAAGGTCCAAATAAACATAAACATAAACAAATCACACCAAACAGACAAAAGTTTGGCAAATCCTTTGTCCGATGATGAGGACGATGATGTCCACACTCAGGGACTTTGTCTGATCTTCTTCGGAAGGCACTTCATGACAACTGGTTGGCTAGATTCAGTAGTCACTGAACCGCCCACGGTCTTCCGGTCATTCTTCAGCATCTCCTCCATAGCCATTTGGAACCTGTGTATGCACAAAGGTTATGACAGTCAACAAGGATGTACTGGCAAAGAACCTGAAACTTGACTTGTGGTTGTGTTTCTGATGTACTGGCAGGGGTCTCTGGGCAGTGTCTATGGTTTTTCAGATGTACTGGCAGTCTGAAACTTAAAACTTGACTTGTGGTTGTGTTTCTGATGTACTGGCAGGGGTCTGTGGTGCCGGTGCGTGCAGGGAGCTCGACTGGGAAAGGATAGGGTGTTGGGATGGAGTTGGAAGCAAATTTGGGCCCCTATTTTTTTCAGGCTAGCATGCAAATGGAAAAAATAGGGGGGCCCAATTTGCATGCTGGGCTGGAGTTGCTCTAAGGAAGTTTGGTTGAGGTAATGGTCACAGAAATAGCAATACCAGCTACAAATGATGGATATGGTCATGGCAAGTGTATTCTTAATAATTCAAATCCCTAATCGAACACATCATTACAGGTAACATATACATAATTGTAAGCAGGGGGTATTTAAATTTCAGTAATTTCCATTACCTAGTACCACTTCGTCAACAAGAATAAAAGCACAAATCCATGAAAAGACAAGCATCACATTACCCTTTGATAGGCAAGTCATCACGATTTCAGTCCGGTGGAAGGACCGCGGCGGTAAGCGCCATCCTTGCTTGTGTGATGGCTCTCATGAGCTCAACATTGTTAGGTTCATCCCTCACCGCAGCCAGAACCTCATTGTACGCTAACTCTAGTAGCTCCAAATGTTCCCAATCAACATCAATTATCTACCAATTTTCAAAAGAATAGCAATTTAGAATTCATAAAGAAATGACATATATCCATAAAAAACATTAAACAAATCATAATGCTACCTATTCCATTTGCACGTGAGAACTACTTTCTTGCTCGTCAATTATGGTGCATATTCTTCTAATGCTTCCGACAAGGGCCTCCAAATCATCATCATCTTCGTCATCTTTAGTCTTTTTACTGATATAAAAATAAGTGTATTTTAGTAAACCAGTCTAATTTAATACAAAAGGCAGTTCTTGTGCCCCATATTCGAGTTCTCAATGGCTGAACCGAGTGTGTGCGCGCGCCTAGAGCTACCTTGGAGCAGGGAGGGAGAGGAGGGAAGGAGAGCAGGTCCTGCTCACCTAGGATTGTGCCAACACGTGGTATCAGGGAGCGGGTCCCATTTGCTGTGCTTAACCGTCGGCGATGGGTGACACCGTGGCTGCGCTGAAGGCCTAAACATCTTATGAAGCAAATCCTCCTATACAAATAAATAAATAAGTCAAGAAATAAATATTTTAATTTATTGCGGAAAGTCAAAGGGCAATGCAAAATAAATAAAAATAGTCTTAGTTATGTTAACCAATTAGAAGAAATTCAGAGCTCGAGCTCAAGGCTCTTCTTCTAGGAGAGCAGGTGTTGCTCACCTCGGTTCTTGGAACATTGTGATCTTTCAAGGAGTTGCACTTTTTGTACATCTTTCTGAGATCCTTCACCTTTTGCTTTATCTGACCAATGGTGTAATTTGCGCCTTTATCCTTAAGTTTTTGCTCTATCTAAGCTAGTAGAGTTTTCAGGATCCAAGTGGCCTTTCCATCTTTCCTCCCCAGATCCTCTCTGGCCCATCAGGTATTTCAAGTCCCAATTTTCTTCTAAGGGGTGTTAGCAGCATTATTTCAAGAATTCTTATGACTCCCTTTCTTTCTATCTCAATTGAAAAATATAATTCCCTTTAATTTTTTGAAGAAATATAATTGGAAAATGAAAATCAATTACAGAAATGAGTAATAAACCCCATTATAGAGTGGTGATTCAATTCAACATTTTGTCCATTTGGTTTTGATTGTCTCATAGTTCTATAGTTGAAATTTGGTTTATCGTTGGATGAACGTAGCACCCATGCTAAAAACTCTATGCCTGGCGCTTTAGCAGGTTTATTATTAATAGAAATCGATCGTTTATTTCTAGGTAGATGCTTTTGTCATTCCCTTTATTTAATTCTATTTACTCCTGTTAGAGAGTTGCTAAGATTGACCAAGAACGGTTTTCTTTCCAACATAAAGAACTTCTCTAAAAGCATGCAATGCAAATTAGTAAGTTTTGCTTGTGGTGGGAAAACCAACAATTCTTGTTGTTGCGAGTATGCGAGTAAAAGAGACACGAATAGTGAACTTGTGTTTTCCATTGATCATTGAGGGTTACATTTATAGTAAATAGGAGGGGAGGTTGCTTGGCCATGGCTTCTCGCATGCGGAGAGAAGCCGCCTCCCCAAGGCACTCAACTCACTGAGAGGAGAGTCCTTAAGGGAGAAGTATTCCTTGTCCAAGAATAGCCAAGAATCTAAGGAGGTATCCAAAGGTGAGATCACCCCTAATATCTTGTACAGGATATTTGTAACACTTGTGTTTGCTCGTGGCTGGCAACACAAGAAACCGGGCGGACCGGGACACGGGACATGTCATCTTGCCGTTAAATTGTGCACCCGCTGAACCTGGCCTACTACATATAAATTCATATGCTATATACTAGCTCTGCTTGTACTCCAACCAAGGTTTCTTAGACCGTCCACTATGTGTGCGGTGCTCAAAATTTTTTAACTCTGACATACGGCATCGGTGCCTCAGCTGCCTGCGTAGCCACAATGTGGTCATCGGTGCTTGCATGTGACTGTGGGCCCGTGTACAGGACAATCTCTTTCCTTTCCCCAATATCTCCGTCTCGGCCTTCATCTTCCAGGACAATCGCCGCCGCAGCTCCCGGAGCCGAGCGCCTCGCCATTGCAGCTCCCAGGCCAGCGCCGTGCGGAGTCATTGGCGGCCATGGCGCCTGCAGCACCCAGCCCGGCGCCGCCGAAGCCTGGCGGCCGTGGCGCCTGCAGCTCCGACGGCATGGACGACGGCGCTGCTCCGGGTGCTGCTCCGCCTCATCTTCCCCGACGGCCGGACCTGGAGCCATGTCGGCGCAGCGGCGTGGCTGCCGTCGGGAGCAGCTCGACGGGGAAGAAGCCGTCGCCCCAACGCCTTGGATTCTGGCGCGGCTCCCGACGGCGCGACGGAAAGGATGAAGCTCCGGCTGTGCCATGGCGACGGCATGCCCCGGCCCGTCGAGAGCCCGCTCGTGCCAAGCAGTGCTTCCCCGCCGCCGCCGCCGCCTTCTCATCCCGCCGTCGTCATCGGCGCTCGGCTCCCTCTTCTCTCACCTGGCTCTGTCTCTACAGTCTGGGATATAATTTTTTATCTTTCAAGCACCGGGGCACGAACAAGCCTCGATGCCAGGTTTTATGTGAAACTGGGCACCGCCTGCAGTGTTTGGCACCGGTGCCTCAACGCTCTCTCTCCTCTTGAGGCACCGGCAAAACCAAACATAGTGGACAGTCTTAGGTTTTAGGACGCTAGAATGTGATATAGAGAAGTGCTCGCAAAAAAAAAAAGTGATATAGAGAAGTGCAGTTCCCCTTGATCCTTAATGTGACATAAATTATTTAGCAACAGTGTATGTCGTGTAAAAAATTGCCTTTCTTGTCTGAGCTCAGTCTACTGGTTTGAGTACCTGCCTTTACTCAGTCCTCTACATTAAGGAATTCATTCCATTTTTCATTTTGCTATTGATGTCATCCAAACAAGGATTTGTGTGAGAACTTACAGAACAAAACTGTATTGCATATATTAATGAATTGCTGAGTTACTTGTAGATTATTACAATGTAAATGTATTAACATGCTGACCTTTCATTTAGGATCCCTTTTTAATTGACCTAAGGTGCAAAGATCCTACTACTAAAAAGCCTCAAACGAAATCGTCAACCGGGCGTGCGAAAACTACTGCCCGCTCCTTCGCTCGCCCGGCTTTCACCTCGCCCACCCCTCGCGCAACGCCCCCAGGCTTTGACGGGCGGGTCCCGCCGACCTCGCCTCCCCCGACGCTCGTCTCCCGAGCCGCCCGGTGCTTGCGCTCCCACGAAGGTCGCCGGAGCCGCCTCGCGCTCGCCTTCCCCAACGCCGGCGGCCCGCCTCTCCCATGCCCACGCCGGCGTCCATGGCGCTCCTCCGTCGCGGACGGGCGGCACGCGGAAGGAGGCGCGGAAGGAGCTCGCCTCGCCCTCGCGCCCATCCGCCGCCGTTGAGTCCCAACGCCCATCCGCCGCCGCTCCGCCCGTCCACGAGCTCGTCGTCCTCCGCAGCCCCAAAGCCCGTCCTCGTCGGTGGAGGGAGCTCGCGCGGCCCGGGAGGGCGGCGCGCCGGATCCGTCCGCCCGGGTGCTCGCCTCGGCGCCGCCCCCCAACGGGCGCGGCTCGCGAGGTAGGTGGGAAGGGAGGAGAATCGGAGAACGGGACGAGCCCGCCGGTGGGAGCAGGGGAGCCGAGCGGAGCGGCGAGCCGAGTAGGGAGCGACATCCGCCGCCGCAGCCCAAGCTCCGGCGCGCTCGGGCCTCGCATCCGTCCCAACGCCCATCCGCGCGCGCTCGCCGCGCCGGGCTGTCATGGAAGGGGTAGACGGCGCGCGACGCGATGCGCTCCGAGCGACGCGATGATTGGGCGATGCGATGCGCTCCGAGCGCCCGCCCCGCGGCCGCTCCTTCACCGTGGCCGCCTCGGCCTCGGCTGCCCGGGCTGCTAGAACACCCGCCGCGGGCGCGGCGACGGAAGGCCGACCCGGTCGTCGCCCTCGGGCTCCGGCGCCGGTGGAGAGTCGCCGTGGTGGTGGTGCTGCGGATGTCGAACAACGGCGAAGCGAGGCCCCCGGAAGCAGGCCGTGACCGCGTGCTTTGGAGGATGTAGATGGGTTTCGAAGAAGTTTTGATGATTTGGGAACTTTTAGACCAAGCATGCGAATCGGGACTAATTTCTTTAGTTTTAACAGGTAAACACATTTGGATCTGGTACATGGGATTGTTGCTGTTTCCTGCACGTTGTCTTTCTTGATGGTGGCGTGTTCGCTCGACTCACCTGTAGCTCATCTTCAGACTTTTGATTGCAATGTAGAGGCTGACAGTATGTGATTTGGTTCGGCAGATGTTTCTGAGAATGGCATAACTGCATGACCTTAACAGAGAGTTCCATTCTGGGGGATCACCACAAATTATTTGCAACAGGGGTTCAGTCGAAGAACTTAGGTTATGCTTCGACAAAGAAAAGAAGGTGAGTTCCCACTTTTTCCCAACAACCCCCGACAATTTGTTGCTATGAAATATTACGGCCATGAGTAGAACCAATGACTGTTGTGTAGACAGATTACCACCAAAGCAGATATGTAAATATGTTCCTACGTGGCCAGAATTTCGTTTGCTAAATTTTGGATGTTTCTAAAAAAAATCTTATGTCCTATGTGTATATATGCTGAACAACCACTACAAGTGATGATAAATTATAAATATGATTCATGAAACATATTTAAATTGACTACTTAAGTTATATTGGCTTCGTAAAGTTTGGTTATTCTAAATAAAAATAAAATATATAACACTAAGATTACTTTGGAGTGGACATTCCTATTTTTGAAAAGTTGTCCCATGGACCATAAGCATGGAGCCTGTTTAAGTGTTTCACATGGATGTCGGATTATGAAATGTTAATCAGATGATGCATGGCATATCTCACTTCAAGCTTAAGCTTTGCTAATGCTAGCAGTCATCATGCAGTAAGCTGCTAAGCGACAACACTGGGTCTGGCAGCATGAACACATACACATGTATGACGCCCACAAGATATGCCGAGGGAGGGACAATATGGGTAGTGCACAGATCGAAGACTCTGAATAAACCAATTTTGTGGACTGCAGAGATAGCAAGGTCACAGTATTGCGGTCAGAGCCTTGTCATTTTTCACCAAGCATCATCATGTCGTTAGAAAAATACTACAGCTTTTGGCTTTCACTAAACCATCATAATTTTGGCTGACAGTGGTTGTTGATCCTTGCTTTTTTCCTAGGTTGGTTCAGATAAGCTCTGCTTGTCTGAATGGAATGAAATGATAATTGAACAGAGGTTGCTGTCAGGTTTGAGTGTCCTGTAAGGGAAAATGAATCAGCACCATTATGTTGAAACCAGTTAGTTTGCCATTGTTAGAAACAAAAATGGCTTAACCAGTGATTAGTAACAATCACCAGTGTAACTAGGCTTCTAAAAAGAATTCAGCCCTGATTCAACACAAATATGTTCCACCAATGGTACTTGCTCCATTGCCACCACTTTTGTTTTGCTTAAGTATCAAGGGATATTCTTCTCTTGGGAAATCTGCCGCAAATTCCATCAAGCCACACAGCTTCTTCTATTCTCACTCTTTGTGTTTAAATTTGGCTCAACATGTTTAAACCTGAAAACCATTATATTTCAGTGTTCTGTAACTCCCTGTATTCGTAGCTGAAATAGAATCAAAGAACCTTCATGGGGATCTTCCAACAACAAACCACGTTTGTAAAGGAGAGCTCGAGTCTCGTGCGACATTTGATGGTCTTTTTAATTGCTAAATAATATGGTCCACCGACTAGGTTTGCCTCTGTTGATCTGTTCTTGGAGTTGACTTAGCTACATGTCTACATTATAGGGGCCCTGGTTGCATGTCATGATTTGTGTAGTTGATGCATCTACTTTTCTTCTTTAATGGATATGTGGATTTTAATATTTTTTTGTCCGTGGTTTTATGGAGGTATCTCCTCAATGTTGAGGAGGCAGAATGGATCATTTATGTGACAAATTTGGTCAGCCGAACCAGACATGTTTTTCAGTGTAGTATTTGAGTGGCATAAAGATGTTTGTCATTTATTGTGTTTTTATTGAATCTTCTCTTGCCTTTCTTCAAGTTGCAAGGACGGCCAGTTGGCTCCCAAATCAACTGAAAGGATGGACTGAGGATAGATCGAAGCCTCCTTAACCTGCTGCTATTTACCTTCTCTATTTCAGTTCAGTCAGTTTCCTTTGTCCTTCCCGACTTTTTTTTTCTCTTTTTTTCATGTGTGTTATGCACCGGTGATGTTCAGAGAGGCATCTGTGTCGTGACAAGCTGCAAGGGTAGCTCATCTGTGTATGGATTGGTCCTGGATTTTAACCAGGAAAACTTGTCTACCCATGTGTAGAAAACTAATGGATTGATCATTAGAGTATGAAAAATGATTCATTTTAGCAAATCGTGTGACAAGATTGTCAATGATGCTGTTGTTTGTGTTTAGTTAGCTCGATAGATGGAATGTAATCTGAAATGTTTTATCGCTTTTAGCTGAGAATTGAGTACGTTGACATCAAGGTTGTTCATGTAGGCTTATATAATCTTTTTTAATAAAGTTGAATGTATATAATCTACTATGATAGGTATGATATTTGCATTAATCTTTTAGTTTTAAAGTTGCTCATGTACAAAAGTTTGAATGCAAGTTTATTATTCCCGTTGCAACGCACGGGCACTCACCTAGTCAATATGATTACGTGCTAGGCTTGGTAGACCCTACGGCACAGCAGCAGCTAGCACGGGTGGCGCGGGGCCCGGGGGGGGTGTGGAGGGTGCCGCGCGCGCAGCTACTTAGGTCTCCTGAAGGCAGACGACATCGATTGTTCGAAGGAATCGGAGGGTTTAAAAGGTACTCAACTCTCTGCGCATGCCTATATGCATTCTCTGCTACTACCTCCGTCTCTTTTTATAGGTCGTTTTGGGCCTGATTTTTATTGTCTAGATTCACAGCAATTATTATGTATCTAGATATCATCTTTGTCCTGATTCATTGATTGCCTGATGTATCTAGAAAGAGGTCAAAACGGCCTACAAAATGAGACAGAGGAAGTATATACTTAAATCACTGACAAATTCAACTAATAGTTTAGCCGTCTATTTTTTGGGAACGTATCCTATGCAAACCAGACAAGTTGTGCAAACTTGTAAACTTTTGATCAAGGCCACAAGATCCCAATCCGATGGACATAGAGAGAGGTGGAATATTTTTTTAAAAAACGCCCCCCATTAGACTAACTAATATGGTTTTCTTGCAAGTCACCCCTTCCTCATTGTTTCACCTGTACGTGAGATTCCTCATCGTTTCTACCGGTGTCTTCGTTTCCTCTCCCGTACGGAAGTCACGTTGTGGTCGCCGCCGCCGCGGCCCGCGAGTCTCGCCGTCCGATCCGGCCCGCCCACGGACGGAGCTCGTCGGACTCGGACCGGATGCGCCACCGCCACCGCTGCCGGATGCGGGTGCGAGGCACGCGAGCAGGTCGGAGGAGGCCGGGAAGGAGGATGGGGGTGAAGACGGCGACCGCGGGAGCGGTGCTTGATGGGGAGCGGCGCAGTGGAGGCCGGGGTGGGTGAGCCGGTGCGGTCCTCATGTACGGGAGAGAAGAAGCCGGAGACTCACCTACGCAAGAACAGGGAGGGGTGGTTTGCAAATAAACCAGATTCGTTTGACTACAGTCGGGCGTGTTTTTGTAAAATTAGCACAGCTTTGTTCAGATCCATCGGATTAGGATCCGTGGCCTTGATCAAGAGTTTTCAAGTTTGCACAGCTTGGCTGGTTTGCACAGGATACATTCCCCTATTTTTTAACCATTGTGAGACCGCATCGGTTAATAGAAATGACCGCCTCAGTTAATGCCTCTAGGTTGAAGTTCCTGCCTGCCTTGGTGGTGTTTCCAAAAGGTCCTTAATCATTTTATTAGTAGCATGTACCAAATGACAAAAACATTGTTTGTGAAGAAAGAGGTGGCTTTTCTTGAATGAAAAGAAACTTTTCATTTGTGTAATAGCAGAATGATTTTTCCACTGGAATCCATAAAGATATTTGGCCATAAATGTAACTGTTTTACATAGCACATTAGCAAAATCCCGTCAAAACTATAGCAGGTGGTCATCTAGGCTGTTCTCACTAGCCCAAAGGGTAAAATACCTGGTTTTCTTTCAGGTGTGGCGTGAAGTAGACAACCACCATTAACCGAGGGAGTTTAAATAGTTTTTTTTTCATATTTTACATAATCTTTTCCAATGTTTCTAATCAATTAAATACCTATGTTCCTGGATCCAAAGAACTCAATCTCTTTTTTGTTGATATTATGATTTGTGAACTCATGGTGTTCCGTGTAGTCCAGTTGCGACATCTCATATTCTGCATGGGTGTGGTTGCCACAGGCAGCAACACGGCAAGCTGCACGCTTGCACACCTGGAAGTACACTTTTCTAGCTCAATGGCATGTTCAGAACTAGAAAGATTGCAAGGTGCTATGGCTAGGTATGGTCACTTTCAATTTCACTTTGTAGTTCATTGATTATTTTTGAGAGAGTATTAGGGTTTCAATAATACTTGGATTACCATCAATGGACACAGTCAGTGATTACATATAGGCCATTAGTAGAGCCGCTAGGGGCAGACCCATGGGCCGTACGTTTACTGTCTACCACACCCCCGCAGTTTGAACTAGAGCACCGCGAACGGCGACACCTGGAAATGGGAAGGCTGGTGCTCTCTTGGTTCGTTCCTATCGCTTGCCGTTTGTTCGCATTGCCTTGCGTTTCCTCTGCGCGTGGGCAGTGTGCTTGGCTTGCTTCGACTTGGGCGTCACCATTCTTCTTTCTTCTCTTCCTCCAATAATTCAGCATCGTGTACCCCTGCCCTGCTCCACGGACATCGATCGACAGCGATCAAGAACCTCGCCTGAACACCGTTATCGCTTGACGTGTCCCATGCCACGGGACACGGACATGGACACCCGACGCTTGCCTCGTTTTCTTTTGTTCGTGTGGTTGGGAGTTAGCTTGCCGCCTAGCCGTACCCGAACACACTGCTCTACACGGTTCGAGTGACCGAGCAATGTGTCGTTGCAGCTCGTGCAGGGATCTGAAGCGAACGGGTCCGTTCCAATCCAATTCCTACAGCGCATTGTCTCATATAATTCTGAAGGGCCGGAATGTAGGCTCCAATGAAATAAACAGAGCAAGTTTGCTTGCTTGCTCGGGCACGCTCTCTGCCGAGTGGATGGCAGGTATTGCCACGGCCACGAGGCGTCGTAGGTGGTTGTTTCCATGATCCTGCCATCATGTTGTACGTACTATCAGGTTGTTGATTTTATCTTTGTTCTCATCGCTTCATCAGGCTCAACGACGTTTTTATCATGACTTCGTATCTCTGGAAAGGATCATCCTCTGCCATCGCGTTGAAGATGGAGGTAGCTAGTACCTTCGGTCAACCTTGTTATTTGTCTCAGCAAAAAAAAAAAAAAAAAAAAAAAAAAAAAAAAGATGATGGCAATAATACCGAGCCACTGGTATGTGGTACCGTATGATGATCCTTCATTACGCATGCCTATCAGTCGTTGCCGTATGAAGTACGTACAATGACTGGAAAAGTTATTGATCAGGAAATTTAAATTTAGTTTATTTATCGGAGCTGATCGTTTCAGCCCATCATGCAATTTTCTTTTTAACTCTGATGAAAAGGAGTCCTCTGGACTCTGGTGGAGAAAGAATAAGAGAATGGCACATGCACAGCCGAACAGCTGTCGCTGATAGGGATTTTATTTCTGGTTCTGAATCATATAAAACATGAAAGTTTATGTCAATCCAGAAAGCTCCATTATTAGATATCAAATCAAATTAATATCCTGCATGACTAACTAAACGAATGGAAGCATTTTCATCGATGGGACTTGTAGTAATAGTATGTATATTTAATCGTTCATTTTCATCTTTATAGAACTCTCCTGATATCTTGACTTTTGCAACTGGTGCATAGTCTAATGACCTCCCGATGCAAACAGTCATCGCGCGCAGTATGGGGCAACTAACTCTCTGATGCGTGTACTGATATACTGTAGCCGATCGACGTCGTGTCAATGATTGAGCACCGAATTGCGACCCTAGATAGTTCACTTAATATAACTATATATATCGATTCTCAGAAGAAGAAGAAAAAAACTATATTATATTGCACTAGAGACGAACACGATAGAAAAGGCAAGAAATATTCAAAACCAGCCTACAGGGGGCAAAGCCAGAGGCAGAGTAAAGGTTTGTGCTAAGTTAGAAAAAGGCTAAAAAGTTTAGTTAGTAGCCGAGCAGATCATTTGAACCGAATTTATATCGAAGATAAACTACAGAACAATGGGGGTGATAACTATTAATTAGTACTCGCTGCTTGAGTACATGCAGTGTGATAACTAGTTTTTTGTGTGTGCAAGTACGTACTACGTAGCTTTTTTGTGATAGAAAAAAATTATCTCTTTTGATTTGTGATGATCTGTCCTTTGTATCATGATCCAAGGGTTTTGGACATTGCAAGAAAAGTTGGTTATATTTCTTGCAAAAGAAATATAGCAACTCCCTTAATTTATTCGTTCTTTTGTCTTCGGAAATCCTTGCTCTCGTCGAAACGCCGCGCGTTCCTCAGTTGTTTTCCGAGCCGATCGGGAGGACCGGCCACAATTTGTTTATCGATCTCATCACCTGCTTTAATTTCCTACGAAAATATCACGAATTGCTGACGTAGACAGCAATTCTCACGTGCAAATTAAAAAAGCGCATGAAGACGCGCGAACCTCTAGATCGAGCTACATACTCTAGCTATCTAGCACTGTAAGTAAGACGTCTGAACCGGCGAGACAAACACGCGCACACACCCACAGGTCAGCCGTTCGAGCACTGCGTCATCTCACATGCGGGCGCACTGCACCGCATCGATCGCCGTCACGATCACAGAAGCATCGTCGCCGGCGTTTCACATGGCGTGCATGTGAACCATCACGGGCGTATTTTCTACTGTTTGTATTGCTGAGCCTCGCTCTCGCTCCTCTCGCTTTCGCGTGCACGCCTCCATCACCCCAGCGGCATTCCCGTCCGATGCCGCCGGTGCCCTTCCCCTGCCCTGCTTCCTCTCCATCGATCCACGTCGTCTCTGCTTCAACAATTCAACTCGGTCGCTAATTGTCGAAACGGACGTACTCCGGGCTATATGTTAATGTATAATGTATAATCTTAAGCTCTCTTACGTACCGACCAGTTCACGAATGTATAATGTACGTGTGCTGTCAAGTTGAACGACTCAAAAGTGTATTATATGTGACGTGTATGTAGTGCTGCGAGGATCACATGACACCAATTCAGAATCGTGGTTGGTGAACTCAGGGATACATGTGTATATATACTTATGCCGCCAGATTTCAGCTTATTTCGCCTCACAAAATACTATTGAATCAGTCGAAATCGGCCGGCTTATCTACCAGCTGAACGGGGCAATACGCGATATGACGCGGCATTATTCCATGATGTGGTGGAACATAAAAACCAATGAATTTTATACCAGTTTATATGTGTTCCGGAAGTATGCATATATATTTACAGTAATAGTAATCTACATGACCTTCTCCTCGTCTCCCTCGCGTTGCCTCTCTCTGAGGGGGGCGACCCGAGGGCCCCCACCGCCGCCGCCCGGGCGCCTCCGCCTCCACGCCGACCGGGCCGCCGCCGCCTCTCCGGCTTCGCCGGGCGGCGGCGGCCAACGGGGTGGGCTCAAAAGGCGCCCCCCGCACCGCTCCCGGCTCCGTCCCGCTCCTCCTCCCCCTCCCCGTTCCCTTCCCTTCCGGCGCCGGCGGCTTCGGCGGCGGCGGGCCGGCCCCCCTCGACGGATCCGGCCCCCTGACGGCCGAATCTACGGCCTAGGGTGGTTGCGGCGGCTGGCGGCCCTAGGGTTTCGGCGACCGGCGGCGGCGGCGGCCGGCCTTGCCCCCCTCTCCAGCCCCCTGGCCGGCGGGCGGCGGCCCGGGCGGCGGCCATGCCCTTCCGGCGGCTGGCGACCCCCGGGCGGCGGCCCTAGGGTTTCGGCCGGCCGCCGCCGGCGGCTGCTCCGACGGCCCCTCCCCCAGCTCGTGGTCGGGGAGACCCGACTGGGGTTGAGCGCGGCCCGCTGCGCTGTGCTGGCGGCGAGGTCGCCCGGCCCTGGTGCTGCTCCGCCGGCCGCCTCCTCCAGCTCGGGGTTGGGGTGACCCGATCTGGGCCCTCCCCCTCCCTCCTCCCATCGACGACGCCGGCAGGGGCCGACGGTCCGAGGGGGCAGGGCCCCACCACCGACACGACGCCGCGAGACGCGCCGCAGAACCCCCTACCTCCACCCTCTCCTCCACGGCGCCGGCGGGGGCCGGCGGCTGAGGGGGGTGGGCATGCGCGTGCGCGTGGCGCGCTCGGCGCGCCCCCGGCCACCTCCCCATGCCTCACGCCATTCTTCCGGGTTGAGGTGGCCGGGCTCTTCGTCTTTCCTGGTCTTGAGGCGCGGGGCGCCTCGGCCGGGTCGGCGCCGGTTGCTGCTCTCTCCTCCGCCCGTCCTCCGCCTTCCTCCGCCGCCGCCTCGCCGACCTTCCTTCGTTGCCGCCGGCCGGCGCATGATGATTCCGGCCGCGGCGGCCCTGGCTTCTTCGGGCCGGGCGGAGTGGGGGCGGTGGGTGCCGGGCCGTCTCCGATGCCACTGTCTCGGCTGCGCCCTTCGCCGCTGCACCCCGGCCTTGAGGCAGGGGCCTCGGCCAGGGTCGTTGCGGCGGGGATGCCCCCATCCTTAACTCCGGCGCAGGGGCACTTCTTGGCGCCGGGATGGTCCTCGCGTGAGCCACCCCTCCTCCCCTTGCCGCGTTGACGGCGGCGGGGTTCGCCGTCGTTTGGGATTCGCCTGCGCTGTGTGGGTGGCGGGGTTGAGCCTGGGGCAATGACCGGCGGCGGCCGGCCACCCAGAGACTCCCCCGCGCGCCATGGGTGAAGCCTGTCAAGACCATGACCGCGCCAAGACAGCCGCCGACAAGGGTCGCCCCGACGCACCTTTCGCCCGCCGCACCCCTGGCCTCGAGTGGGCTCGGCCGGGGTTGAGCCGCGGGGAGGTCACCGCTCCAATTTCCGGTGCGTCAGGATGGTCCGCGTTGGTGGTCGGGCTTAGCGCACTCTCCCTCCTTGCTGGTTCGCGGACAGACTGCTTCGCCGTGCGCCCCCCAGCCCTGACGTGCTTCAACTCTAATCCACTGGCGCACCTCTCCGACCCGGTCTTGAGGTCAGGGGACTTCGGCCGTGGGCGGGGCGTGCTCGCCGATGATATGGACTGGGCGGACGGGCGGGCCAGCGCGCGCGCCTACTCCTTCTACGGGGTCTGTACTCCCCACCGGGTGGTGGGGGTTGGCCGGGCTGCCCCGGCGCGCTGGCTAACTACCCAACGACCACAACCGCGGCTTCTCTTCGGGCGGCTGACCGCTCAGATGACGGCGATGGCGAAAGCCATTTCTCCTCGGGCTCGCCCGGGAGCGACGACGGTGGCGTTCCCGTCATCTCCTTCCTGAAGGCGTCGTTGACCCTCCGCCCGTCTGCGGCGTCTGGCGGGCTCAGGAACGAAGGTTCCGGCGGGGCACCTCTGGAGTTGGCGCCAGAGGGCGTCATCCCCTTCCTGAAGGCTCCAATGAGGCCGCCACGAGCTCGCATTTCGTCCGCCGCCCCGGTGCTCCTGGTTCGTCACCGTTGGTGGGCTCGTTTGCTAGGGTAGTGTTTTCGCGTGAGCTACGCTCCGCAGGATGTTGTTGGCCCGGAGGTGGCCATTCTTTCTTTCTTCGTTGTGTTTGTTTGACTGGAGGTGGCGGAGCGTGTTTCAAATATTGTATCCATCCCGGTCCCGTTATGTTGCATTGCATTTTGCATTCTTCTTATTAATGAAAAAAAGCGCAAATCTTTTGCGTTTTCGAGAAAAAAATAGTAATCTACATATATAGTTGCTATAGTGATATATATGAGCCTTGCTACCAAGAGCATTGTCATGTTGAGGCCACTCCCGAAGTCATCTCTATACGGTTTAGTAACATCTTGTTATTGGTCATGGATTCGCTGTCTTTCATCCTTTCTTTTTGTTACTACTAGTGTGACCCAATTAACCACATAGGTAATAAAATAATCTCCTAGCTAGCGCAAAGGGAAACACGAGGTAGTTGTAAACTAAGTTGGCACTGTCAGTTTTTTGAGGGGGACTGTGTTGAATAGACTTTGTGTGCAGCAAGGTCTCGTGTGGTCCTTTTGTAGGCAAAAATGGGCCGGCTGGCCCCTACGGAAGGCTCAAACGTTTGTGGCGCATGCAACGTGCGCTCGTGCGCCTTGGCCGGCCGGTGCTCCCATCGAGGGCCCAATGATTGAAGCGCTCTCGGCACGCAAGCCTCGAGGATCCCCAACCAGCAACCGGGCCGCGCCACGCAACGGCCGCGGGTCAACCTGTAGGCGCCTTCTCTCTCTCGCCCCTACCCGCCAAGTTGACCTGACCGTATGTCTTGCAAATCTTCCCAACTTGTCCAACATGATTTTCTTTGTGCTCGAAGTTTCCTTGCATTGTTGTCAAGATGGGATATCAGTGGTGACCGGTATCCAAAAATCGAAGGTTTAGTAGTAGTATGTTCTCATAAGTACTCCACTCATTCTAGATTATAAATGTTTTGACTTCTATAGATACAATTGCTGAGGAGTTCATGGGCGAAGTCGGTATAACGAGTTCGGTAGATTATAAGATGGTATGCAAGGTCGCCGAGGTCGGTAGGCTTGGATAACGAGTTCAAATACCTTAATGCATGATGCTAACAAGTGATTTTCCATTTATTTGGTCGAAACTTATCGAGGTCGGCCGACCTCAACAATTGAATGTAGCTTCGCCATTCATTATTTTTATTATGACTAAGTGTATAGAAAAATCTATGTATCTAGAAAAAACATCTTATATTTTGGATTGGAAATCATAGTTCTCTATAAAGAACACATTCAATATGGAGATGCACGTATACAATTAACACATATACTCATCTTTATTTATATGAATCTTGATAAGAGCTCTTGTATCTAGACAGTGCATAACTAGGTGTGTAGTAAAAGTTATGAACTTAGAAAAGGCTGAACAATTTAAAATTTAGAAAGGTTAGTAACGAGGAAATATATAGTTGACGGTTAATATGTTTTTTTTCTTTGAGCCGGATGGATTAGCTCGATCATGGCGCATGTTACTGAGCTGACACCAGCTGGCATTGGCTCTTTTTCTTCGCTGGGAGGGAGACATTTGTATGATATACTAGGTTATTGCCCGTGCGTTGCTACGAGTTTAACATCTATGATAAACTATGGTTGAAAAGTCTTACGAACAGATTCAAATTCATATCAAGAAGATTATATTAAAAATCTGACTGAAACTCTACGGCTGTGAAGCCGCAGCTTGTGGACATATCACACAAAGCTTACAGGATGATCAAAACATGCATAAACCACGTCACAAGATAAATGTTAAATATGAAAGCATACATGATGATCTGAACGGGGCATATCACACAACCAAGTGCAAGGATTAGGTATCCTTTGACAAATAATAGGAAAAAGATAGTTCACCACAGCCATAGCACAAGACCAATTTCATTATTAGTGCTAGTACTAATCTACCTTCAATTCGAAAACAGATGGCTCTCAAGCAAACAATGTTCCAAAATTCGTTCAGAGTGCTTCTATTTGTCCATAGTGCAAACTACTGTGATTCTACTTTCAAAGTTGGTGGCAAAACATGGTATTCTACTTCTACTTCTGAAAATGCATATACAGATCACTTTCATTTCCCCTCTAGCTCCCTCCCCACCCAAAACAGAAAAAGACTCAAAATCTTAGATCGAGGTGCACTTAGCATCAGTTTATACTCCTATAAACCCCTCAACGTCAGCATGGTCGAGAAGTCAGTGACAACGACGATAGTGGGACTGATAAAGATAGGATCCACACATTTCCCTTGAACTAATCTTTGTGTACCTGCAGAGAATGCGCCAAATCATCAATCTTAATCTACTGTGAACGAAAGCAGATGCAGCAACCACACCAGTCTTGGACAGAATCATAGATTCCCAGCTCATGAGCAAGACTGTTACAGCAAATTTAATCTTATAGGTAACCTTGAAAAGAGGCATCTTACAAGCTGTATGCAAATTAGCTTTTCTGCAAGCTACTCATGCATTAAGCAAACGATACAAAAAGGAGGAAAATATCAAAGAATTACCCAAGCAATGCCACTTTATCGCAAAACATGAAAGGCCCACTATCATCATGTTGATCCTTCTTCTGAAATATCTATGGAAAAAGTTGAAAAACTATTGGATTATTCATTCACATGGACAGAAGAAACAAAACTGTAAAACAAAAACATAGAACCTAATATCTGTGCAGCAGATACAAAATATGCGAACACAAAAAAAATTAAATTAGAAGCCCACAAGTTCAAGCATAATCCACCAAATTGTATGGTACGCAGATCTCCATTGTTTGAAAATTACCTAACCTCTCTCAACAGCATGTGCTGCTCCTCAATGATTTATCTCAACTCAGCATGTGCAACCTGAGTTCAGTAACCAGACTGGAGCACTACAAGTTTACAACTGAGTCTTAATTGACTGGGAGTGTGCCACAACATGGTTACAATTAGCTTACCTATGTGTTTGCTATGCGGTGCCAGAATAAAATTCAATATGCAGATTGATTTGTCATATATACCTCAAACCTAGTCCAAATTAATCCCTTTTCTTTTGGATAGGTCATAGGCCCTTGATAGAAATCAGAAGTTACCTGAGAGGTGGATCTGAATCTCCATGATGAAAATAGTAAT
The DNA here is from genome assembly GCA_018135685.1 of Themeda triandra. Lineage (NCBI taxonomy): Eukaryota > Viridiplantae > Streptophyta > Magnoliopsida > Poales > Poaceae > Themeda > Themeda triandra. The sequence continues at coordinate 583,131 of JAENPR010000244.1, forward strand.
ATGACCCACTAATACGACCCACATATAATGAAAATTAATCTCATAAGTGTCACTTAAACCTTAGCCCCCTTATTATCAAACTGAGCTGAATTTTTAAGTATAGCATAATTCTTTAGAAATGCAGCAATAACCAAAAGACGATCCCAGCATAGGCAGAAACATCTTTCTGAAATCCTGGACAGGAAGTTTAGAGTAGTGGGCAAAGACACCAATCCGTCCTCACAGTGTCCTTCACTGATGGGTAATGACCTAAGAGAGCAGGAAATCAAAACAAAAACTAATCAGTACGTACATATAGGTGAAAATCATAGATCCAGTCACAAACTCACTATGTAGTGACCCTTTTGCAGCCTCTCAGTCATGTGGAGTACAATCTTTCAGAGTAGGCATACTCTTGAACTTGAATGGAGATGGATTGATGGAGGCACAGATCATCTCACAGTATGTGGTTCTCACTCTCTGAATGCATCCCTGTCAGAGGCAGCATCAGACTGCATAAACCCAACACATTCAGTTAAGGAACAATAGGTGAAAAAGCATCAAGATTAAAAGAGCTAAGCCTATTACTGATCGTTGAGTTGAGTTTTTCTTAGGACTCAATTTGGGTGCCTAGTTTCTTAGGATCATCATGGAATGTACCCGTTTCAGAGAAGGATCATTCACATTGCAACAGGTCACAAACGAACAGTTTTCTCATAGGATCCGAACATGGTAGGATAACAAGTTAGCATACATAAATGATGTCATCTTCTACAATTAAATTTGGCAAAAAATAAACTATGACTGTTTGAGAATGTGACTGTAACCAGTTGGAGGCTAAAACAGCACAGGATCCATACACCCGTCATCTTCTACAACTAAATTTGACCAAAAAAAATTATGACTGTTTCAGTCAATGAGTGAAATCAGTTAGAGGTTAAAACGACACAGGATACCTACACACAAAAAAATTATGACTCTTTACATGGGTGAACCACTGACAACACTAACACAAGCGCTATCCTGCCTTACTTCACATGATCTAATATACTAACAGAAGCACTAACACAAATCAGGGGAACTAACACAAGTTTGCCTGGACAAAAATAATGATCATATCCAACTGAAGGATAAACGTAATGTTCCAAAATAGTCCAATTTACCCTTTACAGTGAGCAGTTGTAGTAATTCAGATTTGCTCCGAGATTTAGCCTCATACCATCTGAGCCAAGAACAAGAACAAATCCAACCATGCGATGCACAAGCTCATCCAATGCATCCTTGCACACTGGCTAACTCCTCGTGATGAACTTCACAGAGTCGCCAGGATGAACTCCACACAGTAACCAATGATATATTTGCACTTATTAATACAAGATTAATTAGGAATCAGGAAATCAGGAAATACGATTTGCTGGTTCAGAGAGACGGGGAAGCCAGGTCGGGATCGCTGTGGAGGAAAACTGATGTACATGGATTCTGCAAGATGGGGAGAACGAGAAGCGAGGATGAGAGAGACCCGGGGAGATAGATCGACGTACCAAATGGCCATTTCGCGAGCACAGCCTGGAACTGGAGGCCCTGTACAGGAGCAGTGCTTGCACGCGCCGTCACGACCTTGACGCCCGGAGCCGGAGGATGCCCGCCGGGGAGCCCGGAGCCGGAGGGTGTCGGGCGCTCTTCCCGACGGCGTTGACCCGGCGGCCAAGTGAGCCGGATGGTGGGCCGGAACGCCGGGGTCGCGCCGGAGCCGAAGGACGGGCGGGGCCGGGAGCGGTGGTGTCGACGGCGCGCCGGCGGCCTGTGCGCCGGAGAGGGAGCTCGGGGCGGAGAGGCAGGCGGCGTGGGTGATGCGTGGACGCCGACCATTGGGCGAGGATTTGGGAGGCGCAGATTGGGAGCCCAGCGCGGTAGGCAGGTACCGAGAGGGACAGAGGGGAGCCGGGCGGGTTTCACCGCAGGGAAGGGTGAAGCCGGGCGGGACTTTCACTCGGGGCGAGGTGAAACGCAAGGTGAACGATTCCTTTTACCGCTTTGAGCGCGGGCGTCGAGGATGTGGCTGGGGCTCGCCGCTTCGCAGAGTTGTCGAGCTTCGCCGGACGGACGCGCCCTCGCCGGATTCGTTCAGGAGCGGCGGCGGCTATGTGGGAGCGAGGAGCGCTGGCGCAGCGGGCGGGTTCGGCGGCGGCGTGCTTGTAGGAGCGAGGGAGCGCTGGCGCAGCGGACCGGCGGCGGCGCTCGGCGAGGGTGAGCGAGGAGCTGCGTCTATCGTGGGGGTGGGGAGGACCGGTTTGGTTTTTTTTTCTAATGGAGCGAGGGAGCGCCGGAGGAGTTACTGCGCTGGGCTTCACTTCACGCGGAGGGGATTCACCTCGCCCGGGTGAACGATTCCATTTGCCCTGTATTAGGGTAGATATATGCCATTGTTCTTATATTTATAAACCGGCTATGAGAACTACGCGAGATAGATACAGTGAGTCATGGACAAATGTCCAAGCAATCTTATGAAGTTTTAAAACACCAAGTTGGCGTCGCTAAATATATAAAAGGGAACGGATCGTATGCAAACTAAGCCTTCCGTGTAAACTTGCAAACTAACGACGTGGATCCTAGGATCGTCATCCGAGGGCTGTAGAGAGAGGTGGGAAAATTTTACAAATTAGAGCCCGCCTGTTTGACATCAATCGCTCAAAGTTTTCAAGTAAACCCCTCCTCCGTCAGCCGTTCGGTCCTCCCTCACCCCGATGACGACACGCGACGACCCCGGCGATCGCGATCTCGCGTGAGGCAGGCTGGCGGTCGCGACGGAGGGCGCTCCCTGGCGGCGGCGATCCCTGGCTCGGCCGTCGATCGATCGCTCGGCCGTCTACGGAGCGATACGGAGCGATCGGGAGGTCGAGCGATACGTCAAAAATTTTTGCGATACGTGAACGGGCGTGACGGAGAGCGGACGGACCGAACGGAGGAGGGGGTTACGGGAAATTTTTAGCGATTTATGTTTCTAATGCGGGAGTTAAAATGCAAAAGTTCCCCACCTCTCTCTACGGCCTCGAGATGACGATCCAGGATCCCCATCGTCGTTAGTTTGCGAAGTTCTGCGGAAAGGCTTAGTTTGCATACGATCCGTTCCCTATATAAAAAGAACATGTGAACTTGTCGCCGGTAATTTATTCGGTTTCTTCATGGGATAGTACGATATTTCTTTGTTGGTATTGGGAAATTTGCATCCTCGTTTCCTTGCGCTGGCATTGTGTGTTTCTCAAGCCTCAACACTATTCTATTCTATTACAAACGCAAGTACGCAACAAAGACAGCTCATTTTGAAATCCCAATTTGCCGGAATTCTCTCTCTCTCTCTTCCAAATTCCTAGCACAAATCACACAGTACGCAATCATCATTTAAGCAAATACATTTTCTGGGGATGACTAATAAGTAAGCAAGATATAAAATACTAAAAAAAATTAACCTCCATCAGAGGCCACCACTGTACATGTCAAGCAATAACTTTCTCTTTGCGGAGTGTTAAAAACTAATAATAAAAATCAAATAATTAATTAGATATACATGGAGCACGCAAATCTGTTGCTCGCTCAGACAGGAGGAAACTGACCTGTACGTACCACTGGAATCAAATCGCCCCATCCGCTAATTACGTCTTTCACCGTCACTAATGACGGGCTCGCCTGGCTGCAAATCCCAGCGTCACCTTCCAAAGATGCCTCGCCTGTGCTTATCTGGTTGGTGTTACCGTCCCAGCAGGGCAGCAGCAGCACGGATTTTTCTTTTTCCAGCCAAATTTAATTTTAAACGGGGGAAAAACCACACAGGCCTAACCTCTCTCTCTCTCTCGTCTCTAGACGTGCAGCTGTATTCGCCGCAACCTCCTCCTCCTGCTCCTCCCATCCTTGCGCCTGCCTGCCAGCGGATTCCTTGGCCTCGCGGAACTCTCCTGGCCTCCCGACCCTCCTCCCTCACCGGCTCGAGAAGGGAGCAGCCTCCGGCGACGTCGCGGCGAGGCGGGCCGGGTCGGACGGACCCCTGGCCGTTGGCCCCGAGGCGGGCGGGTCCAGCAGAGCCCGGCGCGCGCGGGAGCCGCTCTGATTCGCTGGAGGGACGCCGCGGGGAATGCTCTACCTCAAGCTGCCGGCGGGGGATCTAGGGTTCCGACCGGGGGCGCCGCGGCGGGGATCCGGCGGCTGCGGGGCCTCCTGAGGGTGGCGCGGGCGGGCGATCCGGCCGGGGCCGGCCGCGGGCGGCGGAGGCGCGGGCCGCCATGGAGCAGGACGCGGACCGCGCTTGCCTGCAGAGCTTCGAGCTCCACGCGAGCGAGTCGGTAAGCCAGCCTACCCAATGCGTGCGTTGCGTGGCGTGGCGTGGACGCGTGGTGCGTGCTGAGGGAAGTAGGGAATCATTCAGTCAGGCCTCCGGATCGGTTGATTCATTCGGTATGGGCTCAGAGTACGCATTCCACCCCCGTTGCTCGGAATTCTATCCGTTCGTGTCGATTCGCGCCAACTGTTTTCGAGTCAAATCTCCTTGTGTCTTCGCCGCAGTATCATCCACCCTTGTGATGATTACACAATAGGTTAAGCTCCCCTCTTCGTCAGTTAATCCGGAAATACTAGTCCCACGCGTGGTATGGCAACATGTCGTGGAAATGTTCATCTTACAAGAACGTCTGCTTGTTTTCGTTCTATACGGATTCACAGCCAACCCTGATCTACTGAAATATACATAGACTTTAACACTCCCTTTGATGTTAAAAGAAAGGCCTCCCTATAATATAATTCACATGTTACAATCTGTCTTCCACTTTGTTTGCTTTCTCGGTATCTTGATAATCTTAGCAGTAGGAACTGTGGTAGATAACTGGTTTCTAAAGCCGTGGACATGTAGCAGATTGGTTTTCACCTCCCAGTAAGACCATTAGCAATAATTGAATCATATATATGGAGAATTGTTAACTACTATGAAGCTCAGTAAGGACATTGTTTAAACAGTGCTGGGTAGAATCAAGCGGGAAGGGCAAAAGCTTAGTTTGTTTAAACTTCTCCCTGTATCTATCTATAGTATTCCATCTGTGAATAAAAGGATACAATAACCTGCTGTTGGTCACCGTGTTTGCAATTTAGTCATCAAACTGTCGGTTCAATTGATTAATTTATCCATTCAATAACTCAAATCTGATCCTAGCTCTAAGTATTATTTGCTTTACTTTGCAGAGACTTTACGTTCTAGGAACTAATTCTGACAGAACACTTTGGAGATTACTCAAGATCGATAGATCAGAGCCGTCAGAGCTTGTGATAGATGAGTGTTCTGCTGTATACACTGAAAGCGAACATCCTGACTTGTTGAAGGGTCTTGATGAAGAGCACAGGTCAACTGGCGGAGTAAAATTTATCACAAAGTTTTATGGCATAATTGGTAAATGCTCCTTTTCCTTGTTTTTTCCTACAAACCATGAACGGATTATATTTGTAATTTTGTATACATATATTTGATGATGAATTTGTTTTCCCAGGTTTCATCAAATTCCTTGGGCCATATTACATGCTGATTATTACAGAGCATAAAAGAATTGGGGAAATCTTTGGTCATCCTGTGTACCAGGTGACTAGGACTTCAATGGTTGAATTAGCAAATTCTAAGACAAGATCTACTTTTCAAAACTCCAAGGATGAGAATAGGTTTGTTTTGTTCCACTGTAGTATCAAACTAGCAAAAGTACCAAACTGTATCACTATTTTCTTCATTAATATATAATTGGTTGGGCCGATCGAGGAAAAAAGTGTCTTGAAAAATGTCATTGTTTTTCTAGCTTATTTTATTTATTTTATGTTTTTTGTTTACTCAGTCTAGCAGTAGAAAAACTATGAGTTATTGGCTAGCGTTGTTAAGAACTCTCTTAGGCCCCATTGCTCTTTTGTATGCTGTGCCCTCAAATGCCACTGTCTGAAGGATTCCATGTCATCAACTATTTCAATGGAGGTTTATTCCCTTTGTAATTCGTTATTTTGTTTTCTCCAGATCTGCATCTAACTATGTATAGTACTATTTCTTTTGAACTAAATAATGAATAGTAGTGAACAATCTTTCCCACTTCTCTTCTGCTGACACTGCATTATCCTCTTTTCTTCTGCTGACACTGCATTAGCCTCTTTTCTTCTGCTGACACTGCATTAGCCCATTTCTTAACAATGACTCGGCTCTTTTTGTAATCCTGCAGATACAGGAAGATCTTGAATGCACTTGATCTTAGGAAGGATTTCTTTTTCAGTTACTCATACCACATTATGAGAAGTCTTCAGAAGAACTTGACTGGTCCACAGGATGGATGGACCTTATACGAGACAATCTTTGTCTGGAATGAGTATCTGACACGACGGATCCGTAATTGTCTCAGAAATACTTTGTGGACTGTCGCATTAGTCCATGGTTTCTTTAAGCAGGTACATGCTTAAGAAACTTGTTTCCTTTGAATTAGATACTCACTTATTAAGGAGAAAATACTACAAATGCTTTTATTCCAAAAAGAGGTACAACAATAGTCATCTGTGAGCCTGTGACTGGGTTCATCTGGCTTTTCTTTCTACAGTATTACATTGCTTAGCATTGGTTCTTCCTCTCCTTTTCTGTGCCCAGTCATTGCAAAATATCTATATTAGATTCTGCATGTGAATACTAAAAAAGCCCTGCTGTCATGTGTTGTTCAGGATAAATTCTCAATATCTGGCAAGGATATTATGCTCACACTAATTGCTAGACGATCGAGACATTATGCTGGAACCAGGTTTGTGCTTGAAATTTATTTGTTAAATAAATTGTCTCCTTTTCTAGTTTGGCATGATATTTGGACTTAGTTTAACGGACAATGAACAGATATTTAAAGAGAGGGGTGAATGAGAAGGGAAGAGTAGCAAATGACGTCGAGACTGAGCAAATTGTCTATGAAGCTGTACCTGGTCCTACTGAAGTAAGTTCTGTTGTGCAGAACAGGGGTTCAATTCCACTATTCTGGTCACAGGAGACATCAAAATTGAATCTTAAACCTAATATAATATGTAAGTTTGAAAACCTTACTATGATGCACCCATCATTTTCATCAACTCCACATATAAAACTTCCCCATTTTGTCAGTGCATGAGACGCAGAATAATTATGAAGCTACCAAGCTTCATTTCGAAAATCTTAGAGCAAGATATGGAAACCCTATCATTATCTTAAACTTGATTAAGGTGAGTTTACCTTCTTATTCTGGAATAGCAACATCTTGTCATTGTATATTTGTATCTGCACATGAATGATTATTTTCTGTATGTTGCTGTTATGGCTGTCATTGTTATTTACTTGGAAGACACGTGAGAGACGAGAGTCTATACTCCGCCGAGAATTTGATAAGGCGATCAAGATAATAAACAAGAGCCTGTCAGAAGAGAATCATCTGAGGTTCTTACATTGGGATCTTCATCAAAACTCTCAAGGGTATTCGTTGTTATATTTCTCGTTTCCTATCCCTTTTTGTTTGGTAGTGTGTGTTATTGATGTAGTTCTGTTTCAGAAAACCTACAAATGTACTCGATGTCCTTCTGAAAGTGGCATTTCGAGCTCTGAATTTGACTGAGTTCTTCTATTGTCAAGTCACACCAAGTTCTGAGACTTCTGCACAATGGCCCACACTATTGTAATGCTTTTTCCCCAACTCTAGTTCGGTTCACTCTCTGTTGCATGCTACCTCAAGAGTTGCTACTATTTTTTTTGAAAAATTAATCTGTTTTCTCATTCATGCTTTACAGGAATGGTGTTGATCCATATTTATGTGATGACAACAATAGCGACGACACTGAATGCACTGAGATTGTTGGTGATGTATCCCAAGAGGATATTTCTGGAAGCTCTTATTCCTCTGGTAATGCAACCGCAGAAGACAAATCTGAGAATAGTGGACTGCCACCACCAAAACCACCAAAATTCCAAAAAGGTGTCTTACGGACAAACTGTATAGATTGCCTCGATCGTACAAATGTTGCTCAGTATGCATATGGTTTAGCTGCTCTTGGACATCAACTGCACGCGCTTGGTTCTATAGAATCTCCTGAACTAGGTTTAGAAGCTCCCTTGGCCCATCATTTGATGCACTTTTATGAGAGGATGGGTGACACACTTGCTGTACAGTATAGTGGTTCTGCTGCTCATAACAAGGTAATTTGTGGCATGTTCTTTCGTTGTAATGCTAGGAAGGGAATACATCTGGTTGGGAGTTGTTAGAACTGGCTAATTCATTAGCTTATTAAGTCGCAGTGTAGCACGTGAGAATACTAAGCTGCTTGCTTTGTGCTTTACTCTTTCATTCTTGACTAACTGTTTCCAGCAAATACTTAAATTGACAATGAATAGGCTTGTTTGTTTTCATACCATTGTTTGTATTGGAACTTGAACGGTGACACTAAAATAGAAACATATTTTATTATTGTCCTACGGTTTTTAAATGCTTTGCTGTTCTCTGAATCTTGATGAAGGCTAACCGTGTTCACTGGACATAGCTGTGTGCAAAGTGGGAAAGTTATGTATAATGAACTTCTTTTCATTGTTCCAATCTCCTAATAACCTACCAGTTCAATGATCAAGCTAAAATAAACAGGCCCATTTAAAATGCCACATCTCCAACAAGCAGATTAAACACGCATTGCTTTGTGGCATGTTGTCTTTTTTCCTCCATGCTATGTTTTTGTTTCAGCATTGCTCTAATTTTTTTCTGTGCTGTGTTCTTTTCTGAAGGTATTCTCTGCAAAGAGAGGCCACTTGAAGCTTTTTATTCAGTCACAAGAGTTCTTTAGGACACTTCAGCGGCACTACAGCAACACCTGTATAGATGCTAACAAACAGGCTGCTATAAACCTGTATGTTTTACTGGATCTGTGTTTGTTTGGCAGAGTAGTCTGTTTCCTTTATTTTATCTGTCATAGTGTGGGCGTGAGCGGTGTTTTGATTAGTTTGTTATCTATATATATCACGTGGTGTTCACCTTCTTGTATCCCAGGTTTTTGGGATACTTCCAGCCACAGCAGGGAAAACCTGCACTATGGGAGTTAGAATCATCTTCTGGGGAGCATAACAATGATCTTTTTGATGACCACTCAAGGTAAATCAAGAATATATTTAATGACGTAGTACATTAGTTGTTGAGTATTCTCATATTTTGAGATAATTGCAAGGGCATTCATGAAGCTGTGATGCATTCATTGTACTTGGAAGTGTCTAATATTAACCTCTTAAGTCCGTAAAACGTAGGACTGCATATTGGTTGTACATGATCCATTAAGTGCCTCATATTTGTGTATTCTATATTGTTCACATATAGTATTTGTGTATTCTATATTGTTCACGTAATTCCTTTTCATGTGTTTTGTCCATCCACAATATTTTTGAATATCATCTCTATCTATCTGCCTCTACCTAATATTAAAGACAGAAGAGTTCCTTCCAACCTACTTTTTTATTCCCAAATACCCTTGCGTCCTCCATGTTCCTTATGTGACCTAGACTCATGTCCCGTGCTTATACGAGTTAGAACGACCGGCATGCAACGATGGTACGGAATCCGACATCAAGACATAGTGGGTCGCATGGGCATGTTTGCTAGTCATATGGTGATGTCCAGTTATTTTTTGTATATAAAAGATGTTTGTATTCAATAAACCAGATAATTGTTTTTTCCAGCCTGTATGGTTTCTTAATGATGTTGCAGTATTTCTTCATGTTATACTGACTATGTGCACTTATGAAGTCGCAAACAAGTAGAGCTTCAATGTTCCATTTTCATTTTAAATAAACAGAATTTTTGTCTTCAATAGTTTATTACATGGCATTGTAAATTGTCATTTTTTTTCTTTTGAAAAGAAACATTAAAAATTGTCTGCAGCCGTTGCTGTCTGGCTGAGTTAATTTTCCCTTTACAAAAAGGCTTTGCCTTGCACTAAACTCCCTTGCAAATTGAACTAGACAATCTGGAGATATAGGGTCTGGGGAACCATATGACTTTACAGTTTATCCTGCTTAGACTGAGATATTCCATTTATCGATCCTACTTCCATGTCGGCCATTTTGTGTATATTATTCTTGGTCACAGTAAGCATAAGTTGAGGCCTCCTTGGGCAAGCTTAGTTGATAGGACTGAATAGTCACTTATAACCAGATAGCGCTCCAGGTCGAATCTATCGTTCTGGAATTCTTCACTTCCACGACGGCGATCTTTTCTCTGAGAGTGAACTCTTTTCCACCACAATTGAATGCTTCTTATTTATTGGTCATAAAGCAGACATGACCTTACCGTGTTTAGTAACAAATGTGATTAAATATAAGGCTCAGGGTGTCGCCCTCACATTCATCAGAGCAAAAAACCGAATAACTTGTTTAGCCAGGGATGTCCCTCCAAAGAACAACCTTTTTTTCTCACTGAAGAAAGAGGTTTCAGCTTTAGACAAAAGAAGTCTGCTTATCTTTTTGCATGGCAAATTAAATCTCCTCCTGTTTTTAACTTAATTACTGACAATGCTATGCTACTTCAGAATGCACAAGGGTGTCTTAATATTTGTACACAACCATCCAAGCATCAATTGAGTATCTTAAATTCTTGATATAGGCTTGGTACTGCAGTGCAGCAGCTAAAAATACTCTTGATGATTGAAATTCTTATATGTATTACGAAAAATCTTGCAGAATATGTTTGAATTTGCAGCACTGTGATTATTTATGTTGAACACTGTAATGAACACCATGAGATACGAGGACCTCTTAGGACATTTCAAGAGAACCCAATTTTACCTTGAAGCATGCATGTGGTAACTTAGCAATATCCTTACCATCGATTGTTTATTTTGATGTCACAGTGCATTGAAAAGAGTAAAATCAGATGGCACCATTCTTCATGAAAGCAATGATTCTATATCTGGCTCTGGTCATTGCCATAATGAACCGTTGAGTGCATCGCAGCCTGATGTCCAGAATGGGTTTCAATTCCCAGTATCAAAATCTGATTCACTTCATGAAAATGAAATTTTGTCAGCCTGTGCAAGTGGGGTATCACACCTAAGGTTTGTTTATGCTTTTTAGGTTTTTCTACCTTCATTCATCTTCTTTACTGATAGCAGGAAGAAACACTTTGAGGTTGCAAGAATTGGGTGTTTCAAAATTAATATAAGATTTCCTGGTTACATACTTACATATGACAATTATTTGTTCTCCAAAATTTGTTTTAGGTATACTCCCACAGCCTCTGATGTGCTTCATGTCCCAAGAACTGAAGTTGAATATTACCATGATTCTGGTGATTCAAACTTTCTGGATCTTGAATGGCTTTCCACTTCAGGCAACTCAAGTGATGAAAGGTCAATTTTTCAGTTTTTCTTTATCTTATATAACTCTTTTTTCATGCATTTTTGTCATCGGTATGCTTCAACAGAAATTTCTCTTATTATGTTATAATATGTGCACCTTTCTTTCTTTTGGGACTTGGGCTAGGAAAATTGACAAGGGAAAATGACAGAAATATTAAGGATAATTATAACTTATCTCTGCTATTATTGTTGCTGCTTTGAAGGCATCAATAGAAGTGATTCTTTCTCACCTTTCTTGGTCAACTATGCTGGAACAGGTCAATTGCAACTAGCACGCCAGATGCGGCCCTATCAACCGAGAATGTCATTAGTGGCATTACTCCTGACATCATGGTGAGGATATGGCCCCCAAAATCTGTTCTGTCTATAAAAAAATCCTTCTCATTTCTCAGCATGTTGGTGTGCCCATTGGAATCTTTTCTCAGGTTCTGGAAACTTAAAAGTCAATTAATATTCTGTTTGGTTTGGACAATGGACAATGAGTTAGTCCATCATCTACTCATTCCTCACCTTTTTTTTTTTTGTTTGGTTTGTGGAATGGAATCATCATCACCTCATTCCTCATAAGCTAATAAATATTAAATAGTACTAGTATGAAAAATGAAGTGATTCCACCAAATTTGAGGACTGGACTCAGGATGCACTACCTCATCTAGAATGAAATAATTCCTCAAACCAAACACATAATATAACTTCTGTCTTCGTGCTTTTCAGGAAAACCATCTTGCTGAAATGCAGTCTCAGAAGCTACCTCGGAATGTGGTGCAGTGGGTAGAGTGTGATGCCTTTTGGTATTAAGACAATTATTGCAATTCAGTGATATATCGCCAGCTACCTAGAAGACCCAGCTTCCCAGGGTGGTGTTAAGACGCATCTGAGTAGTAGATTAGAGAGTGATATGGATGGTGCAACAGTAAGGCATTTCTCCCGTGATATACTCTGCACCATACCAGAGTCCTTTAGGGAAGCATTATTCGTTCTCATGTTTTGACTATGGGTGAGTAGATAGATATGTTTCTTTTGAAAGAAAATAGAGATGATAGTTAGGCTTATTATTGTCGACCTGAAACTGTATCATTATTGTTGGAGTATATGTGTATTAGGCCTATGGGAACATGCCATTTTTCATGTGTAAATATATATCCTTGAGGTGCCCCTTTGGTGGAGGTTGTGAGGAAAAACACCATTTTTTGTTTTCCAACATCTTTTTTTTTTTTTTTGTTGTGTTCTTGTGAAGCATTATCTTAAAAAAAAAATGCAGTTTGATTCCTTAGAGCATATCCAACAGAATATGTAAACCATTTTGTAAACCTAAATTTGGCTAATATAAGGAAAAACTAGCTCCCAACAAATTGTCTAAATAACTCTCCAATTTAGATAACTCTCCATCCCGTAATTTTCGCTATCCAAAGATGGATAGCCTGGGCCGCTCGCTATGTCTCATGGATGTATGTTCCCGCATGCGCTGGCTCCCTTCTCACACGTTGATTTGATCAAGAAGCCTTTGGTCCGCCTGATTGGGTGAGTTTAAATATAGAAAAATAAAATTTAGCTAAGCTGTTGGATTAGCATATGTTTTTTATAACTATTCTATTTTACATAATGGCTAAATAATAGAATTTAACTAGTGCTTTTAAAATGTCTCTTGGAGATGCTCTTATACGGCTATAACATGACCTGCACGAAAACATATTCTAACACCTAAAATATGATATTCTTTATTACAGGCTTAATTTTGTCATTGGCTTCCTTCATCTATTTCATGGTAGAACAAGTTGTGTTATAATAGTGTTATTTATTTAAATAATAAAATTTAGTTTCAACATTTCGACGGCTCAGCTCAGCCACAACAAAAACAGAAACGTCTCTCGAGGAGCCCATTTGAGAGACACAACAAGGATTCATTGAGAAGTGCATAACAGTATGGCGGCTGATTTCAGAATGAGCCTGGACCTAGACTGGTTTCAACATTTCGACGGCTCAGCTCAGCCACAACAAAAACAGAAACGTCTCTCGAGGAGCCCATTTGAGAGACACAACAAGGATTCATTGAGAAGTGCATAACAGTAGAGATCAAACAAGGATATGCTAGCTCTTCTTATTAATAGAGAAAAAAAAGATGGTCCAATAAGAGGAGTCATCCCCCATCTAATTGATGATGACTTGTCAATTTTACAATATGCAGATGACATCATTATCTTTATTGATCATGACACAGAGCATGTAAAGAATCTAAAACTCTTGTTGTGTGCCTTTGAGTAATTATCTGGGCTCAAGATCAATTTTCACAAAAGTAAAATCTTTTGCTATGGTGCAGCTAAAGAGATGGAATCTTATTATACTAATCTCCTTGGTTGTAATGCTGGTGATTATCCCTTCCGATATTTAGGGATCTCTATGCACCATAGATAACTCCTGAATTCTGAGTGGAGAAAGGTTGAAGAACGATTTCAACAAAAATTCTCTTGCTGGAAAGCAAAGTACTTGTCCTATGGGGGAAGACTTATCCTGCTTAACTCTGTCTTAAGCAGTTTATCCATGTTTATGATGTCTTTCTTTGAGATTTCTAAGGGGGTCATAAAGAACCTTGATCAATTCAGATCGAGATTATTCTGGCAAGGTTCATCTGAAAAACATAAGTATAGACTTGCCAGGTGGAACATCTTATGTTGTCCAAAGGACCAAGGGGGTTTAGGTATTCTTGACTTAGAATTACAAAACAAATGTCTACTAGCCAAATAGTTGATTAATCTACTCAACACTGATGGCATGTGGCAATCTATGTTAAGAAATAAATACCTAAGATCAAAATACTTACTCAAGTGGCAGCCAAACCTAATGACTCTCACTTTTGGAGAGGACTCATGCATATCAAAGATGAGGTCTTGACTAATGGTTCCTTCCTTATCAAAGATGGAATTAGTACGAGGTTCTGGGATGATACATGAGAAGGAGATAAGCCTATAAAAGTTAGATATCCTGCTTTGTATAATATAGTACGTGATCCACACGCAACTGTATCCAAAGTAATGGATACAAGCCCCCTTAACATCTCTTTTAGGAGGGCTTTGATGGATACTAAATTTATAGAGTGGCTTATCCTAGTAGCAAGAATCTCAAATGTCGAATTGGTGGCAGGCACAGATTACTTTAAATGGAATCTAACCACATCTGGATTATTTTCTGTTCGCTCGATGTATCTCCACCTCATTGATGCACAACCACCTTTACGTCATAGAAAGATTTGGAAGATTAAAATTCCTCTAAAAATCAAAATTTTCTCTGGTTCCTACAAAGAGGTGTCACATTAACAAAAGACAACCTCGTTAGAAAAAACTAGAGAGGGAGCCAGAAGTGTATCTATTGCAATAGGAATGAGACCATCCAACACTTGTTCCTAGATTGTCCGTGTGCACAATTGATGTGGAGGATTATCTTCTTTGCTACTAGTTTGGACGAACCGAGATCTATCAGACATATGTTTGGTAACTGGCTTATGAATCAGCATAAGAGAGTCAAAAACTTGATCTGGGTTGGGCCGGAATGCTGTTATTTTATTTTGTAGGTTATTTTCAGGGGACCGTACTGGTTACGCTTCTGGGCCCAGCTGCAGCGTGAAGAGTAAGCCAGGGACACCCTCACCACTATGAGTAAGAAATTAGAGATGATTGGTCTGGAGATTTCCAATAGAGGGTGGAAGTAGCTATACCGTTTGCTTTACTTTCTTAGTCTAAATTTAAGACTTTGGCTCTCTTTTTTCGGTTGTATACCGCACTTTTGTAATAATGGCTGTGTACATTCTTTGGATGTAGAGGCCGGATTTGAATTATCCTTTATCTAAAAAAATAGATTAGTTTTGTTTTTGATTGATTGGATATCCTCAATCAACCTTTGTTGTAGGGTGAGGTCAAATGATCCCCGAGGAGTCAGAATCCCTTACAAATCCTTTGAAATATAATTTCCCTAAAAAAATCCTTTGAAATATAATTCCAACTCGGTCTAGACTACCAAAACCGGATTAGCTGGTTTTTAAGGGCTAAAACTTTCAGAAATATAATTTCCTCATCCAGACTCCAAATCTGGACACATGAATATTTCCTCATCCAAACTCCAAATCTGGACACGTGAATTTTGATCATCTCGATTAGAGGAAAGCAGTAAAGTCATTATGCAATTTGAAGAATCTTTCTAAACTAGCATAGCTGATTTTTAAACCGGCTTAGCTGATTTTCTGGACGGAACTTTATTACAACTGCGTGTGGTTCGGTTGGGGGTAGCTTCGGTAACCAAAAGGTTTGTAAACCAAACTCTATTATGCTTAATGAAATATGCGTCTAGGTGTGATTGATTTTTTTCCCCAAATTAGGCTTTTTATACATGCATTTCAATTGTCCCATGTGAGGAATCCAACGGACGGTTAAGTCCAATTGCAATTCGGCTAGCCAGTTTACCTAGAACTAGCCCGAGCTGCCAATTTTGAGTGCGAACATGTAGTTTTTTTTACTGTTTGAGGGTGGCTTCAAGGGATCATTTTTCATGAAATTTTCTCCTAAAATTCCTATCACTAGGCAACTGTGAACATTTCCTGCTTTCTGAGACGGTTTATAAGGTTATTGGGTCAGGGGGAGAATACTCCCTGAGTAATAGTCTATAGTTGTGATCCAGAATATCATAATCTGGTCCTGAAGACTAGTAGGTCCTGAAGACCTAATGATTGCATGGTGGTCTTGAATACCTGATCTTGAAGATCAAAATGTTGTACTCCTTTTCTCTTGGTGAGTTTTTTCCCATCGGGTTTTCTTACGTAAGGTTTTTAACGAGACAACAGGTGATGCATATGATACACTCTTTTCTCCTACCTTTTTTATCCCACCTGGTTTTTGAGGGAGTTTTTAACGAGACATACACATGACATATAATTGGCCAAGGGGGAGTGTTATAAATCAAGTCAAGAATAGTGACCAATTAAATGAGGTGGAATACAAGTCAAGGAACAAGTGTGAAAGGGGAGACTTTGCACAAGACTCATCAGCCTCTACCCTCTATATAAGCATATGTATGAAAGGCTGATGTAAGAGCTTCAGCTAGTTGCTGTGTACTACTCCCATGAATAATAAGACATGTGTTCCATCTCTATCGTTGTGTTCTTCTACTATTGTTCTTATGTATCGATCAAGGTAAAGATCTCGATTTTGAGATTTATTGTAGACTCAGAGAACATCTCTCTACCACTATACTACAGACTCATCATAGGCACACGTTACCTTGATGGACGCTTGTGTAGGTGGGACTTAATAGGTGTTGTTAATACTAAGACACATTTTGTTCCACTTGTGTGGAAAAAAAGACATATAAGCAAGGAAAATAAAAAAGATATTTACATTTTGAGGAGTTTTACTGTGCTTGAGAATAATGAGAACATTCAACTAGATCTAACGGTTAAAAATGTAAAGGAACCTAATTAGAGGAACTTAAGTTGTGCGATGGAACTGAA